>CM077168.1:14535641-15735641 GCA_039654105.1 Coreius guichenoti | reverse complement strand
GAATCTTCAAACTTTATCATTCCATTCCTACTTCTAGAACCCTTCTGATGTTATATCAGACAGATAACACCTATATAATATAATATAGTCCTTATTTGACCTTTTGAACGTCTTTCCAAAGGATTCATTCTGATGTCTCATCAACCATACAGTAGTGCATGTTTGACGTACTGAACATATTTCAAGCCAAGGAGTTCTCAATCGTGAACTTTCTATACAGACCAATTGAGGCCTTCTGATGTCTCATCAACCATACAGTAGTCCATAATTGACATCATTGACTCCGTCTAATGTTACATCACCAGACATTCATCCATATTTGACATACTGAACATATTTCAATCCAAGGGGTTCTCAATATTGAACTTTCTCTGTGGACTAATTGACTCCCGCTGATGTCTCATCAACCATACAGTAGTCCATATTTGACATACTGAACATATTTCAGGCCAAGGAGTTCTCAGTCTTGAACTTTCCATACAGACTAATTGACTCCTTCTGATGTCTCATCAACCATGCAGTAGTCCATATTTGACATGCTAAACTTTTTTCAGGTCAAAGTGTTCTCAATTCTGTACTTTCTATACAGACTAATTGACTCCCTCTGATGTCTCAACCATACAGTAATCGATATTCGACATACTGAACACTTTTCAGGCCAAAAAGTTCTCGATCTTGAATTTTTCATTCTAATTGACCGACTGATGTTACACCAGCCAGATATTTATCCTTATTTGACCTTTTGAACATCTTTCTGGCTACAGAGTCTTCAAACTTTATCATTCCATTCCTACTTCTAGACTCCTTCTGATGTTACATCAGCCAGACAGTAGTCCAAATTTGACCTATTGAACATCTTTCTGGCTAAAGAGTCTTGAAACTTTATCATTCCACCTATTTCTAGACTCTTTCTGATGTTATATCAGTCAGCCAGTAGTCCTTATGACCTTTTGAACATCTTTCTGGCCATAGACTCTTCAAACTTTATCATTCCATTCCTGCTTATATAGTCCTTCTGATGTTATATCAGCTAGGATGTAGTCCATGTTTGACCTTTTGAACATCTTTCCTAATTGACTCCTTCTGATGTCTCATCAACCATACAGAAGTCCATATTTGACATACTGAATTTATTCTGGCCACAGAGTTCACAATCTTGAATTTTTCATGCTCTTTGACTCCGTCTGATGTTATATCAGCCAGACATTCAAGCATATTTGACGTACTGAACATATTTCAGGTCAAAAAGACCTCGATCTTGAACTTTCTATACATACTTCATAAACTGCTTGTGATGTTACATCCGCCAGTCATTCATCCTTATTTGACCTTTTGAACACCTTTCCTAAATTACTCCTTCTGATGTCTCATCAACCATACAGTAGTCCATATTTGACATACTGAACATATTTCAGGCCAAGGAGTTCTCAGTCTTGAACTTTCTATAAAGACTAATTGACTCCTGATGTCTCATCAACCATACAGTAGTCCATATTTGACATAAACTTTTTTTCAGGCCAGATCTTGAACTTTCTATACAGACTAACTGACTCCCTCTGATGTCTCATCAACCATACAGTAGTCCATATTTGACATATTGAACATATTTCAGGCCAAGGAGTTCTCAGTCTTGAACTTTCTATACAGACTAATTGACTCCCTCTGATGTCTCATCAACTATACAGTAGTCCATATTTGACATACTGAACACTTTTCAGGCCAAAGAGTTCTTGATCTTGAATTTTTCATGCTAATTGACCATTTGATGTTACATGAGCCAGTCATTTATTCTTATTTGACCTTTTGAACATATTTCTGGCCACAGAGTCTTCAAACTTTATCATTCCATTCCTACTTTTAGACTCCTTCTGATGTTATATCAGTCAGAACTAGTCCTTATTTGACCTTTTGAACACCTTTCCTAAATGACTCCTTCTGATGTCTCATCAACCATACAGTACTCCATATTTGACATACTGAACATATTTCAGGCCAAGGAGTTCTCAGTCTTGAACTTTCCATACAGACTAATTGATTCCTTCTGATGTCTCATCAACCATACAGTAGTCCATTTTTGACATACTAAACTTTTTTCAGGCCAAAGTGTTCTCAATCCTGAACTTTCTATACAGACTAATTGACTCCCTCTGATGTCTCATCAACCATACAGTAGTCCATATTTGACATACTGAATTTATTCTGGCCACAGAGTTCACAATCTTGAATTTTTCATGCTCTTTGACTCCATCTGATGTTACATCAGCCAGACATTCATCCATATTTTACGTAGTGAACATATTTCAGGTCAAAGAGACCTCGATCTTGAACTTTCTATAAATACTTCATAAACTGCTTCTGATGTTACGTCAGCCAGACAGTAGTCCATATTTGACATACTCGACATATTTCAGGCCAAGGAGTTCTCGATCTTGAGTTTTTCATGCTAATTGACCGTCTGATGTTACATCAGCCAGATATTCATCCTTATTTGACCTATTGAACATCTTTCTGGGCACAGAATCTTCAAACTTTATCATTCCATTCCTACTTCTAGAACCCTTCTGATGTTATATCAGACAGATAACACCTATATAATATAATATAGTCCTTATTTGACCTTTTGAACGTCTTTCCAAAGGATTCATTCTGATGTCTCATCAACCATACAGTAGTGCATGTTTGACGTACTGAACATATTTCAAGCCAAGGAGTTCTCAATCGTGAACTTTCTATACAGACCAATTGAGGCCTTCTGATGTCTCATCAACCATACAGTAGTCCATAATTGACATCATTGACTCCGTCTAATGTTACATCACCAGACATTCATCCATATTTGACATACTGAACATATTTCAATCCAAGGGGTTCTCAATATTGAACTTTCTCTGTGGACTAATTGACTCCCGCTGATGTCTCATCAACCATACAGTAGTCCATATTTGACATACTGAACATATTTCAGGCCAAGGAGTTCTCAGTCTTGAACTTTCCATACAGACTAATTGACTCCTTCTGATGTCTCATCAACCATGCAGTAGTCCATATTTGACATGCTAAACTTTTTTCAGGTCAAAGTGTTCTCAATTCTGTACTTTCTATACAGACTAATTGACTCCCTCTGATGTCTCAACCACACAGTAATCGATATTCGACATACTGAACACTTTTCAGGCCAAAAAGTTCTCGATCTTGAATTTTTCATTCTAATTGACCGACTGATGTTACATCAGCCAGATATTTATCCTTATTTGACCTATTGAACATCTTTCTGGCTACAGAGTCTTCAAACTTTATCATTCCATTCCTACTTCTAGACTCCTTCTGATGTTACATCAGCCAGACAGTAGTCCAAATTTGACCTATTGAACATCTTTCTGGCTAAAGAGTCTTGAAACTTTATCATTCCACCTATTTCTAGACTCTTTCTGATGTTATATCAGTCAGCCAGTAGTCCTTATGACCTTTTGAACATCTTTCTGGCCATAGACTCTTCAAACTTTATCATTCCATTCCTGCTTATATAGTCCTTCTGATGTTATATCAGCTAGGATGTAGTCCATGTTTGACCTTTTGAACATCTTTCCTAATTGACTCCTTCTGATGTCTCATCAACCATACAGAAGTCCATATTTGACATACTGAATTTATTCTGGCCACAGAGTTCACAATCTTGAATTTTTCATGCTCTTTGACTCCGTCTGATGTTATATCAGCCAGACATTCAAGCATATTTGACGTACTGAACATATTTCAGGTCAAAAAGACCTCGATCTTGAACTTTCTATACATACTTCATAAACTGCTTGTGATGTTACATCCGCCAGTCATTCATCCTTATTTGACCTTTTGAACACCTTTCCTAAATTACTCCTTCTGATGTCTCATCAACCATACAGTAGTCCATATTTGACATACTGAACATATTTCAGGCCAAGGAGTTCTCAGTCTTGAACTTTCTATAAAGACTAATTGACTCCTGATGTCTCATCAACCATACAGTAGTCCATATTTGACATAAACTTTTTTTCAGGCCAGATCTTGAACTTTCTATACAGACTAACTGACTCCCTCTGATGTCTCATCAACCATACAGTAGTCCATATTTGACATATTGAACATATTTCAGGCCAAGGAGTTCTCAGTCTTGAACTTTCTATACAGACTAATTGACTCCCTCTGATGTCTCATCAACTATACAGTAGTCCATATTTGACATACTGAACACTTTTCAGGCCAAAGAGTTCTTGATCTTGAATTTTTCATGCTAATTGACCATTTGATGTTACATGAGCCAGTCATTTATTCTTATTTGACCTTTTGAACATATTTCTGGCCACAGAGTCTTCAAACTTTATCATTCCATTCCTACTTTTAGACTCCTTCTGATGTTATATCAGTCAGAACTAGTCCTTATTTGACCTTTTGAACACCTTTCCTAAATGACTCCTTCTGATGTCTCATCAACCATACAGTACTCCATATTTGACATACTGAACATATTTCAGGCCAAGGAGTTCTCAGTCTTGAACTTTCCATACAGACTAATTGATTCCTTCTGATGTCTCATCAACCATACAGTAGTCCATTTTTGACATACTAAACTTTTTTCAGGCCAAAGTGTTCTCAATCCTGAACTTTCTATACAGACTAATTGACTCCCTCTGATGTCTCATCAACCATACAGTAGTCCATATTTGACATACTGAATTTATTCTGGCCACAGAGTTCACAATCTTGAATTTTTCATGCTCTTTGACTCCATCTGATGTTACATCAGCCAGACATTCATCCATATTTTACGTAGTGAACATATTTCAGGTCAAAGAGACCTCGATCTTGAACTTTCTATAAATACTTCATAAACTGCTTCTGATGTTACGTCAGCCAGACAGTAGTCCATATTTGACATACTCGACATATTTCAGGCCAAGGAGTTCTCGATCTTGAGTTTTTCATGCTAATTGACCGTCTGATGTTACATCAGCCAGATATTCATCCTTATTTGACCTATTGAACATCTTTCTGGGCACAGAATCTTCAAACTTTATCATTCCATTCCTACTTCTAGAACCCTTCTGATGTTATATCAGACAGATAACACCTATATAATATAATATAGTCCTTATTTGACCTTTTGAACGTCTTTCCAAAGGATTCATTCTGATGTCTCATCAACCATACAGTAGTGCATGTTTGACGTACTGAACATATTTCAAGCCAAGGAGTTCTCAATCGTGAACTTTCTATACAGACCAATTGAGGCCTTCTGATGTCTCATCAACCATACAGTAGTCCATAATTGACATCATTGACTCCGTCTAATGTTACATCACCAGACATTCATCCATATTTGACATACTGAACATATTTCAATCCAAGGGGTTCTCAATATTGAACTTTCTCTGTGGACTAATTGACTCCCGCTGATGTCTCATCAACCATACAGTAGTCCATATTTGACATACTGAACATATTTCAGGCCAAGGAGTTCTCAGTCTTGAACTTTCCATACAGACTAATTGACTCCTTCTGATGTCTCATCAACCATGCAGTAGTCCATATTTGACATGCTAAACTTTTTTCAGGTCAAAGTGTTCTCAATTCTGTACTTTCTATACAGACTAATTGACTCCCTCTGATGTCTCAACCACACAGTAATCGATATTCGACATACTGAACACTTTTCAGGCCAAAAAGTTCTCGATCTTGAATTTTTCATTCTAATTGACCGACTGATGTTACATCAGCCAGATATTTATCCTTATTTGACCTATTGAACATCTTTCTGGCTACAGAGTCTTCAAACTTTATCATTCCATTCCTACTTCTAGACTCCTTCTGATGTTACATCAGCCAGACAGTAGTCCAAATTTGACCTATTGAACATCTTTCTGGCTAAAGAGTCTTGAAACTTTATCATTCCACCTATTTCTAGACTCTTTCTGATGTTATATCAGTCAGCCAGTAGTCCTTATGACCTTTTGAACATCTTTCTGGCCATAGACTCTTCAAACTTTATCATTCCATTCCTGCTTATATAGTCCTTCTGATGTTATATCAGCTAGGATGTAGTCCATGTTTGACCTTTTGAACATCTTTCCTAATTGACTCCTTCTGATGTCTCATCAACCATACAGAAGTCCATATTTGACATACTGAATTTATTCTGGCCACAGAGTTCACAATCTTGAATTTTTCATGCTCTTTGACTCCGTCTGATGTTATATCAGCCAGACATTCAAGCATATTTGACGTACTGAACATATTTCAGGTCAAAAAGACCTCGATCTTGAACTTTCTATACATACTTCATAAACTGCTTGTGATGTTACATCCGCCAGTCATTCATCCTTATTTGACCTTTTGAACACCTTTCCTAAATTACTCCTTCTGATGTCTCATCAACCATACAGTAGTCCATATTTGACATACTGAACATATTTCAGGCCAAGGAGTTCTCAGTCTTGAACTTTCTATAAAGACTAATTGACTCCTGATGTCTCATCAACCATACAGTAGTCCATATTTGACATAAACTTTTTTTCAGGCCAGATCTTGAACTTTCTATACAGACTAACTGACTCCCTCTGATGTCTCATCAACCATACAGTAGTCCATATTTGACATATTGAACATATTTCAGGCCAAGGAGTTCTCAGTCTTGAACTTTCTATACAGACTAATTGACTCCCTCTGATGTCTCATCAACTATACAGTAGTCCATATTTGACATACTGAACACTTTTCAGGCCAAAGAGTTCTTGATCTTGAATTTTTCATGCTAATTGACCGTTTGATGTTACATGAGCCAGTCATTTATTCTTATTTGACCTTTTGAACATATTTCTGGCCACAGAGTCTTCAAACTTTATCATTCCATTCCTACTTTTAGACTCCTTCTGATGTTATATCAGTCAGAACTAGTCCTTATTTGACCTTTTGAACACCTTTCCTAAATGACTCCTTCTGATGTCTCATCAACCATACAGTACTCCATATTTGACATACTGAACATATTTCAGGCCAAGGAGTTCTCAGTCTTGAACTTTCCATACAGACTAATTGATTCCTTCTGATGTCTCATCAACCATACAGTAGTCCATTTTTGACATACTAAACTTTTTTCAGGCCAAAGTGTTCTCAATCCTGAACTTTCTATACAGACTAACTGACTCCCTCTGATGTCTCATCAACCATACAGTAGTCCATATTTGACATACTGAATTTATTCTGGCCACAGAGTTCACAATCTTGAATTTTTCATGCTCTTTGACTCCATCTGATGTTACATCAGCCAGACATTCATCCATATTTTACGTAGTGAACATATTTCAGGTCAAAGAGACCTCGATCTTGAACTTTCTATAAATACTTCATAAACTGCTTCTGATGTTACATCAGCCAGACAGTAGTCCATATTTGACATACTGGACATATTTCAGGCCAAGGAGTTCTCGATCTTGAGTTTTTCATGCTAATTGACCGTCTGATGTTACTTCAGCCAGATATTCATCCTTATTTGACCTATTGAACATCTTTCTGGGCACAGAATCTTCAAACTTTATCATTCCATTCCTACTTCTAGAACCCTTCTGATGTTATATCAGACAGATAACACCTATATAATATAATATAGTCCTTATTTGACCTTTTGAACGTCTTTCCAAAGGATTCATTCTGATGTCTCATCAACCATACAGTAGTGCATGTTTGACGTACTGAACATATTTCAAGCCAAGGAGTTCTCAATCGTGAACTTTCTATACAGACCAATTGAGGCCTTCTGATGTCTCATCAACCATACAGTAGTCCATAATTGACATCATTGACTCCGTCTAATGTTACATCACCAGACATTCATCCATATTTGACATACTGAACATATTTCAATCCAAGGGGTTCTCAATATTGAACTTTCTCTGTGGACTAATTGACTCCCGCTGATGTCTCATCAACCATACAGTAGTCCATATTTGACATACTGAACATATTTCAGGCCAAGGAGTTCTCAGTCTTGAACTTTTCATACAGACTAATTGACTCCTTCTGATGTCTCATCAACCATGCAGTAGTCCATATTTGACATACTAAACTTTTTTCAGGTCAAAGTGTTCTCAATTCTGTACTTTCTATACAGACTAATTGACTCCCTCTGATGTCTCAACCATACAGTAATCGATATTCGACATACTGAACACTTTTCAGGCCAAAAAGTTCTCGATCTTGAATTTTTCATTCTAATTGACCGACTGATGTTACACCAGCCAGATATTTATCCTTATTTGACCTATTGAACATCTTTCTGGCTACAGAGTCTTCAAACTTTATCATTCCATTCCTACTTCTAGACTCCTTCTGATGTTACATCAGCCAGACAGTAGTCCAAATTTGACCTATTGAACATCTTTCTGGCTAAAGAGTCTTGAAACTTTATTATTCCACCTATTTCTAGACTCTTTCTGATGTTATATCAGTCAGCCAGTAGTCCTTATGACCTTTTGAACATCTTTCTGGCCATAGACTCTTCAAACTTTATCATTCCATTCCTGCTTATATAGTCCTTCTGATGTTATATCAGCTAGGATGTAGTCCATGTTTGACCTTTTGAAAATCTTTCCTAATTGACTCCTTCTGATGTCTCATCAACCATACAGAAGTCCATATTTGACATAATGAACATATTTCAAGCCGAGTTCTCAATCTTGAACTTTCTACTTTCTAATTACTTTTTGAATTACTTCATCATTCTATACAGACTAATTGACACCCTCTGATGTCTCATCAACCATACAGTAGTCCATATTTGACATACTGAATTTATTCTGGCCACAGAGTTCACAATCTTGAATTTTTCATGCTCTTTGACTCCGTCTGATGTTATATCAGCCAGACATTCATCCATATTTTACGTAGTGAACATATTTCAGGCCAAGGAGTTCTCAATCTTGAACTTTCTATACAGACTAATTGACATGCAGTAGTCCATATTTGACATGCTGAACACTTTTCAGGCCAAAGAGTTCTCGATCTTGAGTTTTTCATGCTAATTGACTGTCTGATGTTACATCAGCCAGATATTCATCCTTATTTGACCTATTGAACATCTTTCTGGGCACAGAATCTTCAAACTTTATTATTCCATTCCTACTTCTAGAATCCTTCTGATGTTATATCAGACAGACAGTAGTCCTTATTTGACCTTTTGAACGTCTTTCCAAATTATTCATTCTGATGCCTCATCAACCATACAGTAGTCCATGTTTGGCGTACTGAACATATTTCAAGCCAAGGAATTCTCAATCGTGAACTTTCTATACAGACCAATTGAGGCCTTCTGATGTCTCATCAACTATACAGTAGTCCATAATTGACATCATTGACTCCGTCTAATGTTACATCACCAGACATTCATCCATATTTGACATACTGAACATATTTCAATCCAAGGAGTTCTCAATCTTGAACTTTCTACTTTCTATTACTTCATCATTCTATACAGACTAATTGACACTTCTGATGTCTCATCAACCATACAGTAGTCCATATTTGACATACTAAAATTTTTTTCAGGCCAAAGTGTACTCAATCTTGAACTTTCTTTACAGACTAATTGACTCCCTCTGATGTCTCATCAACCAATACAGTAGTCCATATTTAACATACTGAACACTTTTCAGGCCAAAGAGTTCTCGATCTTGAATTTTTCATGCTAATTGACCATCTGATGTTACATCAGCAGTCATTCATCCTTATTTGACCTTTTGTGCATCTTTCTGGCCACAGAGTCTTCAAACTTTATCATTCCATTCCTAATTCTAGACTCCTTCTGATGTTATATCAGTCAGACAGTAGTCCTTATTTGACCTTTTGAACATCTTTCTGGCCACAGAGTCTTCAAACTTTATCATTCCATTCCTACTTCTAGACTCTTTCTGATGTTATGTCAAACAGACAGTGGTCCAATTTTGACCTATTGAACATATTTTAGGCCAAAGAGTCCTTGATCTTGAATTTTCTATATAGACCAATTGAGGTCTTCTGATGTCTCATCAACCATACGGTAGTCTATATTTTACATACTGAAAATATTTAATGCTAATTGACTCCGACTGATGATACATCAGCCAGACATTCATCCATATTTGACGTAGTGAACATATTTCAAGCCAAGGAGTTCTCAATTTTGAAACTTTCTATACAGACTAATTGACTCCCTCTGATGTCTCATCAACCAATACAACACTTTTCAGTCCTCGATCTTGAATTTTTCATGCTGACTCCGTCTGATGTTACATCAGCCAGACATTCATCTTTATTTGATCTATTGAACATCTTTCTGGCCACAGAGTCTTCAAAACTTTATCATTCCATTCCTACTTCTAGACTCCTTCTGATGTTATATCAGTCAGACAGTAGTCCTTATTTGACCTTTTGAACATCTTTCCAAAGGATTCATTCTGATGTCTCATCAATCATACAGTAGTCCATGTTTGACGTACTGAAAATTTTTCAGACCAAAGAGTTCTCGATCTTGAATTTTTCATGCTGACTCCGTCTGATGTTACATCAGCCAGACATTCATCTTTATTTGATCTATTGAACATCTTTCTGGCCACAGAGTCTTCAAACTTTATCATTCCATTCCTACTTCTAGACTCCTTCTGATGTTATATCAGTCAGACAGTAGTCCTTATTTGACCTTTTGAACATCTTTCCTAACTGAATCCTTCTGATGTCTCTTCAACCATACAGTAGTCCATTTTTGACATTTCTATATTTAACTTTCTTTACAGACTATTTGACTCCTGTTGTCTCATCAACCATAAACCATAAAGATCTCCTTAGCCTGAAATATGTTGTCAAATATGGACTACTGTATGGTTGATAAGATATCAGAAGGATTTAATTAGGAAAGATGTTCAAAAGGTCAAATAAGGACTACTGTCTGACTGATATAACATCAGGCGGAGTCTAGAAGTAGGAATGGAATGATAAAGTTTGAACACTCTGTGGCCAGAAAGATGTTCAGTATGTCAAATATGGATGAATGTCTGGGTGATATAACATCAGACGGAGTCAATAAGCATGAAAAATTCAAGATTGAGAACTCATTGGCCTGAAATATGTTCAGTATGTCAAATATGGACTTCTGTATGGTTGATGAGACATCAGAAGGAGTCAATTAGGAAAGATGTTTAAAAGTTCAAATAAGGACTACTGTTTGACTGATATAACATCAGAAGGAGTCTAGAAGAAGGTATGGAATGATAAAGTTTGAAGACTGTGGCCAGAAAGATGCTCAATAGGTCGAATAAGAATGAATGTCTGGCTGATGTAACATCAGATGGAGTCAATGAGCATGAAAAATTCAAGGGTTGAGAACTCCTTGGCCTGAAATTTGTTCAGTAGGTCAAATATGGACTACTGTATGGTTGATGAGACATCAGAGGGAGTCAATTAGTCTGTATAGAAAGTTCAAGATTGAGAACTCCTTGGCCTGAAAAATGTTCAGTATGTCAAATATGGACTACTGTATGGTTGATGAGACATCAGACGGAGTCAATTAGTCTGTAATGAAAGTTCAAGTTTGAGAACTTCTTGGCCTGAAATTTGTTCAGTATGTCAAATAAGGATGAATGTCTTGCTGATATAACATCAGACGGAGTCAATGAGCATGAAAAATTCAAGATTGTGAATAGTGTTCAGTATGTCAAATATGGACTAATGTATGGTTGATGAGACATCAGAGGGAGTAAATTAGTCTGTATAGAAAGTTCAAGATTGAGAACTCCTTGGCTTGAAATATGTTCAGTATGTCAATTATGGACTACTGTATGGCTGACGAGACATCAGAAGGAGTCAATTAGGAAAGATGTTCAAATGGTCAAATAAGGACTACTGTCTGACTGCTATAGCATCAGAAGTAGTCTAGAAGTAGGAATGGAATGATAAAGTTTGAAGACTCTGTGGCCAGAAAGATGTTCATTAGATCAAATATGGACTACTGTCTGGCTGATGTAGCATCAGAAGCAGTCTATGAGTATGTATAGAAAGTTCAAGATCGATGTATCTTTGACCTGAAATATGTTCAGTATGTCAAATATGGATGAATGTCTGGGTGATATAACATCAGGTTGAGTCAATTAGCATGAAAAATTCAAGGGTCGAGAACTCTTTGGCCTGAAAAGTGATCAGTATGTAAAATATGCACTACCGTATGGTTGATGAGACATCAGAGTGCCTCAATTAGTCTGTATAGAAAATTCAAGATCAAGGCCTCTATGGCCTGAAGTATTTTCAATAGGTTAAACATGGACTACATCCTGGCTGATATTCAAGACTGAGGTCTCTTTGACCTGAAATATGTTCAGTACATAAAATATGGATGAATGCCGGGCTGATGTAACATCAGACAGAGTAAATTAGCATATAATTAGTCAATTAGCAGAAGTAGTCTAGAAGTCTAGAAGTAGGAATGGAATGATAAAGTTTGAAGACTCTGTGGCCAGAAAGATATTCAGTAGATCAAATATGGACTACTGTCTGGCTGATGTAACATCAGAGGCAGTCTATTAGTATGTATAGAAAGTTCAGGATCGAGGTATCTTTGACCTGAAATATGTTCAGCATGTCAAATATGGACTACTGTATGGCTGATGTAACATCAGAAGCAGTCTATATGTATAGAAAGTTCAGGATCGAGTTATCTTTGACCTGAAATATGTTCAGTATGTCAAATATGGACTACTGTATGGTTGATGAGACATCAGAAGTAGTCAATAAGTCTGTATAGAAAGTTCAAGATCAAGAAATCTTTGGTCTGAGAATTGCTCAGTATGTCAATTATGGACTACTTTATGATTGATGAGACATCAGAAGGAGTCAATTAGTCTGTAATGAAAATTTAAGATTGAGAACTTCTTGGCTTAAAATATGTTCAGTATTGTTAAATATGGACTACTGTCTGGCTGATGTAACATCAGAAGCAGTCAATGAGCATGTATAGAAAGTTCAGGATTAAGAACTCTTTGGTCTGAAAAGTGATCAGTATGTAAAATATGGACTACCGTATGGTTGATGAGACATCAGACTGCCTCAATTAGTCTGTATAGAAAATTTAAGATCGAGGCCTCTATGGCCTGAAATATTTTCAATAGATTAAACATGGACTACACGGGGCTGATATTCAAGATTAAGGTCTCTTTGACCTGAAATATGTTCAGTACATAAAATTTGGATCAATGCTTGGCTGATGTAACATCAGACAGAGTCAATTAGCATATAATTAGTAAATTAGCAAAAAAAAAAAAGACCGAGAACTCTTTGGCCTGAAAAGTTTTCAGTATGTCAAATATGGTCTACTGTATGGTTGATGAGACATTAGGAGTCCTTTAGGAAAGATGTTCAAAAGGTCAAATAAAGACTCCTGTCTGACTGATATAACATCAGAAGCAGTCTATGAGTATGTATAGAAAGTTCAATATTGAGAACTCCTTGGCCTGAAATATGTTCAGTATGTCAAATGTGGACTACTGTATGGTTGATGAGAAATTAGAAGGAGTACTTTAGGAAATATGTTCAAAAGGTCAAATAAGGACTACTGTCTGACTGATATAACATCAGACGGAATCTAGAAGTAGGAATGGAATGATAAAGTTTGAAGACTCTGTGGCCAGAAACATATTCAGTAGATCAAATATGGACAACTGTCAGAAGCAGTCTATGAGTATGTATAGAAAGTTCAAGATCGAGGTATCTTTGACCTGAAATATGTTCAGTATGTCAAATGTGGACTACTGTATGGCTGATGTAACATCAGAAGCAGTCTATGAGTATGTATAGAAAGTTTAAGATCGAGGTATCTTTGACCTGAAATATGTTCAATAGGTCAAATATGGATGAATGTCTGGCTGATGTAACATCAGACTGAGTCAATTAGCATGAAAAATTCAAGACCGAGAACTTTTTGGCCTGAAAAGTGTTCAGTATGTCAAATATGGACTACTGTATGGTTGATGAGACATCAGAGGGAGTCAATTAGTCTGTATAGGAAGTTCAAGATTGAGAACACTGGCCTGAAAAAAGTTTATGTCAAATATGAACTACTGGATGGTTGATGAGACATCAGGAGTCAATTAGTCTGTATAGAAAGTTCAAGACTGAAAACTCCTTGGCCTGAAAAATGTTCAGTATGTCAAATATGGACTACTGTATGGTTGATGAGACATCAGAAGTAGTCAATAAGTCTGTATAGAAAGTTCAGGATCGAGGTATCTTTGACCTGAAATATGTTCAGCATGTCAAATATGGACTACTGTATGGCTGATGTAACATCAGAAGCAGTCTATATGTATAGAAAGTTCAGGATCGAGGTATCTTTGACCTGAAATATGTTCAGTATGTCAAATATGGACTACTGTATGGTTGATGAGACATCAGAAGTAGTCAATAAGTCTGTATAGAAAGTTCAAGATCAAGAAATCTTTGGTCTGAGAATTGCTCAGTATGTCAATTATGGACTACTTTATGATTGATGAGACATCAGAAGGAGTCAATTAGTCTGTAATGAAAATTTAAGATTGAGAACTTCTTGGCTTAAAATATGTTCAGTATTGTTAAATATGGACTACTGTCTGGCTGATGTAACATCAGAAGCAGTCAATGAGCATGTATAGAAAGTTCAGGATTAAGAACTCTTTGGTCTGAAAAGTGATCAGTATGTAAAATATGGACTACCGTATGGTTGATGAGACATCAGACTGCCTCAATTAGTCTGTATAGAAAATTTAAGATCGAGGCCTCTATGGCCTGAAATATTTTCAATAGATTAAACATGGACTACACGGGGCTGATATTCAAGATTAAGGTCTCTTTGACCTGAAATATGTTCAGTACATAAAATATGGATGAATGCCTGGCTGATGTAACATCAGACAGAGTCAATTAGCATATAATTAGTCAATTAGCAAAAAAAAAATAAAGACCGAGAACTCTTTGGCCTGAAAAGTTTTCAGTATGTCAAATATGGACTACTGTATGGTTGATGAGACATTAGGAGTCGTTTAGGAAAGATGTTCAAAAGGTCAAATAGAGACTACTATCTGACTGATATAACATCAGAAGCAGTCTGTGAGTATGTATAGAAAGTTCAGGATTGAGAACTCCTTGGCCTGAAATATGTTCAGTATGTCAAATATGGACTACTGTGTGGTTGATGAGAAATTAGGAGTACTTTAGGAAATATGTTCAAAAGGTCAAATAAGGACTACTGTCTGACTGATATAACATCAGAAGGAGTCTAGAAGAAGGAATGGAATGATAAAGTTTGAAGACTCTGTGGCCAGAAAGATGTTCAGTAGATCAAATATGGACTACTGTCTGGCTGATGTAACATCAGAAGCAGTCTATGAGTATGTACAGAAAGTTCAAGATCGAGGTATCTTTGACCTGAAATATGTTCAGTATATCAAATATGGACTGCTGTATATCTGAAAAGACATCAGAAGGAGTCAATTAGGAAAGATGTTCAAAAGGTCAAATAAGGACTACTGTCTGACTGATATAACATCAGAAGGAGTCTAGAAGAAGGAATGGAATGATAAAGTTTGAAGACTCTGTGGCCAGAAAGATGTTCAATAGGTCAAATAAGAATGAATGTCTGGCTGATGTAACATCAGACGGAGTCAATGAGCTTGAAAAATTCTAGGGTCGAGAACTCCTTGGACTGAAATATGTTCAGTAGGTCAAATATGGACTACTGTATGGTTGATGAGACATGAGAGGGAGTAAATTAATCTGTAATGAAAGTTCAAGATTTAGAACTCCTTAGCCTGAAATATGTTCAGTATGTCAAATATGGATGAATGTCTGGGTGATATAACATCAGACGGAGTCAATAGCATGAAAAATTCAAGGGCCGAGAACTCTTTGGGCTGAAAAGTGTTCAATATGTCAAATATGGACTACTGTATGGTTGATGAGACATAAAAGTTGTCTAGTTCTGTATAGAAAGTTCAAGATCTAGAACACTTTGGTTTGAAAAGTGATCAGTATGTAAAATATGGACTACCGTATGGTTTATGAGACATCAGACTGCCTCAATTAGTCTGTATAGAAAATTTAAGATCGAGGCCTCTATGGCCTGAAATATTTTCAATAGATTAAACATGGACTACACGGGGCTGATATTCAAGATTAAGGTCTCTTTGACCTGAAATATGTTCAGTACATAAAATTTGGATCAATGCTTGGCTGATGTAACATCAGGCAGAGTCAATTAGCATATAATTAGTAAATTAGCAAAAAAAAAAGACCGAGAACTCTTTGGCCTGAAAAGTTTTCAGTATGTCAAATATGGACTACTGTATGGTTGATGAGACATTAGGAGTCCTTTAGGAAAGATGTTCAAAAGGTCAAATAAAGACTCCTGTCTGACTGATATAACATCAGAAGCAGTCTATGAGTATGTATAGAAAGTTCAATATTGAGAACTCCTTGGCCTGAAATATGTTCAGTATGTCAAATGTGGACTACTGTATGGTTGATGAGAAATTAGAAGGAGTACTTTAGGAAATATGTTCAAAAGGTCAAATAAGGACTACTGTCTGACTGATATAACATCAGACGGAATCTAGAAGTAGGAATGGAATGATAAAGTTTGAAGACTCTGTGGCCAGAAAGATATTCAGTAGATCAAATATGGACAACTGTCAGAAGCAGTCTATGAGTATGTATAGAAAGTTCAAGATCGAGGTATCTTTGACCTGAAATATGTTCAGTATGTCAAATATGGACTACTGTATGGCTGATGTAACATCAGAAGCAGTCTATGAGTATGTATAGAAAGTTTAAGATCGAGGTATCTTTGACCTGAAATATGTTCAATAGGTCAAATATGGATGAATGTCTGGCTGATGTAACATCAGACTGAGTCAATTAGCATGAAAAATTCAAGACCGAGAACTTTTTGGCCTGAAAAGTGTTCAGTATGTCAAATATGGACTACTGTATGGTTGATGAGACATCAGAGGGAGTCAATTAGTCTGTATAGGAAGTTCAAGATTGAGAACACTGGCCTGAAAAAAGTTTGTCAAATATGAACTACTGGATGGTTGATGAGACATCAGGAGTCAATTAGTCTGTATAGAAAGTTCAAGACTGGGAACTCCTTGGCCTGAAATATGTTCAGTATGTCAAATATGGACTACTGTATGGTTGATGAGACATCAGAAGTAGTCAATAAGTCTGTATAGAAAGTTCAAGATCAAGAAATCTTTGGTCTGAGAATTGTTCAGTTATGTCAAATATGGACAACTGTATGGCTGACGAGACATCAGGAGTCAATTAGGAAAGATGTTCAAAAGGTCAAATAAGGACTACTGTCTGACTGATATAACATCAGGAGTCTAGAAGTAGGAATAGAATGATAAAGTTTGAAGACTCTGTTTACAGAAAGATGTTCAAATGGTCAAATAAGGACTACTGGTTGACTGATATAACATCAGAAGGAGTCTTGAAGTAGGAATAGAATGATAAAGTTTGAAGACTCTGTTTACAGAAAGATGTTCAATAGGTCATATTTGGACTACTGTCTGGCTGATGTAACATCAGAAGCAGTCTATGAATATTATAGAAAGTTCATGATCGAGAACTCTTTGGCCTGAACAGTTATGTCAAATATGGACTACTCTATGGTTCATGAGACATCAGAAGGCCTCAATTAGTGTGTATAGAAAATTCAAGATCAAGGCCTCTTTGGCCTGAAATATGTTCAATATATTAAAATGGACTACGTCCTGGCTGTAGAAAGAAAGATGTTCAATAGGCCAAAATGGACTACTGTCTGGTTGATGTAACATCAGATAGAGTCAATGAGCAAAAAAATTTAAGATCGAGAACTCTTTGGCCTGAAAATTGTTCATTATATCAAATATGGACTTCTGTATGGTTGATGAGACATTAAAAGGAGTCAAGTAAGCTGTATAGAAAGTTCAAGATTGAGATCTCTCTGTTCCTTTGGCCAGAAAGATGTTCAATAGGTCTAATGTGGACAATAAAAAAGTAAATAAGTTTATAATATGCATTGCAAACCGCACAAATGTGATGTTTAGCAGGGGAATAAGATAGTTCTTGTATGCAGTTAGATCATGTATGAACATAATAATTCATGCAATGTAATAAGTTAGTTCTTATATGCAATGCAATGTAAGGGATTAAGTTCGTTCTTGAAAGCATTGCAACAGAACATGTTATGTGTTAAGTGGTGTGTACAATGAAACAGTGCATAGCTTATGTTATTCTTCACTGCACAACAGAATAAGTTAGTTATTGCATGCAATGCAATAAAAAGTTCATTGACATGTTATTCTTCAACGCAAGTCTAATAATGTAAAAGTATATAAAGACAAGTGCTTTTTCATTGCATACAAGAATATGTGCATTTGAAAAGATAAGTGCGTTTGCAATATATACAATGCAATACAAAATCACATACTTTATGTTATATTTTTTCAGTGCATAACGAAATGAGTTAGTAGAACTCATTAGTTAGAAATGTAAAAAGTGCAATGCAACGGAATAAGTTAGTTCTTGTTTGCAATACAATGCAACAGATTTTGTTATCTTCTCAATGGACTGAGTTAGTTCTTGTATGCAATGCAAAATCACGTTGCGTGTTTTCTTTCGATGCATAACGGAATAAGTTCATTCTTGTGTGCAATGCAATGCAACAACATATGTTATGTGTTATTTCTTTATTGTTCAATGGAATAAGTTAGATCTTGTATGCAATCTAATGAAACAGAGCATATTTTGTTTTATTCTTAACTGCACAACAAAACAAGTTAGATCTTGTATAGAATGCAATGCAAGAGCACAGATGCCATGTATTATTCTTAAATGTAAAATAAAATAGGTTATTATTGAATGCAATGCAACGCAACAATCACATATGTTAGCTCTTCAAAGCAAAACGGAATGACTTAGTTCTTGTATGCAATGCAGTGCAACAGCTCCCGTGTGTTTTTCAGTTTACAACAACACATATTTTATGTTATCACTTCAATGCATAATGGCATAAGTTAGTTCTTGTATTCAGTTAATTAAATTATACATTATATTCTTAAACGAGCAACGGATCAAGGTAGATCTTGCTGTAAGGCAATGCAACAACAGTATGTTATGTGTTAAGTGGTGTATACAATACAATGAAACTTTAGTTTATGTTATTCATCACTGCACAACAGAATAAGTTAGTTATTGCATGCAATGCAATAAAAGTTCATTCACAAGTTATTCTTCAATGCAAGTCAATAATTATATAATATAAATATATAAATTGCATTGCATACAAAAACTCGTTCTGCATTGAAGAGCTAAGTGCTTTGCATTGTATACAAGACAAAGATCGATGCGCATTGGAGAGATAAATACTTTTGCATAGCATACAAGAACTCGTTGTGCATTGAAGCGATAATTGATTTTGCTTTATATACTAGAACTTGTGCATTGAAGAATAATAGATTTTGCATTGCATACAAGAACACGTTGTGCACTGAATAGATAATTGCTTTTACATTGCAATGCATACAAGAACTCGTGCATTGAAGAGACAAGTGCTTTTGCATTGCATTGCATACAAGAACTCGTGTATTGAGGAGATAAGTGAGTTTGCATTTAATACAAGAACTTGTTGTGCATTGAGACATTAGTGCTTTAGCATTGCATACAAGAACACGTGCATAAGAAAAGACAAGTGCGTTTGCATTGCATACAAGAACTCGTACATTGGACGAGATAAGTGTTTTTTGCATTGCATACAAGAACTTGTGTATTAAAGAATAAGTGCTTTTTCACTGAATACAAGAACATATCGTTGTGCATTGAAGAGATAAATGCTTATGCATTCATAAGTGCTTATGCATTGCATACAAGAACTAGTGCATTGAAGAGATAATTGCTTTTGCTTTGCATTGCTTACAAGAACTCGTGCATTGAGAGATAATTATTATTGCATTGCATACAAGAAGTCGTTGTGCATTGACGAGATAAGTGCTTTTGCATTGCATTGCATACAATATCTCCTTGTGCACTGAAGAGATAATTGCTTTTACATTGCAATGCATAAAAGAACACGCTGTGCTTTTGCACTGCAATACATACACGTGCATTGGAAAAGATAAGTGCAACTGCATTGCATACAACAAATCGTTGTGCATTGAATAGAAAATTGCTTTTTCATCGCATTGCATACAATAGCTCCTTGTGCACTGAAAAGATAATTGTTTTACATTGCAATGCATACAAGAACTCGTAGTGCATTGAAGACATAATTGCTTTTGCATTGATTGCAAACAAAAACTTGCTGTGCATTGAAGAGATAAGTGCATTTGCATTGCAATGCATACAAGAACTTGTGTATTAAAGAGATAAGCGCATAATTAAAGAGATATTGCAATGCATAAAAGATTTCCATTGCATACAATATTTTCCATTGCATACAAGAACTCGTTTTGCATTGAAGAGATAATTGCTTTTGCATCACTTACAAGAACTTGTGCATTGAAGATACTTGCTTTTGCGTTGCATACATGGTCGTTCTGCATTGAAGAGATAAGAGCTCTAAAGTGATAAATACGTTGCATTTAAGAACACGTGCATTTGAAAAGATAAGTGCTTTTGCATTGCATACAAGAACACGTTGTGCATTGAAGAGATAAGTGCGTTTGCACTGAATACAAGAACTCATTATGCATTGAAGAGAAAAGTGCTTTTACATTGCAATGCATACAAGAACTTGTTGTAGCATTGAGGACATTAGTGCTTTTGCATTGCATACAAGATCTCGTTGTGCATTGAATAGAAAAAGTGCTTTTTCATTGCATAAAGAACACGTGCATTTGAAAAGATAAGTGCGAATGCATTGAATACAAGAACTCGTGCAATGGAAGAGATAGGTATTTTTGCACTGCATACAAGAACTTTGTGAATTGAAGAATAAGTGCATTTTTATTGAATACAAGAACAGATCGTTGTGCATTGAAGAGATGTGCTTTTGCTTTGCATTGCATACAATATCTCCTTGTGCACTGAAGTGATAATTGCTTTTACATTGCATTGCTTACAAGAACGTGTGCATTGAGAGATATTGTTCTTGCATTGCATACAATAAGTTGTGCATTGAAGCGATAAGTGCTTTTGCATTGCATTGCATACAATATCTCCTTGTGCACTGAAGAGATAATTGCTTTTACATTGCAATGCATACAAGAACACGTTGTGCATTGAAGAGATAAGTTATTTTGCGTTGCAATGCATACAAGAACTTGTTGTACATTGAAGAGACAACTGCTTTTGCTTTGCATTGCTTACAAGAAATCGTGCATTGAGAGATAAGTATTCTTGCATTGCATACAAGAAGTCGTTGTGCATTGAAGAGATAGTTGCTTTTGCATTGCATTTCATACACATGCATTGGAAAAGATACGTGCGTTTGCATTGCAATGCATGCAAAAACTTGTTGTGCATTAAAGAGATGTGCGTTTGCATTGCAAAGCATAAAAGATTTCCATTGCACACAAGATTTTCCATTGCATACAAGATCACGTTGTGCATTGAAGAGATAATTGCTTTTGCATCGCTTACAAGAATTTGTTGTGCATTGAAGAGATAAGTGCTTTTGCATTACAATGCATACAAGAACTTTTTGTGCATTGAAGACATTAGTGCTTTTCCATTGCATTGTGCATTGAAGAGATAAGTGCTTTTGCATTGTATACAAGAAAAAGATCGTTGTGCATTGAAGACATTAGTGCTTTTCCATTGCATTGTGCATTGAAGAGATAAGTGATTTTGCATTGTATACAAGAAAAAGATCGTTGTGCATTGAAGAGATAAGTGCGTTTGCATTGCAATGCATAAAAGATTTCCATTGCATACAAGATTTTCCATTGCATACAAGATCACGTTGTGCATTGAAGAGATAATTGCTTTTGCGTCGCTTACAAGAACTTGTTGTGCATTGAAGAGATAATTGCTTTTGCATTGCATACAAGAACTTGTTGTGCATTGAAGAAATAATTGCTTTTGCATTGCATTGCATATACGTGCACTGGAAAAGACAAGTGCGTTTGCATTGCATACAAGAACTCGTGCATTGAAGAGATAATTGCTTTTGCATTGCATACAAGAACACGTTATGCATTGAAGAGATAAGTGCGTTTTAATTTCAATGCATACAAGAACTTGTTGTGTATTAAAGAAATAAGTGTGTTTGCATTGAATACAAGAACTCGTTATGCATTGAAGAGATAAGTGCGTTTGCATTGCAATGCATACAATAACTTTTTGTGCATTGAAGACATTAGTGCTTTTCCAAGTGCTCTTTTGCATTGCTTACAAGAAATCTTAGTGCATTGAAGAGATAATTGTTTTTGATTGCATTGCATACACATGCATTGGAAAAGATTTGTGTGTTTGCATTGCATACAAGAACTCGTTGTGCATTGAAGAGATAAGTGCTTTTGCATTGCAATACACACACGTGCATTGGAAAAGATAAGTGGAACTGCAATGCATACAAGAAATCGTTGTGTATTGAACTGATAAGTGCTTTTGCATTATTACAAGAAAGATCGTTGTACATAGAATAGAAAATTGCTTTTTCATTGCATTGCATACAAGAACTCGTAGTGTATTGAAGACATAATTGCTTTTGCATTGATTGCATACAAGAACTTGTGTATTAAAGAGATAAGTGCTTTTGCATAGCTTACAATAAATCTTAGTGCATTGAAGAGATAATTACGTTTGCGTTGCATTGCATACACGTGCATTGGAAAAGATAAGTGCGTTTGCATTGCAAACAAAAACTCGTTATGCATTGAAGAGATAAGTGCGTTTTTATTGCAATGCATACAAGAACTTGTGTATTAAAGAGATAAGTGCTTTTCCATTGCAATGCATACAAGAACTTGTTGTGCATTGAAGTGATAAGTGTGTTTGCACTGCAATACCAACAAGAACTTGTTGTGCATTGAAGAGATAAGTGCTTTTGCTTTGCATTGCTTACAACAACTCGTTGTGCATTGAAGACATTAGTGCTTTTCCATTGCATTGTGCATTGAAGAGATAAGTGCTTTTGCATTGTATACAAGAAAAAGATCGTTGTGCATTGAAGACATTAGTGCTTTTCCATTGCATTGTGCATTGAAGAGATAAGTGATTTTGCATTGTATACAAGAAAAAGATCGTTGTGCATTGAAGAGATAAGTGCTTTTGCATTGCATTTCATACACGTGCATTGGAAAAGATATGTGCGTTTGCATTGCAATGCATAAAAGATTTCCATTGCATACAAGATTTTCCATTGCATACAAGATCACGTTGTGCATTGAAGAGATAATTGCTTTTGCGTCGCTTACAAGAACTTGTTGTGCATTGAAGAGATAATTGCTTTTGCATTGCATTGCATACACGTGCTTTGGAAAAGATAAGTGCGTTTGCATTGCATACAAGAACTCGTGCATTGAAGAGATAATTGCTTTTGCATTGCATACAAGAACTTGTTGTGCATTGAAGAAATAATTGCTTTTGCATTGCATTGCATACACGTGCACTGGAAAAGACAAGTGCGTTTGCATTGCATACAAGAACTCGTTGTGCATTGAAGAGATAATTGCTTTTGCATTGCATACACGTACATTGGAAAAGATGTGCAATTGCGTTGCATACATTAATTCGTTGTGCTTTGAAGAGATAAGTGCTTTTTGCTTTGCATACAAGAACACGTTATGCATTGAAGAGATAAGTGCGTTTTAATTTCAATGCATACAAGAACTTGTTGTGTATTAAAGAAATAAGTGTGTTTGCATTGCTTACAACAACTCGTTGTGCATTGAAGTGATAAGTGTGTTTGCACTGCAATACCAACAAGAACTTGTTGTGCATTGAAGAGATAAGTGCTTTTGCTTTGCATTGCTTACAACAACTCGTTGTGCATTGAAGAGATAAGTATTCTTGCATTGCATACAAGAAGTCGTTGTGCATTGAAGACATAAGTGCTTTTGCATTGCATTGCATACAATATCTCCTTGTGCAATGAAGAGATAATTGCTTTTACATTGCAATGCATACAAGAACTCATAGTGCATTGAAGACATAATTGCTTTTGCATTGATTGCATACAAGAACATGTGCATTTAAGAGATAAGTGCTTTTGCATATCTTACAATAAATCTTGGTGCATTGAAGAGATAATTGCGTTTGCATTGCATTGCATACAAGAACTTGTGTATTAAAGAGATAAGTGCGTTTGCATTGCAATGCATAAAAGATTTCCATTGCATACAACATTTTCCATTGCATACAAGAACACATTGTGCATTGAAGAGATAAGTGCTTTTGCGTTGCATTGCATACACGTGCATTGGAAAAGATAATTGCGTTTGCATTGCATACAAGAACTCGTTGTGCATTGAAGAGATAAGTGCGTTTTGCATTGCAATGCATACACGTGCATTGGAAAAGATAAGTGCGTTTGCATTGCATACAAGAACTCGTGCATTGAAGAATAAGTGCGTTTTCATTGAATACAAGAACAGATCGTTTTGCATTGAAGACATAAGTGCTTTTGCATTCATAAGTGCTTTTGCATTGCATACAAGAACTAGTGCATTGAAGAGATAAGTGCTTTTGCATTGCATTGCATACAATATCTCCTTGTGCACTGAAGAGATAATTGCTTTTACAAATACAATGCATACAAGAACACGTTGTGCATTGAAGAGATAAGTGCGTTTGCATTGCAATGCATACAAGAACTTATTGTGTATTAAAGAGATAAGTGCGTTTGCATTGCATACATGAAGTCGTTGTGCATTGAAGAGATAATTGCTTTAGCATTGCATACAGGAAGTCGTATATTGAAGAGATAAGTGATTTTGCGTTGCATACAAGAACACGTGCATTTGAAAAGATGTGCGTCTGCATTGCATACAAGAACTCGTGCATTAAAGAATAAGTGCTTTTGCATTGTATACAAGAACAGATCGTTGTGCATTGAGAGGTAAGTGCTTTTGCATTCATAATTGCTTTTGCATTGCATACAGGAAGTCGTTGTGTATTGAAGAGATAATTGCTTTTGCATTACATACATGAAGTCGTGCATTAAAGAGATAAGTGCTTTTTGCATTGTTTACAAGAAAGATCGTTGTGCTTTGAATAGAAAAGTGCTTTTTCATTGCATAAAGAACACGTGCATTTGAAAAGATAAGTGCGTTTGCTTTGAATACAAGAACTCGTGCATTGGAAGAGATAAGTATTTTTGCATTGCATACAAGAACTCATGCATTGAAGAATAAGTGCGTTTTCTTTGAATACAAGAACAGATCGTTGTGCATTGAAGAGATAAATTCTGTTGTATTCATAAGTGCTTTTGCATTGCATACAAGAACTAGTGCATTGAAGAGATAACTGCTTTTGCTTTGCATTGCTTACAAGAACACGTTGTGCATTGAAGAGATAATTGCTTTTGCTTTGCATTGCTTACAAGAACGCGTGCATTGAGAGATAGCATTTTTGCAATGCATACAAGAAGTCTTTGGGCATTGAAGAGATAATTGCTTTTGCATTGCATTGCATACACGTGCATTGGAGAAGATGTGCAATTGGATTGCATACAAGAATTCGTTGTGCATTGAAGAGATGTGATTTTGCATTGCATTGCATACACATGCATTGGAAAAGTTAAGTGCATTTGCATTGCATACAAGAAGTCATTGTGCATTAAAGAGATAAGTGCGTTTGCATTGCAATGCATAAAAGATATCAATTGCATACAAGATTTTCCATTGCATTGCTTACACTGAAGAGATAATTGCTTTTGCATTGCAATACCTACAAGAACTTGTTGCGCATTGAAGAGATAAGTGTGTTTGCATTGCAATGCCTACAAGAACTCGTTGTGCATTGCAGAGATAATTGCTTTTGCTTTCCATTGCTTACAAGAACTCGTGCATTGAGAGACAAGTATTCTTGCATTGCATACAAGAAGTCGTTGTGCATTGAAGAGAGAAGTGCTTTTGCATTGCATTGCATACAATATCGCCTTCTGCACGAAGAGATAATTGCTTTTACATTGCAATGCATACAAGATCTTGTTGTGCATTGAAGAGATAAGTGCTTTTTCATTGCAATGCATACAATAGCTCCTTGTGCACTGAAGAGATAATTGCTTTTACATTGCAATGCATACAAGAACACGTTGTGCATTTGAAAAGATAAGTGCTTTTGCATTGCATACAAGAACTCGTTGTGCATTGAAGAGATTAGTGCTTTTGCATTGCATTGCATACAATATCTCCTTGTGCACTGAAGAGATAAGTGCTTTTGCATAGCTTACAAGAAATCTTAGTGCATTGAAGAGATAATTGCTTTTGCTTTGCACTGCATACAAGAACACGTTGTGCATTGAAGAGATAAGTGCTTTTGCATTGCATACAAGAAATCGTGTAATACATACTGAACACTTTTCAGGCCAAGGAGTTCTCAATCTTGAACTTTCTATACAGACTAATTGACTCCTGATGTCTCATCAACCATACAGTAGTCCATATTTGATATACTGAACTCTTTTCAGGCCAAAGAGTTCTCGATCTTGAATTTTTCATGCTAATTGACCGTCTGATGTTACATGAGCCAGTCATTCATCCTTATTTGACCTTTTGAACATATTTCTGGCCACAGAGTCTTCAAACTTTATCATTCCATTCCTACTTTAAGACTCCTGATGTTACATCAGCCAGACAGTAATCCAAATTTCACCTATTGAACATCTTTCTGGCCATAGACTCTTCAAACTTTATCATTCCATTCCTGCTTATAGATTCCTTCTGATGTTATATCAGCCAGGATGTAGTCCATGTTTGACCTTTTGAACATCTTTCCTAATTGACTCCTTTTGATGTTTCATCAACCATACAGTAGTCCATATTTGACATACTGAACTTTTTTCAATCCAAAGAGTTCTCAATCTTGAATTATTCATGCTCATTGACTCCGTCTGATGTTATATCAGCCAAACATTCATCCATATTTGACATACTGAACATATTTCAGGCCAAGGAGTTTTCAATCTTGAACTTTCATTACAAACTAATTGACTCCTTCTGATGTGTCATCAACGATACAGCAGTCCATACTTGACATACTGAGCTTTTTTCAGACCACAGAGTTCACAGTCTTGAATTTGTCATGCTCTTTGACTCCGTCTGATGTTATATCAGCCAGACATTCATCCATATTTGACATTCTGAACATATTTCACCTCAAAGAGACTGATCTTTAACTCTATACATACTCATAGACTGCTTCTGATGTTACATCACCCAGACAGTAGTCCAAATTTGACCTATTGAACGTATTTCAGGCAAAGGAGTTCTCAATCTTGAACTTTCTATACAGACTAATTGACTCCTGATGTCTCATCAACCATACAGTAGTCCATATTTGAGATACTGAACACTTTTCAGGCCAAAGAGTTCTCAATCTTTAATTTTTCATTCTAATTGACCGTCTGATGTTACATAAGAAAGTCATTCATCCTTATTTGTCCTTTTGAACACCTTTCCTAAATTACTCCTTCTGATGTCTCATCAACCATACAGTAGTCCATTTTTGACATACTGAGCATATTTCAGGCCAAGGAGTTCTCAATCTTGAACTTTCTACTTTCTATACTTCATCATTCTATACAGACTAATTGACTCCCTCTGATGTCTCAGCAACCATACAGTAGTCCATATTTGACATACTAAACTTTTTTCAGGCCAAAGTGCTCTCAATCTTGAACTTTCTATCCAAACTAATTGAATCCCTCTGATGTCTCATCAACCATACAGTAGTCCATATTTAACATACTGAACACTTTTCAGGCCAAAGAGTTCTCAATCTTGAATTTTTCATGCTAATTGACCGTCTGATGGTACATCAGCCAGATATTCATCCTTATTTGACCTTTTGAACACCTTTCCTAATTACAGTAGTCCGTATTTGACATACTGAACTTTTTTGAGGCCAAAGAGTTCTCAGTCTTCAATTTTTCATGTTAATTGACCGTCTGATGTTACATCAGCCAGTCATTCATCCTTATTTGACCTTTTGAGCATCTTTCTGGCCACAGAGTCTTCAAACTTTATCATTCCATTCCTACTTCTAGACTCCTTCTGATGTTATATCAGACAGACAGTTGTCCTTATTTGACCTTTTGAGCATCTTTCCTAATTGACTCCTGATGTCTCATCAACCATACAGAAGTCCATATTTGACATAATGAACATATTTCAAGCCAAGGAGTTCTCAATCCTGAACTTTCTACTTTCTATTACTTCATCATTCTATACAGACTAATTGACTACCTCTGATGTATCATTAACAGTAGTCCATATTTGACATACTGAACACTTTTCAGGCCAAAGAGTTCTCGATCTTGAATTTTTCATGCTAATTGATCGTCTGTTACATCAGCCAGTCATTCATCCTTATTTGACCTATTGAACATCTTTCCTAATTGACTCCTTCTGATGTCTCATCAACCATACAGTAGTCCATATTTGACATACTGAACTTTTTTCAGGCCAAAGAGTTCTCAGTCTTCAATTTTTCATGCTAATTGACCGTCTGATGTTACATCAGCCAGTCATTCATCCTTATTTGACCTATTGAACATCTTTCTGGCCACAGAATCTTCAAACTTTATCATTCCATTCCTAATTCTAGACTCCTTCTGATGTTATATCAGTCAGACAGTAGTCCTTATTTGACCTTTTGAACATCTTTCTGGCCACAGAGTCTTCAAACTTTATCATTCCATTCCTACTTCTTAGACTGCTTCTGATGTTATATCAGACAGACAGTAGTCCTTATTTGGTGTTTTGAACATCTTTCCTAATTGACTCCTTCTGATGTCTCATCAGCCATACAGTAGTCCATATTTGACATACTAAACTTTTTTCAGGCCAAAGTGTTCTCAATCTTGAACTTTCTATACAGACTAATTGACTCCCTCTGATGGCTCATCAACTATACAGTAGTCCATATTTAACATACTGAACACTTTTCAGGCCAAAGAGTTCTCAATCTTGAATTTTTCATGCTAATTGACCGTCTGATGTTACATCAGCCAGATATTCATCCTTATTTGACCTTTTGAACACCTTTCCTAATTACAGTAGTCCATATTTGACATACTGAACTTTTTTGAGGCCAAAGAGTTCTCAGTCTTCAATTTTTCATGTTAATTGACCGTCTGATGTTACATCAGCCAGTCATTCATCCTTATTTGACCTATTGAACATCTTTCTGGCCACAAAATCTTCAAACTTTATCATTCCTTTCCTACTTCTAGACTCCTTCTGATGTTATATCAGTCAGACAGTTGTCCTTATTTGACCTTTGGAACATCTTTCTGGCCACAGTGTCTTCAAACTTTATCATTCCATTCCTACTTCTAGAATCTTTCTGATGTTATGTCAATCAGACAGTGGTCCAATTTTGACCTATTGAACATATTTTAGGCCAAACAGTCCTTGATCTTGAATTTTCTATACAGACGAATTGAGGCCTTCCGATGTCTCATCAACCATATGGTAGACCATATTTTACATACTGAACTTTTTTCAATCCAAAGAGTTCTCAATCTTGAATTATTCATGCTCATTGACTCCGTCTGATGTTACATCAGCCAGACATTCATCCATATTTGACGTAGTGAACATATTTCAAGCCAAGGAGTTCTCAATTTTGAAACTTTCTGTACAGACTAATTTACTCCCTCTGATGTCTCATCAACTATACAGTAGTCCATATTTGACATACTGAACTTTTTTCAGGTCACAGAGTTCACAATCTTGAATTTTTCATGGTCTTTGACTCCGTCTGATGTTATATCAGCCAGACATTCATCCATATTTGACATACTGAACATATTTCAGGTCAAAGAGACCTCGATCTTGAACTTTCTTTACATACTTCATAGACTGCTTCTGATGTTACATCAGCCAGACAGCAATCCAAATTTGACATACTGAACATATTTCAGGCCAAGGAGTTCTCAATCTTGAACTTTCTATACAGACTAATTGACTCCTGATGTCTCATCAACCATACAGTAGTCCATATTTGACATACTGAAATTTTTTCAGGCCAAAAAGGTGTCAATATTGAATTTTTCATGCTTATTGACTCCGTCTGATGTTATATCAGACAGACATTCATCCATATATGACGTACTGAACATATTTCAGTTCAAAGAGACCTCAATCTTGAACTTTCTATACATACTTATAGACTGCTTCTGATGTTTTATCAGTCAGACAGTAGTGCTTATTTGACCTTTTGAACATCTTTCTGGACATAGAATCGTCAAACTTTATCATTCCATTCATAGTTCTAGGCTGCTTGGGCCTCATTTATAAAACGTGCGTACGTACAGGTTTGATCTTAGAGTGTGCGTACGCTGAAATCCACGGCAAAGTTCATATTTATAAAAATGGTCTTTGACGTGGAAAAGTGCTTACCGCCACGTCAGGGTCTGAGCAGACGTACGCACTTTTCCTTGTGGCAGAGTCGGAGTACTGCAGGTATTTGGAAATCAATAGGCAGTAGCAATAATAATTATAGTAATAATAATAATAATAATAATAATAATAATTTTTATTATTATTATTATTATTATCCTGATAATAGTTATTGTCCCTAATAATAATTATTTATTCTGACAGATAAATCTACTCTAATTAAATTAGAATAGATGAATGTCTGTCCTCATTATTATTATTTTTACATGTGCAAATATCAGCATGGACAACAGTTTTCACATATCGTCACATTACGCACATGCAGCGCTTCTGTGAAAGAGAAAAACACAATAAAATTATATATATACACTAACGGTCAAAAGTTTTTGGACGGTAAGATTTTTTAATGTTTTTAAAGAAGTCTCTTATGCTCGCCAAGGCTGCATTTATTTGATCCAAAATACAGCAAAAACAGTATTATTGTGAAATATTTTTACAATTTAAAATAATTTTAAATAGTTTAAATAGTTTTCTATGTGAATATATAGTAAAATGTAATTTATTCCTGTGATCAAAGCTGAATTTTCAGCATCATTACTCCAGTCTTCAGTGTCACATGATCCTTCAGAAATCATTCTGATATGATGATTTGATGCTCAAGAAACATTTATGATTATTATCAGTGTTGAAAACAGTGTACAATTTTTTCAGGATTATTTAATGAATAGAAAGTTCAAAAGAACAGCATTTATCTGAAATAGAAAGCTTTCGTAACATTATAAATGTCTTTACTGTCACTTCATCAATTTAATGCATCCTTGCTGAATAAATGTATTCATTTCTTTAAGTTCTCTCCCCCCCCCCCCCCCCCCCCCCCCCAAAAAAAAAATTCTTACCGACCCAAAACTTTTGAACGGTAGTACAATGTTGCAAAAGCTTTGTATTTCAGATAAATACTGTTCTTTTGAACTTTCTATTCATCAAAGAATCCTGAAAAAATGTTTTAAACAACTGTTTTCAACACTGATAATAATCATAAATGTTTCCTGAGCATCAAATCATCATATTAGAATGATTTCTGAAGGATCATGTGACACTGAAGACTGGAGTAATGATGCTGAAAATTCAGCTTTGATCACAGAAATAAATTACACTTTACTATATATTCACATAGAAAACAGTTAAATTACATTTTAATAATATTTCACAATATAACAGCCTTTTTTTAATAACATAAATGCAGCCTTGGTGAGCAGAAGAGACTTCTTTATAAACATTTTTTTAAAAATCTTACCGTCCAAAAACCGTCCATTTTTTTTTTTTTCAAATTAAAGCACAATATTTTCTTTTTATTGTGAGTGTACACAAATAAAAATAAACCAGCAGTTTCTTTTTTCTTTTTTTTTCTCAACACAGTTTTGACTGATATTTAGCATACCTTAACCATGCAGCAAACGTTTTAAAAATAGCCTGAAAAAAATAACTGTACAAATGAATCAATTAAAAGAATACCTTAGGCTACTTGTTCAAAATAAAACGTATAGCCTGCATGTTTTTTCAAAACCCTGTTAGCATAATTACACGGCATTAAAGTTCAATTATTTAGCATGACCCCGATTTCGGCCTCGCTAAAAATCTTTTTCTTGCCGCTCGCCATTCTCAAGTAAAAAATGTGGACGTTGAATGGTGCTCGTTCATATGGTAATTATATTAATTAGGGGGCATTTACACAAGGAGTTCTCAATCTTGAACTTTCATTACAGACTATTTGACTCCTGATGTCTCATCAACCATGCAGTAGTCCATATTTGACATACTGAACTTTTTTCAGGCCAAAGAGGTGTCAATATTGAATTTTTCATGCTCATTGACTCCGTCTGATGTTATATCAGACAGACATTCATCCATATTTGACATACTGAACATATTTCAGTTCAAAGAGACCTCAATCTTGAACTTTCTATACATACCTATAGACTGCTTCTGATGTTATATCAGCCAGACAGTAGTCCATATTTGACCTTTTGAACATCTTTCTGGACACAGAATCGTCAAACTTTATCATTCCATTCCTACTTCTAGACTCCTTCTGATGTTATATCAGTCATACAGTAATCCTTGTTTGACCTTTTGAACATCTTTCCTAAAGGACTCTTTCTGATGTCTCATCAACCATACAGTAGTCCATATTTGACACACTGAACATATTTCAAGCCAAGGAGTTCTCAATCTTGAACTTTCTATACAGACTAATTGACTCCCTCTGATGTTTCATCAACCATACAGTAGTCCATATTTGACATACTGAACCCTTTTCAGGCCGAAGAGTTCTCGATCTTGAATTTTTCATGCTGACTCCGTCGATGTTACATCAGCCAGACATTTATCTTTATTTGACCTATTGAACATCTTTCTGGCCACAGAGTTTTCAAACTTTATCATTCCATTCCTACTTCTAGACTCCTTCTGATGTTATATCAGTCAGACAGTAGTCCTTATGACCTTTTGAACATCTTTCTGACCATAGACTCTTCAAACTTTATCATTCCATTCCTGCTCATTGACTCCGTCTGATGTTATATCAGCCAGACATTCATCCATATTTGACATACTGAACATATTTCAGGCCAAGGTGTTCTCAATCTTGAACTTTCATTACAGACTAATTGACTCCCTCTGATGTCTCATCAACCATACAGTAGTCCATATTTGACATACTGAACTTTTTTCAGGCCAAAGAGTTCTCAATCTTGAATTTTTCATGCTCATTGACTCATTTTCATGCTCATGCTCATTGACATAGACATTCATTCATATTTGACGTACTTAACATACTTCAGGTCAAAGAGACCTCGATCTTGAACTTTCTATACATACTCTTAGACTGCTTCCGATGTTACATCAGCCAGACAGTAGTCCATATTTGACCTATTGAACATCTTTCTGGCTACAGAGTCTTCAAACTTTATCATTTCAGTCCTACTTCTAGACTCTTTCTGAAGTTATATCAGTCAGACAGTAGTCCTTATTTGACCTATTTAACATCTTTCTGGCCACAGAGTCTTCAAACTTTATCATTCCATTCCTACTTCTAGACTCTTTCTGATGTTATGTCAGTCAGACAGTAATCCAATTTTGACCTATTGAACATATTTCAGGCCAAAGAGTCCTTGATCTTGAATTTTCTATACAGACCAACTGAGGCCTTCTGATGTCTCATCAACCATACGGTAGTCCATATTTTACATACTGAAAATATTTCATGCTAATTGACTCCGTCTGATGATACATCAGCCAGACATTCATCCATATTTGACGTACTGAACATATTTCAAGCTAAGGAGCTCTCAATTTTGAACTTTCTATACAGACTAATTGACTCCGTCTGATGTCTCATCAAGCATACAGTGGTCCATATTTGACATACTGAACTTTTTTCAGGCCACAGAGTTCACAATCTTGAATTTTTTATGCTCTTTGACTCCGTCTGATGTTATATCAGCCAGACATTCATCCATATTTGATGTACTGAACATATTTCAGGTCAAAGAGACCTCGATCTTGAACTTTCTATAAATCAAATCAAATCACCTTAATTTATATAGCGCTTTTTACAATGCCAATTGTTTCAAAGCAGCTTCACAGTGGTAACAGGAAAATAATGCAACAGAATTTGATTCGGCTGTACAGCCGCTCTAGTGAAAACGGTGATGTCATCCAGCTCATTTCAATTATCATATAGTGTCAATGCGGGCAGATCAGTAACATAGTTGAAATTTAAGTGTCCCCAACTGAGCAAGCCAAAAGCCAAAGGCGACGGTGGCAAGGAACCAAAACTCCTTCAGGGCCAGAATGGAGAAAAAAACCTTGGGAGAAACCAGGCTCAGTCGGGGTGCCAGTTCTCCTCTGGCCGACGAACAAATAGTGTATGATTATGATTCTGGCAACATTACAGGTCAGAAGTCATATTAGATCAATAGATATTCGTAGGATTATTCGAAAGATTGGAGTCGTCACGCCGGGGACGGGTTTAATGAGGATGTCGTGTCGATGCGGCATTTACAGGGGGGAGTTTAATTGACATGGTCTCTGCAGACACTTCAGGGATGCGTTCGTCATGTCCAGGCTAAGGTCCACCATCTGGTCCGGATACGGCCCGGATCCGGCTGACTGCAGTAAACCTCGGGATAAACAGAAAGACTAACATTAGCGTAGATGCCATTCTTCTTATGATGTAACGAGTACATCAGGTGTTATGTGAAGTGTTCCCGGTTCCTGCTGACCTAGTTAATGCAGCCTAAAACAATCATTTAACTGATTTGAATAATAGAAATTAAAAATGTTTTATGTGTATGCCATAGTAAAGAGATGTGTTTTTAGTCTAGATTTAAACTGACAGAGTGTGTCTGCTTCCCGAACAATGCTAGGAAGACTGTTCCAGAGTTTAGGTGCTAAATAGGAAAAGGAACGACCGCCTGCAGTTGATTTTGATATTCTAGGTATTATCAACTGGCCAGAATTTTGAGACCGCAATAGACGTGATGGAGTATAACGCGTTAAGAGCTCGCTCAAGTACTGGGGAGCTAAACCATTTAGTGTTTGGTAAGTAATCAGCAAGATTTTAAAATGTATACGATGTTTAATAGGGAGCCAATGCAGTGTTGCCAGAACCGGGCTAATATGGTCATACTTCCTGGTTCTAGTAAGAACTCTAGCTGCTGCGTTTTGGACAAGCTGCAGTTTATTTATTAAGTGAGCAGGGCAACCACCCAGTAGAGCATTACAATAATCTAGCCTTGAGGTCATGAACGCATGAACTAACTGTTCAGCATTTTGCATTGAAAGCATGTGCCGTAATTTAGATATATTTTTAAGATGGTAGAATGCAGTTTTACAGATGCTAGAAACGTGGCTTTCAAATGAGAGATTGGTATCAAAGAGCACATCCAGGTTCCTAACTGATGACGAGGACTTGACAGAGCAGCCATCGAGTGTTAGACAGTATTCTAGATTACTACTTGTAGAGTTTTTTTGTCCAATGATAAAAAATTCATTTTTTTCTGAATTAAGTTGCAGGAAATTACTAGTCATTCAATTTTTTATATCAGCTATGCATTTCATTAATCTTGTGAATTGGTAAGTTTCGTCAGGGCGTGAAGAAATATAGAGCTGAGTATCGTCAGCATAACAATGAAAACTAACGCCATGCTTCCTAATAATATCTCCCAGTGGTAGCATGTACAGGGTGAAAAGCAACAGTCCTAGCACTGAGCCCTGCGGTAGTCCATACTGAACTTGTGATCGGTGTGACATCTCTTCATTTACTGCTACAAACTGATAACGGTCAGATAAGTATGATTTAAACCATGCCAATGAAATTCCACTAATGCCAACATAATTTTCGAGTCTATTCAAAAGAATGTTGTGGTCGATAGTATCGAATGCAGCGCTAAGATCGAGTAACACTAACAGAGAGATACAACCACGATCGGATGATAAGAGTAAATCATTTGTAACTCTAATGAGAGCAGTCTCAGTACTATGATACGGTCTAAATCCTGACTGGAAATCCTCACAGATACCATTTCTTTCTAAAAAGGAGCATAATTGTGAGGACACTGCCTTTTCTAGTATTTTTGACAGAAAGGGTAGATTTGAGATTGGCCTGTAATTGACTAATTCTGTAGGATCAAGTTGCGGTTTTTTAATAAGTGGTTTAATAATAGCCAACTTAAAAGTTTTCGGTACATATCCTAATGTCAAGGATGAATTAATGATATTAAGAAGAGGATCTATGACCTCTGGAAGCATCTCTTTTAGTAGTTTAGTCGATTTCGATGATTTAACGAGTTTAGCCAATTCTTCTTCTCCTATAGCAGTGGATGAATGTAATTTTTCCTCAGTGACACTACAATGCACTGCCTGATGTGATACTGTAGTAGACGGCTGCATGGTTATAATTTTTTTCCTAATATTATCAATCTCACAAGTAAAGAAGTTCATAGAGTCATTATTGCTGTGCTGTTTACAAACATCAGAAGTTAAAGCTTTATCTTTGGTTAATTTGGCCACTGTATCGAATAAATACCTAGGGTTGTGTTTGTTTTCTTCTAAGAGAGTCGAGAAATAAGCAGATCTAGCAGTTTTTAGGGCCTTTCTGTATGCAATCATGCTCTCTTTCCACGAAATGCGAAAAACTTCTAGTTTTGTTTTCTTCCAGCTGCGCTCCATTTTTCCGGCTGCTGTTTTAAGGGCCCGGGTGTGCTCGTTGTACCACGGCGTTGGACTATTTTCTTTAAACTTCTTTAAGCGCCGGGGAGCAACTGTGTCTAAAGTGCTGGAAAAGAGAGAGTCAATAGTTTCTGTTGCAACATCGAGTTCCTCTAGGCTATCTGGGATGCTGAGGAGATGAAACTGATGAGGAAGATTATTTACAAAGCAATCTTTAGTTGCAGCAGTGATAGTCCTGCCATATTTGAAGCGAGGGGACGGCTTTGCAGCCTTTGCTAAATTAAGTGTACATGATACTAGGTAATGATCTGAGATGTCATCGCTCTGCTGCAGAATTTCAATGGTATCAACATTTATTCCATGTGACAGTATTAGGTCTAAAGTATGATTACGGCGATGAGTGGGTCCTGACATGTGTTGCCTTACTCCAACAGAGTTTAGAATGTCTCTAAATGCCAATCCCAATGCGTCTTTTTCATTGTCTACATGGATATTAAAATCACCAACAATTAGGACTTTATCTGCAGCCAGTACTAACTCTGATAGAAAATCAGCAAATTCTCTAGTAAAGTCTGTATGGTGCCCTGGTGGCCTGTATACAGTAGCCAGCACAAATGTCAAACGGGATTTATCAATTTCACTACATAACGTTACGTAAAGCACCAAAACTTCAAAGGAATTATATTTGAAACTAGACTTCTGAGTAATACCAAAGATATTATTATAAATTACAGCAACACCTCCCCCTTTACCTTTCAGACGCGGCTCGTGTTTATAACAATAATCTTGGGGGGTGGACTCATTTAAAGTAATGTAATCATCAGGTTTTAGCCAGGTTTCTGTCAAACACAGCACATCTAGGTTATGATCTGTAATCATATCATTAACAATAAGTGCTTTTGAGGAAAGGGATCGAATATTCAGCAGCCCGAGCTTTATCATTTGATCATCTGTATTATATCTGTTTATTTGTTGGACATCAATTAAATTTTTACCGTTGAATGGTTTTAATGTTTTTTTGTGTTTACTAATTCGTGGAACAGACACAGTCTCTATGTGATAATATCTAGGTGAAAGAGTCTCTATGTGCTGGGATTTATCTGACTTCTGTGACGTGAGACAGCTAGCAGGCGGTCGGGTAAGCCAGTCCGTCTGCTTCCTGACCTGGACCCCAGTTAGTCAAGGTTTAGCTCTAAGACTATGTGCCAAATTACTAGAGAGAAGAGCGGCACCATCCCAGGAAGGATGGATGCCATCTTTTTTCAACAGGTCAGGTCTGCCCCAAAAGCTTTTCCAATTGTCTATGAACCCTATGTTATTTTGCGGACACCACTTAGACAACCAGCCATTGAGTGATGATAGTCTGCTAAGTATCTCATCACTCCTTTTAACGGGGAGGGGACCAGAGCAAAAAACGTCATCTGCCATCGTACTTGCGAGTTTACACACCTCTTTAATGTTAATTTTGGTGATCTCCGACTGGCGAAGTCGAACATCATTTGTGCCGACGTGAATAATAATCTTAGAGAATTTACGATTAGCATTAGCCAGCACTTTTAAATTTGCTTTGATGTCAGGTGCTCTGGCTCCCGGTAAACATGTGACTATGGTGGCTGGTGTCTCTATTTTCACGTTCCGTGTAATAGAATCGGCAATAACTAGGGCACTTTCAACAGGATTCTCAGTGGGTGCATCACTGAGTGGGGAGAACCTGTTTGATGTTCTAATCGGAATGGAAGAGTGGTTTTTTGATCCGCGACTATGCCATCTCACAGTCACCCAGTTGCCCTGCTGCACGGGCTCTACAGCCGAACAATGTACAGAGTTCACTAAGCTATTCGCATCCAAAGCAGTGTCTAAAGCTGTTACATTCTCACTACTCTCAAATAAAGTCTGGATGCGTGTCTCAAATTCTGAAATCTTCTCCGTCAGCCTGACTATCTCCTTACATTTATCACATGTGAAGCCCTGTTCGCCAACGGAGAAAGATATACTAAACATGAAACATGCAGTGCAAGTGACAATGACAGGAGAAGAAGACATGGCTTACCGTATTTGTTGATTAATCCAATTTACCACAGTTGTTTGATGGAGTCTATTTCAAATACTCATAGACTGCTTCTGATGTTAAATCAGCCAGACAGTAGTCCATATTTGGCATACTGAACACTTTTCAGGCCAAAGAGTTCTCGATCTTTAATTTTTCATGCTAATTGACCGTCTGATGTTACATCAGCCAGATATTCATCCTTATTTGACCTATTGAAAATCTTTCTGGCCACAGAGTTTTCAAACTTTATCATTTCATTCCTACTTCTAGACTCCTTCTGATGTTATATCAGTCAGACGTAGTCCTTATTTGACCTTTTGAACACCTTTCCTAATTGACTCATTCTGATCTCTCATCAACCATACAGTAGTCCATATTTGACATACTGAACATATTTCAGGTCAAAGAGACCTCGATCTTGAACTCTCTATACATACTCTTAGACTGCTTCTGATGTTACATCAGCCAGACAGTAGTCCATATTTGACCTATTGAACATCTTTCTGGCTAAAGAGTCTTCAAACTTTATCATTTCAGTCCTACTTCTAGACTCTTTCTGAAGTTATATCAGTCAGACAGTAGTCCTTATTTGACCTATTTAACATCTTTCTGTCCACAGAGTCTTCAAACTTTATCATTCCATTCCTACTTCTAGACTCTCTCTGATGTTATGTCAGTCAGACAGTAGTTCAATTTTGACCTATTGAACATATTTCAGGCCAAAGAGTCCTTGATCTTGAATTTTCTATACAGACCAACTGAGGCCTTCTGATGTCTCATCAACCATACGGTAGTCCATATTTTACATACTGAAAATATTTCATGCTAATTGACTCCGTCTGATTATGCATCAGCCAGACATTCATCCATATTTGACGTACTGAATATATTTCAAGCCAAGGAGTTCTCAATTTTGAACTTTCTATACAGACTAATTGACTCCGTCTGATGTCTCATCAACCATACAGTGGTCCATATTTGACATACTGAACTTTTTTCAGGCCACAGAGTTCACAGTCTTGAATTTTTCATGCTCTTTGACTCCGTCTGATGTTATATCAGCCAGACATTCATCCATATTTGATGTATTGAACATATTTCAGGTCAAAGAGACCTCGATCTTGAACTTTCTATAAATACTCATAGACTGCTTCTGATGTTAAATCAGCCAGACAGTAGTCCAAATTTGACATACTGAACGTATTTCAGGCCAAGGAGTTCTCAATCTTGAACTTTCTATACAGACTAATTGACTCCCTCTGATGTCTCATCAACCATACAGTAGTCCTTATTTGGCATACTGAACACTTTTCAGGCCAAAGAGTTCTCGATCTTTAATTTTTCAAGTATGCGTTTCCCCCAGTGAGCCTTCTCGCACAGGTCCTGTGCAAGATCAGGGAGGACAAGGAGCAGTTCCTTTTGGTCGCCCCGGTTCCTTATGGACCTCGATCTTGAACTTTCTATACATACTCATAGACTGCTTCTGATGTTACATCAGCCAGACAGCAGTCCAAATTTGACATACTGAACATATTTCAAGCCAAGGAGTTCTCAATCTTGAACTTTCTATACAGACTAACTGACTCCCTCTGATGTCTCATCAACCATACAGTAGTCCATATTTGACATGCTGAACATATTTCAGGCCAAGGAGTTCCCTTTCGTTCAGTCACTCCGAGTAACGTCAGTGACTGACGAATGGGGGTTTCGCCTAGAAGCCTATCATCTTCGAGATCTAGAAAACGCCCAATGGCAGTGCCAATGCCATGGGCATGCGGAATTTGCATAGCGTAACTCCGCCCCACAGTGTGGGTATATAAGGAAGTACGCTGGCAACATAGCATTATGTTTCTGCTTCGGAGCCAAGAGCATCTATCTCTTCACTCCTTAAGCCTTTTGAATATATCATCAAGCTTCTTCGAGACGAGCAGCTCTCCAGTTGGTGTTGGTGTGACGGCGCGTTCCAGCGATCGCATACTGCCTGCCTGCTGATCTGTGCAGTGATCTGCAACAGCTGTGTGTGTGTTCCCTGGGCGCTTCAGCACTCTGCAGAGCTTTCTCTCACAAAAAGAGCTTGCGCGTGGCACGTCTTTTTAAAGACGGTTCACCCGTGCACTTCTGGGTGCGGTCGATCTCTGTTGCCATCTGATGTGCACAATCACTGCTTGACGTGTTTGGGCTTCAGCACGCTCAAGCAGCGTTTGTGGATGAGTCATGTTCTCACTGTGGGAACATGACCATTGCGATGTTGCGGTCGAGACTCAATGACCTCCGTAAAGGAAAGAGAGTCCCCTTTGCCACACCCCAATCTACCGTCTCTGAGAGAGATGGTACTTTGGCTGGTGGCCAGGGTGACCTGAGGGTTACGGTGTGGAATAAATCCCGACGATCATTCCTCGGGCCACACCCCCCTCTCGCACACCGCTACCCGCGAGTGGTCGTACTGAAACAGCGGGACCATCTGTGGACGCCCTGCGTGTTTCGTTCGGCGCTCCAGATGACGACGAGACGTCGTTCGCCGCATCTCAAGGTGGGATGGAGTCCTCTGCGGATGAAGATTCGGCTATGCTGCCACCTTCGGGCGTGCCAGCATTGCCCGAGTCCGACCCGGAGTTGACAGCCATGTCATCTCGGGGGATGATTGGTCTTTGGGTGCGGCGCGTCCTGACAGCTGTTGGGCCCCGCCCCCAATTACTTTCTCTCCCGGGATACATGAGGAGGTCACGTGGTCCTGGAAGTCCCCGTTGTCTTCCCGCGACCGTTCGGCGGCCTCCTCCGCCTTCTCTGCCCTCGATGGGGCCGCGGCCAAGGGTACACTGGGGTCCCCCCTGTTGACGCTCAGTTGCAATCACAATGGAGGTAGAGTATGGAGGTAGAGTCCCCTCTGCCACACCCCAATTTTCCCCTCCACGTGATGGGATGCTTGGCTGGTGGCCAGGGTGACCTGAGGGCTGCGGTGTGGCATAAACCCCGACGATCATTCCTCGGGCCACACCCCCCTCTTGCACAGAGTGCCTCAATGTGGCGCGGTGATCCTAAGCACCCCTCCAAGGCCTGTAGGTTCTCGTCTACTTGGGTGGCGAGGGACTACAGAGCTGCGGGGCAGGCCGCCGCCTCTCAGCACGCCATGGCCATCCTTCAGGTCTACCAGGCCAGGATGCTACGAGGGTAGAGCTGTCCCAGGGCTTTGAATGAGCCGCGTGCCGCCACCGACCTCGCCCTCCGGGTGACGAAGGTGACCGTGCACTCCCTGGGTCAGGTGATGTCCACAGCTGTGGTCCAGGAGAGATATGGCTCAGCCTGGTCGATATGAGAGAGGCTGAGCGAACCCGGTTCCTCAACGCTCACATATCCCAGGCTGGCCTCTTTGGCGGCACGGCTGAGAACTTCGACCAACAGTTCTCGGCCCAGAAACAGACTGAGGCCATTAAACATGTGCTGCCCAGGTGGCCAGCTGCTGCCTTACTCAGCCGCCGGCTTAGTCGCCTCAGTCTGCTTGCCACCGAGGGCGCCCTCCTGCGGCTTCCCACATCTGGGCCGGTCACGCCGCCTCGCTGCCCCACCCGGGGTACATCTGTGGTTCGCATACCCCGCTGGTGCAGTTTTTGGGAGCCTGGCTAGAGCTTCCTGGACTGTCCTGCTGGGTCGCGAAGACCATCAGGCTCGGCTATGCGATTCAGTTCGCTCCGTGGTCGAACCTCAGCTTTCTACGGGCCGGTGTTCCCTTAGAACGAGTTTCCAGGCATATTGTTGTGTCAACAGATGCCTCCACCACAGGCTGGGGTGCCATGTGCAATAGACATGCTGCCGCGGGCTCCTGGACAGGACCCCAGCACCTCCTGCATGTCAATTGCCTCGAGTTGCTGGCAGTACGGTTCACCCTGCACCGCTTCCGGGCGTTGCTCAAGGGTCAACACGTGCTAGTCCGGTCAGACAACACGGCCACAGTAGCGTAATCAACCACCAGGGTGGTCTACGTTCCCGCCGTATGTCTCAACTCGCCCGCCATCTCATTTTATGTCATGTCCCGGGAGTCCTGAACCGTGCAGCTGACGAGCTCTCACGGCTTCAGCCACTTCCTGGAGAATGGAGACTCCATCCCCAGATGGTTCAGCTGATTTGGGAACAGTTCGGTGACGCACAGGTAGATCTGTTTGCCTCCCACGACTCTTCCCACTGCCGCTTGTTTTATTCCCTGACCGAGGGCTCCATCGGCACGAATGCTCTGGTGCACAGCTGGCCGCGGGGCCTCCGCAAGTATGCGTTTCCCCCAGTGAGCCTTCTCGCACAGGTCCTGTGCAAGATCAGGGAGGACAAGGAGCAGTTCCTTTTGGTCGCCCCGTATTGGCCCGGCCGGACCTGGTTCTCCGAACTCGTACTCCTTGCGACAGCCCCTCCCTGGTCGATTCCTCTGAGGAAGGGGCACACTTTGGCACCCGCTTCCCGATCTTTGGAACCTCCACGTGTGGCTCCTGGATGGGACGCGGCAGGTTTGAGTACCCTACCACCTCAGGTGGTGGCTACCATCACTTCCGCTAGGGCCTTGTCTACTCGACATGCCTATGCGTTGAAGTGGAACCTCTTCGTCACCTGGTGTTCTTCTCGCCAAGAAGACCCCTGGAAATGCCCGATCGGGTCCGTGCTCGCATTCCTCCAAGAAGGGTTGGAACAAAGGCTGTCTCCTTCCACCCTCAAGGTTTATGTTGCCGCTATATCAGCCTACCACGACCTTGTGGAGACGAAAAAGGTAAGTCAGCACAACCTGGTCATCAGGTTCCTGAGGGGAGCGAGGAGACTGAATCCTCCTTGCGCTCCCCTCGTACCCTCTTGGGACCTCTCAGTAGTCTTAAGTGCTCTGCAGAGGGCTCCCTTCGAGCCATTGCGGTCAGTCGAGCTTAAGTTCCTGTCTATGAAGCCAGCGCTCCTGATCGCTTTGGCCTCCATCAAGAGGATAGGGGACCTGCAGGCATTTTCGGTTGACGAAGCGTGCCTGGAATTCGGCCGGCCAACTCTCACGTGATCCTGAGACCCCGGCCTGGATATGTGCCCAAGGTTCCCACCACTCCGTTCAGGGACCAGGTGGTGAACCTGCAAGCGCTGCCTTTGGAGGAGGCAGACCCAGCCTTGGCACTGCTCTGTCCAGTACACGCCCTCCGTGCTTACGTAGACAGAACGCAGTGTTTCAGGACCTCAGACCAGCTCTTTGTCTGTTATGGTGGGAAGCTGAAGGGAAAGGCTCCCTCCAAGCAAAGGTTGTCTCAAATACTTGTTCTCCCCACTGTATATATTCTCAAAGATTCCTTTTGATGTTAAATCAGCCAGACAGAAGTCCATATTGGACCTACTGAACATATTTCTGGCCAAGGGGTCCACAAAAGGTTTTCAACTATATTTTCTCATAGACTCCTTCTGATGTTAAATCAGCCAGACCGTAGTCCATTATGACCTATTGAACATCTTTCTGGACCAACATTCCTCAAATATTAAGTCACTATACATACTTATTGACTCCTCCTTATCTTACATCAAGCCATTCAGAAGACCATAATAGACCTACTAATTATATATTTCTGGCCCAAGAGTCCTCGAAGATGAACTTACTATACAAACTCACTGACTTCCCATCTGATTCCCAGTTCTGGCCAATGGGTCCACAAAAGGTTTTTTTTAAAGTTTTTATTTTATTTTTATGTATTTATTTTTTTTTTACATGTTATGGCTATGCAGAAGTCCATATTTGACCTTCTGAACATATTTCTAACCAAGAGGTCCACAAAAAGTTTTCAACTATATATTCTCAAAGATTCCTTTTGATGTTAAATCAGCCAGACAGAAGTCCATATTTGACCAACTGAACAAATTTCTGGCCGAAGAGTCCTCAATCATGATCTTTCTATACATTCCCATTGACTCCTCTCAGGTTAAATTAGCCAAACCGTAGTCCATTATGACCTACTGAACATCTTTCTGGCCGAAGAGTCCTCAAAAGATTTTTACATATATTCTCATAGTCTCCTTCAAATGTTAAATCAGTCCATATTTGACCCACTGAACATATTTCTGGCCAAAGGGTCCACAAAAGTTTTTTGTCATATATTCTCATAGACTCCTTCTGATATTTAATCAGTCATACAGTATTTGACCCACTGAACAAATTTCTGGCCCAAGTGTCCTCAAATATTAAGTTACTATACATACTCATTGACTCCTTCTTATGTTACATCAGCCATACAGTAGTCTGTTTTTGAACTGCTGAACATATTTCCGGCCAAAGAGTCCTCTTTCACTGACTCCTTCTTGTGTTACATTAAGCCATACAGAATATCATAATTGGCCTAATGAACATATTTTTGACCAAAGAGTCCTTGAAAATTAACTTACTATACAGCCTTCCCTTCTGATTACCATTTCTAGCCAAAAGTTTCACAAAAGGAATTTTTAAGGTTTTTTTTTTTTGTTATGAAAAAAAAAAAAATAGACATGTTATGGCGAAGTATAATGAAGTTCATATTTGACCTACTGAACATATTTCCGGCCAAAAAGTATTTCAGCTTGAACTTTCTATACATACCCTTTGACTCCTTTTGATACGTCAGCTAAACAGTAGTCCATATCTGACCTACTGAAGATATTTCTGGACAAAGAGTCCTCGATCATGAACTATCTATACATTCCCATTGACTCCTTATGTTACATCAGCCATCCAGAAGTCCATTATGACCTATTGAACATTTTTCTGGCCGAAGAGTCCTTGAAAATTAATTTTCCTACACATAGTCATTGACTCCTTCTTATGTTACACCAACAACAAACAAAACAAAAGTTTTTTTTTTTATTATATATTCTTATAGGCTCCTCAAGTTAAATCAGCCAGACAGTACTCCATATTTGACATACTGAAGATATTTCTGACCAAAAGACCTCAATCTTGAACTTTCTGTACATAATCATTGACTATACATACTCTTTGACTGATTTTGGTGTCACATCAGCCATAGACTAGTCTATATTTGACCTATTGAACATATACTATACTGCCAAAAGTTTTGGGATGCATGCCATTACATGCACATGAACTTTAATGACATCCCATTCTTAATCCATAGGGTTTAATATGGATTTGGCCCTCCCTGTTAAATCAGGCCAGACCGTAGTCCATTATGACCTATTGAACATCTTTCTGGCCGAAGAGTCCTCAAATATTAAGTTACTATACATACTCATTGACTCCTTCTTATGTTACAAGCCATACAGAAGACCATTATTGACCTACTGATTATTTTTCTGGCCAAAGAGTTTTCATTGACTCTTTCTGATTCCTATTTCTGGCCACAAGTTTTTTTGTTAAAGTTATTTATTTTTTTTTTTCATGTTATGTCTATACAGAAGTCCATATTTGACCTACTCAACATATTTTTGACCAAAGAGTCCTCGATCATGAACTTTCTATACATTCCTTGGACTCCTCATGTTAAATCAGCCAGACCGTTGTTCATAGTTGACCTACTGAACATATTTCTGGCACAAGAGTCCTCCATCATGAACGTTCTATACATTCCCATTGACTCCTTGTCATGTTAAATCCATAGTCCCATTATGACGTATTGAACATCTTTCTGTCCGAAGAGCCCTCAAATATTAAGTGACTATACATACTTATTGACTCCTTATGTTACATCAAGCCAAACAGAAGACCATATGCTTTTGCAATGCATACAAGAACACGTGCATTAGAAAAGATAAGTGCGTTTGCATTGCACACAAGAACTCGTTGCGCATTGAAGAGAAAAGTGCTTTTGCATTGAAATGCATACAAGATCTAGTTGTGCATTGAAGAGATAACTGCATTTGCATTGCATTGCATACAAGATCTTGTTGTGCATTGAAGAGAAAAGTGCTTTTGCATTGCAATGCATACAAGAACTCGTTGCGCATTGAAGAGATAAGTGCTTTTGCATTTATAAGTGCTTTTGCATTGCATACAAGAACTAGTGCATTGAAGAGATAAGTACTTTTGCACTGCATACAAGAACTCATTGTGCATTGAAGAGATAAGTGCTTTTGCATTGTATACAAGAAAAAGATCGTTGTGCATTGAAGAGATAAGTGCTTTTGCATTGCATTGCATACAAGAACACGTTGTGCATTGAAGAGATAAGTGCTTTTGCATTGTATACAAGAAAAAGATCGTTGTGCATTGAAGAGATAAGTGCTTTTGCATTGCATACAAGATCTCGTTGTGCATTGAAGAGATAATTGCTTTTGCATTGTATAAAATAACTTGTAGTGCATTGGAAAAGATGTGTTTTGGAAATGCATACAAGAACTCGTGCATTGAAGAGATAAGTGTTTTTGCAATGCATACAAGAACTCGTTGTTGCATTGACGAGATAAGTGCTTTTGCAATGCATACAAGAACTCGTTGTGCATTGGAGAGATAAGTACTTTTGCATTGCATACAATAACTCGTTGTGCATTGAAGAAATAAGTGCTTTTGCACTGTATACAAGAACTCGTGCATTGAAGAAATAAGTGATTTTGTATTACATACAAGAAACCATTGTGTATTGGAAGAGCTAAGTGCTTTTGCGTATATACTAGAACTCCTGCATTGAAGAATAACGAGTTCATGTATGCAATGCAAAAGCAGTTGTGTATTGAAGAGATAAGTGCTTTTGCATTGCATACAAGAACTCGTTGTGCATTGAAGAGATAAGTGCTTTTGCATTGCATTGCATTGCATTGCATACAATATCTCGTTGTGCATTGAAGACATAATTGCTTTTACATTGCAATGCATTCAAGAACTCGTCGTGCATTGGAAGAGATAAATGTTTTTGCACTGCATACAAGAACTCGTGCATTGAAGAATAAATGCTTTTTCATTGAGCACAAGAACTCGTTGTGCATTGAAGAGATAAGTGCTTTTGCATTGTATACAAGAACAGATCGTTGTGCATTGAAGAGATAAGTGCTTTTACATTGATAAGTGCTTTTGCATTGCATACAAGAACTAGTGCATTAAAGAGATAAGTGCAATTTCTATTGTATGCAAATGCAATACAAAAGCACATTATGCATTTTCAATGCATAACGAAATTAGTTAGTTCTTGTATGCAATGGAATGCAACGGATAAGTTAGTTCTTGTTTGCAATACAATGCAACAGATGTTATGTTATCTTCTCAATGCATAGCGGACTGAGTTAGTTCTTGTATGCAATGCAAAATCACATATCTTGTGTGTTTTATTTTCGATGCATAACGGAATAAGTTCATTCTTGTATGCAATGCAATGCAACAACACATATGTTATGTGTTATCTCTTTAAAGCACACGGAATGACACACGTTCACAAGCACACGTTCTGTTGTATGCAATGTAATGCAACATAATAACGTTCGTGTATAACTTCATTGTTGTAAGCATTGCATTGCAACAGAACATATGTTATGCATTATCTATTCAATGCACAATGTATTAACACCGTGTATGTATTGCAACAGCACATATGTTATGTGTTATTTCTTTAATGTAAAATGAAATAAGTTATTATTGAATGCAATGCAAAGCAAAATCACATACAGTTGTGGTTAGAATTATTGGCACCCCTGGTAAATATGATCAAATATGGCTGTAAAAATAAATCTGCATTGTTTATCCTTTTGATATTTTATTAAAAAAATTCACAAACATCTAACCTTCCATTGAAGTAAAAGAATTGAAAGTGGTGGGTAAATTACATTATGAAATAAATGCTTTTCTCCAAAACACCATAACAGGCCATAATTATTGGCACCCTTTTATTAAATACTTTTTGCAACCTCCTTTTGCCAAGATAACCGCTCTGAGTCTTGTTCTATAATGCCTGATGAGTTTGGAGAACACCTGACAAGAGACCAGAGACCATTCCTCCATACAGAATCTCTCCAGATCCTTCAGATTCGCAGCTCCATGTTGGTGCTTCTTCTCTTCAGTTCACCACACTCATTTTCTATAGGGTTCAGGTCAGGGAACTGGGATGGTCATGGCAGAAGCTTCATTTTGTGCTCAGTGACACATTTGTGTGTTGATTTTGATGTTTGTTTTGGATTGTTGTCCTGATGGAAGATCCAACCACGGCCCATTATAAGATTTCTAGTAGAGGCCGTCAGGTTTTTATTTTTTATCTGTTGGTATTTGCTAGAATCCATGATACCATGTATATGAACAAGATGTCCAGGACCTCCAGCAAAAAAATAGGCTCACAACTTTAAAGATCCAGCGGTATTTTTAACCGTGGGCATGGGGTACTTTTTATCCCTGTTTGCACCAAACCCATCTGGTGGGTTTTCTGCCAAAAAGCTCTTTTTAATTTTTTTTAGGCTTTCTGACCCCAAGACTCAAATAATCTCTGCAATTCTCCATCTGTGATCCTTGGAGAGTCTTTGTCCACTCAAACTATCCTCCTAACCGTGCATTAGGACGACATAGACACACGTCCTCTTCCAGGCAGATTGTAACATCTTTTTGTAACATCTTAATTATTGCCCTGATGGTGGAAATGGGGATTTTCAATGCTTTAGCTATTTTCTTACAGCCACTTTCTATTTTGTGAAGCTCAATAATCTTTTGCTGCACATCAGAACTATATTCTTTGGTTTTACTAATTGTGATGAATGATTAAGGGAATTTGGCCTTTGTGTTTCCTCATATTTATACTCCTGTTTTACTCTTTAAAAAAAATTCTAGGGGTGCCAATAATTGTGGCCAATGTGTTTTGGAGAAAAACATTTATTTTATAATGTGATTTTCCCCCGATTTTCAATTTTTTTTACTTCAATGAAAGGTTAGGTTTTTTCGAATTTTTTGAATGATAGATCAAAAGGATAAACAATGCAGATTTATTTTTACAGCCATCTTTGATCAGATTTACCAGGGGTGCCAATAATTCTGACCACAATTGTATGTTATCTCTTCAAAGCAAATGGGAATAACTTAGTTCTTGTATGCAATGCAGTGCAACAGCTCCCGTGTGTTATACCTTTTCAGTGCACAAAGGGATAAGTTAGTACTTGCATGTAATGCAACAACACATGTTTTATGTTATCAGTAGTAAATATACTATGACAAATGTCAAAATGATTGATTGCTTTGACCTTTTGACCTTTACCACGCCCTTCCCCTCCCCCACCGGACCATCCACGTCGTTCCCCTCCCCCACCGTTGACCTTGACCACCCACGTCAACGTCACCTTTGATCTTGTGTATCCCAGGGGGACCGATATGACCTTTGAGGGCACATATTTGAAATAGCGATGCTGACCTATGACCTCCGGTTGTTTTCTGTGGCGATCAAATGGAAGACTGATCGTTTTGAACTTTGACACGGCTATTTGAGCTCTGATTTCGGGGTTACATCTGCAGGACACGTGCGGGCTTCCGCATTCCAACACAGGGGTCATTTTACAGAGGAGCAAGTGACAAAAATAAGATTTTATCATCGTCATTAGGGCGAATCACAATATGTTCTCTCTCTCTCTCTCTCCGACACACACACACACACACACACACACACACACACACACACACACACACACGCAATTGGTTTTATAAAAGGAATGCAAATCTATTTAAATGTGATGAATATAAACAAAATATATAATGATATTACACTGTATAATAACAATAATCTTACTAAATTGTACTGAAACACAGCGAATCAAATATTATAGTTTTAGTTAAAATGAATATATAAAACACCTTACATTTTTCAGAGAGCAGGAAAAAAAGTGGTCCATTTACAATGATGTATATACATTAAATGAAATGCAATATATAAAATCACTCTCTCTGTCTCTCCAAGAGAGAGCAGCTCACACCCAGTAGGTGTGAAATGTGAGACAGTCACAGCAGTGGGGCAGGGTGCAATCTATGGGGACACAGCACATGTAAGGCTTTAACTTTCCCAGAGAAAATGTTTGTTAGAGTCAAAATAGTTCAAACCATAAAAGTTTAAATTAAAAGTACTACACATCAGTTGTAATAAACATTTTACACTGTGTAAATAGATGTGCTAAAAATTCTGTCAGCTTTGTTAGTGGGATTGTACCACATCAACATTACCTGTCCCTTGTTTTAGGTTACAGGTAAATTCAAGCATAATCTTTATGCAACAATTATGTGTGCACAATTTACTACAAATGTGTACGGCGTCTAAGAAAAGAGACATTTAGCTATAATGAAAACATAATACAGAAATCCTCTCTTCTGATCTATTGTACAAGTTTTTATTGTTGTTTGTAAATGATTTTTACCCAACAGTGGATGACAGTTTTACATTTTGTTTCTTTGTACAGAAGACTGCTCTCTGAGTGTGGTCAAACATGCAGTTACTCACAGGAATTCATGAAAACATGAACAAACGTTATTCCTTCTACATGACAGTGAATAAACTACAACTGCGATGTTCTTTCTGGCTTATCTAGGAAGCGGTCACAAGACACATAATACATCAACATGTAAAGTGAGTCTTGAAGTTTTTCTGTTACATTTACAACTATTGCGCTTAAAACACGTCTATTACACTTAGTTACAACATGTTACAGTCGAGCATGATGTGGTAATGCAATATTTTTTGTAACGTGTCTCTAAACGCGACTTCAATAAAAAAAGTAAACTTGATAAGTAGTTATTTTACGTGAGAGGTTAGATGATTCAGGCCGTTTTATTTTGACCGCTCCAATGCTATGTCTTTTAGGCTTGATCCATGAAAAAGGCCCAACTACATTACAATGTGTCGTCATGTTTGTGATGAATAGTGTCATGCGGTTCTTGTCCCTCACCAGCATGCTTAACACCTCTTACATTTTTTACAATTTTAAATATATGTTCAGCTTAAATATTCGTTTTTAGTCATTTACAAAGGTGTCAGGCATGATATCTTATATATAATTATGATATTGTTACATGTTCTGGGTTGTTGGGTACCTGTAAGCGGTAAAAACTTGATTAGGTTGTTACTCAAACGGTCCTCTGTGATGTCTTTTAATAAAACATTTCAGCGTCATTAAGGCAAACTCAGTAACGGTATACAGTGAAATAAATATAAACAATCAAAACTTTATGGTAATGAATAGGCTAAATAAACACACATGCTTGTTCTGACTCTTTCACATACCAGACTGACCCCGGGTAAGTAAACCTCAAATACCCAAATCACACAGTAGTTATCTTGACTTTATCCACATGTTTAGGGGCGCTGTACTCGTCCTCGTGCGCTTATAATTTTTTTTTTGCTTAAAAAGTTTCTTTGATTTTGTTCAAGTTTTTTCTGAAACACAGTGTTTTACCATGGTTTCATTTTTTAAAACATCACCATTCTTTTTTTTCTTTTTTTTTTGTGTGTGTGTGTGTGTGTGTGTGTGTGTGTGTGTAATTTTAATTATGAGCATGTTTTCCCTTTACATTATGTCCGAAAACTATGTTTCCTGCATTTCGCTGTAATGCTAGTGAGTGCTTGGTGTTACTCATTGTTCTAGTACAGCAAGTGGTTGGTTTAATCAAATGATGCATTAAACCGTCATTTACAGTATAGTAGCCTAGTTCCTAGTATCCTAGTTCATACTATCATAAATGTTTTTGGGGGTATAGAATGCAGTTCTTTGAAAACATTTTATCTTGGTTAAGTAATAGCCTACCATTTTTAATGAGCTCACGCACATATCCATAAATAATAACAATAAGTGATAAATAATAATAAGTGATTGAACCTTTTATTTTTCAAGAAACTAGTTCTGGACCTTGATGGCTTAAGCTCTCTCCTAAAGTACGTTCTTTGAAAAACAAGCGACTTGCTTGACTTTTTTTTTTTTTTTTTTGTACTGTGGATGTTTATAGGCATTTATCTGCCTTGTTGACTTGCTTTTTTTGCGACTGGAGAACTGTACCCTTGAGAAATCCTGTATTCTGTGACATCCAAAATGTTCATTGTGTGCAACCTGTATTAGTTGCATGCACATCTCTTATGCTGTATTAAAACAACATAGTTGATAATGAGGGTTGCCATCATTTGATAACTGTTTTGAAAAAATATTTTTACATTTACAAATTTCAGAATTTGTATTTTAGGTTTTTGTTAGTTTAAAAGGCTTTCCAAATGTTTTGATACTGAGGTTAAGCTATCAATCCATAGAACTGCTAATTTTAGAGTTCTAATATGTGTTTAATATGTCATTGAATGTGGATGTTTATCATTGCTCAAGCTGCTTAAACCAGTAAAGTGATTATAAGCATTATAGGTTTCAGTAAGTGCTTGTTATTTCTTAAGTCTTAACTGCACATTGTCACAGTATTATTTTGTCACATTATAAGAGTAACATTTAATTCAATTTAAAATAATTACCAGCACTGCATAAAACAAGTAAAATGTATTTAAAACAGCAAATGATTTTATGTAATTATATTAATTACATCAGATTTGTAAGCAAAAATTACTCAGTATAATTTAACAGGCCAAGTTATATTTACTTAGTCACTTTGTTAATTTTAATCCACTTAGTTAAGTAGATTTACTTAATTTCCATATGTGTAAAATATACTTAAAAAATATTTGTGCAAAAACTTGCCAAATTAAAAATTGAGAAAAAATCTACTTATTGTTTTTCTCATTGTATTGAAAAAAAAATATAAAACAAAGACTGAAACAACTGATAAGCATTTTAAGTAGCAGATCTCTGAAATATTTTATCTTGTAAAACATCTATAGTGTTAGAAATCATTGTTGAAGTTATTTCCTTTACTTGGACTTACAGTAAAATAGGACTCTATTGCTTTAAATATTTAAGTACTTTAAAATAAAACTGCTGAATCTTGTATAACATAAAAAAAGTTGAAAATTGCTTAACTTATTCTGATGAGTTAAAGCAATGTAAAAACATGCTGTCATAACTTATTGATCATATAATTTTTAGTGTACAGAGGAGAAGAGTGAGAAAAATAATGTCAGGGTGAAGGAGAGGAGTAGTTGGATCAGGATAAGGGAGATGGAGAGGTAGAGGAGAGAAAGAAGAATGTGTGCATTCTTGGCAACATACTATCTAAAAGTGAACGGGTCAATACTTTATAGAACACATTCAACAAAATTGTAGAATGGCTTATAGTAAAAGAAACTGAATTATATAATGGATTTCATATTGTCTGCAGGTAGAACTGAAACTTGACAGTAATGCAGTTTTCATAATGCCATCAATTGTTAGTATTTGTCGTTGTGCAATGATTGACTATATGTTCATGTTGGATAAAAAAACTAGTGCTAGAGTTTGACAGAATTATTTAATTTTGAATCGGTTTGCTGTGTTTTGATTACATTCAGGGGCATCGGACTGGGGGTAAAACCAGTACTGATTACCAGGGCCCCTAGGGGAGAGAGGGCCCTTGAAAAGTCTGGAATATATTTTATTTTACCTGGATATTTTCATTTTCCATGATTTCTAACACTATAGATGTTTTACAAGATAAAATATTTCAGAGATCTGCTACTTAAAATGCTTATCAGTTGTTTCAGTCTTTGTTTTATATATTTTTTTTCAATACAATGAGAAAAACAATAAGTAGATTTTTTCTCAATTTTTTATTTGGCAAGTTTTTGCACAAATATTTTTTAAGTAAATTTTACACATATGGAAATTAAGTAAATCTACTTAACTAAGTGGAGTAAAATTAACAAAGTGACTAAGTAAATATAACTTGGCCTGTTAAATTATACTGAGTAATTTTTGCTTACAAATCTGATGTAATTAATATAATTACATAAAATCATTTGCTGTTTTAAATACATTTTACTTGTTTTATGCAGTGCTGGTAATTATTTTAAATTGAATTAAATGTTACTCTTATAATGTGACAAAATAATACTGTGACAATGTGCAGTTAAGACTTAAGAAATAACAAGCACTTACTGAAACCTATAATGCTTATAATCACTTTACTGGTTTAAGCAGCTTGAGCAATGATAAACATCCACATTCAATGACATATTAAACACATATTAGAACTCTAAAATTAGCAGTTCTATGCATAGATAGCTTAACCTCAGTATCAAAACATTTGGAAAGCCTTTTAAACTAACAAAAACCTAAAATACAAATTCTGAAATTTGTAAATGTAAAAATATTTTTTCAAAACAGTTATCAAATGATGGCAACCCTCATTATCAACTATGTTGTTTTAATACAGCATAAGAGATGTGCATGCAACTAAAACAGGTTGCACACAATGAACATTTTGGATGTCACAGGGTACAGGATTTCTCAAGGGTACAGTTCTCCAGTCGCAAAAAAAGCAAGTCAACAAGGCAGATAAATGCCTATAAACATCCACAGTACAAAAAAAAAAAAAAAAAAGTCAAGCAAGTCGCTTGTTTTTCAAAGAACGTACTTTAGGAGAGAGCTTAAGCCATCAAGGTCCAGAACTAGTTTCTTGAAAAATAAAAGGTTCAATCACTTGTTATTATTTATGGATATGTGCGTGAGCTCATTAAAAATGGTAGGCTATTACTTAACCAAGATAAAATGTTTTCAAAGAACTGCATTCTATACCCCCAAAAACATTTATGATAGTATGAACTAGGATAATATAGGCTACTATACTGTAAATGGCTCAAGCGAATGCGACGGTTTAATGCATCATCTGATTAAACCAACCACTTGCTGTGCTAGAACAATGAGTAACACCAAGCACTCACTAGCATTACAGCGAAATGCAGGAAACATAGTTTTCGGACATAATGTAAAGGGAAAACATGCTCATAATTAAAATTACACACACACACACACACACACACACACACACACACACACACACACACACACACACAAAAAAAAGAAAAAAAAGAATGGTGATGTTTTAAAAAATGAAACCATGGTAAAACACTGTGTTTCAGAAAAAACTTGAACAAAATCAAAGAAACTTTTTAAGCAAAAAAAAAATTATAAGCGCACGAGGACGAGTACAGCGCCCCTAAACATGTGGATAAAGCCAAGATAACTACTGTGTGATTTGGGTATTTGAGGTTTACTTACCCGGGGTCAGTCTGGTATGTGAAAGAGTCAGAACAAGCATGTGTGTTTATTTAGCCTATTCATTACCATAAAGTTTTGATTGTTTATATTTATTTCACTGTATACCGTTACTGAGTTTGCCTTAATGACGCTGAAATGTTTTATTAAAAGACATCACAGAGGACCGTTTGAGTAACAACCTAATCACGTGTCTCATTTACTGTTAAGTTTTTACCGCTTACAGGTACCCAACAACCCAGAACATGTAACAATATCATAATTATATATAAGATATCATGCCTGACACCTTTGTAAATGACTAAAAACGAATATTTAAGCTGAACATATATTTAAAATTGTAAAAAATGTAAGAGGTGTTAAGCATGCTGGTGAGGGACAAGAACCGCATGACACTATTCATCACAAACATGACGACACATTGTAATGTAGTTGGGCCTTTTTCATGGATCAAGCCTAAAAGACATAGCATTGGAGCGGTCAAAATAAAACGGCCTGAATCATCTAACCTCTCACGTAAAATAATTACTTATCAAGTTTACTTTTTTTATTGAAGTCGCGTTTAGAGACGCGTTACAAAAAATATTGCATTACCACATCATGCTCGACTGTAACATGTTGTAACTAAGTGTAATGGACGTGTTTTAAGCGCAATAGTTGTAAATGTAACAGAAAAACTTCAAGACTCACTTTACATGTTGATGTATTATGTGTCTTGTGACCGCTTCCTAGATAAGCCAGAAAGAACATCGCAGTTGTAGTTTATTCACTGTCATGTAGAAGGAATAACGTTTGTTCATGTTTTCATGAATTCCTGTGAGTAACTGCATGTTTGACCACACTCAGAGAGCAGTCTTCATCTAAAAACTGTACAAAGAAACAAAATGTAAAACTGTCATCCACTGTTGGGTAAAAATCATTTACAAACAACAATAAAAACTTGTACAATAGATCAGAAGAGAGGATTTCTGTATTATGTTTTCATTATAGCTAAATGTCTCTTTTCTTAGACGCCGTACACATTTGTAGTAAATTGTGCACACATAATTGTTGCATAAAGATTATGCTTGAATTTACCTGTAACCTAAAACAAGGGACAGGTATCGTTGATGTGGTACAATCCCACTAACAAAGCTGACAGAATTTTTAGCACATCTATTTACACAATGTAAAATGTTTATTACAACTGATGTGTAGTACGCAATGGTGTTGCTTCACTTGAGTCAAAGATGTTGATAATAGTTGAAAACGTCACAGTCTTTAATGTCAAGCAGGATTTGTTAAAACCTACAGGAAAATAATTTTAAATGTTGGTTTTGTCAAAAGAAAAGTTTAGTCGTACGTTTAAAAAGATACTTAAAATGAAAGGCCCGTATTCCTCACACACGTGAGGATTTGCACAAACGTAGACTGGCATATACAGACAGACAAATGAAATGTGAACAGTGATCTTGAAAATCTTGACAATACGACTAAAACTAGGGAAGGGGAAATGCCTATCACAATAAAGTGGATTTTCTGTATGCAATATGATACTTTCTTTATATAATGTAACTGCGTTCTTAAGGTACTCTTGAATTTACACCAGAGTTTTGTGCACACATAATTCCTACAAAGAACATGTTTGGATTTTAGGCAATGACAATAAGCTTTAATCAACATCTATTTATTTGTGCCAAAATAATAAAGGAAAAAATACAAAGACAATGGTAATAAACAGCTGAAACAACTTAGCTGAAAACTACCTGGATTCCGATGCATAAGGCACTAGTAAAGACTATTAAAAATGTCATGAAAGTGTGATTCTAGTGTACAAATATTGTATAACACGTTGAAACATACTCACAAGTGAAAATGACATATTCTTTTCTTTGTTTGATAAGAAGCTTCATCTGAATTCTTGTACTGCATGATTGTAACATGCCTGATACTTAAAAAAAGACCTATTTCAACACCACAGAGATTTTGTCTAATAGTTTGTCAAAAGAAAAAAATAATCTGGTTTAGTTGTATTTTAAAACACCGCTTTTTCTTAAAAACATTGTGTCAAACATTGGTAGCATTATTCTCTTGTTTCATCATGTATTAACTGCATATTTATCAGGCTGATAAAAGTAACGTGAACCTTTGTAGAAATAAGAAAAATAAATTTTATAAACAAAAAGTACCAGATAATGCCATTGTGTCAGAACACAACAGCTAAATCTTTGGTTTCTAGGGGAAATTAAATATTCTCAGGAGACCCACTGACCCTGGAAGTCACGACTTCCGAAGACCTCACATGTGTAGATTCACCCAGTTTAAAAAAAACAACCTTGTAGGGTCTTTAACTCCCTCCAAAATCGTTGGGGTCAAAGGGCATTCTCCCTGCTAGTGTCATCAGCTCAGTCTGTTCATGCGGCCAACAGACAAACTGTCGCATCAACATATGGTAACATTTTAAAATTCTACATGTATTTTTGAGTAGTTTTGATAGTATATTTTCACCCTGTATATTTCCAAACTTATAAAGGCCAGTTCAGAAGACACAAGAAAAGTAAAATCATATACAACTTATACGTGCAATCCTAGATCATGGCTTCTGCAGAAGTAAGAAAAGTAAGAAAAAAGTAAGAAAAGTAAGATCATGCTTTGACATAAGATGAGTAAAATTAAATATTCACTCAGGACAAACTTTACTTATGTTGTGTCATTGACCAAAGAGAAACATCTGGTCTGTAAATCACCCCATCACCCTATAGCCTGAAGCTGCCATTAATGATTGCTAAGGACCTGTGTGGTGGTTTTCTTAAAGATACGTCTTAAACTAAATAAGTTGTTGAGTCCTCGTTCGAGGTGACGCGAGAGTTGTGCGGCATTAAACACCTTCATATTGGGATATTTTTAAAACAAATTAAATATTTGTAGTTTATTGTTAAAACATACAGATTTGTGACAAACTTTGTGGACGTGTTTCATTGCATGGGTTCATCCATGGTTAATGGTTGTTAATCAAGACCTGCTTGAATCTTTGTAGAAATAAGATCTAAGATCTCAAATTTTAAACAATCTAAAGTTTTTGAACAGACGCCGTTTAGTAAAAATGATACTTTAGGTTGAATTTAAGCAAAATCATTCCTACCACAGGGCATCAGATGTTATCTGGATACAGTCTTCTGGGAAGATAAAGAAGATACGATTTTATTAAAACTTTAAAGATTTTATTTAGATCTAATTTAAACTTTTAAGATTATGCTTTGAAATAAAATTTGTACGAACAAAACATTCACTCTGGAAAGGCGTTAGCAGGCTGACTTAACATGTGCTGTAACATGGTGCACAGAGGCTCATTTGGTCTGTAACTCCTCCCGTCTCTATGAGGGTCTGAAGCATTCGTTTCACACTGGAGTTTATCCCTTCATGGGACGATCTGGGGGTGTTTTGACTTAAACTATTTGCTTTTTATCTTCTTCAACTCTCTGAAAATGTAAGGTGTTTTTATATTTATTTATTTGTATTTATATATTTATATTCATATATTTATATTTATTATTATATTTAGCTAAAACTAAAAGTGTTCAAATAATTTTAGTAACATATTTGTTATTATTCATTGTGTATTATATTTTATTTATAATCAATTCATTTAAAATAGAGATAAGTGTGTGTGTGTGTGTGTGTGGTTTAGGTATTCCCCTGATCAAAATTTGACCCATGTGCAAAACAGCTTATAAATTATATTAAATGATTTATTTATTTATTTATTTTAAATGTAAAAATGCAACAAAAAAAATTGTGAGGGCCCCATGTTTAGGTGCATGGGATGTACAGTTACAGTACAAAAGTCATTATGTCTATGGAAAGCCACCATAAAACATGGAAACCAAACATGTGGAAGTGTCCCAGAGTTTGCTCCCTGACCCCTGTCGTGACTGTCTCACATTTCAGCAGGGTTTTTACACCAGAGAGAGTGATTTTATATATTGCATTTCATTCAATGTATATGCATATTCATTGTATAAGGACCACTTTTTTCCTGCTCTCTGAAAAATGTAATGAATGTTGTTTATATTTTCATTTAACTAAACTAACATTTGATTCACTGTGTTTCTGTAAATTTAGTGAGATTCTTATTATTGAGTGTAATAGTTCAATCCTAATTTCTTAAAGATAGAAAAAAACTAAATAATAGAGCATTGCTGAGTTGATGTCAAACACATATTCATATTTTGGAATGTTTTTAAAACAAATTCAATATTCCTTTTTTAAAAATCATACAGATTGTGACAACCATGTTTCATGACGCAATGCCATAAATGGTGTTTGAATCTTTTTGTATAAATGAGATCTAAAACTACTATAGTACTGGAAAAGTGTAGTAAAATGATACTTTATGTTAGATTTAAGCAAAAATCATCCCTGCATGGCATCAGATGTTGGATGTGGATACACCAGTCTTATAAGATAAAGACGATACAATTTTATTTAAACTTTAAAGATTTTATTTAATCGTTTCATTTTAAAAGATCATATTTAAACTTTTATGGTTTGAACTATTTTGACTCTAACAAACATTTTCTCTGGGAAAGTTAAAGCCTTACATGTGCTGTGTCCCCATAGATTGCACCCTGCCCCACTGCTGTGACTGTCTCACATTTCACACCTACTGGGTGCGAGCTGCTCTCTCTTGGAGAGACAGAGAGAATGATTTTATATGTTGCATTTCATTTAATGTATATTCATCATTGTAAATGGACCACTTTTTTTCCTGCTTTCTGAAAAATGTAAGGTGTTTTATATATTCATTTTAACTAAAACTATAATATTTGATTCGCCGTGTTTCAGTACAATTTAGTAAGATTATTGTTATTATACAGTGTAATATCATTATATATTTTGTTTATATTCATCACATTTAAATAGATTTGCATTCCTTTTATAAAACCATATGCGTGTGTGTGTGTGTGTGTGTGTGTGTGTCGGAGAGAGAGAGAGAGAACATATTGTGATTCGCCCTAATGACGATGATAAAATCTTATTTTTGTCACTTGCTCCTCTGTAAAATGACCCCTGTGTTGGAATGCGGAAGCCTGCACGTGTCCTGCAGATGTAACCCCAAAATCAGAGCTCAAATAGCCGTGTCAAAGTTCAAAACGATCATTCTTCCATTTGATCGCCACAGAAAACAACTGGAGGTCATAGGTCAGCATCGCTATTTCAAATATGTGCCCTCAAAGGTCATATCGGTCCCCCTGGGATACACAAGGTCAAAGGTGACGTCGACGTGGGTGGTCAAGGTCAACGGTGGGGGAGGGGAACGACGTGGGTGGTCCGTCGGGGGAGGGGAAGGGCGTGGCAAAGGTCAAAAGGTCAAAGCAATCAATCATTTTGACATTTGCCATAGTATATTTACTACTGTTATCACTTCAATGCATAATGAAATATAAGTTAGTTCTTGTATTCAATGAATTAAATGATGCATTATATTCTTCAAAGAGCAACGGATCAAGGTAGATCTTGCTGTAAAGCAACCAGATCTTGGAGGCAATGTAACAACACATTTAATGTATCTCTTCAAGAACAATGGAATAAGTTATATATAAGTTAGATTGTGTATGCAATGCAATACATCAGCACATATGTTATGCACTACAAGATAGGTATTTGTATACAGTGCAATAAAATATGTAGAGAACATATGTATGAGTTTTTTTTAACGCCCACTGAAAAAATTTAGTTATTGTATACAATGCAATGAAACAGAGCATATCCTATTTTTTTTTATCTCCGTACTGAATATATTAGACCTCGATCTTGAACTTTCTATACATACTCATAGACTGCTTCTGATGTTACATCAGCCAGACAGTAGTCCATATTTGACCTATTAAACATCTTTCTGGCCACAGAGTCTTCAAACTTTATCATTCCATTCCTACTTCTAGATTCCTTCTGATGTTATATCAGTCAGACAGTAGTCCATATTTGACCTTTTGAACATCTTTCTGGCTACAGAGTCTTCAAACTTTATCATTCCATTCCTACTTCTAGATTCCTTCTGATGTTATAACAGTCAGACAGTAGTCCAATTTTGACCTATTGAACATATTTCAGGCCAAAGAGGCATTGATCTTGAATTTTCTATATAGACGAATTGAGGCCTTCTGATGACTCATCAACCATACGGTAGTCCATATTTGACATACTGAACATATTTCAAGCCAAGGAGTTCTCAATCTTGAACTTTCTATACAGACTAATTGACTCCCTCTGATGTCTCATCAACCATAGAGTAGTCCATAATTGACATACTGAACACTTTTCAGACCAAAGAGTTCTTGATCTTGAACTTTCTATACAGACTTATTGACTACTTCTAATGTCTCATCAACCATACAGTAATCCATATTTGGCATACTGAATACTTTTCAGGCCAAAGAGTTCTCGATATTGAATTTTTCAAGCTCATTGAGTCCGTCTAATGTTACATCAGCCAGACATTCATCCATATTTGACATACTGAACATATTTCAGGTCAAAGATACCTCGATCTTGAACTTGCTATACATACTCATAGACTGTTTCTGATGTTACATCAGCCAGACAGTAGTCCACTTTTGACCTATTGAACATCTTTCTGGCCACAGAGTCTTCAAACTTTATCATTCCATTCCTACTTCTAGACTCCTAATGTTATATCAGTCAGACAGTAGTCCTTATTTGACCTTTTGAATATCTTTCCTAATTGACTCCTTCTGATGTCTCATGAACCATACAGTAGTCCATATTTGACATACTGAACATTTCCCTTTCAAAGGGAACTCCACACTGCGTCCAATAGGACCCCTTTGGGAACGCCCTCAGCGTGATTGCGTCTGATGCACGTATGTCAACTTAGCCAATGACGAAAACGAACGTCATGGGCGGGTGACATCATGACCAGGAAAGGATAAATACACATCCGGTCCGACCGGCTTCAGCTTTTCTGCCTCAGCACAGCGCTCTGTGTCAAACTGTTGTTTCATATTTATTGTTGTCTGTCAGTTACGTATCAGAAGCATTCACAGTCATGGCGAACACATCCGCATTTAAACAGTGTACTCCTCCGTGTCCCCCTTTCCTGACGGGTGGAGATACACATGATTTGTGTGTGATGTGTTTGGGAGTGGAGCATGCTCTATCAGCCTTCGAGGGGGCTGATTGCGAGCATTGCGAGAGGCTGCCGCTTCGCACGCTCCGCTCCCGCCTGTCAATCTTTGAGAAGAGTGATCAGGCTAGCGTTCCCTCTGGTTCTGGATCTGCTGCTGCCGAGGCACAGCGGAGAAGGACATCATGGGGATCGCAGATGGATCTCTCGGAGGGGTTTGAGACAGGCGTGAGCGCTCTTTCTCTGTCCTCACCCGGGAGATCTGTCGCTCAATCTCTGGTGTCGGAGGACCGCGCTGCGGCTTCTTCCGCCCAGGGAGAGGCATTTGTGGCTCAATCTCTCAGAAATAAAAGACAAGGACAGGGCCTTTCTCCTTGATGGTAAATGGACTGCATTTATATAGCGCTTTCAACAGACCCATGGCCACCAAAGCACTTTACATATTGCCTCACATTCACCCATTCATTCACTCACTCATTCATACACCGACAGCGGTGTCTGCCATGCAAGGTGCCATCCAGCTCGTCGGGAGCAGCTGGGGTTAGGTGTCTTGCTCATGGACACCTTGACACTTGGTCAGGTGGACCCAGGCATAGAACCACCAACCTTCCGGTTTGTAGACAACCCACATGAACCACTGAGCCACTTGATGCCCCGCTTGAGCCTGCTAGTCTGTTCGGCGGCGCTGTAAACACAGTTGTCGACAGATTCCAGGAGACTAAGAAGCAAGCGGAGGCATTTAAGAAATATCTACCTCGCCGCCACCAACCCTCTGGGGCTGCTGGGCGTGAGCCGTCAAGCTCGTCATATAGGCAGCAGCAAAAGGAGAGTGTTGCATCTCGTGCTCCACCTCAAAGATACGGTGGGCCAGGTCGGCACTCTCAGCCCAAGCCTAAGCAGAAGACCGATCTGAGGGTCGTGCTTCAGGTGAAGAAGGCTTCGGGCCAGAAGAGGTCCTGACGCCAGCAGCGTCAGGTCTCCGAGGGCGCCCCCCCCGCAGGGTGGATTGGTGTTCACCTCATTATACGGTGCCCACTCCACTTCGTTGCCCTCAGGGGACCGTTCTGCCAACCCCGCCACCCTCTGTGCTTCGGGGCGCAGCGGTTTCCAGCGAGCTCGTGACTCGGTGTCCACAGGACAATGCGTCACACTCGTGGCCTCTGAGGAGGTTAAAAATACAGTCAAATCGGTTAGTTCCTGCCAGTATGTTTCAGGCCACCGAGATGGCTGTGGTAAATACATCAGAGACCAGTCTCGAGAGGCTGGTTCCCTTAGTAGATTTTCTGGCAGAGTGGAAGCTTCTACCAAATATATCGCTATGGGTCCTGCAAACGATAGAGAAAGGGTACAGAATTCAGTTTGGGTTCCGCCCACCTTGATTCAACGGAGTGCTCTTAACTTTAGTGCATCCCGAGCGGGCTCTGATAATGGAACAGGAAGTAGAGACCTTATTAACGAAGGAGGCTATAGAACAGGTCCCTGTAAAAGATACAGAGTCTGGTTTTTACAGCCGATACTTAGTTCCAAAAAAGGATGGAGGGTTGTGTCCCCTATTAAATCTTCGCCATCTGAATCGCACAGTCAAGAAACTAAAATTCAAGATGTTGACGTTAAGTCAGATTGTGACTCAAATCAGATCCGAGGACTGGTTTGTCACAATAGATCTAAAGGATGCATACTTCCATGTCTCCATCCTTCCACAACACAGGAAGTTCCTGAGGTTCGCTTTCGGGGGCAAAGCGTACCAATATCGGGTTCTTCTGTTCGGCCTAGCTCTTTCACCCCGCACGTTCACGAAATGCGTAGATGCAGCTCTGGCCCCACTCAGGCTGCAGAGCATACGCATTCTGAACTATATAGATGACTGGCTGATATTAGCACAGTCGGAGGAAACGGCGGTTCGGCATCGAGATGTCGTCCTCGCTCATATTCCAAAGTTGGGGTTGAGACTGAACGCAGAAAAGGGTGTGCTTTCTCCAGTACAGAGGACCAATTTTTTGGCCGTGGTGTGGGATTCAGTAGCAATGCGGGCATTTCTTTCGCCCGCTCGCATCACTGCTATTCTATCAGTCGTGAAAAGAGTAAAGCTAGGCCAGTCACTCACTGTGAAACAGTTTTAAAAATGGTTGGGGCTGATGGCAGCAGCGTCCAACGTGATACCTTTTGGCCTGCTGTACATGAGACTCTTACAGTGGTGGCTCAGGACCAAAGAGTTTTTCCCGAGGGGGAACCCTTTTCGTATGATCAAGATCACGCGGCGGTGCGTCCGCGCCTTGGTTATATGGAAGAAAAACTGGTCCTGTGTTGGAAGCTCAGTGTCGTCGAGTCACCCTCATGACAGATGCCTCTCTCACAGGCTGGGGAGCGGTAATGGAAGGCTGCTCAGCTCAGGGTCTGTGGAGGAGCCATCATCTTTCGTGGCACATAAATTGCCTGGAGATGATGGCAGTCTTCAATCCGTTGAAGTTCTTCCTCCCAGACCTGAGGGGCCATCATGTGTTGGTCTGGACAGACAACACATCGGTGGTCTCTTATATAAATCGTCAGGGGGGCGTTCGCGTTCACTGTGCAAACTGGTGCACCAGATCCTCCTGTGGTCTCTAGGGAAGTTACTCTCCTTGAGAGCAATCTTTATCCCGGGGACCCAGAATATAGGAGCAGACATCCTGTCGAGACAGGGGCTGAGGCCGGGGGAATGGAGACTTCACCCCGAGGTGGTGAAGCTCATTTGGGAGATTTATGGCCAAAGATAGGGGGATCTGTTTGCGTCTCAGGATACGACGCACTGTCCGCTTTGGTTCTCCCTGACGCATCCAGCTCCTCTGGGACTGGATGCCATGGTACAGACGTGGCCGAGGCAGTGTCTGTACGCGTTTCCACCAGTTGTTCTGCTCCAGGGAGTTCTGGAGAAGATTCGCCGGGAAGAGATAAGTCTACTGCTAGTAGCACCCTGCTGGCCGAGCCGGATTTGGTTCTCGGACCTTGTAGCTCTGCTCGATGGCTCACCTTGGAAGATTCCGATCAGGAGGGATCTTCTATCTCATGCGGAGGGCTCGATATTTCACCCCCGCCCAGAAATGTGGAACCTGTGGGTTTGGCCTCTGAGGGGGCCAAGCTCATAGAATCTGGTCTCTCAACTGAGGTTGTAGAGACCATCCTTAGCTCCAGAGCTCCCTCCACGAGGAAACTATATGCCCTGAAGTGGAAGGTGTTCACTTCTTGGTGTCGAGAATGACAGCTAGATCCTGTTAACTGCCCTATTGGTTCAGTGCTAGATTTTCGGCAAGACCGTTTCTCTTCTGGGTTGACCCCTTCTACGCTAAAAGTGTATGTGTCCACTATTTTAACTTACCATGCCCATGTGGATGGTACCACTGTGGGGAAGGACCCATTAGTAACTCGTTTCCTGCGTGGCACCCAGAGGCTGAGGCCTACAGTGCGCACTAGAGTTCCTACTTGGGAATCATGTTGGAAAGTTTATCATCGGCTCCGTTTGAGCCACTGGTTACCATCTCAGAAAAGTTTCTGACTCTAAAAATTGTCTTCCTTCTTGCCATGTCTTCCATTAAGAGAGTAGGAGACCTTCAGGCCCTATCTATATCCCCCACGTGCTTGGAATTTGCACCGAGGATGGTTAAAGCTTTCCTTTACCCTAGAGTGGGGTATATGCCAAAAGTGCTAACCAATGGTCCATGGCCTATAGTGCTGCAGGCTCTCTGTCCTCCTCCATTTGAAAACTCGGGCCAGGAAAAATTGAACCTTATGTCCACAGAGCTGCTCTGTGGAGAAAAGCGGATCAACTGTTTGTCTGTTTTGGGCCGCATAACAGGGGTCGCTCTGTGTCCAAACAGACAATGAGCAAGTGGATAGTCGAGGCTATTTCACTGGCTTATGAGTTTTCTGGTGAGCAGTGCCCTTTAGCTGTCAGAGCTCACTCTACTAGGAGTATGGCGGCCTCCAAGGCCTTGGTTTCGGCGGTATCCCTCAAAGAAGTCTGCGATGCGGCCGGTTGGTCCTCGCCACTTACGTTTGTAAGATACTACGATCTTGACCTGGACGCAGCTCCAGGTTCCTCAGTGCTTCTGTCCTGAATGTGCCACAGTTTCACACAACAGGCATCTTGGTTTTGATATATCGTTCCCAAAGCGGTCCTATTTGGACGCAGTGTGGAGTTCCCTCGAAAGGGAACGTCTCAGGTTATGACTATAACCATAGTTCCCTGAGAAGGGAACGAGACACTGTGTCCCTTTGCCATACTCCCTGCATCCCTGTGGTCGATTTGCTTCGGCAGTTTAGCTGAAGCCGGTCGGACCAGATGCGTATTTATCCTTTCCTGGTCATGACGTCACCCGCCCGTGACGTTCGTTTTCGCCATTGGCTATGTTGACATACGTGCATCAGATGCAATCACGCTGAGAGCGTTCCCAAAGCGGCCCTATTGGACGCAGTGTCTCGTTCCCTTCTCAGGGAACTATGGTTATAGTCATAACCTGAGACGATTTCAAGTCAGGAGAGTACTCAATCTTGAACTTTTTAAACAGACTAATTGACTCCCTCTGATGTCTCATCAACAGACATTCATCCATATTGGACATACTGAACATATTTCAGGTCAAAGAGAACTCGATCTTTAATATCAGCCAGGATGAAGTACATGTTTAACCTATTGCAAATATTTCAGGCCAAAGAGGTCTTGATCTTGAATTTTCTATACAGACTAACTGAGGCCGTCTGATGTTTCATCAACCATACGGTAGTCCATATTTTACATACTGAACATATTTCAGGCCAGAGAGTTCTCAATCTTGAACTTTCTATAAAGACTAATTGACTCCCTCTGATGTCTCATCAACCATACAGTAGTCCATAATTGACAAACTGAACACTTTTCAGACCAAAGAGTTCTTGATCTTGAACTTTCTATACAGACTTATTGACTACTTCTGATGTCTCAAGCATACAATAGTCCATATTTGGCATACTGAACACTTTTCAGGCCAAAGAGTTCTCGATATTGAATTTTTCATGCTCATTGACTCCGTCTAATGTTACATCAGCCAGACATTTATCCATATTTGACATACTGAACATATTTCAGGTCAAAAAAACTGGGGAGAACAAGTATTTGATACACTGCCGATTTTGCAGGTTTGCCCACTTACAAAGCATGTAGAAGTCTGTAATTTTTATCATAGGTACTCTTCAACTGTGAGTGACGTAATCTAAAACAAAAATCCAGAAAATCACATTGTATGATTTTTAAGTAATTAATTTGCATTTTATTGCATGACATAAGTATTTGATACATCAGAAAAGCAGACTTAATATTTGGTACAGAAACCTTTGTTTGCAATTACAGAGATCATATGTTTCCTGTAGTTCTTGACCAGGTTTGCACACACTGCAGCAGGGATTTTGGCCCACTCCTCCATACAGACCTTCTCCAGATCCTTCAGGTTTCGGGGCTGTCGCTGGGCAATACGGACTTTCAGCTCCCTCCAAAGATTTTCTATTGGGTTCAGGTCTGGAGACTGGCTAGGCCACTCCAGGACCTTGAGATGCTTCTTACGGAGCCACTCCTTAGTTGCCTTGGCTGTGTGTTTTGGGTCGTTGTCATGCTGGAAGACCCAGCCACGACCCATCTTCAATGCTCTTACTGAGGGAAGGAGGTTGTTGGCCAAGATCTCGCGATACATGGCCCCATCCATCCTCCCCTCAATACGGTGAAGTCGTCCTGTCCCCTTTGCAGAAAAGCATCCCCAAAGAATGATGTTTCCACCTCCATGCTTCACGGTTGGGATGGTGTTCTTGGGGTTGTACTCATCCTTCTTCTTCCTCCAAACATGGCGAGTTAAGACCAAAAAGCTCTATTTTTGTTTCCTCAGACCACATGACCTTCTCCCATTTCTCCTCTGGATTATCCAGATGGTCATTGGTAAACTTCAGACGGGCCTGGACATGCGCTGGCTTGAGCAGGGGGACCTTGCGTGCGCTGCAGGATTTTAATCCATGACGGCGTAGTGTGTTACTAATGGTTTTCTTTGAGACTGTGGTCCCAGCTCTCTTCAGGTCATTGACCAGGTCCTGCTGTGTAGTTCTGGGCTGATCCCTCACCTTCCTCATGATCATTGATGCCCCACGAGGTGAGATCTTGCATGGTGCCCCAGACCGAGGGAGATTGACCGTCATCTTGAACTTCTTCCATTTTCTAATAATTGCGCCAACAGTTGTTGCCTTCTCACCAAGCTGCTTGCCTATTGTCCTGTAGCCCATCCCAGCCTTGTGCAGGTCTGCAATTTTATCCCTGATGTCCTTACACAGCTCTCTGGTCTTGGCCATTGTGGAGAGGTTGTAGTCTGTTTGATTGAGTGTGTGGACAGGTGTCTTTTATACAGGGAACAAGTTCAAACAGATGCAGTTAATACAGGTAATGAGTGGAGAACAGGAGGGCTTCTTAAAGAAAAACTAACAGGTCTGTGAGAGCCGGAATTCTTACTGGTTGGTAGGTGATCAAATACTTATGTCATGCAATAAAATGCAAATTAATTATTTAAAAATCATACAATGTGATTTTCTGGATTTTTGTTTTAGATTCCGTCTCTCACAGTTGAAGTGTACCTATGATAAAAATTACAGACCTCTACATGCTTTGTAAGTAGGAAAACCTGCAAAATCGGCAGTGTATCAAATACTTGTTCTCCCCACTGTACCTCAATCTTGAATATACATACTTTCTATACATACTCATAGACTCCGTCTGATGTTATATCAGTCAGACAGTAGTCCTTATTTGACCTTTTGAACATCTTTCTGGCCAAAGAGTCTTCAAACTTTATCATTCCATTCCTACTTCTAGACTCCTTCTGATGTTATTTCAGTCAGACAGCAGTCCTTATTTGAACTTTTGAACATCTTTCCTAATTGACTCCTTCTGATGACTCATCAACCATACAGTAGTCCATATTTGACATACTGAACATATTTCAGGCCACGGAGTTCTCAATCTTGAACTTTCTATACAGACTAATTGACTCCCTCTGATGTCTCATCAACCATACAGTAGTCCATATTTGACATACTGAACATATTTCAGGCCAAGGAGTTCTCAATCTTGAACTTTCTATACAGACTAATAGACTCCTTCTGATGTCTCATCAACCATACACTAGTCCATATTTGACAACTGAACTTTTTTCAGGTCAAAGTGTTCTCAATCTTGAATTTTTCATGCTCATTGTCTCCGTCTGATGTTATATCAGCCAGACATTCATCCATATTTGACGTACTGAACATATTTCAGGTCAAAGGGACCTCGATCTTGAACTTTCTATACATACTCATAGACTGCTTCTGATGTTACATCAGCCAGAGAGTAGTCCAAATTTGACCAATTGATCATCTTTCTGGCTACAGAGTCTTCAAACTTTATCATTCCATTCCTACTTCTAGACTCCTTCTGATGTTATATCAGTCAGACAGTAGTCCTTATTTGACCTTTTGAACATCTTTCTGGCTACAGAGTCTTCAAACTTTATCATTCCATTCCTGCTTATAGAGTCCTTCAGATGTTATAAATCAAAATCAAATCAAATCACCTTTATTTATATAGCGCTTTTTACAATGCCAATTGTTTCAAAGCAGCTTCACAGTGTTAACAGGAAAATAATGCAACAGAATTTGATTCGGCTGTACAGCCGTTCTGGTGAAAACGGTGATGTCATCCAGCTCATTTCAATTATCATATAGTGTCAATGCAGGCAGATCAGTAATACAGTTGAAATTGAAGTGTCCCCAACTGAGCAAGCCAAAAGCCAAAGGCGATGGTGGCAAGGAACCAAAACTCCTTCAGGGCCAGAATGGAGAAAAAAACCTTGGGAGAAACCAGGCTCAGTCGGGTGCCAGTTCTCCTCTGGCCGACGAACAAATAGTGTATGATTATGATTCTGGCAACATTACAGGTCAGAAGTCATATTAGATCAATAGATATTCGTAGGATTATTCGAAAGATTGGAGTCGTCACGCCGGGGACGGGTTTAATGAGGATGTCGTGTCATTGCGGCATTTACAGGGGGGAGTTTAATTGACACGCTCTCTGCAGACATTTCAGGGATACGTTGGTCATGTCTAGGCGCAGGTCTACCATCTGATCTGGATACGGCCCGGATCCGGCTGACTGTAGTAAACCACGGGATAAACAGAGAGACTAACATTAGCGTAGATGCCATTCTTCTTATGATGTAACGAGTACATCAGGTGTTATAGGAAGTGTTCCCGGTTCCGGCTGACCTAGTTAATGTAGCCTAAAACAATAATTTAACTGATTTGAATAATATAAATTAAAAATTTTTTTTATGTGTATGCCATAGTAAAGAGATGTGTTTTTAGTCTAGATTTAAACTGACAGAGTGTGTCTGATTCCCGAACAATGCTAGGAAGACTGTTCCAGAGTTTAGGTGCTAAATAGGAAAAGGATCGACCGCCTGCAGTTGATTTTGATATTCTAGGTATTATCAACTGGCCAGAATTTTGAGACCGCAATAGACGTGATGGAGTATAATGCGTTAAGAGCTCGCTCAAGTACTGGGGCGCTGAACCATTTAGTGCTTTGTAAGTAATCAGCAAGATTTTAAAATGTATACGATGTTTAATAGGGAGCCAATGCAGTGTTGCCAGAACCGGGCTAATATGGTCATACTTCCTGGTTCTAGTAAGAACTCTAGCTGCTGCGTTTTGGACAAGCTGCAGTTTATTTATTAAGCGAGCAGGGCAACCACCCAGTAGAGCATTATAATAATCTAGCCTTGAGGTCATGAACGAATGAACTAACTGTTCAGCATTTTGCATTGAAAGCATGTGCCGTAATTTAGATATATTTTTAAGATGGTGGAATGCAGTTTTACAGATGCTAGAAACGTGGCTTTCAAATGAGAGATTGGTATCAAAGAGTACACCCAGGTTCCTAACTGACGACGAGGACTTGACAGAGCAGCCATCGAGTGTTAGACAGTATTCTAGGTTACTACTTGTGGAGTTTTTTTGTCCAATGATTAAAAATTCAGTTTTTTCTGAATTAAGTTGCAGGAAATTACTAGTCATCCAATTTTTTATATCAGCTATGCATTCTGTTAATCTTGTGAATTGGTAAGTTTCGTCAGGGCGTGAAGAAATATAGAGCTGAGTATCGTCAGCATAACAATGAAAATTAATGCCATGCTTCCTAATAATATCTCCCAGTGGTAGCATGTACAGGGTGAAAAGCAACGGTCCTAGCACTGAGCCCTGCGGTACTCCATACTTAACTTGTGTTCGGTGTGACATCTCTTCATTTACTGCTACAAACTGATAACGGTCAGATAAGTATGATTTAAACCATGCCAATGAAATTCCACTAATGCCAACATAATTTTCGAGTCTATTCAAAAGAATGTTGTGGTCGATAGTATCGAATGCAGCGCTAAGATCGAGTAACACTAACAGAGAGATACAACCACGATCGGATGATAAGAGTAAATCATTTGTAACTCTAATGAGAGCAGTCTCAGTACTATGATACGGTCTAAATCCTGACTGGAAATCCTCACAGATACCATTTCTTTCTAAAAAGGAGCATAATTGTGAGGACACTGCCTTTTCTAGTATTTTTGACAGAAAGGGTAGATTTGAGATTGGCCTGTAATTGACTAATTTTGTAGGATCAAGTTGCGTTTTTTTAATAAGTGGTTTAATAATAGCCAACTTAAAAATTAATGTCAAGGATGAATTAATGATATTAAGAAGAGGATCTATGACCTCTGGAAGCATCTCTTTTAGTAGTTTAGTCGGTATGGGGTCGAGCATACATGTTGTTGATTTTGATGATTTAACGAGTTTAGCCAATTCTTCTTCTCCTATAGCAGTGAATGAATGTAATTTTTCCTCAGTGACACTACAATGCACTGTCTGATGTGATACTGTAGTAGACGGCTGCATGGTTATAATTATTATAATTATAATATTTTTCCTAATATTATCAATCTTACAAGTAAAGAAGCTCATAAAGTCATTACTGCTGTGCTGTTTACAAACATCAGAAGGTGAAGCTTTATCTTTGGTTAATTTAGCCACTGTATCGAATAAATACCTAGGGTTGTGTTTGTTTTCTTCTAAGAGAGTCGAGAAATAAGCAGATCTAGCAGTTTTTAGGGCCTTTCTGTATGCAATCATGCTCTCTTTCCACGAAATGCGAAAAACTTCTAGTTTTGTTTTCTTCCAGCTGCGCTCCATTTTTCTGGCTGCTGTTTTAAGGGCCCGGGTGTGCTCGTTGTACCACGGCGTTGGACTATTTTCTTTAATCTTCTTTAAGCGCCGGGGAGCAACTGTGTCTAAAGTGCTGGAAAAGAGAGAGTCAATAGTTTCTGTTGCAACATCGAGTTCCTCTAGGCTATCTGGGATGCTGAGGAGATGAAACTGATGAGGAAGATTATTTACAAAGAAATCTTTAGTCGCAGCAGTGATAGTCCTGCCATATTTGAAGCGAGGGGATGGCTTTGCAGCCTTTGCTAAATTAAGTGTACATGATACTAGGTAATGATCTGAGATGTCATCGCTCTGCTGCAGAATTTCAATGGTATCAACATTTATTCCATGTGACAGTATTAGGTCTAACGTATGATTACGGCGATGAGTGGGTCCTGACACGTGTTGCCTTACTCCAATAGAGTTTAGAATGTCTCTAAATGCCAATCCCAATGCGTCTTTTTCATTGTCTACATGGATATTAAAATCACCAACAATTAGGACTTTATCTGCAGCCAGTACTAACTCTGATAGAAAATCAGCAAATTCTCTGGTAAAGTCTGTATGGTGCCCTGGTGGCCTATATACAGTAGCCACCACAAATGTCAAACGGGATTTATCAATTTCACTACATAATGTTACATAAAGCACCAAAACTTCAAAGGAATTATATTTGAAACTAGACTTCTGAGTAATACCGAAGATATTATTATAAATTACAGCAACACCTCCCCCTTTACCTTTCAGACGCGGATCGTGTTTATAACAATAATCTTGGGGGGTGGACTCATTTAAAGTAATGTAATCGTCAGGTTTTAGCCAGGTTTCTGTCAAACACAGCACATCTAGGTTATGATCTGTAATCATATCATTAACAATAAGCGCTTTTGAGGAAAGAGATCGAATATTCAGCAGCCCGAGCTTTATCATTTGATCATCTGTATTATATCTGTTGTTTATTTGTTGGACATCAATTAAATTTTTACCGTTGAATGGTTTTGATGGTTTTTTGTATTTACTAATTCGTGGAACAGACACAGTCTCTATGTGATAATATCTAGGTGAAAGAGTCTCTATGTGCTGGGATTTATCTGACTTCTGTGACGTGAGACAGCTAGCAGGCGGTCGGGTAAGCCAGTCCGTCTGCTTCCTGACCTGGGCCCCAGTTAGTCAATGTTTAGCTCTAAGACTATGTGCCAAATTACTAGAGAGAAGAGCGGCACCATCCCAGGAAGGATGAATACCATCTTTTTTCAACAGGTCAGGTCTGCCCCAAAAGCTTTTCTAATTGTCTATGAACCCTATGTTATTTTGCGGACACCACTTAGACAACCAGCCATTGAGTGATGATAGTCTGCTAAGTATCTCATCACTCCTTTTAACGAGGAGGGGACCAGAGCAAAAAACGTCATCTGCCATCGTACTTGCTAGTTTACACACCTCTTTAATGTTAATTTTGGTGATCTCCGACTGGCGAAGTCGAACATCATTTGTGCCGACGTGAATAATAATCTTAGAGAATTTACGATTAGCATTAGCCAGCACTTTTAAATTTGCTTTGATGTCAGGCGCTCTGGTAACGCTCTGGTCATAGTCGGTAAACATGTGACTATGGTGGCTGGTGTCTCTATTTTCACGTTCCGTGTAATAGAATCGCCAATAACTAGGGCACTTTCAACAGGATTCTCAGTGTGTGCATCACTGAGTGGGGAGAACCTGTTTGATGTTCTAATCGGAACGGAAGAGTGGTTTTTGATCCGCGACTATGCCGTCTCACCGTCACCCAGTTGCCCTGCTGCACGGGCTCTACAGCCGGAACTGAACAATGTACAGAGTTCACTAAGCTATTCGCATCCAAAGCAGTGTCTAGAGCTGTTACATTCTCACTACTCTCAAATAAAGTCTGGATGCGTGTCTCTAAATCTGAAATCTTTTTCCGTCAGCCTGACTATCTCCTTACATTTATCACATGTGAAGCCCTGTTCGCCAACGGAGAAAGATAAAGATACGTACGTCGAACATGACCGACTGAAAGGGAACGTCTCGATTACGTATGTAACCCTCTTTCCCTGAAGGAGGGAACGGAGACGTACGTCCCGTCGCCAGGTGCTGTGCTTCCGTTGAAGGGCCGAGTCACTTTTTCGGCTCCTCAGTTGGAAAAGAGAGGATGCGGTATTCCACTTCCGTATTTATACCCGCGCTGCGGGGCGGTGCGTGGACCGCATGCCAACGTTATTGGCTCGTTTTTATACACTCGAAGTAGATTGGTCTCTGAAAATGATCCCCAATTCGTCGGTCAGTTACGACGTACATCTCCTTTCCCTCCTTCAGGGAACGAGGGTTACATACGTAACCGAGACGTTTTATTGTGTTAAGCACCCAGTTGCCCTGCTGCACGGGCTCTACAGCCGGAACCGAACAATGTACAGAGTTCACTAAGCTATTCGCATCCAAAGCAGTGTCTAGAGCTGTTACATTCTCACTACTCTCAAATAAAGTCTGGATGCGTGTCTCTAAATCTGAAATCTTTTTCCGTCAGCCTGACTATCTCCTTACATTTATCACATGTGAAGCCCTGTTCGCCAACGGAGAAAGATAAAGATACGTACGTCGAACATGACCGACTGAAAGGGAACGTCTCGATTACGTATGTAACCCTCTTTCCTGAAGGAGGGAACGGAGACGTACGTCCCGTCGCCAGGTGCTGTGCTTCCGTTGAAGGGCCGAGTCACTTTTTCGGCTCCTCAGTTGGAAAAGCGAGGATGCGGTATTCCACTTCCGTATTTATACCCACGCTGCGGGGCGGTGCGTGGACCGCATGCCAACGTTATTGGCTCGTTTTTATACACTCGAAGTAGATTGGTCTCTGAAAATTATCCCCAATTCGTCGGTCAGTTCCGACGTACATCTCCGTTCCCTCCTTCAGGGAACGAGGGTTACATACGTAACCGAGACGTTTTATTGTGTTAAGCACTTTTTGGGTAAGTCAACATGGTCTTTGACCTGAGCATCCTTAGTCTGCATTTTTCTGTAGTTTCATGTTGAATAACCCTTTGACCACTTCTGAGGTCATTATATAAAATATTTCTATCACAATCTCAACAACATCACACAGCTCAGATTTTTCTCAGCTATAGGAGCTCTCACATTTATCTCATTTGAAGTTTAGAAGAGACCTCAACAACTTTACAAATTGTGCACCAAGTCAAGTACTTGAAAGGCAGTAAAAAAGTAAAGTAAAAAAACAAAAAAAAACAATTCATAAATTCAAAGTTTAAGCCTATATTAAGAGTGAAGTTATGCAGAAATAAAGGTAACGGTAACACTTTACTGTAAGGGTACATGAATTATCATGAATTCATGCATTAATTCATGCATGACTTATGCATTACTACATGCATTAATATCTCATGAATCATCAGGAACTAACAGGAGTTCAAAGTCTTTCATTCATGACTTCATGGATGAACAACACCTTAATTAAAACATTAACTAAGATGAGTACATCATCATGAATTATAGTTTATTACGCATGATCGTGTTGTTTTATTTGTTCACAAAAACATTGGTCTTTACTATCCATGGATAAAGCTACGGTTATGGTACATGAATCATCATGAATTCATGCATGTAATGATGACTACTGTATTTGAATGTCAACAGATTTCATGTGCTATGTGCTGTGATTTGCCAATTTTGGGGTCTGTCCATTTACCTGCAGGCTACTATGAAGAAGACATGAACATGCTTAATAACTCAGAGATCATGATTAATGAAAAATATTAGTTCTCACATTGATTGATATACTGGTCTAGCCTGTGCATGCATTAGGTAATGTGGATTTTCGTATATTCCTTTGATAATTCACAAGTTCACACTTACATCAAATTAAATAGAGTAAAGGTTATGCGTATTTGGCGTGCTGTCCGGGGGAGGGCTCAGAGCTCTGAACCCAGAGTATTAATTAGGTTAATTATCTGAATGTGCTCCTCCCGAACTTTGTTAATAAAACATAATTTCAACAAGTAGTCTTACATGCATGAATTAGACCAATGTTTATTGTGAACAAAGAAAACATCATGATCATACGTAATAAACCATAATTCATGATAAAGTACTCACCTTAGTTAATGTTTCACCTTAGTCATGAATCAAAGACTTTGAACTCCTGTTAGTTCCTGATGATTCATGAGAAGTCATGCATGAATTAATGCAAGAATTCATGATAATTCATGTACCCTTACCGTAAAGTGTTACCGTAACCCTGGAGCTTTCTTTGCTGAAAGGCACATTAAAGGTTTACGATGATCAATCCTTGACCAATTTGATTATTAATACATATGGTAAAAATGTTTGAGTTCATACTGAGACATTTGATTTGTAAAGTTGTTGAGATCTTTGAGTCCTTTTCTAAATCTTTAGAGGAGACAAATATGAGACCACCAGAGTCTCTAAGTAAGGAGAAATATCTGAGCACAGTGTGTGATGTTGTTGAGGTCTCTTCTGAAACTTTAGAGGAGACAAATGTGGGACCACTAGAGTCTCTAGGTAAATAGAAAAATATGAGCACAGTGTGTGATGTTGCTGAGATCTCTTCTGAAACTCAGGAGGAGACAAATATGAGACCCCCGGAGTCTTTAGCTTAGGAGAAAAATCTGAGCGCAGTGTGTGATGTTGTTGAGATCTCTTCTAAAACTTTAAAGGAGACTGTTGTGAGAGTTTTTGTCTCAGGAGACAAGTGTGAGGAACAGGAGACTCAAGCAAAAGTTTCCATTTGATGTTAATGTAACCTAATATGTCTTTCTAGTGTGTTTAGAAAATGTGCTGCATATACAATGCTGGGCATTGAAGATACATTTACACTAGTAACCCTTAATATTCTGAAATGTATAAATTATAGTTTCAGTATTTACAATATTAGGAATATAAAACATTTTAAATTTAACGTTTCTCCTAAAATAAAATTGAAGACATCTGAAGACAAATCTGATACCTAAATGAGACACATAAGAGAATCACCACTTAGTATCCTGAGCTTAGAAAAACTTCTGACAGAGTCATAGCCTTGTGGGCAGAACATTAACATTGAGACACAGCTGCACGTCCTCAGACAGCATGAGTTTAAGTCCCAGCTAAAGGTACTTTCCTGCTCCTGTTCTCTTCTCGCCTTTCCCATTGTTTCCTGTCTCTCCTCCTACTGTCCTGTCCATTAAAGGTGAAAAACCCCAATGTCATAAAAAAGAGTAACCTCTGCAAGACAATAAAGTGATCTCCCATGTTTTTCACAGCCCATTCTCATTTTGGACTCCTTTCTCCTCATTTTCCAGAACATTCTCATGTCTCAGTTGTGTCTACTTTTATTTCTCCAAAGGAATTTTTTGGAGAAACATCTGAGACACTGTTGATACTAAAATGAGAGATATTTGTGTAGAGATATAAGTCTCCTGAGCTTAAAAAGAGCAACCTCTGAGCAACAAAATATTCTTATAATGGGTTCTTGAAAGAGATTGCAGCAAGACAATAAAGAGATGTTCTATGTTTCTTCTACCACATTCTCAGTTTTGACTCTTTTTCTCTCAAATATTTATCATGTCTCATTTGTGTCTATTTTTATTTCTCCTAAGGGAGTTTAGGAGAAATATCTGAAATGCTGTTGATACTAAAATGAGAGATATATAAGAATCACAACTAAGTCTCCTGAGCTTAGGAAAAGCAACCACTGAGCAATACATTTTTCCTCTGGGTAGACACGACCACAACACAACCCTCAATGTCAGCAGAGACCATGTCAACTAGACAATCCCACATGAAGACCTCATCAACATGACATCCATCGGCCGGCACAGATACTCAGCAAAGACCACAAGAACCAGACAAGTCCTCTGCACAGACCCGATGGCCAGCTTCGTCTCCATAGTGGCAAGATGTTCTTCAAGCAGAAGGAACTTCAAAAAGAAGGAATCTTTTTGTACCTCATGATTGGATTCAAATCGATTCTTGAGGTCACGATTTGTTTAAAAAAAATTAATTATTGATTTTGAATCAAATTTCGATTTGATACATGCATAGGTTTGATTGTAGTTTACTGTTTTGTGTTACTTTTCTTATTTGACTGCGGTAGACAGTTTAATAGGTCTAGAAGAACAAATCACACTGAATTAATTGTAAACCTTGAAATGTAATTTTTTCTCCCCATTTTAGTCAACCCAATATTATAAAACAAATACCATTTAAGCTGACTGCAATCATTACACACATGACTGGCATCTTCTATAATAAAGCAAAGCAGCCCTGAGACAAATAGAAAAACAGTTTAGTACATAAATAAAATTCCTTGATACAAAAATAAAGTCTTTTGCAAATATAAAACTGGTAAATAAAATGAAAAAAAAAAAAAAAACATAGAACAAATAAATTAGAACAAATCAGGTGCAGTAGCCTAGTTTTACTTAACATGTCGAAATACTACAGAAATCGAATAATCAAATGTAAAATATACCTCACTGTATGAATTGAATATAAATTGATTCATAATAAAGATACAAAAGTGATTCAGTCAAAAGCAGTGTGATTTTCTGATTTTAAAAAACAAAACTAATGAAACGGATGGCATTAGTTGTTTCATTAACAGGCTGCTGGCCCTTTAAGAACAAATGCATGGATCTAATATACTATTACAATTTGCTCCAGACTGTTTAAGTTCATGTAGGACATATGTGAATACTCTACACAATGTGCATGATTGTGTAAATGACATAATTGTGTTTGTATTTGAACAATCAAATGCAATGGGGACACTTAATATTCAACAATATTATAAATCTGTCTGCACTGACAATATTTGATGAACTGAACTGAGCTGGACGACGACATCACTGTTTTCTGAAGAGCTGCATTATAGCTGAATTCTTTACAACGAACTGAATCAACACTGAACGGACTTCAGCTGAACAATGACACTTTTTTTTCTTTTTAGAGCTGATTTACAGCCGAATTGAACTCTGTTTGCATCATTGAATCATTTTTTTCCTGTTGATCACTGTAAAGCTGCTTTGAAACAATCTGTATTGTATAAAGTGCTATACAAATAAAGGTTATTTGACTAGTTAATAGTGTTGCTGCAATAAATGTTCAATACCCAGGTAGAACTCCACAGGTTACAATAAACACATATGATACATAAGATCTATAAAACAAACTATTAGTGAATAATAAATATTATTAGCAAATTTGTTGATACTGTTGTCTGTTTAAGCCATAGGAATGAAATTCCTGCTGAAATAAGAGATGAATTCTTTGGAATTTGTAGATGGAGGGAGGAGATGTCCCAATGGGAAGTAAACAGCACATTGTTGAGACATTGTTTTCAGGCCTTTCTTAACAAATCTCCCTTTTCCTGTTATGGCCACTAATTTGTGTGAAGGTCACAAGGTCTTACTTTGCCATTTCTGTCTCACAGAGGGTTTAAGTTAGTGGAACAAAGGAGGGTATTCTCTGTTGGTTGGATCTGTCCTTGAACAACGCTGCTTTTGTCAATTGTCCTGTTACAAACCCCAGTTGAGATTAAGCAGCCATGGTACAGATGGTCAACTCAGCTGATCAGGTGCCATCGATTAGTTTTACGACTTCTTAATGGCTTGGTGGGGAATCTCCCTGATCTCTGGACTGTGGTCCTCTGCTGATTTGGTGGGGCCCTGTTTATTGCTATTCCTACATATTCCCCCTCTGGTCAGTGACATTCCAGGTGAGGACATCGGCGACAAACAGGCAGAGAGAACAAACACACATGCAAACACAAAACAATACCTCTATCACTAGCTGAGCTCTGGTGTAAGAATTTGGCTTTCTGGGACAGGGACATTACGAACCTATGGTAACTGATGTAGTGGAAAACTAATTTCTTAGCATTTATTTCTGTTTTGTACTTTATATGATTCATGTCTCTGTATGCAGTCTTCTTATGCTGAGTGGAAATTTACTGGCAGGCTCTGATAAGAAGTAATTTACAACAACTTGTTTTTGTGTCTATGAACACAGCTAATTGAAACTATCTTTTGCAGGAGCTAGACTGGACTGCAAGAAACAGAAGTGAGATTATGAACACTTTGAGTACTTTTCCATTTTTTTAATATGGTGATGTGTGTGCGTATATAAAAACACCCCGCACTAGGCTAGGTTGTCTTTCACAGCAGAAAACTCTTATGTCTGTGTGAATGACTTTTATGTGAATGACCTTCTTGCAAGAATAAAGGTGGAAGAGGCTGCAGGAGGACTTCCCTCACCTGTCACGAAGCCCAAGGATCCAGACTCAGATAAGCAGCTACCATGCAAAATCATCACCAGATCGATGAAACCCGAAAGGGGCAGCAGTGGGAGTGAGGACGAGGATCCTAACCTCACATGTCCTATGATTCAAGTGTCCGGCGCAGATGGACCTATTATGGTCTACAGACTTTGGACAGAAAAACAACTGCAGGAGGCGATGGCGCACCTGCCTGACCCAAAGAACTCTAGGGAAAAGTTTGCAGCTGATCTGCAGTCTCACAATGCAGGAATTAGAGTGTTGATGATGAGACTGGGCGCTACCGAGTGGCACAAGGTGTCAAGCCATTTCCCGAGCGGGAATAACAGAACAGCAAACATGGACTGGGACCATGAAAACAATGCTGACTATCATGCAGCAGTTACCATAGTCTGTGACTTCCTCTCAGTTGATACTGCAAAAATAGCAGTCTGTAAGCAAAAGGAGGATAAGCCAGTGCAGGATTATTTTGTGCGACTACATGAAGTGTTCAGAAAGTGCAGTGGCATTCCTGAACCAGAAAACCGACAGGAAGACTCCTCATGGGAGTCTCACATGCGCAACAGCTTCCTTAATGGACTGAGACCAGAAATCTGCATAGCACTGAAAACAACCTGTATCTGCTGGGCTGAAGCCCGTTTGGATACTGTCAGACAGCATGCTGTGCATGCTGAGGATCAACTGAGAAACAAGAAGAAAAAGAAAAAGGAAAAGGAGTGAGAAGCCACCCTTAGCCACTCTCACGCTTTTTCAAGGGGGAAGAGGCGTACCTCACTCCAACGAGGACAGACAAGGAAGCAAAAGGCATGGCAGAGGACGTGGAAAAGGGAAAGGCAGAGGAGGACAATGTCCAGGAACATGCAAATATGACCCCAATGTGTGTTTCAACTGTGGAAAAACATTGGAGAGATCAGTGCCCCGAGCCACAAGTGCAAAATCAGAAGTCAGAGTGAAAACAAGAGGGGGCGGGAGGGCAGGAAGTGGTTTCTCCAAGTCCTGCAAATATCAGTATACACACATCTAACCCTACTAACAACAAAGCTCTCTGCTAGCTGACTCAGATGAGTATGATCTTTCTTTCTCACATCACACAGTAGGTACATATGCTCATATAGGCCCTTTAGCATTTAAAAATTGCCATTGATTGATTTATGGGTAAAGGGTCAGCAACTGACCTTCTTGGTGGATAGTGGAGCGACCAAACTATGTATTTGGGCATTCGACTAAAGAATATTTCTCAGTTTCATTGACATGTAAAGACCAGTTATGAACGAAATGTAAACACTGTTTCTTGATGTCTTCAACATACCCGATTAATTTGTGCTGGCGTGATCTAATCTGGAAAATGGGTCTTTCCCTAACGGGAAGTCCAGATGGCCTTGAAATAAGTCAAACCATAGAACAACCAAATTTCACAATGGCAGCCATAACCAATTCACTATTGTACGTCAACCAGTGGAAACTGTCAGACAAAAGACTCTGTCAAGGTTATTGTGTGTCACCAAATATTTATAATGAGGCACTGAGAAGCCTGGCACCACTACAGTTAATGCCTGGCACTGCACTGTTACAATATTTTGATGATGTGATGATTTGTAGCCCAACCAGAGAACAATGTGAGCACGATACAATTGATCTCTTGAAACATTTAGCAAAGGAGGAGCACAAAGTCATTGTGTCCAAATTACAATTCGTTCAAAGGGAGGTGATTTTTCTAGGACATGTGATTACAGAAAATGGTAAACCACTCTCACGTAACCGCATTGAGGCAATTCAGAAAATACCCAAACCGATTACAATAAAGCAATTCATGTCATTTCTGGGTATGTGCTCATATTGCCGAACATTTATTCCAAATTATGCTATAACAGAAGCCCCCCTGTGCACGTTAGCTTACAGCCCTGGGTTCCAACCACATGACAGACTGACATGGACTGACAAAACCTTGGTGCGCGTTTCATATGTTGAAGGGAGCATTGCAAACCTCTCCAAGTCTTGGGTTACCTGACCCCACTCAAACTTTGACTTCAGTGTTATTGCAAGACCATGGAGGATGTTTACGTCCTATTGCGTATTTCTCTAGCAAACTTGACCCTGTAGCTGCAGGCCTACTACGCTGTTTGCGGGCTGTGGCAGCTGCTGAAAAAGCTGTTTTAGCATCTATAGAAATTGTTGGCTATAGTGATGTTACTGTCACATGTCTGTCTTGTCCTGTGCAGCACATGTGGTGTTTTGGTTTATTTCTGTGTCATGTGCGTTCCTGTCTTCAGTCTTGACCCCACCTCTCTTGTTATCTGATTATTGATTCATTTGCCCCACCTGTTGTTCCCCATTACCTGCCTTGTTTGTCCCCTATATATTCTCCTTGCGTTTTCAGTCCTGTGCTGGTTCGTTGTCGTTGTCACGTTGTTTTATGTCTCCTGTTTCCCTGCTCCTCGTTCCTAACCCTGGTGTTTTGTTATGTTTGATTTTCCCCCTCGTGGGTTTTTGTTTTGTGTTTATTTTTATTATTTTCAAATAAATCATTCTTCCTGCATTTGAGTCCTCGCACCGTTTTTCCCTATCGTCACGTGACAGTTACACTGTTAGTTCCACATGCTGTGTATATGATTCTGCTTGAACAAAAGACTTCACATTTGTCCACAGCCAGATAACGCCATTCTATTAGACATGCCAAATATAACTGTGAAACGATGTCATGCGTTAAACCCAGCCACGTTACTGCCAATTGAGGGGGAGGGTGATGAACACAATTGTGTCGCAGCCCTAGAGCAAGTCTGCACACCTCGTCGACTTGGCTGAAATTCCATTGCAGAATGCAGACCTGGTTCTATTTGTGGATGGCTCTTCCACACGTGTTTCAAACACAGGCAAAAAATCGTGTTGGGTATTCTGTAGTAACACTTCATGAAATATTGAAAGCAGAATCACTCCCATGTCATTTCTCAGCTCAGACAGCTGAACTTATGGCTCTAACTGAGGCCTGCAACTGGCTGAAGGACAAACTGTGATACATTTTTCCCTTTATACATTTGCCGTCATACATGACTTTGGAGCGCTGTGGAAACATATCATTTTTTTTTAAGTCAGATGAAAAGCCTGTGTTGAACCATGTACAAATTTCTGATCTGCTTAGTGCTATTCTTTTGCCTAAAAGCATTGCAGTCTGTAAATGTACTTCTCACTCTAATAGTGTTGATGATATCTCAATAGGGAACAACATAACGGACGCTGCTGCCAAGGCCGCAGCTGCAAATTCCTTAAAAGGCACAATCACTATGTTTACACTAATCTCTAGCAGACTTACAGTCCTTTGCTTCTACAGAGGAGAAACAGCAGTGCAGGAAAAATTGGTGTTTCAGGATAGGCTCAGGACCGGTTCTTATGTTTAACAAAGCATTTTTTCCAACATTATGCTAAATTGACACATGGGAAAGATCATGTATCAAAAGGTCGAATGTTACAATTATTAACAAGACATTGGTTCACAAAAAGGTTTACAGTTTATGCTGAAAATTTTTGTAAATCTTGTGTAATTTGTTCCACACGCAACGTTGGCAGGGGTATAGCGCAGCCACATGCAGCCCATCCACCTCCAAACAAACCATTTGACCATTTAACCATTTAATGATGGATTTTATTGAACTGACTCAGAGAGAGGGAAAGAAATAATGGGTGGTCCAAATGGGTAGAGGCGTTCCCCACATCAAAGCAGAATGGCAAAATGCAACGTTGAAAAACAAGCTGGTAAGCCAGCCACTGCAGGAAGGTGCCAGGACCAACGGAGTAAAGAATCATGCCAAGAGGCTGCGCCATGCCAAAGGGGACGTCTGACTGATAAACTAAAAAAAGAGCTACAGACAACATAGAATGAGGAAAGATAAGCAGTTTGTCCAGAAAAAAATCTTGACTAAATTTGAAAAGGTTTTTGAGAGTCTGTTTTCATCAGTAGGGATAGTGTCATTACAAATTGAAGTCGAAGTCACCAGGTATGAACTGATTTAATTTATGAACACCACTGAAGTTGTGTTACAGGGCATAAAGGAAGAATTAAGGGGCCTGAGACTTACTGCTTTAAGTCAAGTCACCTTTATTTATATAGCGCCTTTTACAATACAGATTGTTTCAAAGCAGCTTTACAGTGATAACAGGAAAATAATGCAACAAAGTTTGTTTTGGCTGTACAGCAGCTCTAAAAGAAAATAGTGTCATTGTCCAGCTTGAGTAAGTTCAGTATTGATTAATTTCTGTTGTAAAAAAGTTATTAATTTAGTTCATTTATTTATACATCAGCTCTGGATAAAACAGTGATGTCATCATCCAGCTCATTTCAGTTCTCATACAATGGTGTCAATGCAGGCAGATCAATAACATTGTAAATAAAGTGTCCCCAACTAAGCAAGCCAGAGGTGACAGTGGCAAGGAACCCAAACTCCATTAGGTGACAGAATGGAGAAAGAAAAAAAAAACCTTGGGAGAAACCAGGCTCAGAAACCAGTTCTCCTCTGGCCAACAAACGAACAGTGCATGATTATGATTCAGGCTGCATTACAGGTCAGAAGTCAGATTGGATCGGAACATTCAAAATATTTATCCAGTTCCATCTGGTTGAAGATCGGATTCATAATGCCGGTATGGAGGCGGGTTTGTTGAGGATCTGTGCTACTGACTGTCGTGTCAATGAGGCCTTCACAGGGGAAAGTCTAGTTGACACAATCTCTGCTGGCACTTCAGGTCTGCGTTGTGGTCGTATCTAGGCGCAGATCCTTTGTCTGATCTAGATATGGCCCAGATCCGGCTGGTAAACCTCGGGATAAACAGAGAGACTAATATTAGCATAGATGCCATTCTTCTTATGATGTAACGAGTACATCTGGTGTTATAGGAAGATAACCTAACGCCTGACCTAATTTATGCAGCCTAATAATTATTTAACTGATTTGAATAATAGAAATTGATAATGTGCTATGTGTATGCTAGGTTAAAGAGACGTGTTTTTAGTCTAGATTTAAACTGACAGAGTGTGTCTGCTTCCCGAATAATGCTAGGAAGACTGTTCCAAAGTTTAGGTGCTAAATAAGAAAAGGATCTACCGCCTGCAGTTGATTTTGATATTCTAGGTATTATCAACTGGCCAGAATTTTGAGATCGCAATAGACGTGATGGACTATAATGCGTTAAGAGCTCACTCAAGTACTGGGGAGCTAAACCATGTAGTGCTTTGTAAGTAATTAGCAAGATTTTAAAATGTATACGATGTTTAATAGGGAGCCAATGCAGTGTTGACAGAACAGGGCTAATATGGTCATACTTCCTGGTTCTAGTAAGAACTCGAGCTGCTGCGTTTTGGACAAGCTGCAGTTTATTTATTAAGCGAGCAGGGCAACCACCCAGTAGAGCATTACAATAATCTAGCCTTGAGGTCATGAACGCATGAACTAACTGTTCAGCATTTTGCATTGAAAGCATGTGCCGTAATTTATATATATTTTTAAGATGGAAGAATGGAGTTTTACAGATGCTAGAAACGTGGCTTTCAAATGAAAGATTGGTATCAAAGAGCACACCCAGGTTCCTATCTGACGATGAGGACTTGACAGAGCAGCCATCAAGTGTTAGAGAGTATTCTATGTTACTACGTGCAGAGGTTTTTTGTCCAATAATTAAAATTTCAGTTTTTTTCAATTAAGTTGTAGGAAATTACTAGTCATCCAATTTTTTATATCAGCTATGCATTTCATTAATCTCGTGAATTGGTAAGTTTCGTCAGGGCACGAAGAAATATAGAGCTGAGTATCGTCAGCATAACAATGAAAACTAACGCCATGCTTCCTAATGATATCTCCCAAGGGTAGCATGTACAGGGTGAAAAGCAACGGTCCTAGCACTGAGCCTTGCGGTACTCCATACTGAACTTGTGATCGGTGTGACATATGCCAACTAATGCCAACATAATTTGAGAGTCTATTCAAAAGAATGTTGTGGTTGATAGTACCAAATGCAGCGCTAAGATCGAGTAACACTAATAGCGAGATACAAGCACGATCGGATGATAAGAGCAAATCATTTGTAACTCTAATGAGAGCAGTCTCAGTACTGTGATATGGTCTAAATCCTGACTGGAAATCCTCACAGATACCATTTCTTTCTAAAAAGGAGCATAGTTGTGAGGATACTGCCTTTTCTAGTATTTTTGACAGAAAGGGTAAATTTGAGATTGGCCTGTAATTGACTAATTCTGTAGGATCAAAATATGTTTTTTTAATAAGAGGTTTAATAATAGCCAGCTTAAAGGTTTTCGGTAGATATGACAAGGATGAATTAATGATATTAAGAAGAGGATCTATGACCTCTGGAAGCATCTCTTTCAGTAACTTAGTCGGTATGGGGTCGAGCATGTTGTTGATTTAGATGATTTAACGAGTTTAGCCAATTCTTCCTCTCCTATAGCAGTGAATGAGTGGAATTTTTCCTCAGTGACACTACAATGCACTGTCTGATGCGATACTGTAGTAGATGGTTGCATAGTTATAATTTTCTCCCTAATATTGTCAATCTTGCACGAAAAGAAGTTCATAAAGTCATTACTGCTGTGCTGTTTGCAAACATCAGAAGTTGAAGCTTTATTTTTTGTTAATTTAGCCACTGTATCAAATAAATACCTAGGGTTGTGTTTGTTTTCTTCTAAGAGAGTCGAGAAATAAGCAGATCTAGCAGTTTTTAGGGCCTTTCTGTACGCAATCATGGTCTCTTTCCACGAAATGCGAAAAACCTCCAGTTTTGTTGTCTTCCAGCTGCGCTCCATTTTTCTGGCTGCTGTTTTAAGGGCCTGAGTGTGCTTGCTGTACCATGGCGTTGGACTATTTTCTTTAATCTTCTTTAAGCGCCGAGGAGCAACTGTCTAAAGTGCTGGAAAAGAGAGAGTCAGTAGTTTCTGTTGCAACATCGAGTTCCTCTAGGCTATCTGGGATGCTGAGGAGATGGAACTGATGAGGAAGATTATTTACAAGGCAATCTTTAGTGGTAGTGGTGATTGTCCTACCATATTTGTAACGAGGGGACGTCTTTGCAGCCTTGGCTAAATTAACTATACACGATACTAGATAATGATCTGAGATGTCATCGCTCTACTGCAGAATTTCAACGGTATCAAGATTTATTCCATGTGACAATATTAGGTCTAAAGTATGATTACGACGATGAGTGGGCCCTGACACGTGTTGCCTAACTCCAATAGAGTTTAGAATGTCTCTAAATGCCAATCCCAATGCGTCTTTTTCATTATCTACATGGATATTAAAATCACCAACAATTAGTACTTTATCTGCAGCCAGTACTAACTCTGATCAGCAAAATCAGCAAATTCAGCAAATTCTTTGATAAAGTCTGTATGGTTGCCTGGTGGCCTGTATACAGTAGCCAGCACAAATGTCAAATGGGATTTATCATTTACACTACATAATGTTACGTAAAGCACCAAAACTTCAAAGGAATTATATTTGGAACTAGACTTCTGAGTAATACTGAAGATGTTACTATAAATTACAGCAGCCCCTCCCCCTTTGCCTTTCAGACGCGGATCGTGTTTATAACAATAATCTTGAGGTGGACTCATTTAAAGTAATGTAATTGTCAGGTTTTAGCCAGGTTTCTATCAAACACAGCACATTTAGGTTATGATCTGTAATCATATCATTAACAATAAGCGCTTTTGAGGGAAGGGATCGAATATTCAGCAACCCGAGCTTTATCATTTGTTCATCTGTATTATATCTGTTTTTTATTTGTTGAACATCAGTTACATTTTTACCCTTAAATGGGTTTGAGAGTTTTTTGTATTTACTAATTCGGGGAACAGACACAGTCTCTATGTGATAATATCTAGGTGAAAGAGTCTCTATGTGTTGGGATTTATCTGACTTCTGTGACGTGAGACAGTGAGCAGACGGTCAGTTAAGCCAGTCCCACTGAGTGATCTCTGGGTTGAAGGACATGAGTTCAGGAAGACTGCCAGTTGGTGGTAAGGTGTAGTATAGAAGAGAATGAGTCTGTCCTGAAGGGGTAGTTGGACCTGCTGGTATCAACGACTGCAGGAAAGGGTAATAGGTGTATCCTTTTTCAGATCTTAACCCATACCTGCCTTGTCCCACTTCCAAGACAGCTCCTGTGACACTCAGGAAATCCAGACCAGCAATTAGAGGAAAGGCGTATCCATAAGTATCCATACTGCACTCTTGGTCATGCCACTGAAACCCAATCTTTTGCAGGTCTCTGGACTGGTGAATCGTTCCATCCGCCATAATGAATCTTTGTGGGCGGGAGGTAACAACAGATGGAGTCTCACGCTTCAACTGTTTCCATAGGTTCTCTTGCATTAATGTATAAGTGCTTCCTGTGTCTAGTACCGCCGTCACTTATTTGCCATTCACCCTTACAGGCACAACAAGGAGAGATGACACTGGATGGGGTTGTGCTAGGGTTACTCCTGCCAGGTTTTTGTTGAAGGTACGTTCTGCAGATTTATTGTAGGTCTTTTCTTTGCTGCTCTGAGTGCCGACTTTTTGCCAATAGTCATTGGCTCCCATGCAGTCCTTTTCTACCTTTGACCCAACCTTCACCAGTTGCTCCACTGAGTTGACTGTCCCTTTCAGACATCCTGCAACCCTGGGGTTGATGTTCAGGATTCGGTTCACCAGTTCCTCCTCTTAGATCTCTGGCTTCCACTTTTAGAGAGAGGGCCCAGTAGTCATAAGCAAAGTCCCTCAGGTGTTGTCGTGGCTGCTGAACCAGTGTCCTCAGCTTTTCCTCCACTTCTGAGAGGTAATCGTCTGAATGAAAAGCAGCCATGAATGCCTTTTTGAAGGATTTCCAGTCCGTTACCTTTGCCTTCTCCGCCTTCCACCAGCTCAGAGCAGGTCCCTTCAGGACCATGCTTAAGGTTCCGATAAGCGCGACGCTGGAAAGGGGCCTGATCTCCAGGAAGTTCTCACATTGCTCAATGAAGTTGAGCACCTCCGCTGTCTCACAGGAGTCGCAGAAAGAGGGGAACTCAATGCGGATGGGAGGTCGAGCACAGAATGAGTATGAACCAGCCATTACTGAGAAGGGAAGCACATTAGGGTGGTGAGCATGCACAGGAGGTTGAATGTCACAAGTATCATTGAGAGGTTTATAAGATGGAATTTTCTCTTTAGATACTGGAACTGGGGTCTGTGGATGATGGACAGAAGAAAAGTGGGAGGCATCTGTCGAGTAGGCCTGTTATCTGGAGAGTGTGGGAGTGCTAGTGAGTCTCAATTTTCTCATTTGACTTTCCCATTTAGTGTCTCTGCTAAGAAAACAATTTGTTACAGCCTTTTCTAATATTTCCAGCGCCTTTAAAAAAATAGTCCTCCAATTTTGCCAAGCTAGAGTCCACGGTCTGCCTGAAGCTTGTTTCACGATTTAATGTGCTGTCCATTGACTGTTCTAAAGTGTGTACTTTTTGATTGAGGGCCAATAAATCCACTTTACATGAGCCATGTCTGCGTGTATTGATTGTACCATATCAACATTCCTTATATTATTCTTATCATCATCATCATCATCTGACTGTTCTGAACAAGAAATTTACAGTGAATTAATCATGGAAATTATTTCTGCAGTTGGATTATAATATAAAAAACAATATATACAATATGTAAAAAAAAATGTAAGTGAGTGCGTTAGTACAGTTCGTTCCAGTCCTATGTATGTGGGTGTGTGTGTATGTATGTTTAATCGGCCTCACCGGTAAGGCTTTTGAGTCCGGGAACACGATGAGGAACAGCGCTGTCCTGTGTCGGAATCCCTAAGGTGAAATAATCCAACAAGTATGGTATTTCCACAAAGAGAAAAACAGTCACAGACAATAACAGCCAAGGCGTGTTGTGCGATCGATCGTGAAAACAAAAGAGCAATAGGAGCGTTGCTCCTGAACGCCAGTAAACTGGCTTCCTTTATCGGAAGTGTTGTCGATCAGGAAGTGTAGTCGTCGATATGACGTCACGGGGATTCCCGGGAGCTTCCCAACAGAACTCTAGCAAGAGTAAAACGGGAACACAAACACATGTCCGGGCAATAAAACACAGGGGAAATCATCATACAATAACAGCTGTCACACACAAGGTCCCCCTGCTCAAGCCAGCGCATGTCCAGGCCCGTCTGAAGTTTGCCAATGACCATCTGGATGATCCAGAGGAGGAATGGGAGAAGGTCATGTGGTCTGATGAGACAAAAATAGAGCTTTTTGGTCTAAACTCCACTCGCCGTGTTTGGAGGAAGAAGAAGGTTGAGTACAACCCCAAGAACACCATCCCAACCGTGAAGCATGGAGGTGGAAACATCATTCTTTGGGGATGCTTTTCTGCAAAGGGGACAGGACGACTGCACCATATTGAGGGGAGGATGGATGGGGCTATGTATCGCGAGATCTTGGCCAACAACCTCAAGGTCCTGGAGTGGCCTAGCCAGTCTCCAGACCTGAACCCAATAGAAAATCTTTGGAGGGAGCTGAAAGTCCGTATTGCCCAGCGACAGCCCCGAAACCTGAAGGATCTGGAGAAGGTCTGTATGGAGGAGAGGGCCAAAATCCCTGCTGCAGTGTGTGCAAACCTGGTCAAGAACTACAGGAAACGTATGATCTCTGTAATTGCAAACAAAGGTTTCTGTACCAAATATTAAGTTCTGCTTTTCTGATGTATCAAATACTTATGTCATGCAATAAAATGCTAATTAATTACTTAAAAATCATACAATGTGATTTTCTGGATTTTTGTTTTAGATTCCGTCACTCACAGTTGAAGAGTACCTATGATAAAAATCACAGACTTCTACATGCTTTGTAAGTGGGCAAACCTGCAAAATCGGCAGTGTATCAAATACTTGTTCTCCCCACTGTATGAATAATTAAAATAATTTACAGCATTATAAATATGCCCCCATTATGTGGCCGTGCTACAATGTGGCTTTCAAATGAAAGATTGGTATCAAAGAGCACACCCAGTTTCCTAACTGACGACAAAGACTTGACAGAGCAGCCATCAAGTGTTAGACAGTATTCTGGGTTATTACGTGCAGAGGTTTTTGGTCCAATAATTAGGAACTCTATTTTTTCAGAACTAAGTAGTAGGAAATTACTGTCATCCGTTTTTTTTTTATATCGGCTATGCATTCCGTTAATTTTGTAAATTGGTAAGTTTCATCAGGGCATGAAGAAATATAGAGCTGAGTATCATCAGCATAACAGTGAAAACTAACACCACGCTTCCTAATGATATTTCAGCTATATTACTGATCCGCCCTCAGGCAACCAATTACCTTTTTGGACCTCACACCGCCCCTTTAACTTTTTTTATAATTTTTTTTAATATATAATATCACCTGACATGTCTGTTCAATGAAGGGTGTTTCTCAAACGGAAGGCTGCATCCTACGAAGGCTGCACATCTCGGCTGCCACGTCATCAAACGTCGCCGAAGGCCATCTTAATTTGAAGGATCCTTGGAAGGCAGCCTTTGTTTTGCATCCTTCATTCGGCCTGTTTGTAGGACGCATTGGATGTATCCTTCGCACACATTCCAATTCATGAAAATAAACTGACGGAAAATGAGTTGGTACTGAGCTTGTCTGAGTTTATTATCAAATGTAAGACAAAAATAATGTTTTTGGACATGAAAGCATAGATGTTACCTTTTGTTTTGCTGTAAATTAATCACTAACACTAAACTGACAATAATGTAAGCCACTGGGAGACCGCAGACGGCTGTCATTCACTGTACTGCATTAATGGAAAGCCAGTAAATATAAAGTTTTTTTCCAAAATTAAGTTTTAATAGTATTTTCGCTTTGTGACTGCGGGGGCGGGAACGTGCGTGACAGCTGTAAGGATCAGTTTTACTGCTAAGACAAAAGCTGAAGATCCAACCCCCTGCAATAGAACAATAAAACTCACTAATCTGGAGAGAAGATCTCACAGAAAGACTGTAGGACATTGCCCTGCCCAAACCTTCTCCCCCTCTCCCTCGCCCGACTCCCTTCCCTCTGATTCAAGTCACAGAATGCAAATATACCACAGATGATGTATCTTGTAAATCTATTGTTTTTCTATCTATTGCCTTTCATGTTTGGTATCTTTTTAAAGGTCTCAGTGCGATTGGTAAAATGGTCTCAACTTCACTGCAGTCACTGGTAGTATGAGAAATATTGAAAATATTGAAAAGATGAGAATTCTGTTCTCCTTTTTGAGTGGTCTCTGCAAGATATCTAAACCTCTCCCCCGAAACCAGGTGTTTGTGTTGCAAATATTTACAACCCTTTTGTTCTGGTCTGGGTATTTAAGAAAGGGTAACAGAGCTGCTATTTGGGAAAAATTCTGTAGCCAGAAACCCCCATTCAGTGCTGTGTCAGTGTCTTCGCGACGCGACTGTTTCTGAGCAATATCGGGTCCCTTGATGAACGAATATTTGAAAATAAGAGATACTAAGAAAAATCAACAATCTAAATTAAATCACAATGAATCTTATGATCAGCTGTTAAATTACAAACATAACAAATTGAACGAAGTCACATAAAATTGGAGTCAGATTAAATTATTCATGGAGTAAGATTTAAAATTAGATATCAATAAATTAAATGAATTTAACAGAAATGCTGAAAAGGCTTACACGCAGAATTCCTTCAACCAAGCCGTTAGATTCTGCGTTTGGGCTAATGGATGGACCTTACATAGGCATGCGCACTTACTAGACTGTCTCATTCTAGCGTTTAATTGCTGAGGAGGACACTAGCCTACAAGCCCTTTAGAAGGACTGGACTAGGAAGGACGCAGTTATATATTTTTCCCCCAAAAATAAAAATTCATGCCATAGAGGGTTAATAATAGCCAGCTTAAAAGTTTTAGGTATGTATCCTAATGACAATGATGAATTAATAATATTAAGAAGAGGATCTGGAAGAACCTATTTCTGTAGCTTAGTCGGTATGGGGTCTAACATGATTTAGATGATTTAACAAGTTTAGATAATTTTTCCACTTCTATAGCAACGAATGAATGGATTCTGATGCGATACTGTAGCAGACAGTTGCATGGTTATAATTTTCTCTCTAATATTATCAATCTTGCAAGTAAAGAAGTTCATAAAGTCATTACTGCTGTGCTGTTTGGAAACGTCAGAAGTTGAAACTTTATTTCTCGTTAATTTAGCCACTGTATCAAATAAGTATAGGGTCATGTTTGTTTTCTTAAGAGAGTTGAAAATAAGCAGATCTAGCAGTTTTTAAGGCCTTTCTGTATGCAATAATGCTCTCTTTCTATGAAATTATAAAAACCTCTAGTTTTGTTTTCTTTCAGCTGCGCTCCATTGGTCTGCTCTCTTGAGGGCCAGAGTGTGCTCGTTGTACCATGGCGTTGGACTATTTTCTTTAAACTTCTTAAAGTGCAAATGAGCAACTGTGTCTTGCTGGAAAAGAGAAAGTCAATAGTCTCTGTTGCAACATTGAGTTCATCTAAGCTATCTGGCATGCTGAGGTGCTAAAACTGATCAGGAAGATTATTTATAAATCTATCTATCTTTAGTGGTAGAAGTGATAGTTCTATCATATTTGTAACAGGAAGTCTGCTTTGCAGCCTTGGATAAATGGAGTATACACGAGACTAGATAATGATCTGAGATGTCATCGCCGTTCTGCTGCAGAATTTCAACGGCATCAATTGATTCCATGTGACAATATTAGATCTAAAGTATGATTACGACAGAGTGGGTCTTGATATGTGTTGTCTGCCTCCAATAGAGTTAAAGGGTCATGAAACCCCCCTGCTGCAGCAGTGTTTTTTCACACCTTCGGTTTGAAAAGGCTTCCAAAAAGGGGCGTGGCCGACTGCGAAAAGGTGGGATGGGTATTGTGTGGAAAGAGGGAATGGTTTGCATAAATAGGGGAGTGTCATTAGGCGCATTAAAATTAGCTAATTTGCAAACCGGCAATGCACACACACAGACACAGGTGACATGGATAGCTGTCAGACAGCTCTCAGAACCGCTGTAACTGCTGCTGTCGGTATGACAGCAGCAGTTACAGCGGTTCTGAGAGCTGTCTGGAAGTGGAAGACTTCTCCCCACCAGATTCCCCTGAATCGCACTGTGAACAGATTGATGACAGTGCAGGTCCAATGCCTTATCAGTTCGAACCTTTGGACCCTTACATACATACAGGAGAAAGTGAAGACGAACCTGATGAAGCGCAGATAGAAGTTGTCTCGCACTGGTATGTTTTTGTACTTTATTTATATAAAGTAAAACATGTATTTATCAAATTGAAAGTTTATCTTGCACGTGAATGCCGGAATAGTATATAAAATCATATATTTTAGCGGAAACTAAATTCTACCTCAGAATGTAATTCTATCTCACGTTGCAAAGTAATATAAAAACGCTTATCATGTTGTAATTTTATAACAGGTGTTCGTGTGGTAACTGCTCCAGACTCAGTCCCAGGGAGAATGTATGTTGTAAAGACATACCACAGGTAAAATCCTACTTCAACTTAGTTTCTGAAGAAAAAACACATATTCATCTTTATGTTGTAGCCTTTACCAAGTACTAATATGTCCTTTCTGTCAAACAGGTAATGCACAGATGTGTACAGGTGGATGGTGTCGCCTGTATAACAGACCACCCAGGTTTTGAGCCTGCCGCTCTAAACCCATACGTTCTGCAGGCAGTGTATGGCACGTATCGCCAGTTTTTTGGGGAGATAAGGAACCCTACCCTCAACAGGTCAGTTTTGCTAAAAATATTACATATTATTATTATAAATTATATTATTATTATATTATTATAAAAATATTATTGTCCACACGCATTATGTTTAACAGGGAATGTTTCTACAAAGCATTGATTCCTATATAAACACAATATACACAATACTAAATAGTGTATGAATACAAACTTATTTAAATGTCATTCACAGTTCTTACAGACACCTGGCATGCAGGAATTTTGTCCGATGGTGCTGGGGCTACCTGGGCAGACACATCAGAGTGGTCATACCCTCCTGTGCAGTTACACGCATCAGACAGCAGTTTCCAGAACAAAGTGAAAACTACACTGGTTTCTTACCACCTCCTCTTGAGTACATTTTAAAGTTTTGAATGGATAGAAACCAACAAGCATCAGTACACATTAGCATTACAACAGTCATGCTGAAATGTGTGAACAGCAAAGACAATTCAGTAGCAAATGTTAGAACAGGATATTTCGGTCTGAGATGAGAATGGCACTCTGAACATCTAAAAAGCAAAGGCCAGATCTGTTAAAATTGTACAATAATTTATTAAATTATGTGGATTTACAAGCATATGTTTAACTTACATCTTTAGACATCATGGTAATGTTGGTAAACTAATGGTGTACTATCAATGTACATCACTATGCTAACTCCAGTAAAACATTGTTCTCTTATTAATTTAACTTACTTGAGTGCTAATATGAAAAATATAGTGCATAAATTGTGTCTCTTCTCTATTCTGTACAGTCCATGGAGTTGAAGCGAGATGTGTGGAGTGCCACAGCCTCCCACTTTTCAGGTCTTGTAAATTGTGTGCAGAGGTGATCTGGAACATGCAACTGTTTTAGCTTTTCTTGGAACTGCTGGGGCTGCTCCAACACGCAGTCAAAAAGTAGCTCCATCAGACGCTCTACGTACCCTGCAGAGTACAATGAAAGTAGTGTTAAAATGACCACATTCTATATAAAATTGCCTCATACGCAACACTATGAATAGAAATAAAATAATAAAAAAATTAATAACCGTATGTAGGACTTGTCTTTAGCGGCCTCACTGTGCATTCCCCCTTTTTGTAGCGAGGATACTGTATGTGCCACCTAAGCTGTCCGGCTGCAGTAGTGGCTTGTGTTCTTTCACTGTTTTCATTGTAGTGCATGGCTGCCAGTTGTGATCTAAGATGAGAAAATATATTGTTACATACTGTAAATCACCTCCCACTTTAGCAGTAATTAGGGTTATTTGCTCATGGACACTGACAAAACAATTGAGAACATACCTGCACAACATTCCCACATAAGAGAATGCCACACTCTTTGGAACAAACCGAATGAGTAAACTGTGAAACGACTCCAGTGATGAAGTCTGGTAGTCACCACTTAGGTTTTGTAAGTCCCTAAGCAGTTTTGGAGCCAGGATGACATCACAGAGCTTCTCACATGCAGCTGTACCTAATGAGAAAATAATACAGTCAATATATATGCAAAAAAAAAAAAGAAGATCATTTAAAGAAAATAAATGTGCACTATCAGATTAAAAATGTGGCTGCTTCATATTTTAACATTCAAACTGTTATACAAAAACAGACTGATACTATATCAAAGTGTGTATGCGGTTGTCATTACTTGGTTTTAGCCACTGCCTTGCTTGATCTCCCACAAGTGGTTGATGGAGGCAGTTTGGAAATTCGCCGTCATGCTCATGTATGTTCTGCACGTGGTTGGCAACAGATTCCCATTTAGCAACAATTTCACTGCCCGTAGAAGAACTTGCTCCGCACCAGTAAAGGTGGTTCACAATGCTCTTCTTCCAAGCACCAACTTCTCTGCAAGTTCTTGTCTTCGCAAGTTGGTCTATTTTCTTAGCAACACCTTGGGAAAAAAAAAACCCAGAAGATTATTTACAGATACATGGCAGAGAGATATTATTTTACAACAGTTTTCTACTGCATATCTGGAAAATAAGCTCTGTTATGAAACACACTTTTCGCCATGTGCCATGCATCAAACTTGTGCACAACATCAGGCCTGCTCTCTTTGAGGAACTTCATGACAGCAGGATGCCGATCCGTGACAATCGGTTGAACTCGGTCCCCTCTGTGCTCCAGCTGTCTCAGGCATCATTGTAACCCCTCCTTTTCCATACGTTGGCTGTTGCCAACAACATTGCTCTAAAAAATACAACATTATATTATTCCAAATTATAGATTAATTCAGACGGTTTCTCAGAATAATAATAAAATAATTATTAATAATAAAAAAAACACATGCAAACCATTAAATTATGTTAGTAAATTAATAATACCTGAATTAGCTGAATGTCCAATATTCGTTTTTTTTAAGGTCCATCTGTGTGTAGGTGCTGTATTTGGCACTGTGCCCTGAACAATTAAGCATTGAAAAAGAAATATTATCGGTTGCTTAGCTTTTAAAATATTAAACACAGCATAACATAATATTTTTAGTACATTGCACATACCTGGAGAGTCTGCTCGCATGTCACCACCCAAAACGGTGTCCCCACTGTTGATGGCCTCTGAAATAACTGTACTTTGGTGTACATTCCACAGCCAGTTTATTGTGGGAAAAAGTAAATTACGCTGGTGTTTTAGAAAGGTTGTGTGACTAATTCCTGATATGTTGAATGCCTGCAAGAACTAGACACAAAGAAAGAGGACAGTTAGTCATACTAAAGCTGGCACAGAGATTTCATCGATGTGTAAAGAAAAAGTGCCTTGCCTTTTCCACGTGCAAGAAGGATGCTCCACTAAAAATTACAGCTGCAGAAAGCTGGATATTTCCTGTTTGTGACATAAGGCTGACTGTCCAAGTTTTCTGATGCTCACAGCAAACCTGGTCAACGCACAGAAGTGTTCCCACCGTCCTAAGATGTGTAATACAGCTTCTTGTGCACACCGGGCACTTCCTGAAGAGCTCAATGAGGTTTTCTTCGTAAACAATAAACTTTCTCATTTTATGAGGAGGAGTTTCAACCACTGTGCTGAAACACAGTAAACAAAAACAGGAAAACAAATTAATGTCTGTGCCAATTTGTATTGCTAATGAGTAGCATGCAAATCCAAACGTCCACATAACTCACCTCTTATTGTAGATGCTGTGGTTAGTCACTTCTGGATAAAAAGTGATATCATCTGTAGCCTCTCTTCTAGACCTTTTTACGGGTGTTGAATAAGCTAGAGGGCCTTCCTCAAATGATGTGTTTGACATGGTAGTGCTGCAGCTAACATGTTTTCTATGTTGCTTCATTTGTATGCCTAATGATTTGGAAAAGAAACAAGTAAATGTATTTAACTGGAAACAACGACTAAAGGGAGCACAAAAAATAAGAAAATTGGATTCTTACTCTTGCTTCTTCGCTCTGGTTTCCATGCATATTGTGTGGATACATGCTTGATCGGCATGTATCCAAGCAACATCTGCTTGGCACGTCGCATCTTTTGTGAATACTTCTGTCTGGCACCCCACCTCACAACACAAGGGCTTAGAGGAAAACTGCATCTGATTTACAACCTAAAAAAAGTACAACACGCAAGCATTATATTCACAATACGAAAATAACCCAAAGCACTGAAGGAAAAAAAAATCTGTTATTGGTTAACATTGACTATGTCTGCTCTTAATGACCAATTCACACTGCACAGAAAAACGGCAACATTCAAGTGGGCCGCAGGATTTAAAATTTTATAAAAAGAAGTCATGTTTACGTTGACCAAACAGACACCGACAAACGCTGATTGAACATGTTCAGTCGGGTGAAAATAAAACCCGAGCAACGCCAAAATACGCAACGCACTAACCTGACAAATGTGTTTGTCGGCTTTTTTCTGTGCGGTGTGAACTCAGAGTTAATTGCCGATAAAAGCTATTAACCATGCAAATACACAAAAATAAAGAATATGTTAGCAAACACTTACCACAGTTTTGGAGATGGGAATTGGTACAGCGCCTTGCTTTAAAATAAGGCGATTAGCAAAGCCGGATTCCACCTATCCCAGATTTACAAAGTTCTCCGGTACAAAATGTTTGCAACAAATCAAATCAAATCACCTTTATTTATATAGCACTTTTTACAATGGCAATTGTTTCAAAGCAGCTTCACAGTGGTAACAGGAAAATAATGCAACGGAATTTGATTCGGCTGTACAGCCGCTCTGGTGAAAGCGGTGATGTCATCCAGCTCATTTCAATTATCATATAGTGTCAATGCGGGCAGATCAGTAATATAGTTGAAATTTAAGTGTCCCCAGCTGAGCAAGCCAAAAGCCAAAGGCGATGGTGGCAAGGAACCAAAACTCCTTCAGGGCCAGAATGGAGAAAAAAACCTTGGGAGAAACCAGGCTCATTCGGGGTGCCAGTTCTCCTCTGGCCGACGAACAAATAGTGTATGATTATGATTCTGGCAACATTACAGGTCAGAAGTCATATTAGAGAGATTGGAGTCGTCATGCCGGGGACGGGTTTAATGAGGATGTCGTGTCGATGCGGCATTTACAGGGGGGAGTTTAATTGACATGGTCTCTACAGACACTTCAGGGATGCGTTCATCATGTCCAGGCTAAGGTCCACCATCTGGTCCGGATATGGCCCGGATCCGGCCGACTGCAGTAAACCTCGGGATAAACAGAGAGACTAACATTAACGTAGATGCCATTCTTCTTATGATGTAACGAGTACATCAGGTGTTATGGGGAAGTGTTCCCGGTTCCGGCTGACCTAGTTAATGCAGCCTAAAACAATTATTTAACTGATTTGAATAATAGAAATTAAAAATGTTTTATGTGTATGCCATAGTAAAGAGATGTGTTTTTAGTCTAGATTTAAACTGACAGAGTGTGTCTGCTTCCCGAACAATGCTAGGAAGACTGTTCCAGAGTTTAGGTGCTAAATAGGAAAAGGATCTACCACCTGCAGTTGATTTTGATATTCTAGGTATTATCAACTGGCCAGAATTTTGAGACCGCAATAGACGTGATGGAGTATAATGCGTTAAGAGCTCGCTCAAGTACTGGGGAGCTAAACCATTTAGTGCTTTGTAAGTAATCAGCAAGATTTTAAAATGTATACGGTGTTTAATAGGGAGCCAATGCAGTGTTGCCAGAACCGGGCTAATATGGTCATACTTCCTGGTTCTAGTAAGAACTCTAGCTGCTGCGTTTTGAACCAGCTGCAGTTTATTTATTAAGCGAGCAGGGCAACCACCCAGTAGAGCATTACAATAATCTAGCCTTGAGGTCATGAACGCATGAACTAACTGTTCAGCATTTTGCATTGAAAGCATGTGCCGTAATTTAGATATATTTTTAAGATGGTAGAATGCAGTTTTACAGATGCTAGAAACGTGGCTTTCAAATGAGAGATTGGTATCAAAGAGCACACCCAGGTTCCTAACTGACGACGAGGACTTGACAGAGCAGCCATCGAGTGTTAGACAGTATTCTAGATTACTACTTGTGGAGTTTTTTTGTCCAATGATTAAAAATTCAGTTTTTTCTGAATTAAGTTGCAGGAAATTACTAGTCATCCAATTTTTTATATCAGCTATGCATTCTGTTAATCTTGTGAATCGGTAAGTTTCGTCAGGGCGTGAAGAAATATAGAGCTGAGTATTGTCAGCATAACAATGAAAATTAACGCCATGCTTTCTAATAATATCTCCCAGTGGTAGCATGTACAGGGTGAAAAGCAACGGTCCTAGCACTGAGCCCTGCGGTACTCCATACTGAACTTGTGTTCGGTGTGACATCTCTTCATTTACTGCTACAAACTGATAACGGTCAGATAAGTATGATTTAAACCATGCCAATGAAATTCCACTAATGCCAACATAATTTTCGAGTCTATTCAAAAGAATGTTGTGGTCGATAGTATCGAATGCAGCGCTAAGATCGACTAACACTAACAGAGAGATACAACCACGATCGGATGATAAGAGTAAATCATTTGTAACTCTAATGAGAGCAGTCTCAGTACTATGATACGGTCTAAATCCTGATTGGAAATCCTCACAGATACCATTTCTTTCTAAAAAGGAGCATAATTGTGAGGACACTGCCTTTTCTAGTATTTTTGACAGAAAGGGTAGATTTGAGATTGGCCTGTAATTGACTAATTTTGTAGGATCAAGTTGCGGTTTTTTAATAAGTGGTTTAATAATAGCCAACTTAAAAGTTTTCGGTACATATCCTAATGTCAAGGATGAATTAATGATATTAAGAAGAGGATCTATGACCTCTGGAAGCATCTCTTTTAGTAGTTTAGTCGGTATGGGGTCGAGCATACATGTTGTTGATTTTGATGATTTAACAAGTTTAGCCAATTCTTCTTCTCCTATAGCAGTGAATGAATGTAATTTTTCCTCAGTGACACTACAATGCACTGTCTGATGTGATACTGTAGTAGACGGCTGCATGGTTATAATTTTTTTCCTAATATTATCAATCTTACAAGTAAAGAAGTTCATAAAGTCATTACTGCTGTGCTGTTTACAAACATCAGAAGGTGAAGCTTTATCTTTGGTTAATTTAGCCACTGTATTGAATAAATACCTAGGGTTGTGTTTGTTTTCTTCTAAGAGAGTCGGGAAATAAACAGATCTAGCAGTCTTTAGGGCCTTTCTGTATGCAATCATGCTCTCTTTCCACGAAATGCGAAAAACTTCTAGTTTTGTTTTCTTCCAGCTGCGCTCCATTTTTCTGGCTGCTGTTTTAAGGGCCCGGGTGTGCTCGTTGTACCACGGCGTTGGACTATTTTCTTTAATCTTCTTTAAGCGCCGGGGAGCAACTGTGTCTAAAGTGCTGGAAAAGAGAGAGTCAATAGTTTCTGTTGCAACATCGAGTTCCTCTAGGCTATCTGGGATGCTGAGGAGATGAAACTGATGAGGAAGATTATTTACAAAGAAATCTTTAGTCGCAGCAGTGATAGTCCTGCCATATTTGAAGCGAGGGGACGGCTTTGCAGCCTTTGCTAAATTAAGTGTACATGATACTAGGTAATGATCTGAGATGTCATCGCTCTGCTGCAGAATTTCAATGGCATCAACATTTATTCCATGTGACAGTATTAGGTCTAACGTATGATTACGGCGATGAGTGGGTCCTGACACGTGTTGCCTTACTCCAATAGAGTTTAGAATGTCTCTAAATGCCAATCCCAATGCGTCTTTTTCATTGTCTACATGGATATTAAAATCACCAACAATTAGGACTTTATCTGCAGCCAGTACTAACTCCGATAGAAAATCAGCAAATTCTCTGGTAAAGTCTGTATGGTGCCCTGGTGGCCTGTATACAGTAGCCAGCACAAATGTCAAACGGGATTTATCAATTTCACTACATAACGTTACATAAAGCACCAAAACTTCAAAGGAATTATATTTGAAACTAGACTTCTGAGTAATACCGAAGATATTATTATAAATTACAGCAACACCTCCCCCTTTACCTTTCAGACGCGGCTCATGTTTATGTTTGTATGTAACAAACATACATTCCATTCGTTCTCTTCTGAGGCCACAGCAGGCCAGCCGCCCTCGCCCAAACTTCAGCTCTGGTCGCGTCACAGGGAAACAAAAACAACTCTTTTGTGTTGTGGCACAGAGGAAACAAGCACTTACGGCCCATGTCTCAACAATAATGATGGAAGACGAACCTGACAGAAGTGACTGTCTCATGCATAATAACTAAATTATATTTTATGCATACTACAGCGCAGTGATTGGATTGAATGAGCTTTATGTCATGAATATATGTCGAGAATCGCTCGAAACGGTCGACGTCAGCATGTTCGACCAGCCCATACTTGGGCCGAAAGTACACGATGACGTCAGATTTTGTGACGTTGCTCCGACTCAGCTTTTCAAACCGGAAGACAGAAATCGCTCTGAAAAATGCAAAAATAAAAATTTTTCACTTATGAACAACATTAATGAGTACCTTTAGTGTTTTCAATGATGTGCAGCCTATACATATCTGTTTACATCTCAAAAAAAGTGTTTTGGGGTTTCATGACCCTTTAAGAATGTCTCTAAATGCCAATCCCCATGCGTCTTTTTCATTATCTACATGGATATTAAAATCACCAACAACTTTATCTGGACTTTATCTGCAGCCAGTACTAACAATAAGTGCTTTTGAAGAAATGGATGGAATATTCAGCAACTCGAGCTTTATCATTTGTTCATCTGTATTATATCTGTTTTTTATTTGTTGAACATCAATACAATTTTTTACACTTAAATGGGTTTGGGAGTTTTTTTGTATTTACTAATTCGGGGAACAGACACAGTCTCTATATGATGATATCTAGGTGAAAGAGTCTCTATGTGTTGGGATTTATCTGACTTCTGTGACATGAGACAACTAGCAGACGGTCGGTTTAGCCAGTCTGTCTGCTTCCTGACCTGGGCCCCAGTTAGTCAAGGTTCAACTCTAAGGCCCAATCCCATTTCTACCCCTTACCCCTTCGTTTTGCGAATTCACGTGAAGGGGTATGGGTGTCTCAATTCTCTTTTGGCTGGAGTGGTAGGGGTAAAGGGAAGGGGCAGATAGCCCTTCAAACGAAGATTTTTCGGGACCACACTTCAAACGAAGGGGTATGAGGAATTTCCCTGCATACACCGACTACCGTGCTGCTAGAATGTGTGTAATGATGTTGCCACTCGGGATTGATCACTTGTGTGTTGCCTGGCTGCCAGTTTCTCCGTAGCTTGCTTATTTGAGTGATGTGAACACAAATTAATAATACAGTTAAAAGAAATATCTGGTCATCCTTCATAACACAGTCGCTATTTACATCACATATCGTCTGTAAACTCTTGTGTTACCAAGGAAACAACTGACTCGTTTGTATTAGCCTACATTTCGAAGAGCTCTGTTATCGCAGCACCACAGTAAAAAACAAAACCATATCCATAACGGCCGGCTCGGACCGACATGGAATGGAACGGTTAATAAACAAAGAGAACAGTTTGGCCCGATGGAAAAACGGCTCCACCAGTCTTGTGTTTTCTGTATTATTCTTATTATCTTAGGAAACTCGAAGGCTCATACGTTTTCGAGCTGAAAACAAGCACTGTTTAAGTCCAAATACAGCGCAACGTTGGGAGTGAGTAATCTGTTAAACGTGATCGCGCCTGATTTCTGTTAGATATGTGCACTTCATTGCTGTTCATACTGGTTAAATGTTACAGGACACTAATAAAAGAAATGGGTATGATGACGTGTAATGGTGTAGTAGTGGTGTCCCATTTCTTAGGGGAATATTTTCACCCTTACACCTTGCCACTCTGTTCCCTTGGGAAGGGGTAGGGGTATAAAATAGAATTGGGATTGGGCCTAAGACTATGTCCCATATTACTAGAGAGCAGAGCAGCACCATCCCAAGAGGGATGAATACCATTTCTTTTTAACAGATCAGGTCTGCTCCAAAAACGTTTCCAATTGTCTATGAACCCTATATTATTCTGCGGACATCACTTAGACAGCCAGCCATTGAGTGACAACAGTATGCTAAGTATCTCATCACTCCGGCGAACAGGGAGGGGGCCAGAGCAGTGTCTGACATTGTACTTGCGAGTTCACACAGCTCTTTGTCATTTTTAGTGATCTAATGTACATCATTAGTGCCGACGTGAATAATAATCTTAGAGTATTTATGATAAGCATTAGCCAGCACTTTTAAATTTGCTTTGATGTCAGGCGCTCTGGCTCCCAGCAAACAGGTGACTATAGTGCCTGGTGTCTTCATTTTCATGTTCCGTGTAATACAATCGCCAATCTAGTGATTGCACTTTCTACAGGATTCTTAGTGGGTGCATCACTGAGTGAAGAGAACATGTTTGATGTTCTAATCGGAACGGAACAGCAGTATTTTGTGCCGCAACTATGCCGTCTCATAGTCACCCAGTCGATGATATATGAAGCTGGGCATGGATTACTGGGTTAATGAAAAAGGCTGAATATGTGGGAGTTATGATTGTATGTGTTATTCTGATCATTTTAATATTCATGCGTGTTTGGCCTTGCATTTTCAAAATAATCAAAACGACTGTGTCCAACTTAGTTGGTTATCAAATGATCAGACTGAACAACAATAATGAATTTCCTGATATTTATCCAAGACCTCCGTGGATGCCAGACGGGCCTCACAAAAAACAGCAAATAGCATTTCTTCTTTCTACAGAGTGAAGATGTGTTTTGAACCAAAAAGGATTAACATGTCTGATGAGTGTGTAGTGTTGTCACGATACTGAAATGTCTAACTTCGATACGATACCAAAAAACGCTGCATATACTGTCAAATAGATATTTTTAATATTATTTCTTTTTTTGTCCATCTATTGAAAGTCTAGGCAATCAAAAATTTCTTCTGAAGAGATCACTTTATATGATAAAGCTTTTAAGCTTTTTTTTCATATACAGTGGGGAGAACAAGTATTTGACACACTGCCGATTTTGCAGGTTTTCCTACTTACAAAGCATGTAGAGGTCTGTAATTTTTATCATAGGTACACTTCCAGAAAATCACATTGTATGATTTTTAAATAATTAATTTGCATTTTATTGCATGACATAAGTATCACCTACCAACCAGTAAGAATTCCGGCTCTCACAGACCTGTTAGTTTTTCTTTAAGAAGCCCTCCTGTTCTCCACTTATTACCTGTATTAACTACACCTGTTTGAACTCGTTACCTGTATAAAAGACACCTGTCCACACACTCAATCAAACAGACTCCAACCTCTCCACAATGGCCAAGACCAGAGAGCTGTGTAAGGACATCAGGGATAAAATTGTAGACCTGCACAAGGCTGGGATGGGCTACAGGACAATAGGCAAGCAGCTTGGTGAGAAGGCAACAACTGTTGGCATTAGAAAATAGAAGAAGTTCAAGATGACGGTCAGTCACCCTCGGTCTGGGGCACCATGCAAGATCTCACCTCGTGGGGCATCAATGATCATGAGGAAGGTGAGGGATCAGCCCAGAACTACACGGCAGGACCTGGTCAATGACCTGAAGAGAGCTGGGACCACAGTCTCAAAGAAAACCATTAGTAACACACTACGCCGTCATGGATTAAAATCCTGCAGCGCACGCAAGGTCCCCCTGCTCAAGCCAGCGCATGTCCAGGCCCGTCTGAAGTTTGCCAGTGACCATCTGGATGATCCAGAGGAGGAATGGGAGAAGGTCATGTGGTCTGATGAGACAAAAATAGAGCTTTTTGGTCTAAACGCTATGCATTCCGGTAATTTTGTAAATTGGTAAGTTTCATCAGGGCATGAAGAAATATAGAGCTGAGTATTAGATTAAGTTCCAAAGATTAAGTTCTGCTTTTCTCATGTATCAAATACTTATGTCATGCAATAAAATGCAAATTAATTACTTAAAAATCATACAATGTGATTTTCTGGATTTTTGTTTTAGATTCCGTCACTTACAGTTGAAGAGTACCTATGAGAAAAATTACAGACTTCTACATGCTTTGTAAGTGGGCAAACCTGCAAAATCAGCAGTGTATCAAATACTTGTTCTCCCCACTGTATAAACGTTGATCAATTACCATTACAATTATCTCATAAATATTTGCTAACTAAATTAATATTAATATAGTAATTTTGTTGCAATAGCTTACACACAGCACAAGGAAGCTTGATTTCAAATGGTAAATTGAATTTAAAAAGACAAGTAAACAGTAATAAAATAAGAACAAATAAACAAATTATTAACAATAGCACAAATAAATACAATAGAATAAAGATACAAATGAAATAGACTGCTTTATTTTTTCTGGTAGGTCTAACAGTAGTATTCAGGTAAGAAACTGAATAAGAGAAAACAAAGTAATCAAATTTAAAATAACATTGGATAATCTTCATTGTAAAAAATTAAATACAGATTAATCCATTAAAGTTACACAAGTTAATCAGTCAAAAGCAGTAAGTGATAGTGTCTTTTTGTAGTTTGAATAACATTAACAACATAGAAAGTGGCATGTTTATTCGGCTGCTGACCCTTTAAGACCTGACGCGCGCATGGATCCAAAATACTGTTCCTGTTACACATTCTTCCTGAACTGTTTACGACTGTGTTTACGTTAATACTCACCAAGATGGGCATTGTGATATTATTTTTGAGTGTATTTGACCATTAATAAGCTAGGACATGGAGCTCATTTTTGCACTTGTATGTCAGAGGCGGCTTTATTACTGTGCGCGCTTTAGATGTGAGCGCAAAATCTGCGGGAATGAGTAGAATTATGTGCAATCCCGTGCGAAATTCAGACCCGTCACACCAACACTATTTAACCGGAGTAAATGAGAGGCCTCCTTCCCTCTTGGTGCGTGTTGATACTGTAGAAAGGAGTATTGGTATCATTTTAGATATTTCAGTATCGATACATATCGAAATATTGATATTTTTGACAACACTATGAGTGTGTATGAAAGAATGTAATAAAACCTATGATTGATTAATTAATCAAAAGGGAGGACTGTAATGGAAAACTTATTGCTTATTTATTTTGTACTTTGAGACACAAATGATTTGTCTCTCTGTATGCAGTCGTAAAAACTAGCTTCCTAGGTAAAAACTGGAAATGAACGCCCTCTCAAGTCAACATTTGAATGCGATGAGCTCGTAATCATGACTTCAGAAGTGGGAAGAAGGAAATTTCCGATAGCATGTGAAGGCAGCATTAGTTACAACTTGTTTTTGTGTCTGTGAACAACTGCACATCCTTGAAACTATCTTTTGCAGGACCTAAACTGGACTGCTAGGAACAGAAGTGAGATTTTGAACACTTTGAGTACTTTTCCATTTCTTAATATGGTAACGTGTGTGCTTATATAAAAACACCCGGCACTAGGCAAGGTTGACTTTCAAGGCAAAAAACTCTGATGTCTGCATGTGAATGACCTTGCAAGAATAAAACTTGTTACTGTTATGGAAACTTAACACTTCCATAACACTGGTTGGTGATTTTGGTTTTGATTGTCTTGCGCAGTGTTATCTTGGTTGCTTTTATTTGTCAGTGGTTTGACGCACAGGTAAGCAAATAATATGTAAAGCTGATAGTTCGAACATAATTTGAGTCGGTACAAATGAGGAGTTCCTTGATGTGGTGAGTCGCAGCAAACTGGAGGGTGATGAGGACGGCCATTACTTTACTTTACATTACTTATGCATATTGTGATGAGGGAGGACCCAATTGGATCTGTTGTGGTGGGCAGGCAGGTGTCGTGGGTCCATAGTCCTGACTCCTGGTCCATAACTTTCAAACAGTTTGGCAATGGAGGTTACAAGCCCCGGATGATACAATACTGTTCTGAACCACCCAAGCACCAGTATCAACAAAACAAATCAGATGTAAAAACACAGTAGCACTGAGTGACAAAGCAAATTACTGGCACACAGGAAACCTTATTTTTACTACCAGAATCAACAAAGACTGTCATAAAACATCATTTTGCACATTAACCAGGAGTTTTTTTTTATGTTTGAAGTGTGGCACAGTGTGGTATTATTCCAGCAAGAATTGTTTTCTTCCAAAACATTAATGCTTTCAGAATTTTTTTTTTTATTAAAAAAAAGCCAACATGCGAACATAACTACATATGCAATTGATTTTGGAGCCTTCTCTAGCCATCAAAATGCATGTATCCCTGCTCGTTTCATTCAGAAAAGATGGCACACTACATTTTACATACATACTTTCTTCATACACTGCATATTAGACTGCAAACCAGATCTGTAAACAACTCAAATGTCTCATGCAAAAAAAGCAAAACTCATTAATTACTGAACATTCTAATAACATAACAGGTCTGATCAACACCAAGAAAAAGAAACAACTTTTTACAGTTTTTTTTGTTGAAGGAATTATCGCTCAGACTGTTAGTCATCAAAGCGGATGTGCTTGCTTGCTTCCTTGGTCCGAGCAATGATGATTTTCTCAGCTTTAGAAATGAGCTATGAAATACACAAATATTATGTGATGCTGATGAAATAAAACTAACTTCATTTCCACTTAAAATCTGTTTAGCTCTGTGACTGCCTTTATTTTTACTGTAAAAGGCTGTAGTAGTAGTTTGTTACCTTCTCTGTTCCACGCTTTTTTTCTCTAGGACTGTTCAGCTTTGCTTGTCGATCCACCAAAATCTTCTGCCAGTACCTCTGCTCATGGTCACCTTTTTATCCATCAATACAGAATTTATTTTTACCTCATCTTTAAAAATGATAGTTTTGAACTTTAAATAAAAAAAAAAAAAAAAAAAATTCTAAGAAAAGAATCCTTCTAACCTGAGAGTAGTTCAAGGTTCCAGTTGTATTTTTTCTGAAATTCTGATCGGGCTGCGATGACTATCTGTGCATCTTCAGGGCTCTTGAAGCGAACATGACCCTCCGCATCTCCATCAAGAATGTCAACATAAGCCACAGCAGACACCTCAGACAGCAAATCCTGCACATATGAAAAGAAACGGCTCTTATAAATGACATTACTTGTTCCCTGTCCAGTTTGGTTAACTCGATATTGTGTCAGTAGCTGTAGTAGTAGCAGCTTCTCCTATGACATCCAAGATGGCACCAGTCTGTTTGGGCAGGCTGTTGTTCTGTGTTTGTGCAGTCTATTCCGCTTTTTTTGTTTGTGACTGCATTCTATCAGCACATAAAGTTACATCCTTAATTACATATGAGATTGTAGATCCTTTAAAAAAATTGTAGATCCTTTAATCTCCTGTTCGCCTTTAAAGACCTGAAGGCATTTTAGAGTTGTTTTTTTCTGAGTGACACACACAAAAGTAAAGATTCATAACTCCAAAACTATAGCAAGGAGAGTCAAAAGGTAGGTATCGTCTGATAGAACACTTTTTTTTAAATTTTAGAAAATATAAATTACATTACAATTGGACATTCACATGCTGAGAAACTGCTGATAAAAACAAACAAATATATTACATTTTTATTATAATTTTATCTTTCTTATTTGACATGCAGTAATTCAAGGCGGCAATAAGATAGAAGGAAAATTCTTTTTTGATGAAGTTCTCCTACATGTTAGCTGCATCTGGATCAAATATTGTGGTGATAGCATAAAATCATCAAAAGTTACAGCATTTGGAACAAAGGTAGCATTTTTGTTTAGCCCTTGACGCCCCCTAATGGGCATTTTTAAAATTGTTCTTCCATGAGGAACATCTTGTGATCAACGCAAGGGATTATGTTGATCGTGGACTCATTTTAATCACGAGAATCTGCTTTAAATAATGATGTGCCATGGAGCTGTGCATGTTTCATTAAGTTATGAGTAAAAATTCCACTTGAAATCTACATATTTCTTTTTAGTTAAATAAATAGGCCTAATGAAAACATTTTTTTCTATTTATCAGCAAATCACTCAGCACTACTTAGGAGTTAATCGAATTGGCTACATGCATTGTAAAGTTCAGACTCTACGCTTTCAAATGACACCTACTTTAACACCTATTCAAGGCAGTAGTTTTGAAAAATATGATTAAATACATTTTTTATATATTTATGGTAGAACATTTTCAAAATATCTTCATGGAACATGATATTTACTTAACATCCTAATGATTTTTGGCATAAAAGAAAAATTGATTTTTTAATTTTGACCCATACAATGTATTGTCGGCTATTGCTACAAATATACCCGTGCGACTTACGACTGGTTTTGTGGTCCAGGGTCACATATATTTAAGTGTGTACTTTTAAATGATCTAATTCAAAACGAAAACAAATATTCTCTGTTTATGTAATATGTATGAAAAAAGAGAGATGTCAGTCTTCATTATTACGATTCATTATCCGCTAATGTGAACACGCCTAGTGACAGTGAACTCTATTCAAACGCTAACGTTGGATCCATGCAAATAGTGTCAACGCCCACATCAACTCGGTAAAACACAGTAAGTTTAATCAGATTCATGTACTTTACATCGTCTAGGGACATGGTGAGGAATCCTGGAATAATTTACCTCAAAAGAAGAGCTCGTTTCAGTTTCATTTCGAGGAGCAACGAATCCAGCCGAGGATTGTGAAGGATAAGTTCTTTATTCTAACTGCAATATGGACTAGTGTCTGTAAACCGCAAAAAGACTGTTTAAATATGAATCCTGCATGTTATGCATGTCTCTGTGTGAATGAATGGCGCAGATGCACGGTTTTGTTTACTACACATGCTTACATTAGTAAACATGCTATTTTTACATGAACGTACAACATTGACTAGTTTGGCTTTTCCCAAACTATATTGCTATACTGAGATGAGTAAAATCGACTGCAATATGTTGAAATAAAATGTCTTTGTATAAGCAATGCATTAACATTTATATGCTCTATAATATAACAAATGTTATATATACACGATATATAATAGTTACAGACGTAATATGAATGTTTAGACAAGATTTCGTTGACCTGTTTTGGATAGATTATGAAGTGTTTACTGTAAAATAGCCTACTGCCATATCAATGAAGCTTTTGTTTGCAAATTTCTGCTCATATGCTAAATATATAATATAAAATATACAAATTTTGTTCACATACCGTGCAATAATACATGCATGCATCACAAAGATCATGTTTTCTGTAAAGAGCGTACATTATATTAACATTAATACAACAGCTGCTATGATCCTGTTATCAGTATGCTCAAAGGTTTTTTCTTTTTCTTCACAGATTTAAGAAATCACAGTGACCTGACACCACATTGGACATATTCTGCATGAATCTGGTGAAGGTGAGCTCACTGAGTAGAAGCAGGAAAGTTTTTTTCTCCAGTGCATAGAAACACAAAACACCTTGGAAATGCCGAATTTGATTCCAGGTATGACTGTGTACTCAAAATGTGCTTTTGACATGTATGCGTAGGGAGGTACGCGTAGTTTTGCCGTTCATTTAATTCTTCCCCACTTAAAATAACAATAAATCCGAGCATGTAATTCTAACAGGCGCAATGCTGTAAATACATGACATCCCATCAAAATACCACATCTTTTGCGTTCAAAACTGACTGCATCCATTTCCACATAAGCAGCGTGCATATGGGTGCATATAGGTTGCGAGCAGAGTCTGCTGCCTTAGCAAATAGCGCTACATTACTGCCGTTCTCGACAATGTACCTGTAGATTTAGCACTTACTAGCATGAAGAACAAATAGCCTGGCACAGAAGGTGCACAGAGATCGATTTTAGATTCAAACTCTTCGATACAAAACATACCCTTGAGTTCTTGTTTTTAATGTCGAGAATATTATATGAGCAAGAATGCAAATCCAAATATCCAAACGATTGCAAACCTGACATTGATTTTATACAACAGTTCAACAAACAAAAAGGGTAATATGCACACCTATGCACATGGCCAAAAAGTGTTTTACAAAATTTAAAATCAATATATTGTTTTTGTGAATGAGTAGGCAGGATGATTTTCACATCATTTTTAAGCAAAAACTCTAGGCTAAAAGAACCAGCTATCAAAGTCTTGTGGAAACACATTTAATGTTTTTTTGTGACCTTAATTCAGTGACTTAAAATTTTAGTTTTTTTTTTTCAATAACCATGCATAAACGTTATTTTCACCAAAATATAAACATGTACATACATGTTGCTCGCATATTATTGTAGCCCAGTTTGTGCTGAATACAGTGTAATGAGACTTTAGCTATTAATATGTTTATAAGCAACTGAAAAAAAAACAAAAACAAATGTCAGGGAGAGATCGGGGGTTAAGTGCCCTGCTTAAGGGCACCTCAGTCATTTCCTGCCAGCATTGAGAATCAAACCCTCAACCTTCGGGTTACCAATATGAATATCTAACCATTAGGCCACGACTGCCCAAATAGCACTATAAGTACTAATAAACAGTCAATATCCTAGTAATATGCATGCTAATAAGCAACTAGTTAATAGTGAGAATTGGACCCTAAACTAAAGTGTTAACAGACTTTTAAATTACTTCTTTTTGTGTGTGGATTTTATTTTTTATAACTGAGACTTCACTAAATCATGGAAAACTGGGCCCCCTATCTGAAGCGTCACCCGAAGACTGTAGTTTAGTCAGTTCTCCAAGGACACTTGGTCATGGTGAGGGGGGATAGCTACAATTTTTAAGTTGTAAAATAATAATTTAACTGTTGTAAAATAAAAGTGTCGTTTATTACCGGAAGATAATTTCAGCAGTTTTGAAGTTCAATTGCCTACGATAAATCCAAAGAACGCCATTTTGTGTTCCTTGATTTATGGACCTCCCCATTATAAAAAGGAATTTTCTGCAGGAATTCTCTGGTACCATTTTATGACAAACTTCTGATTTTTGGTGATTTAAACATACATGTTTGTTGTCCTTCAAGTCCTTTGGAAAATTAGTTTTTGCAAATTATTGACTTTTAATTTCACTTTGTCTGTGACAGTCTACTCAAACAAGGTCACACTGTCAGTAATACAGAGAGTAAGACTCAGCTTTCTTTTTTTTTTTTTTTTTTACTTTTCCTGACACTACACTTACACTGTGTTAAGTTTGTCAGGACAATTAATACTATTCGATCTTGTATCCCTAAATATGGAGTTCATCTGTTACTGACCCTGTTTAACAGAGTTTGAGCCTATATCTTCTTCCTTTGGATGTTCTCCATAAAATAAAGCCTTCCTAATGGTTCCTGGATGTGGTGCCTTCTCGTCTCCTTATAGAAGTAACGGGTGTCACTGAACCTTTTATTTTAGCAATAATAAACAGTAACCTATCTCAAGGCACTGTTCCAGCAATCTTGAAACATGCAGTGGTGAATCCACTTCGAAAAAAGGCCAGTCTAGACTATCATCCATCTCAAAATTACCACTTCTATCTAAAGTAGAGATGTCCCGATAAAGTTTTTGTGCTGCTGAACATTGAATATTGTCACTAAATATCGAGTATCTGCCGATACGGAGTGCCGATCTGATACTTGTATTTTCCTAGTGCTTGGTGCACACTTCAAATACATAAAAGTTATCAATCCAATGTATACAGGGATGTGCAGAGCGTTTCTCAGGGGCAGGGGTTTAAAAATGCAAAAAAGGGACACCTATCACTCACAAAGTAGTGACGCGTGGATTGGACCCATTTCAAAGTTTGCATTCTCAGGCCACCAAAATGCTGTTGTCGCGTAAATGAACGGCCAGAATACATTAAAAGTTTTCTGTTTTCAGATGATGTCCTTGTGTTTAAGGACGACTTTACTGTCACTGGGTCCAAACGTTGGCCATAGATGGAGGCTCCACAACTCTGGTTGGAGGTTCCAGATTGTCCCTTCTGCTTGGGAAAGGAGGTCCCTGCTTAATGGAATTGGCCATGGGGCTGTTGCCAGCAGCTGCACCATCCCTGGGAACCAACACTGGTTCTGCCAGAGCAGGGCCACTAGCAGGACCGAGCATCTGTCCTCCCTGATTCGGCTGACGACCTGAGGGAGCAGAGGTACCGGAGGGACAGCATACAGATATGAACGGGGCAACTAATGGGACAACACATCCTGTTCCTTCGAGAAAAACGTTGGGCAGTGGGAGTTCTCTTTCGAGGCAAACTAACCCAAAAATACTCCAAATCATCTGAACTGTCTGGGGGTGAAGTCTCCATTCCCCTGCAGATGGTCCATTCCAGGGCAGCTAGTCCGGCACATGCACCGCTTTCACGGAGCGGAGGATGTGCTGAGCCCATAGGAAGAGTCCCACCTGGTGATTTATGGAGGTCACCACTGTCACGTTGTCCAATTAATTTCTAGGCAGTTGATGTGCCAGTTCAGCATCGGGCCTGTCCAGGAGCCAAACGCTGGCCTTCCATCGCCTCAACCCAATTTGGAGGCATCCGTCATGACTACTTTCCTTCTGAAAACCAAGCCCAGATCCACACCCGATTGGTACAGAAGGGGTGTTTTCCAGGGAACCAGTGCCTTAATACAACCGTGGGTCACACTGAGATTGTTGGTGCCAGCAAACTCTTGACCAGGCTGATCCTGAACCCCAGACGTTTCAAATGGCCGAGGAGCATGGATCTACGCACAAATAGCTCTTGCCTCGAACGGGCCAAGACTAGCTAGTCGTCAAGATTGTTTTTTATTTTTGAGTTTTGACTCACTATAACAGTGGTGAGGAGCTTGGGGAGCTTAGGAAGTGGTGCATGGCTTGTGACCACTGTAAAATAATCAGCAAAGCCATCCACAGCAGAACCAAACAGGCCCCCTGGGGAAATGGGAGTCAAGGAGGGCTGTTTTGTCAGAATTCCTTGATTTCCGTTAAAGGCCTACTGAAGTGCCTTGAAACGTGCAGCATTATACAATGTGTTGATGTAATTTCCATTGAAACAAAGACAGGGAGGGACATATCGAACTTTTTTAAAATAGACAATAGCATTTCGTTTATATCACAGACAGCTTGGCCAGAGCCGTTGAGCTTGGTAAAGCCAGTTTCCTCCTAATCTCTAACCATATCTCCTCCTAATCTCCTCCATATTGCTTTAAAATATAACATTCTGTGCAGAATTCAAAGGATCCGATACGTTTTCTGGTATGCGCCGACTAGCGTGTCTCTGGGGCGGAGCAGACTATGTGCATGCTGTTTCCCCCAGGTTTAGTTTCGGGCCGCCCCCCTAATATAAATGGCAGGGGAAACACTGAACATGAAACCAGACTTCATTCACCCCAATGGAAAGCATATTTACACCATCTGAATTGCTCCCTATATATAGCACACTATGTGCCATTCATCATGCAGAAAATAGTAAATGTGTGAACAAATTGCCAATTTTGGCCAGCTTCAGCTTAGAGTGTATAGAGGGCAGTCCTCTATTAATTGCATACCCTTCTTACACTAACGGTAATAACTTTATAACACAACAATAAATAACTCACAAAACTAACTCTTTAATACTGCAAATACCATATAGAGCCATTTGATGTCCGCAATACAGAAAACACGGATGGAATCACGGAATCCAGTCACAAATGGAACTTACGGTATAAAGCGGAACACAGAATTTCAACATTTTTGGATGAATAAATCAAAAGTAGGGCTGTACAATGAATCAGATATAGAGCCCTATGAATTCCGTTTTATTTTTCCCCAAATTCCGTATTACATATAAAATTCAGTTATGACTGGATTCCGTCCGCGTTTTCTGCATCGCGGAAATCTATAGATATCGATTCGGACTAGTGTCTGTGAATATTAAAGCTCAAAAAGACTGCTATTGAAATCTGAAATCTGTATGTTCTGCCGTGTCTGTTTGAGTGAGCACCACGATTTTGCCTACTACGCCTACTACTACTACTACTACTACTACTACTACACTGAAGTGCGCGTGACACTCGCAACGATTTCAGCATCTGCTGTCTCCCTATACATGGACACATGAACTTTATCTGCAGAGCTGCTCTTAGAGTCACTTCATAAACATTTCACCAATTCATTTGTCGTATTATATACACACAGGAAGTCAAAGGTCTTCACGACAACCTGTCAAAATAAAAGTGCGGTATAACTTGAAATAAAAAATATATTACTATTGTAAAGTAGATTGTACTTTGATAATAATATTAATAATAATAATAATAATAATAATAATAATAAACACCATTTATTAAAACACACTCATTGAAATTATAGAAATTGCACAGTAAAAATGCACTTATTAATTTAATAATACAATTTTCATTTGATTACATTTTAAACTAAATTGTTAGCTTTATGAATTGATTTGACTACTTTTTTAAATTAATTTTTATTTGCCCTTACAATGTTTACTCCTGAAAAAACCAGGTGATCGGTACAAACCAGTCAGATACTTTTCCACAAATATTCTTGTCAGTATGATAGGTCAACCACGATGTATACAAGCCCTCGATGCACATGGGCAGTGGATGCTGTGGAAAATCTGATACTATCTGATTATCATATTGCACACTCCACACAGTATAGTGATGCTGTTGAACATCACAAACATCAAAACTATCACTGACGTTAGGAGAGCAAAATGGGAAGCAACCCTGCTGAACAAAGATTTGAGAGTGGAAATCAGAGACACCTCCCTTAACCTTGCAACAGTGATGCTGGAACCACATGATGGAATACCACATGAGTGTGAAAAACAAGTAGAAGAAGAAAGTCTTTGTCCAGTTAATCCAATCCCTCTTGAAAATCCAGACAAAGAGTCAATGGATCCAGTTACTATGTTGATGGAAAATGACATACTGGATGGGCTGTAGTGGAGGCTGATTGAACTGTTGTGAAGAAATGAGCTCTTTCTGGGCAATTTTCAGCACAAGTAGCTGAGCTTATAGCGCTCGCAGGAGCTCTTGAACAATCGTAAGGAGACGGATAGTCAATATGCTTTTGGAGTGGTGCATGACTACCTTGCCCTATGGAAAAGACATGGACTTACCACTAGCAGTTGGAGTGAAATACAACATGCTTCCATAATTTGTCGCTTGATTGCAGCATGCCACTTACAAAGAGAAGACGTTGTGATCAAAGTAAAATCATATCAATCTGACAAGTCCAAAGAAAGTCAAGGAAACACGGCAGCAGATGTAGCTAGTGGTCGACCAATATTGTTTTTTTTGATGGCCGATGCCAATATCTTAGAGAGCAGGGCGGACGATGGCCGATGTAAAGCCGATATATATTAGTGCTGTCAATCGATTAAAAATTTAACTAAATCGCAAATTTTTTTCTGTAATTGTTCGCGATTAAAAACATTGGAGTTGAATATAGATTAATCCTTATTAAAGCTAAAATTTTCTCTGTTACCTTTGTTCTTTGATTAACATTAATGACACATCACAGCAACTGGTTTATTATGCTGCTGTGCTGAGCGGATCTGCCACTGCTGAACATGACGCGGATAAGAGCGTGATCATATAATGTAATGCTAGCCAAATTATGATGGAAAAAACAAATGCTGCGTTAATTGCGTTAAATATTTTTAATGTGTTAAACTGAAAAAAAATGTATTGCATGCATTAATATTGAATAAATTAGAAAAATAATTTGAAAATGAATTAAATCTATTAAAATTAAACAGACATACTTTAGATGCCAACTTCTTGGTTCTGTAATCGTATTACAGTATTTTTCACAAATAAATTGGAAAAAATATGAATAAAAAGGAAGTAAACACTTAACAACAGGGCACTCAGTAATCTGGTAAATTTACTTTTAGTTTGATGTAGTGACAAACTAATGTTCATGCAGGCTACAAATGTAATATAATAATTTGTTACATTTATATAGCACTTTTCTGGGTACTCAAAGTGCTTTACATGGAAGGGGGGAGTCTCCTCAACCACCACCAATGTGCAGCATCCACCTAGATTATGCGACGGCAGCCATATTGCGCCAGAACGCCCACCACACATCAGCTTATTGCTGGTCTGCAAGGTTTGTGAAATTAAATGTCAAAAATTTGTTTAAAGCAGGCCTATTATGCATAAATCACTTTTACATAGTGTTTGAACATTAATGTGTGTACCCAGTGTGTGTAACCAACCAACCAACAAACAATCGTAAAAATCCACCCACTCCTTTTTTTAATAATCCCCATAAATCAGAAGCATTGTCTGTGCAGTGTCTGAAAACACACTGTTCCAGTTTTCTCCCTAGTGTGATGTCATTGTAGGGAAAAGCCCCGCCCACTGGTGACGATCTATGCCCTATAAGCATAGATTCCACCCTGAGTGAGCCGCACACAGTCCGCAATGTTTATGCCCTCGTTAGAGCAGCTAGTCATAAAATGTCTCTCGGCATATGAGCCACTGAGGATACAGTGGATTCATTTCATTTGTGAAGGGAATGTGCCCAAGAAATGAGCTAAATTCATTTATGTTTGTGTGAATCATTGTACACTGGACTGCTTTGCAAATGAGGGTCAGTAAAACGCACAAAAGTTGCTTCTCAAAGATGGATCAATAACATCTCTTCATGATCAAACTTCAGATCCAGAACACGTAAGTACTGCACTTAACAATGAGTGTTTGCAAATCGCCTTTCTGAATGTGCTAATGTGGCTAAAGTTACCATTGTCTCTTACTGTATTCACAGAGACCAGAGCTTGCTATTTTTTTACCCGAAAATGCTCACCACCTGTACAATTCAGAAGCGCACTTTTATTACTTCTTAAAAATAAAACTAATGACATAGCTTTGATCTCTGTGAATACAGTCAGATACAATAGTAACTTTAGTCACATTAGCCGTACAGTGTGCTAACAAGCACATTCACAAAGGCGATTTGCGTACATACTTGCATGTTCTGAATACGAAGTTGGACAAACAGTTGGTATTGATCCATCTTTGATAATTCTACTCGCTGTGTGAGGTTCTCCACACTCCAGTTGTTGTTGTCGGAGTATCCAAACTAGCATGAGCTGTAAAGGCTCCGCCCTCTTCTGAAAAGGGAGCAGGGAGCAGCAGCAACACACTCCCTCCCAAACAGGGGCTTTCTGTTACTATTAAATGTAAAAGCAAAAGCTATAATACTTTTTCATATACAGTTTACTGTTTAACAGGTCTATCTAGTAACTTACTAGAAAAAAAAACAACAACTATTAAACAGAAAATGAAGACGAAGAATGGAAGAGCTGTGTGCTCCGATTCCGATATTTAAAAAAAAAAAAACAAATATCGCCCTTGGCGATATATCGGTCGACCACTAGATGTAGCAGCCAGAGAAGCAGCTTTACTCCCTCCTACTTCTGTCAGGAAAACAGGAAAGACAATCCTGACCTCCATCTTCTGTCATCTGGAGACAGATGAAAAGAAAGAACAATGGATAAAAGTGGGAGTGAAAGAAGATTATCAAGGTACGGTGGTGGTGGCGGCCACGAATGATGAGACACATTGATGAAAACCTGTGAAGGTGCAAATGTCACATGCACTCAGACCAACAGGGCCACGGACAAATCTCCAAATCAATTTCACGGGACTGTTATCACCCAGTGGAGGGTACCAATACATTCTTGGTATTGATTCAAGTCAAGTCACCTTCATTTATATAGCACTTTTTACAATACAGATTGTTTCAAAGCAGCTTTACAGTGATAACAGGAAAATAATGAAACAAAGTTTGTTTTCGGCTGTACAGCCGCTCTGGAGAAAACAGTGATGTTATCGTCCAACTCAGTTCAATTCTCATGCAATGGTGTCAATGCAGGCAGATCAGTAATATTGTTGAATATTTAGACAATGGAACCCACTTCACTGAAAAACTGATGAAGGAAGCAATGAAGTTTATTAAACTTAGGAATTAAACAGAACTTCCATATTCCGTACCACCAACGGACCACAAAGTTCAGGGATGGTAGAAAGAATGAACAGATCATTGAAAACAGCTCTAACCAAAGCCATTCTGCAGACTGGTCAAGGTTGGAAGAAATTACTACCTGCTATTTTGTGGAACTTAAGAGCAACTCCAAACAGAGTAACAAGACCTTTTGAACTGATGACTGGGAGAGCAATGGTTCTACCTCCTGATGCTCTGCCACCTGTGAGAACAGGATGAGATTCCACTTTGTTCCAAGAGAAGTTAAGACGCTACCTAACAATGCTGGACAAATCTACTAAATGCAATAACAAGAGAGTGCAAGTGGCTCAGCAGCAATGGGATGAAAAACACACCACTACTGACATTCCACACATTCCCGAATGAGAGTTTTGTTATGGTCAAACCAAACGTATTGCTAGGAAATATTTAGAGCCTAGGTGGAAGGGACCATATGAAATACTCTTAACAACAGATTGAGTGTTTGCCGTAAAGGGAAGGATGTAGGAACAGATAAATGGTATAATTGATCACAAGTTTAGTGGTTTACAATTTAGGTGGTTTACAAACTTGTTTAGTTAAACAAAATGATAACGATGGTTTATGGCCTGAGATTGAGCACAGTGCTCAATCTCAGGCCATAAACCATTCACCCGTTAGTTTTAAAGATTGGGTAACAAAGGAGTGATGTTTAATTATTTCTCTGCTTTCATTTCAGGGATCATTTCTATTGACATTGATTAGAGATGGTTGCAAGTTATACACAACGACCATGCTTGTTTTTAATTCTATTTGCCATTTACCAAGGAAGCCAAGCTTTATGGACTCCTCAAGTTCAAGAAATCACTTGGAATGCAACTCTGAAATCTGGCCAACATTTTACTCTACCTTTTATTTCCAAATGGGGATTATGGGATTGGGTGCCAAGTAATGATAAATCCCTTGCTAAATATCGTGAGGGTAGTCTTTTTTTTTTTTACGAGTCCGAGTCGAGTCTCAAGTCATTCCATGTCTTACTAAACTCATACTCAAGAATCCTATTTTTTTTTTTTTTTTTTTTTTTTAGAATTTAGACAAAATATTAGGACAATAAATATTTATATCATCTGTTTTGTTTGTAATAAAGGTCCTACGATGTAAGGGATACACCCAGCCTGTTACATTATAATGTACAATACAAAACAATTGCCCTGGCAACAAGACGAGTAGTCATTTTCAATACAGTCGCTGAGTGGACACAAGATGGCGCCAGTCACGTTTGCTATACAGAGCTGTTATTGACGACAGTCATTGTCAGAAAATATTAAACCTTCAAATGTTTCTAGTTGTTTTAAGTCAATAGAAAACAGTATGCATGCTGATTGCGATACGTTAAAATATGCGCATTAAGTAATACATGGATTAACATCTTTCTATCTCTCTCTCTCTCGTAGACACATTAAGAGAGAAAAGTTGCATATACTAGGAAAAGATTGATAAAAATAAAACGCAGTGCTAGGTTTAAAGGTTAGATTTTATTCATGTTTTAACAGGCTGGCAATCCAAAGGAGCCATGCAGCTACACCACAGTATAACAGCTAGCTGTGTGAGTTAATGTCACTAACCTTTGTGGACGCGATGTCTAATAAATTTTGATGTTGTCTTTAATTGTTTTCCACACATTCTTTGCATCTAGCCGATCTGACATGGTAATGAATCCAAATGTGAGTGAGAACATATTGCACGATAGATCCTGTCATGTTTCATGGGACTCTTATGACATTTCGGAGTTTACGCGCAATACACGGACATACGTAATCAAATTCTATGACAGGTCCGATCTACCACGTCACGTATATGTGAAGCAGATATTTTAAAATTCAAATAAAGCAAAAATTCTTTATTTACGATATCAGTAGTTAAGGATTAAAGGCTTGAGTTGTTTTTAAAATATTCACGAGTCCTTTTTGTCGAGTCAAGTCTGAAGTCATTTCAGGTCGAGTCCGAGTCAAGTCTGAGGTCTCATAAAATGCAACTCGAGTCCGAGTCACTAACTCGAGTGCCCATCTCTGCTGTGTACTCCATATGCTTACGCTGTGGAATTCACTGGCACAAGGGTGTATTTATATCCCATAGTGTTGCCATTTGAGGGATTCCTAACGGAAAATACCTCAGGGACAATAAGATTCAAGGGAAATTATGTAAGAACTGGGGACCTCATAACTTTTACTGATTTGGAGATTAAGTTATTTTGAATCATACATAGTAAAATCGGCAGTGTAAAAATTGGAGTATGAAAAATTCCCAAAGAGTTGAATTAACAATCTACAGTGTTAAAGAGCACTCCTTTTTAGTGTAGTTATAGGGTGCTACATGATGTAATTTTATTTTTACACTGAAGTGCAAAAAAACCTGCCGAAATATCTTGACTCCACCCTTAGATGACCGGTGCCTCGCAAGACAACAACACCATTTTATCTTCATGCGACCGAGACGGTAAGTTTGATTGCTTTCCTCTTTCTAAAATAAATGGTAAATACATTTCTGTGTGTGGTGAAGTGGTGGTGAACACATTTTGAAATGACTAACTGTGCATGCTTTTGTCAGGGTTCAAGATGCTCGTTAAAGTTAAGTTCATGAGATGCTGAGATGTACAGATGAATGTAAAGCTTTGATTTCCTGGATGAAGGTGATTTAATAAGTGTCTTGTCACGCACAGTGCAAACAAGAAATGCATTCTTTCTGCAGACTGAGGTGGGGAAGTGTAGAATGCAGAATTTGTTTGCGGTAATCATGCAGGTTGCGTTATCTAACGCAAAACTATGAAATTAGAGCGCACTTAATAGCTTTCATTCGCCCCATGTTAAAATGTGAATTGCATAATCTGTACATTGCTTGTTCCTAGCACTGAATATTATGTCTGTCATGTTGTCATATTTGTGTTGAGACACAAACAAGCTACCATCAAGTTTTTTTTTTTTTTTTTTTAAACTTTGGCAGTTAAAGTTAAATTGTGAATCCAACAGTCTTCCAATTCCATTTCCAGTCATTTGAGTGCACATTGGCAGAGCATGCAGGTACTTTAGCTTGAAATCATTTTTTATCAATTGTCTTTATCAATTAATACTGCATGTTATTTTGGGTTAAATAATGTCCTAAATAGTTTCAGATTTACAAAGTTAAGTTTTAATGGAAAAATATATGTCTGCATCTATCTGTATTTTGTTCAAATTATAAATAAAATCAATAAATTGGTAAAAAAAATTCTAAACATGTCTTTAATATATTTTAATGTAGTACATTTTTACACAAGTTCATTTTAAGATGCATTATTCACATTACTCATTTAAATTATATAAATATATTTAATCAGATAAATATTTAAACTATTTCAGGCCTCTATGTGAATATTGCACAAGGTTTTGTGGCAATTAACTTTAACAGTCATTTAATTGATCCTAAAATGAAGGATGTAAATATAAATTTTACAATTTGACACCCATGCTTTATAGACAGCTCTCAGCATGCTCAATTGAGGGTAATCACAATTATTTTTCCATATTTACAGTGATAAATTTAAATGGTATTGCATTACTGAATTTCAGAAATATCAGCCTTAACTGAAAAAAGTTTTTAAAATCCTTTTTCAATAGAATTGGCCGAGACCACACAATAATCACTGTGTCAGCATGTTAATTCAAGATATTAAACTGCATAAAAGTTAAAGGTTTGACCTAAAAATGAAAAATTGTCGTCATTTCTCACCCTCATGTCATTCCAAACCTGTAAAAGACTTTCGTTCATCTTCGAAAGACAAATTCATATATTTTAAATAAAATCTGAGCGATTTCTGTCCCTCCATTGAAAATCCATGCAACTACCACTTTGACGCTTCTCTTTATGAACTTTTTTAAGCGTCAATGTGGTAGTTGCGTGTACTGTCAATGAAGGGACAGAAAGCTCTCAGATTTCATTAAAAAGATCTTCATTTGTGTTCCAAAGTGAAAAAGTCTTACGGGTTTGGAACGACTTGAAAGTGAGTCAATAATAACAGAATTTTCATTTTTGGGTGAACTATCTTTTTTTAATAAAAGAATGTGAACCATACCTCATCAGAACAATCGAATCTCAATGTGTCTTGGGTGCGCTTACACCTGTACTTAGCTGTTCCCTTCACCCAATATGCATGTTAATGCCAGGTGTGACCGGGGCTACAATATGACCTAAACAATCACCTGAATAGAATGGTTCCTGAGAGGGATATGGTTGTCATTAATTATGCTATGTAACTGTTTGAAGTTTATTATTATTATTTATTTTTTTGTGAGAAGACCTCAGTTAAGTTCCTGGAAAGGCTTCTCCCAAGACCTTCAAGGACCTGAATCAGCTGTGAAGGAGGATGAAACCGATGATTCAGGTTAGACTATAGTTCAGAGTAAGATTATCTATACACGTTAATGCATTTTTTGCTGAAGTTGTCACATCTGTTATTTAGAATGGGGCAGCGATCTTGCATCAAATTTGTCTCCTCCTTCATCTGATTCCACCATCACTACAAGGCTGCAAGAGAACTGGAAAGAAGTCCTCATATCAAGCTGAAAAACACCTTGACATATTCAAAAAGGTAAATATGGACATTTTTGTCACTACCTATTGTCTGCCTCAAAATATTGCCAGTTGGGTTGATTGTATTATGTCAAAAAAAAATAAAAAATAAAAAAAAAATTATATATATATATATATATATATATATATATATATATATATATATATATATATATATATATATATATATATATATATATACACACACTCACCTAAAGGATTATTAGGAACACCTGTTCAATTTCTCATTAATGCAATTATCTAATCAACCAATCACATGGCAGTTGCTTCAATGCATTTAGGGGTGTGGTCCTGGTCAAGACAATCTCCTGAACTCCAAACTGAATGTCAGAATGGGAAAGAAAGGTGATTTAAGCAATTTTGAGCGTGGCATGGTTGTTGGTGCCAGACGGGCCGGTCTGAGTATTTCACAATCTGCTCAGTTACTGGGATTTTCACGCACAACCTTTTCTAGAGTTTACAAAGAATGGTGTGAAAAGGGAAAAACATCCAGTATGCGGCAGTCCTGTGGGCGAAAATGCCTTGTTGATGCTAGAGGTCAGAGGAGAATGGGCCGACTGATTCAAGCTGATAGAAGAGCAACTTTGACTGAAATAACCACTCGTTACAACCGAGGTATGCAGCAAAGCATTTGTGAAGCCACAACACGCACAACCTTGAGGCGGATGGGCTACAACAGCAGAAGACCCCACCGGGTACCACTCATCTCCACTACAAATAGGAAAAAGAGGCTACAATTTGCACAAGCTCACCAAAATTGGACAGTTGAAGACTGGAAAAATGTTGCCTGGTCTGATGAGTCTCGATTTCTGTTGAGACATTCAGATGGTAGAGTCAGAATTTGGCGTAAACAGAATGAGAACATGGATCCATCATGCCTTGTTACCACTGTGCAGGCTGGTGGTGGTGGTGTAATGGTGTGGGGGATGTTTTCTTGGCACACTTTAGGCCCCTTAGTGCCAATTGGGCATCGTTTAAATGCCACGGCCTACCTGAGCATTGTTTCTGACCATGTCCATCCCTTTATGACCACCATGTACCCATCCTCTGATGGCTACTTCCAGCAGGATAATGCACAATGTCACAAAGCTCGAATCATTTCAAATTGGTTTCTTGAACATGACAATGAGTTCACTGTACTAAAATGGCCCCCACAGTCACCAGATCTCAACCCAATAGAGCATCTTTGGGATGTGGTGGATGTGCATCCCACAAATCTCCATCAACTGCAAGATGCTATCCTATCAATATGGGCCAACATTTCTAAAGAATGCTTTCAGCACCTTGTTGAATCAATGCCACGTAGAATTAAGGCAGTTCTGAAGGCGAAAGGGGGTCAAACACAGTATTAGTATGGTGTTCCTAATAATCCTTTAGGTGAGTGTATATATATATATATATATATATATATATATATATATATATATATATATATATATATATATATATATATATATATATATATATATATATATATATATATAAGGACGGCCAATTGGAGAGCTGACTTTGAGTGTTATTTTTGTCTTTGATCTTTAGGCACTAACATACAAAAACACCTTGATTGCGTTGAAGAGACCACACAGCCGTATCTGCTCGCTGATGGGACAAAGAGGAACAACATTCATGTTGATGCTACACAACTGTCGACAAGTAACTTTCTGCAATCTTGTTCAAATCTTCCTGTCATATTAGTTCATGTCTAGGCAAATTTGATGATTTTGTGTGTTTTGTTAACTATTTTTTCTTCTTCTGTTCAACACCTTATGAATGTGACTAATTGACCTTTACACATCCGGTATATGTTTTAAAGTAGCTACTTTGCCCATTTGTTAAATAAACATTGGAATTTATACATTTGTCCATATATGGAATATATCCATTTGACTGGGTCCATATATGATCCGAAGTAATGTTAAAATTAACACTAAGCGTTTTTTTTTTTTACTTTGTACTCCTATGCTTGTGCTGTGGGATTCATTGGCACAAGGGTGTATTTATCCCAGTGTTGCCATGTGAGGGATTTTGGATACTGGGTAAATTGTGCGCTGTATTTATCTTTTTGCGAAAAAGACAAACAAAGCTACTAATATTAATATCCGTTACAGAGCTGATAGTTACGGTCCGCTCTATGCGCTGGACGATTCATTTGTTTGGCTGTAAAATAAGTGATTATTTCGAAATTCCCTATAAATTAATTAATTCCCTTTGAGCTAAATTGCTAAATTTCCCTTAGATGAGTAACAAGAGATGTTTGATGTATGTAAGATAAGTTTGATAATATATATAAATACATATATCACTATACCTTTATGCACCTCTTGCTTGGCAGGGGCTGGTTATAGCTAATCTTGACAATGACTCCGCTCTCAAACTTGGGGCCAGAAGAGGGCTCTTTCTTAGCTGTATCCTTACAAGCTTTGGGAAGAAAATAAACAGGTAAATAAATGGCAAGATTTATTCACAGAAAAGATGTACCAACAAAAGAAACTCACAAGCATCGTTATTATCTTTAGTCTGTGCAATGTCACAATTCACTGACTTCTGGTTGATCTGAAAGACTGACTGCTTTAGATGAGCCATGCAGCGCTTCTGCAGTGTCAGGTACTCCTGCTTCAGCTCCAACCACTCTTTCCTGACAGTTGAACAGGGGGCACAGATCCCTCATGAGCTTGTAGATAACAGACTAAATCCACTCCATTGCTTCAACATCTCACTCAATAGTCAATTTTTGAAATGAATTTTGATGAGCTTAATTTAAAAAAAGAGGAAAAAAAAAAAAAAAGGAAGACACCGTGTTGCTTACTTTGAGAGGACTCTAAGCGGGATGACCTCTTCCCCCATTTTCAATCTCTCCTTGAGCTTCTTCTTTCTCTTCCTCTTGGCCTTCAAAACAGAATCATCTTTCTTTTCAGAGTCTAACTGTTCTTCATTCTTGCTCTCAGAGGATAAATCTATGCAACAAAAGAACATGAAATACTGTATACCAGAGCATGTCTTAACTTTGATGTTCACTGTGCATTTATGTCTAAGGTTTGCAACTTCATTACAACAACATTTTGAACTTCATAACCTTAGACCCATTGCTTATTTCACAGATTCTCAAACCAGCATATCACAAAGGGCATTCTGTGTTGAGCGAGCGGTCCTGAGCAGACTGAGCGTGCAGAGTGGAATCTTCAAGAATTGGCTCTCCACTCCAGAGGAAATATTACCGCTCCACTCACATGCTTGATCAGGACCTTGGTGTGAATGTGATCCCTTTAAAGGCCAATCCACACTATAGTTTGAAATGGTTAACCCTGGGCCATTCTAAATCCGCAAATCCTGGGCTATCTTCCTTTGTTTCACACTGCTCTTAAATTTACCCGGGGTTAACAATTAATACTGGGTATTCATAAGCTGACTTTTTACACTGTATATTCATAAATCCTAACATTCTTATTTTCATATATGTGATGTCAGGGTCATTGGTTAGACAAACCTTTTTTTACATGAACACTCTAGCATTGCGCACCCTTGTATATTGCCGACTGTACTGATTTACGACTATACGTCAGGGTGTCCAAAGTCTGGCCCACAGGACAATTACGGCCTGGGGATGAATTTCAAAAGGCCCGCATTTAGTCTATTAAAATATATTATATGTGGCCCCACTGGCCCGGCATGCACAATTTACAAATCAGGCAGTTTCACAATGTCAACACAAGGTGACAGCACTAGATTTTAGGCCAGGTGAAGCAGTAAACCGTGAGTGACAACAATTCGATAACTGATAAGCGCTGCCATTTCTGATGCCTATGAGAAATCTTAAAGGTGCAGTATGTTATATTGCCAGCTAGTGGTTGAAATGGGTACTGCGGTCCAAATTCAAAATATTGGAAAGGGTTGTTTCTCCCGCCCCATACTCCTCAGACTCTACGCTCACGCCGGTTGCCAGTTTGAGACCATGCAACAGGAATGAGCGCAATGGACAATGGAAGGTGATCGAGCTTTACACTAAGTTGATGAGTTGATTTATCCATGTTTTAATATGACTCTGGACTGCTGAAGCTTTTTAGGTAGGGTAGAATCTACAATCTCTGATCTAAGCAACACGTGTCAGGACCCACTCATCGCCGTAATCATACTTTAGACCTAATATTGTCACATGGAATAAATGTTGATACCGTTGAAATTCTGCAGCAGAGCGATGACATCTCAGATCATTACCTAGTATCATGTACACTTAATTTAGCAAAGGCTGCAAAGCCGTCCCCTCGCTTCAAATATGGCAGGACTATCACTGCTGCGACTAAAGATTGCTTTGTAAATAATCTTCCTCATCAGTTTCATCTCCTCAGCATCCCAGATAGCCTAGAGGAACTCTAGGTTATCTGGAACTATTGACTATTGACAACAGAAACTATTGACTCTCTCTTTTCCAGCACTTTAGACACAGCTGCTCCCCAGTGCTTAAAGAAGATTAAAGAAAATAGTCCAACGCCGTGGTACAACGAGCACACCCGGGCCCTTAAAACAGCAGCCAGAAAAATGGAGCGCAGCTGGAAGAAAACAAAACTGGAAGTTTTTCGCATTTCGTGGAAAGAGAGCATGATTGCATACAGAAAGGCCGTAAAAACTGCTAGATCTGCTTATTTCTCGACTCTCTTAGAAGAAAACAAACACAACCCTAGGTAATTTATTCGATACAGCGGCTAAATTAACCAAAGATAAAGCTTCAGCTTCTGATGTTTGTAAACAGCACAGCAGTAATGACTTTATGAACTTCTTTACTTGTAAGATTGATAATATTAGGAAAAAAAAATTATAACCATGCAGCCGTCTACTACAGTATCACATCAGACAGTGCATTGTAGTGTCACTGAGGAAAAATTACATTCATTCACTGCTATAGGAGAAGAAGAATTGGCTAAACTCAAACTTGTTAAATCATCAAAATCAACAACATGTATGCTCAACCCTATACCGACTAACTACTAAAAGAGATGCTTCCAGAGGTCATAGATCCTCTTCTTAATACCATTAATTCATCCTTGACATTAGGATATGTACCGAAAACTTTTAAGTTGGCTATTATTAAACCACTTATTAAAAAACCGCAACTTGATCCTACAGAATTAGTCAATTACAGGCCAATCTCAAATCTACCCTTTCTGTCAAAAATACTAGGAAAGGCAGTGTCCTCACAATTATGCTCCTTTTTAGAAAGAAATGGTATCTGTGAGGATTTCCAGTCAGGATTTAGACCGTATCATAGTACTGAGACTGCTCTCAGAGTTACAAATGATTTACTCCTATCATCCGATCGTGGTTGTATATCTCTATTAGTGTTACTCGATCTTAGCGCTGCATTCGATACTATCGACCACAACATTCTTTTGAATAGACTCGAAAATTATGTTGGCATTAGTGGAATTTCATTGGCATGGTTTAAATCATACTTATCTGACCGTTATCAGCTTGTAGCAGTAAATGAAGAGATGTCACACCGATCACAAGTTCAGTATGGAGTACCGCAGGGCTCAGTGCTAGGACCGTTGCTTTTTACCCTGTACATGCTACCACTGGGAGATATTATTAGGAAGCATGGCGTTAGTTTTCATTGTTATGCTGACGATACTCAGCTCTATATTTCTTCACGCCCTGACGAAACTTACCAGTTCACAAGATTAACGGAATGCATAGCTGATATAAAAAAAATTGGATGACTAGTAATTTCCTGCAACTTAATTCAGAAAAAAATGAATTTTTAATTATTGGACAAAAAAAACTCCACAAGTAGTAACCTAGAATACTGTCTAACACTTGATGGCTGCTCTGTCAAGTCCTCGTTGTCAGTTAGGAACCTGGGTGTGCTCTTTGATACCAATCTCTCATTTGAAAGCCACGTTTCTAGCATCTGTAAAAATGCATTTTACCATCTTAAAAATACATCTAAATTACGGCACATGCTTTCAATGCAAAACGCTGATCAGTTAGTTCATGCGTTCATGACCTCAAGGCTAGATTATTGTAATGCTCTACTGGGTGGTTGCCCTGCTCACTTAATAAATAAACTGCAGCTGGTCCAAAACGCAGCAGCTCGAGTTCTTACTAGAACCAGGAAGTATGACCATATTAGCCCAGGTCTGGCAACACTGCATTGGCTCCCTATTAAACATCGTATACATTTTAAAATCTTGCTAATTACTTACGAAGCACTAAATGGTTTAGCTCCCCAGTACTTGAGCGAGCTCTTAACGCATTATACTCCATCACGTCTATTGCGGTCTCAAAATTCTGGCCAGTTGATAATACCTAGAATATCAAAATCAACTGCAGGTGGTCGATCCTTTTCCTATTTAGCACCTAAACTCTGGAACAGTCTTCCTAGCATTGTTCGGGAAGCAGACACTCTGTCAATTTAAATCTAGACTAAAAACACATCTCTTTACGATGGCATACACATAAAACATTTAATTTATATTATCCAAATCAGTTAAATGATTGTTTTAGGCTGCATTAACTAGGTCAGCCGGAACCGGGAACACTTCCCATAACACCTGATGTACTCGTTACATCATAAGAAGAATGGCATCTACGCTAATGTTAGTCTCTCTGTTTATCCCGAAGTTTACTGCAGTCGGCCGGATCCGGGTCGTATCCAGACCAGATGGTGGACCTGCGCCTGGACATGACCAACGCATCCCTGAAATGTCTGCAGAGACCTTTCAAGTGTCAATTAAACTCCCCCCTGTAAATGCCGCATCGACACGACATCCTCATTAAACCCGTCCCCGGCGTGACGACTCCAATATTTCGAATAATCCTACGAATATCTATTGATCTAATATGACTGCAACCTGTAATGTTGCCATTACTACAGGATGAAACGATTGACGCATTCGTGAACGCGTTAAGGGAACTGGCAAAATCTTGTGAGTTCTGAGCTTTAGAACGTGATATGATACGAGATCAACCCGTAGAGAAATGTGCGCATAGATGATTAAGAGATAAACTGTTGCAGGAAGAAGAGCTTACATTGGAAAGAGCATTAACTGTTGCTAGAATTTTTGAATCAGCCCAAGCACAGTCTAAAGTGCTTTCAGAAAGCAACACCAAAGAAAAAGACAATCACGTTAATTTCACGAAGGGCACAACAGCTCCTAACGCAAAAGTGAAACCGCAAAATGCCAGCAGGGGGCGATTCGAAAAGAACAACAGCGACACCTAGTGTTATAGATGTTGACTGACAACACAAAGCAGAATCAGCAACCTGCCTGTATTGCAGAAAAATTGGTCATTATGCACGTTTGCAGAAAGAAAAGGAGCTCACAGGAGCATAGACTGCAAAGACAAACCAGCGAGAGCTGTAAAAAGACAATTCTAATGAATGTGTGTATTCAATTGACCATAAGAGTTAATGGACAGAGGCTGAAGATGGTCATAGATATAGGAAGTGGAAGAAATTTAATTAGAGAAGCAAAAAAAGTTGAACTAAACAAACCAAGAGAAAATTCTACGCTTATGCACAGAAGCACCCTCTCCACTGTGGGATTTTTTGAAACATTTCCAATCGAAGGATAATGTCATGAAGGATGACATTTTTGTAATAAAAGGAAATGTAGAGCTGCTGTTGGGAAGGCGGTCATGCTTTGACAAAGATTCTGAATACCACAGACCAGGTCAGTGCAACTGAAAATTCACCAGAGATATTTTTGAAACTTGAGGCTGAAAATCTGTTTTTGTTTAAAGGACTGGGACAAATCAAAGGTTACAGCCATAACATATTTGTGAATGAAAAGGTCACACCAGTAGCTCAAGCTTTAAGGAGTGTACCTTACCTGATGGTAGAGGCTGTGAATCAAGAGCTGGACAAAATGCTAGAAGATGGAATCATAGAGGAAGTGCACGAAGGGTCTGAATGGGTGTCAGTTGAAGTTTGTTCCCAATTACGCAAATCTGTCTGAGCCTCTCTGAAAACTGACCAGAAAAGGACAAGAGTGGCAGTGGTCATCTGAAGCAGAAAATGCATTTAAAAGACAGAAAAAAAATAATTGACTAGTGAGCCATGCCTAGCATACTTCAGCATAAACGCTCCAACAGTTGTGACTAGTGATGCAAGTCCAGTCAGACTTGGAGCAGTTTTACTTCAGACACAAGAAGATGGAGCTAAGAAACCTGTAGCATATGCGAGCCGTTCTCTGACACCCACGGAAAGGCGTTACTCTCAGATAGAGCGGGAAGCCCTAGGGTGCGTACGGGCAGTGGAACACTTCAGAGCGTATTTGTGGGGAGGCAGATTTATTCTTCAAACGGATCATCGACCTCTCATTTATATGCTCAATCCAGAGAAGTCAAAGCTTTTGCCTCCTAGAATAAAAAGGCTTGGACTGAGACTGTATCCATATGACAAGATTGAACACATTGCAGGTAAAGACAATGTTGCAGACTAACTTTCTAGACATCCTTTACCGGAAACTGAGGACAAGAGTCACGTGGACAAGTATATGGACAGAGTGTTGTCTGTAAATATGCTTGATGTACCAGCCTTGACTCTTGAGGAAATTTAAAAGAGCTACAATGAATGACACTACATTGACGCAACTGATTTCCATAGTGGAGACAGGACAATGGCCTGCTACAATTCCTAAAAGTAGCCCTGTAGCCCAAGACTGGTTTCCCACTGAAGATAAGCAAGGTTGAGCCTGGTCAGTACCTGGATGGGAGACCAACTGGGAAAACTAGGTTGCTGCTGGTAGAGGTGTTAGTGAGGCCAGCAGGGGGTGCTCACCCTGTGGTCTGTGTGGGTCCTAATGCCCCAGTATAGTGATGGGGATACTATACTGTAACAAGCACCGTCCTTCCGATGAGACGTTAAACCGAGGTCCTGGGATTAAAAATCCCAGGATGTCCCTCGGAAAAAGAGTAGGGGTGTAACCCCGGCATCCTGGCCAAATTTGCCCATTGGCCTCTGTCCATCATCATGGCCTCCTAATCATCCCCCTATCCTGATTGGCTTCATCACTCTGTCTCCTCTCCACCAATAAGCTGGTGTGTGGTGAGCGTTCTGGCACAATATGGCTGCCGTCGCATCATCCAGGTGGATGCTGCACATTGGTGGTGGTTGAGGAGATTTCCCCCCTTCTATATGTAAAGCGCTATATAAATGTAACAAATTATTATTATAAAAGCCTACATTCATACAAGCGCTGCTCAGACAAGCTGTCAACCCATGATGGTCTTTTGCTGCGGGGACACAGGATAGTTCTTCCTTCCGCGCTGGTCCAGCAAGCTTTGAAAATTGCACACAAGACACATCAAGGTGTAATTTTTGAGAAGCAAATTCTATTGGCCTAATACGCACATGGAGGTCGAAAGAATGGTCAAAAACTGTAATGTGTGTTCTAAATCAACCCTTGCATGAAGATCAACCACTGCATCCATTAGAACATCCGAAGATAGGTGCTGATTTGGTGGGTCCTATATAGAATGCCTATATACTTACTGTTATAGACTACTACACGTCATACCCTGAAGCAGTAGTCATTGCTGATATAACTTCCGAGACCGTTACCAAAGAAATTATGAAAATATTTCCCCGATTTAGGTATCCCTTAGAAGTAGTGATGACAACAGGAAGAAGTTTGTCGGCAAAGTCTTCGAGGCATTTCTGAGAACTAGTGGAGTTAAGCACATTAAGGCCTCACCTTACTACCCCAAAAGTAATGGTAAAATAGAAAGACTTCATCGTTACTTGAAGAAAGCCTTCAAAGCAGCTAAAAGTGAGGAAAGGAATTGGAGTGAAGACCTCTCAACGATTCTTCTTGCCTATCGAGTATCAGGTGTAATTCTGCTAGGTGGCACTAATTCACAGAAACTAAACACTTTACCTTTAAACTGTATGGCGCATCGGCTGAGGACATGGATCTAAATTAGAGACGACAAATGAGAAACACCATGGCAGGTGTCAATTTAAATGTATGCCAAAAGTGTTTTTTATTGAGTTAAAAATAAGCATAAAATAATGCGTGATGTGATCTACGAAAACCCATCACATAGTGAAATTTTACCTCTTACAGGTTTTGATACCATATAATTATATATGGTATATAATTACATATGATACCATTTGATACCACAAAGCTGGTTTCAAGCCCTTTCCAATTTTTTTTTTCGGGTTTTTATTTCTTTCATAGCTTGTCTGTAACAAAAGTTATGGTTATCTGAAGTCGGCTGATTGCTATGATTTTCAGGAATGGAATTTTGAGAAAAATAGGTTTAAATAACTGTCACCCCCTTTTTTTCCACATGAAAAAAAATGCACTATCGAAATTTAAATGGTTGTAATTCCAGAATGCTTTGGAATATAGATATAGATTAAAGAAGACACTTGGCAGATTATTGTAGAAGTGAAATAAATTATGAAAGTAAAATAGAAAGAAAAAAAAAAAAGTTTATGAAAAAGTAAAAGTAGAATTGTTTATATTTTATAATTAATAATAATAATAATAATAATAATAATAATAATAAGTATTTTACAAAACATGTTTTACTCAAAAACAACAAGAAAAATCAAAGCCAAAAATATGAACAAGTTGTGTTCCAAATTTTAGGTTGATATCTCAAAAAATGAGCTTTCAGTAAGATTTTGTTTGGGTGCAGTACCAAACTTTTTCACTAGATGACATCGAAGCTCCATTACTGACTACATAAGGGCACCTCCATTTCCATATGGTTTGAGTGACCATATATCTCCATAATTTTCATACATTTTATGAAGTAGACATCCTATTCAGTAGTAGCAGAATTTTATTTGAATTCAACCTCTAATAAACATAAAAAGAACATGTGCATATAGCTCACCGCTGCATCACAAATGGCGAATCAGTAATTTTTTCCTTTATATTTAAAACATTTCCAGACCCTTTTTTCTCGACAAATTGATTGGATGTTATCCTTTGAACTCTTGGCATGAAAACAAATAGGTTTTCTACCAATCTTTCATGATTTTTCGTGTTCATCGCTATTTCAAAATAAAGGTCTGAACTGAATATGAAAATATGAAAACTAGAATTTATAAGCTGCTTCACTACACAAGGGGACTAGCTAATGTTACCCTGAAGAGGACAGCAACTTAGTAAGTGGTGAAGTAAGTTTTCCATTGTTTATCATGGGCATAGTCTTTAAACTTGTGATCACCCCTTGTATGTTTAGACAGCACAACTAGTGTACCTTGTAGCTTACATTTAGAATAGCAAGCACAGCGCACCTTGCAGCATAGCTAAATTGACTCCTCCTCATCAGTAACTTCATCATCCGATCCTTCATTTCGGGATGTGAAATAGTGCATTATAACATTGTTTAGGGCACTAACATCACCAGGATTGAGCAGATTGCGGCGAGCGAGATCATTTAAATGAGCAGCTATTTCAGACTCTGTTTGTTGTTCTCTTGAGCTCCGCCATCTCACGATACAATAACGTTGTATATAAAAATAAAAAAATAAACTTTGCGTGCCGTTAGTTTACACAGGACTGTCGGGAAATGTGCATTGATACACCTTTATTCTACATGTTATGTGGTTTATTTTGATGGAACTGTCTTTGTAGTGTTAAGAGAGGGAAAGCGATGGGCGATTTTTTTGCACCTCCGCCAGGTGTGTTCTTAAACATTAGAAAAAGACAGTCTGTTCAGCTTGTCACTATGAATCGCTATTTTTCTGCACTTAAGTGAATTTTGCCAAGATATTTTTAGAGATGATAGACAAGATGTTATAGAATAATAATTTAATGAAAACCCTATTTTTTGACCTTCCTGAAAACGTCCCAGCGCGACATGCGACGGGTTTTCCCAGATCGCATCACAAATATATTAGTAGCCTATTATAAAAAAAATATAGGTAAAATATAATTAGAATAAATGTAAGTATAGTAAAAAAATATAAGTATTCTTTGTATAATAATGCAAATTGATGACTTTAACAAACGCATTGATTAACAGCCTCGGATAGTTACAGTAGGTCTGCTTACAGTAGGTCTGTCTTTAACAGTTTATACATTTCCGTTAAAAATAAATTTCCATATGGAGAATACTAAATACTATGAAACTTTTTTTTTTTCACTTGATTTTGTCTATTTAGTTTTGTATCAAATTCAATGTGCTTTTCGTTGATCGAGATCTGGCAGCAACAGCACATTGGGTGAGCGATTCACGGACAGCTTTCCCTGTGCACAAAATCCCCCATACACCAGCAAACCAATGAGAACGCAGGACAAAGATGACGATACATAACAGAGCGTAGGCACCAAAGCTGCTGTGGATCTGCTTACCCGGAACTCTCACTGGCCTTTCAGACAGAACGCGACAACAGCACCGCTGCGCTATGAAACCCATTATTTCAATGGCTTGCACCACGCAAGGACGGTTTGTTGCTGCATCGATGCACGCCGCAGACAAAGTTCAAAATAGTTCAACTTTCGCCGCTGCGCTCTATGTCAATTACCCGAGCGGCCAATAGAAACAGGGCATCCAAACAAGCGCGGAAAGCAAAATGGACAAACAGCTAGTATCATGTGTGTCGGAATACAATGTGTGCTATACAATACAAGTTTGCAGTTGTATAGGGACATGGGAGAAAAGCTGTCATGGAGACATCTCAATTCAAGTTGGCATGTCAGGTGTGTTTTAAGTCAGGTAGCTCGCTTCTTAGCACGGGACAGATACATATTTTGATGCTGACCAAAAGGTGGAACAACAATCAAATGACTAGATGTATAGAACTCCCGCTAAAAGTTTTGAAAACTCCACCTACTTTGCTCTGGCCAGCACAGTGCAGCGCAGCACAGCACATTCCGCATCCTGTCTGAAAGGCCCTTCAGTGAGTGGCAGAATTGAAGAAAATTACCACAGTTTGCAAATAAATAAATAAAATGACGGAGAGTTACATACATATTGCCAACATTTTATCATGTAAGCTTTATGGTACACCTCAAACAAGGGAATTTATAGTAATTTAGTGTTAATGTTAATTAGCGAGTCCATAATGGCTCGGGTATGCAGATTCTGCTCTCTGTTGGGTCTGTTGGTGTTTCTTTGTCATAAGCAGTGTACTGTAAACGCTGTGTGGTATCAGTTGTTGTATCAGAGCACACGAGCGCAGTATCAGGCCTGATATATATATACACACATATATATATATGGCTTGCTGCACACCGATTACATCACTTGCCCACCGTGGCACTGCCCCCCACCATCATTTAGATTTTTTATAGTAATAAAAATCATTTAGAGAACAGACACTACAATTTAAAACTGAACACGTTTGTTCAATTTGCATTATTTACTGGTGTACATTATTTCTGAATGTAATAAAATGCAACTTGTCTATTTTTTTCATCTCAAAAACCTAATTTTATACGTGTAGCATATTTTTAACAATGCAAAAAAAAAAAATTTCAAAATAACTTGAAAGATTACTTAAATTACTTTTTAAACCTTTTAGCCGATTGTATTATTCGGTCAAAATTCTTGCTGTCGGTTAATTATAAGCATCCCTATGGGCTAGTCAAATGTAAATAATATACTCCATAAGCAAAAAAGAGTCCAAAAACAGGGAGAACACAGAGATAATGCAAGTATTTGACTGGTCATGAGGTGACCCACTCCATAAAAAATAAAGCAGCTTTTTATAAGGCTACTGATATGACTGAAGCTTTTCAAAAGCTTTTACTTCTATTTCTTTATGTTCTGTCATTAAAAATATTTTTCACAAATTACTGAGTGCAGCACATGCGATTCTCTCAAATATACCAAAAAACATCTACCTTTCATCTCGCCATCCTCCTTGATTTCCTCTTCTACTTTTCTCATTTTGGATGGCATTTCATCTTGTCCTTCTCCAGTTGATGCCTCAAAACTGCAGGATCTTCGTCTTTTCTTCTCAGCTTTCTTGCTTGCTGTGCTCGTCAGTATTACAGGGTTTTCTGTTTTAGATTCATCTGCTGATTGTTTCTTCGGCTCATTTGTAAACACAGTCTCGAACGCTCTTTCTCTCTCAATCTTATTTACTGCGATTTCTTCAACAGCACTGTTCTTAAGCTCACTTCGAGACCTTTTTTTCCCCTTCTTTTTCTTGCTATCCTCCTCAACTAAAAGTAAAAAATAAAGTGTGTTGCTAACATCTGGATCAGATTGTTATGGCAGAAAGACACCAACTGTTCTCTTTCATGTTATACTGAAATCTTGAGGATTAAATATATTCACTGTACATATCACAGGCATATCAATGTACCTTGTGTGTCCTGGACAGCATCAAAGGGGATAGTCTTTTTCTTACAAGTCTTAGGGAAGATTCCTGGATTCCTTGGAGCATCTTCTGGAGGATTGTTCAGCATCTGTCATTTCAAGAAACAAACCGTTCATTGGAATTGTACTGTATTGTATTGCTGTATACTGTATTATTAAAACTTTCTTTGTTTGTATAATCCCTACAGTACTCTCTAACATGTTCTTGTGTCTTCACTAGCAGCCCAGTTTCTGGGTTTGTTGGATCTATGCCCAAAACTATCCGCCTGGTCTCTGGGTTTGTTGGGTCCTTTCTGTATGTCCAAAACTAAATTGACACTTTCTGGAATATCAAAGTCATATCGTACTGTATGCATTATGAATACTAACAATTTAGTACAATTATAAAGAGTTACCTCAATAGCTTTCTGCGCTTGTTCTTCTGTCTCAAACTCCACAAATGCAAACCCTTTGGGGTGTCCTGTGGACTTGTACCTGGGGATACTAACATAAACCACATTTCCACACTTGCTAAACACTCGCTCCAGCCAAACATGAGTGACCATCTTTGGCAACAGCTCCTGAAACACAACAATTTCAAATTAAGGGAGTATACACTGAAACTAAAAGGAGCATACAAGTAAAACAATGTGAAATTTATTTGCAGTCAATTACCACATAAACTGTACGGCTGTCCACATCTTTTGGACGTTCACCAAGCGGATCCTTTCGTCGTACACATGTTCCCTCAAGGTTTACCTAAAGACACAGCAGTTACAGTGATTATTAGTGCATAAATCTGAACTAAAAACCCTCCGATAAAGGAAAAGAATATACATGATATGCAAATGTTGCCTAACATGTATTCTAATATTACTATACCTCTACTATTTGTGAATTTTTAAGAGCTCTGGCTATCAATTTGACATCCGTAGTTAATTTTTTCATTCGATTGAATGACGTCAACACAGATATGTCAATATCTGTAACGAAACAAAAGAAAAAGTTAAGTGACATTATATATATATATATAAAAAAGTGTATCATGAGATATGAGCATAAACGTGATACATACATCCATCTCGTGACTGTTCAATTATATTTTTCATGAATTTGTCTTTGTGAAGATTCACATCACTAAACCAGAATTCCACCTGCTTCATCACATCAGCCAGCAGCTGTTTCACGCGAGATCTCTTCTTTTTCTCGTTCTCTTTCTTCTCGCTGAGGTTTGCACAGTCGGCATTCCCTCCTGGGGGAATCTTCTCTGTGTCTATCATATTGCTATAGCTGTTAGTTAGAAGTCATAACAAGAGATCTGTCAAGTTACAGAACCAATTATGTCGAGCTGAGTGACTAAGTCAAAGTTACACATTCTTACCTTACCTTTACTTATCGCTTCCTTGGTTGACTTAAATAAATAAAAATAATCGCTTTACACTACCTCGGACAATGATTCCCTTAATATTACACTTCTAATAATAATTAATAATAAACTCTATCGACTTCTAAACTATTTTTACTAGCACACGCGTAAGACGGCCACACACAAATCTACAGTGTTGAACCTTTGTTGCATGTTGGATAGTAGCTCATTGTTCAAAATCAGTTCAAACGCACAAAGTTCCTACTTCGTGTCGCATAAAGATGACGTCGCATAAAGATGATGCCGCCGGCGTTAGAATATATTTGGCTCCACTGGCTGGGCCAATATGAATATTCATGATATCCCCTATTGTGGGCGTATCTTTGCGACAACGCGCCACGGCTGGAACTGAAAATATTAGTGCACTTTTTAATGTTTAATAGAAGGAAAGAAGGTAATACAAGTTTCAATGTTAAGCATTAAACTGCAACAGTTTACATGTTCAAAACAATGCATAGTTTGTGTAATATGATACATCGTCTGAGCTGTTTTGCCTGATTGATTTCAGGCATTTAGATAAATAAGTAACATAAGGGTACACCAGAGCAAACATGAGCTAGTAACATATGCTAGCCTAGGTTAATTCAGTGTTTTACTCTTTGATGTGTTTCGCTTAATTTTCTTCCCCCGGTGAAAACAGTATGTTTCCATGGCCTAATAAAAAGTAACCGAGATAAAGTTGGCTTGACATTGGACGTTTGACATTTGTCAGAGATTCATCTTAGAAACACTTAAATAGAACAATAACGATTCAGCATAAAAAATAAAAAAAAACAGTTTGTGTTCGAATTGTTCTAAAATGTAGAAGAGAACACACTGTAGTTTATGTGTTTTAATCGGCTTTGTTGTATTGAAACCTATACATTTTGTAACGTAATGAAGCAGATAGGGACCGTCTACAAAGTACAAAACGAAGAGGATAAACGCTCAATTGCCCATCCATATGCTTTACTCTTGAAAAAAGTGCGAAATGTACACACAAAGCCTTGAAACATACACACACTCAATTCTCACCTGGTAAAAACATCGTAAATGTTACATATTGGAAAGAATAACAGTAGTGGTAATAATAATGTTGAATAATAACTTTTACCATTGAGTAAAAACCATAATAATTCTCAATCTCAAATCCAAAATGCGTGTCCTATTACTAGGTCCTAAAAGAACCGCTTTCATTTGGATTTACTATCATAAGTGATACAGAAACAATGCTATTGAGATTTGAATGTGCTAATAAATTTGTATAAAATACATATACGCCCGGTTTCACAGTCCCAGACTAAAATGCATGTTTGAGCTGTTTTATAAGTATAACTGCCCCTAGTGGAACAGATTGCAGTTGTTTTGACTGAGTTTGATATTCATACTTTTAATAAATTAATTTAAAATTCATACAGTGTTCTATCTTAACTACAAAGGCTGTGTCTTGTTACTGAAGAAGAACATTTTGACTTTGGTTTTAGTCATGGAACTGTAGTAGCCAATAGGGCTGCACGATTAATTGAAAACGAACCGCAATCGCGATTTGGGTTATGTGCGATTATGAAAGCGCAAAGGCTGCGATTTTAATTAAATAAATATATGCAGTGTGTTAGTGAAGAGCAGCTCTGTGATCAGTAGTAAAGGCTGCTCCGTCTGAAAGCAACGTGAGTTTAAAAAAGCAACACGCGTCAAACATCTTCACAAACTAGTAATGCGAAGCGTTCATAAACCTGTTGTCCAACAAAATACAACGTTTAATAACAACGTTTAACTCACTTCATATCGTCAGTCGAGTGTTTGTGAGCTGATGTGGCTTCTTATCACAGAATGAGGCAGACAATGCATTATTTTATAGTATTCTATACAGTGATAAAGTCTGTGTCAATCAGCACTGCATACTTTATTATTATGAAAATACCCAAGAAGGCTTGAAGAACTCAAATACACCATATCTTGATGCAGTCGTGTTTACTGTCTTCATGTTTAATCAGTCAAAGCGTTTCTATCTTCTTTTTATTCAGCCTACAGCGATAGCTTCACATTAGGGATTTCCTGAAAACTATTACTTCTCTGAGGCAAATGTGGAGTTTCTGCTCGAGGGCGCCCTCTGGCTTCCAGTACGAATGAAACTTTTGGGTAAAAAATAAGAAAAATAAGACTTCTCTAAATAAATTTATGACAATCCACATGTTTTTCTTCAATGTACAGGAGTTTTTTTCCCCACAGTGGATGCATAAGAGGCTCATATTTCATATTAAAGACATAGACTTTAAGAAATTGATATCACAGATAAAAAGCACAGATTTTTATAATATTTTTTTTTACAATAAATCCTTAGACCTTTCTAATGATTAACAGGTAACTCGGCAGTTTTTTTGTAAAATAAGTTTTCTGTAAAATATAAATATCATTATTATTATTATTATAATATTGTTATATTTATTCTTAAATACTCTATTTTTAATTTTTAATAATGAAAATGTTATTGTAATAGTAATATTTCTTATTTCGTTAAATATTTTTATTTAGCAATAATAATAATCATAATAATTATTATTAGTCATATTAATATATAAACACAAAATGTTATATACACACATTTCATTTGTGTAAAAAAAAAAAAAAAAATGTGCATTTTAAATAGCAATTTTAACCAGAATAATCGCAATTAGATATTTTCCCAAAATCGTGCAGCCCTAGTAGCCAATTGTGTGAACAAGTGACCGATTTTAGCTGCAGCTTCAGGGTCTGTTTATAGTGTAGGAGGCGGGACGCTTTAGATTCTTGAGAGGAATCTATTGAGATTTGAATGTGCTAATAAATTTGTATAAAATACATATACACCTGGATTTGAATAAATAAAAATTTATCATTATTATTATTATTATTATATTGTTATATTTATTCTTAAATACTCTATTTTTAATTTTTAATAATGAAAATGTTATTGTAATAGTAATATTTCTTATTTCATTAAATATCTTTATTTAGCAATAATAATAATTATAATAATTATTATTAGTCATATTAATATATAAACACAAAATGTTATATACACACATTTCATTTGTGTAAAAAAAAAAAAAATATTTGCATTTTAAATAGCAATTTTAACCAGAATAATCGCAATTAGATATTTTCCCCAAATCGTGCAGCCCTAGTAGCCAATTGTGTGAACAAGTGACCGATTTTAGCTGCAGCTTCAGGGTCTGTTTATAGTGTAGGAGGCGGGACCCTTTAGATTCTTGAGAGGACAGGAAAATCTGATGAGAAGCTGAAGTTCAAGGTGATGTCATCAAAATCGTTGATTCATACTGGCGGAAGTGAGAGGAAGTTTTGAACGGTTATATCTTCTAAATGCGAATTTTGTCATTGTTTTGGCCAGAAGATAGTCTTTATTACAAAGCCGAGTTGGTCTGCAGAACAACTGTCGGACCAGCTCCCGAACAATCTTTTTATACAGTTTTCCTATAGCTCTCCACCCAGGTGGGGGTCAGTCTTATTCATTTTCAAACTCTGCACCAATATTGTTTATCAATTCTTTCATTTGCTGGTTGTGAATCCAGTCTGTTTAAGTGGAACGAGAGACCCCAACCTATTTATATTAGAGGCCCCCACTCATCCTACAAATGTTCTTTAAAGGTGCAGTGTGTGAATTTTAGCGGCATCCTCTACATGCTTTGTAAGTAGGAAAACCTGCAAAATCGGCAGTGTATCAAATACTTGTTCTCCCCACTGTATCTACTGGGCAGAGCAAGAGGCACAGTTTACTATCTGCAAAGGCAGAGGCTCCAACATATGCAAGCACATTCCGTGCAAGCACATTCCATTCTCTACACAGACTCACATTATATAATAGTAGAATAAAATGGTAATATAATATTATACTTGTTATATATATTTTCATTAATAAAAATCTTTGACACAAACTAGCTTATAGATAACAGTAAGGCTAACATATTCATACTAAAAGCCAAAAAAACTTACAAACCCGATTCCAAAAAAGTTGGGACACTGTACAAATTGTGAGTAAAAAAGGAATGCAATAATTTACAAATCTCATAAACTTATATTTTATTCACAATAGAATATAGATAACATATCAAATGTTGAAAGTGAGACATTTTGAAATGTCATGCCAAATATTGGCTCATTTTGGATTTCATGAGAGCTACACATTCCAAAAAAGTTGGGACAGGTAGCAATAAGAGGCCGGAAAAGTTAAATGTACATACAAGGAACAGCTGGAAGACTAATTTGCAACTTATTAGGTCAATTGGCAACATGATTGGGTACAAAAAGAGCCTCTCAGAGTGGCAGTGTCTCTCAGAAGTCAAGATGGGCAGAGGATCACCAATTCCCCCAATGCTGCGGCAAAAAATAGTGGAGCAATATCAGAAAGGAGTTTCTCAGAGAAAAATTGCAAAGAGTTTGAAGTTATCATCATCTACAGTGCATAATATCATCCAAAGATTCAGAGAATCTGGAACAATCTCTGTGCGTAAGGGTCAAGGCCGGAAAACCATACTGGATGCCCGTGATCTTCGGGCCCTTAGACGGCACTGCATCACATACAGGAATGCTACTGTAATGGAAATCACAACATGGGCTCAGGAATACTTCCAGAAAACATTGTCGGTGAACACAATCCACCGTGCCATTCGCCGTTGCCGGCTAAAACTCTATAGGTCAAAAAAGAAGCCATATCTAAACATGATCCAGAAGCGCAGGCGTTTTCTCTGGGCCAAGGCTCATTTAAAATGGACTGTGGCAAAGTGGAAAACTGTTCTGTGGTCAGACGAATCAAAATTTGAAGTTCTTTTTGGAAAACTGGGATGCCATGTCATCCGGACTAAAGAGGACAAGGACAACCCAAGTTGTTATCAGCGCTCAGTTCAGAAGCCTGCATCTCTGATGGTATGGGGTTGCATGAGTGCGTGTGGCATGGGCAGCTTACACATCTGGAAAGGCACCATCAATGCTGAAAGGTATATCCAAGTTCTAGAACAACATACGCTCCCATCCAGACGTCGTCTCTTTCAGGGAAGACCTTGCATTTTCCAACATGACAATGCCAGACCACATACTGCATCAATTACACCATCATGGCTGCGTAGAAGAAGGATCCGGGTACTGAAATGGCCAGCCTGCAGTCCAGATCTTTCACCCATAGAAAACATTTGGCGGATCATAAAGAGGAAGATGCGACAAAGAAGACCTAAGACAGTTGAGCAACTAGAAGCCTGTATTAGACAAGAATGGGACAACATTCCTATTCCTAAACTTGAGCAACTTGTCTCCTCAGTCCCCAGACATTTGCAGACTGTTATAAAAAGAAGAGGGGATGCCACACAGTGGTAAACATGGCCTTGTCCCAACTTTTTTGAGATGTGTTGATGCCATGAAATTTAAAATCAACTTATTTTTCCCTTAAAATTTTCTCAGTTTAAACATTTGATATGTCATCTATGTTGTATTCTGAATAAAATATTGAAATTTGAAACTTCCACATCATTGCATTCTGTTTTTATTCACAATTTGTACAGTGTCCCAACTTTTTTGGAATCGGGTTTGTATATTTTGATTTCATGGCGACTTTAAATGAATTTATTAACAGGCTGGAATTTAATTCAATAGCATTTGTACTGAATTACAAATGAGAAATACCTGCATGGACATGTTTCTTTAGGTCCAAGTAACCACACCATTAGAAATTGAGATAAGAAAACTGCATGAATTTTAAATTAATTTATTAAAGGTTTGAATGTAAAACTCAGTCAAAACAACGGCTATATGTTCCTATAGTGTACTGCATACTCTTTAGGAGGCGTTGCAAGATTATTCTTGAATGTCAATAGCATGTCTTCAGCACCATTTTTGAAAGTAAAACCAATATCAAATTATACTTCTAGGAACCTGTGACAGCTGAAATTTGGAGTTGAAATAGAAAATTGTATTGATTGGAAATTAATTAATTTCTTTACATTTCAATAGCAATTGTTTTGATTCTGTGAATAAAACCAACATCTAAATGTTCTTCTATGAACCAGTAACAAGATCAACCCTTTGAAATTGATGAAATTAAATTATTAAAAGCTTGAATTTCAAACTCAAAACAAGTTCTTCTAGGTGGCAGTAATACTGGACTCTTTGGGAGGCTTTGCGAGCTTTTTCTCAATTGTCACGTTTCAATAGCATTCAATTTTACTTTACAAAATTTTATTTTTTCCCATGCCACTGTTGCCTTTGGCTTGCTTGTTTGGGGTTTAAAATACGCTTACTATATAGTAATATTAGTAAAGGCGCATAATAGCTGATTCAGAGTTCCATAATTGATGAACTCTGCAACAGCTCTGTTCAGTTATTGAACTGACCTGAATTAACATTGAACTCACTTAAGATGAATAATGACACCATTGCCTTCTGTAGAGCTGCTTGTAGCTGAATTCATCTTAGTCATAACCAATTAACTTTGCACTATAACTCGATGTACTTAATCAAAACTGAACTGAACTAAGCTAAATAATGACACTATTGTCGTTTATAGTGTTGCATTATTGTTGAATTGAGTATCCCAATGGATGAACTTTGCAACATTGACACTTACTGAACTAAATTAAATTAACATTGAACCAAACTGAGTTGAATAAGATCTTCATTGTATTTTTAGAGCTGCTTTACAGCTGAATTTGCACTTGTTTCATAATTGAAGAAATTTGACATTAGCACATTATTTTTCTGGCTACTGTGAAGCTGCTTTGACAGTAAGAAATAAAGGTGATTTGACTTGGTTTCAAGGAATTTGTAACATGACAAAACCAATATCAAATGTTTTTATAGAAAGACACATCTTATGAACTAGTAAGACATTGTTATTTTTATTACGTTATTATGCAGTTTTTTTTAAATTGCTTTTTTTAAAACTATACATCTCTTGCAAAAACAAACACTTAATTCAAATATATATATTTAAAAATTATTATAAAATTATATTATTATTATTATTATTATTATTATAAAATTATATATTTGTTATATATTTTTTGTTATATTTTATTTAACAAATAAAATTATTATGTTATATTATTATTTATATATTATATTATTGTTATTATATATAATTGTTTTGATTTCTAAGTGATTGAATTAGGTGTATTTACACTATAAACAGAAATGCAAGGGGGTAAAAATAATTTATTTCTCAAAACATTGAGCTTTGATCACTGGGTATAGGTATTTGATAAATAAGTGTGGCATTTAAATGGCAGTGTTTCCCAAATGAAACAAAAGAGCTGTTAGTTTTGAATGATATGTCTAATGTAGAGAACCATCTGTTTTTTCCCCACGTTTTTTCCTTCCCCATGTACTTTGTAGACGGACCCTACCTGACCTAAGCCCTAGCCCGTCACTTCTAGAACATATATGCTTTTTAACACATTGAGTAGGTATAAAACATATATACCGCGATGTTTGTTGTTCTACATTCTAATAGGCCTACTTTTCAAATAAAGGACTTTTTTACAATTAGCCTATAATTATTCACTAAGAATCTATTGACATTTTTCACGGCTGAATATCTGTCGAATATCCAACATCGAATGTCAAACCAACTTTATCATGGTTAAAAACGTATATAGCCTAAGCTAGCCTGTTGTGAGTTTTCTTTCATATTCCTAATTTCTTGTTTATTTTAGCCGGCGTTTCCCAGCCTTCACAGCCCCATCAGTAAGGCTCAAGTTCCCTTTATCAACACAACACTACAAATGTTTTCCTGTTTTCTCATATTTTACTGTATATCATGATTAATTATCAGTAAAGTCACACAAGTAAATGCGCACTTACTTTTATTTGTCAGATATTTTTGTTGCAAATAGCAACATCAAAATATTTCCATATAGGCCTACCATTAGTTGGTAATAGTCTCCAAATATACTAAAGGTAGGCTATATAATATATAGTCCAACCAAAATCATTTATTGACCTGTTCCAAAACAGTATTGGTGAGTCCCAATTCGCCTCACCATTAGAATAATAAAAAAGTACACACTTTTGAGTGTGTAGCAAGTAGGCAAGAGTAGGCAAGCTTCGTCATAACTGCGTCTCAAACACGCCATTTCGAATGTCATTCCAGTATTTTCAGTTCAGTATTTTTTGCTCTGCAACTATGACATCCCTAAAATACCTTTAACTTTATCTAGTTTTCATAAACAGGCTTTAATATGTTGGTCCCTAACGTATAATTATAGTTTTTCTCCACATAGTTATTTTATCTGGAACAACAAAAATATTAGATATAAGAATAAATCTCTTTTTTTCATAATTGTTTTGATAAGAATAACTTTTAGTGATGGGGGTGTCCTGTTCACTTACGAATATTTTATAAAAGAATTCTCTTTTCCAGTCCCCCCAATAGAAGATGCCATTGTTTTTGAAGCAATTCCTGATTGCGTCAAACCTTTAGTCAAGCCTGGCCCTAAAGGTTCTTTATCCTCTGCTACTATTTTTGACAACACTGTTGACCAATGTCTTTTCAGTAGCATGTCAAACAAAATAATCTGTTGAATTCTTAACAGATCTCAGATTTCTCTACCTGCTTGTGTACGTTTTTGGAATAATAATGATATAGAATAGGAAGATTTTTGGCTTCTTCGACAAAATTTTTTGTTGTCTAATAAAGCTGCTGAATTAAATTTTGTTAAAAAGTATTTATCTTCAAATTAAATCAGCAGAAACTCATCGACAAAATTTTAGAGTTAGATAGGCTAAATGCCAGTTCACCAAACCCTGTTCTGCAGACAGCGTCTGAAACTACAAACCAAATTTGACTTGTTGACAACCAACAAGGCAGAGTTTCTGCTAAAACGAACAAGAGCAACCTACTATGAGCATGGAGATAGAGCTAGCCGTCTTTTAGCTTCTCAGCTCAGACATCAAACAGCTTCTCAGTTAATCTCACAAGTGTATAACTCCTTAAATAACCTTATTAGTGACCCGGTCAAAATAAACACAGAGTTCACTTATTTTTATTCTAATCTTTACAAATCAGAAGCCTGCTTGGACATTGATGCTATTCAGTCTTTCCTTTCTCCTTTAGAAATACCTAAAACAAGCTCTGATACAGCCAGTAGACTAGATGAGCCTCTTGGCTTGGAGGAGATAGCCTCTTGCATCTTAAGCATGAAAAACAACAAAGCTCCTGGCCCTAACGGCTTCCTTGCCGAATTTAAAAAAAAGTTCTCTACCCAGTTATCCCCCTTATTACTAGAACTATACAATCACTCCATAGATCAGGGCCTCTTGTCGCCTTTCTTTCCTTAATATTAAAGAAAGACAAAGATGCTACATTTTGTGGCAGCTACAGACCTGTTAGCCTAATTAATCATGACATTAAATTATTAGCTAAAGTATTGGCCAAACGTTTAGAGGCTAATCTCCCCTCCATTATATTGGATGATCAAACTGGATTCATACCAGGTCGTCAGCTATTTTCAATTACGTGACTTTGCTAAAGCACACTTTGCTACCTTCCCTCACCAGCCAAAGAAAACTTTAATCGAATATATAATGTCTCTTCCAAAATCACATAGCCATATTGCCTCAGTCTATGGCCTGTTACACTCTTCGCAGTTCCCTCCTCTTTTTGCACTCAAGGGAACCTGGGAGAGAGAGCTAGGACTGGAACTGGACGAGGAGCTGTGGAATAACGCTCTAGCTAAAATTAACTCTGTATATGTGCTTGTTTAAATCTTGTTCCGTTCAAAGTTGTCCACAGAATTCATTTCAGCAAAATTGAAGAAAAACAGAAGATGATAGGTCCAATAGATATTCGCTTTCCCCAGCAGATCATACTCATACATTTTACACCTGCCCTAAACTGTATTCATTCTGGTCTTCCTTTTTTTCTACATTGTCAAAGGCTTTTAATATTTCTGTGAAACCCTGCCCAATACTTGCAATTTTTAGAGTACCCTCTGTTGATGGCTTGTATAATAAGAGGCATGCTGATATTATTGCTTTTGTTTTATTGGTCGCCAGAAGACGAATATTGTTACATTGGAAATCCTCATGCCCCCAAATCCCCCCCCAATTCTTAATGTCCTTACACATGGAAAAAATTAAACACTCAATCAGACTAAATTAACGCATTTTATGAAATGTGGAACCATGTTCTTTCCTTTGTTGAGACTGTACCTTCATTGGAGATTTGATTCCCCACCCACTTTTCCCTTCCCCCCCCCCCCTTTTTTTAACTTGGTTTTTGCGGGATGTTTAGGGAAAGGATGTTGTTCTAGTTATTTGTATAATTTTTGTTCATTTATTTCTGGGGTTGTTAAAAAAGAAAACAGCAGATTGTGATGTTTCCCATATTTGTCATGCACTTATTGTCATTTATGAATCTGCTCAGTAAAAAAAAATATTTAAAAAAAAAAAGTATTTATCTACAAACCTCTGTATAAACCAAAAAATTTTGTTTTTTGGTGACTCTCTGAAATTAGACCCTTGTCATTATAAATGTATTATTAATGTATTACTATTTCTTGCCAAATTTTACATTCATAAGTGTACATTTGTAAAGAAAACTCCTTCCTTTTTATTTTCAAGAAAGATATTAATATATTTTTAAAGTCTTTAAGGAATTCTAAAAATTGTATGTAAATGAATGCAAGACTCTTTTATGGTGTAATACATATAAGCTAATAAGCTTTGTGATAATGTAATGTAACCCTCATTGTTTTTGTTTTGTTTTTGTATTTATAATTGTTATCTTTATCTCACAAACAAAAAGAAGATGTTTCAGATCCGCTCACCTGAAACCCTCAGATTTGAAGAAAATTAGCATTGTTTAGCAAAAAAATAAATGTTACATAAGCATTACCAAAATGTTATCATGTAATCTTTATGGTACACATCAAACAAGGGAATTTATATTCATTTATAGTATTAATGCCCCTAATACGATATATGATACAGACATATCATAGGGTACACAAACAGATTTTTTAAAGAGTGTTTTCAAGACTGTATGATTAGTCACTTCCAACACTGATGCTCCATAGTCATAGGGGTAAACTGAGTTTAATAAACCTACAATGGTGTAGTTGTACCATAAATGCTGGACATAATTGGTCTCCGTGTAGAGTGTGCTACATGTTATGAACACTAGATTGTGCTGTTGGTCTTTTCAAATGGTCTAATAAATGATTAGCCGAACAAAAAAAAAAAAAAAGGGCAATTGAGTCTATACATTTATTTCACTGTGAACTGTTTTAATTTGAAGAGATACAGGGGGAGTGGCTTTATTGCATCATATAGGCTGTCACTTTGCTCACAGCTGATTAGATTATTAAGATGATTGGACTGATTAAAGGTGGGAAATTCACGTCATAGCAGCAACACATGCTATAAGTTAAACAAAAAGAAATAAAATAGTTCAACTTTGATTAACCAAACATGTCAAACACTATGGCACAGTATACACCAATTCAAGATCAACTCTGATTAGACCAGGGGTGGCGAACGTCGGTCCTGGAGAGCCTCAGTCCTGCAGAGTTTTGCTCCAACCCTGATAAAAACTCTCCTGCCTGTATCTTTCTAGTAACCCTTAAGACCTTGATTAGCTTGTTGAGGTGTGTTTGATGAGGGTTGGAGCAAAACTCTGCAGGACTATCGGGCTAAAAACGAAATCGCCCCCTATACCCTCAAATAGGGCATTATTTGAGGGGACAGCCATTTGTAGTGGTGTCCGAAACCATAGTGGACGTTACTGAGTGCACTCATTCAATCCCACATTGCACCGCAATAACGAGTGTACAGCCGATGGACACTCAACGGCTGTCCGACTTCACGCACTCGTTTTCATTCACTCCTCAAGTGAACTATATTAGTGGACTAACGTAGGGAATAGTGAATGAGGGTTTAGGGGGCGATTTCGGATTCAGCCTCGGTGTGTCCCAATTCGCATACCGACTGTCCTAAATAGTATTCGAAAATAGAATTAGTATGTCCCAAATCGTAGTATGTTGAAATGAGTATTCCAAAGATACCCGTATGGTCTACTATTTCCGGTTAGAATTCGAAGTGCAGATCGATGCACACTCAATATTGCCCACAACCCATTGCGAGTTGGACGAGGACTCGATTAGAACTACAAACACGGATTAAAAAGTGTTAAAAACTACAAACATGATGGATGTGCGAGTCCGACGGTTAAGTAGAGAGGTTTAGATAAAGGGGTTTGAATTATCAGTATCTAACTTGACGAAAATATATTTATTTCATATTATCCATATTATATTTCATCTGCAACAGCATTGTGAACTTTTGTAATGATACGTTTGGCCATTAACTTTTAAATGCATCATTATATTTAAATTGCAAACACATGAGGAGAGTCTCTGCATGAAAGACCCGACTGGCAGATCAACGTGCTACTACATTTCTCTCCGATACAGTAGGGAATTTATGCCGCGTTCCAGGCAACTTGTAACCCGTGTTTTTCCAACCTTCTACCCGGAAAGTGCACTGGAACGGCAGTCAAACCCGTGACTTCCCACCCGTAAACTCGTACTAGATCGATGTACTCCCAGTTACGTGCTCTGACGTCACATAGCCCGCGAAACAACAATGGCAGCCCCTACGGATGCGGTGTTTATGAAAGTAGTACATTAAAAACCAAATCGTTTATTAAAATAATGTATTGCTCTAACGTTATTTATCAGCAAATATTATGCATTATCAGCAACTTTTATAGCGTTAGCTAGTTTTCAGGCCATTGAGTGCAAGAATAAATGAATACCAAATACATTTCCAAATATACAAATAACGTAAAATAAAATGTATAACAGCTTCTCTTGCCTTATGCGCCGTTTTTTCTCCTCCGATTCCCTCAAATAAGCAAGGAGTAAGCACCTTTGGTGATAGAAATGATTGTAAATGAGCATAAGCCCCATATGGTCCGCCATGCTTTGTTTACATCTAGCAACCACAATTCTTCGCGCTCAGGCAGTTTGGCGTGACTTTGCCTGGAACGCTACAAAGTCGTGAGTCGTGGTTTGAAGTCGTAACTTACGGGCTCAAAAACCTGCCTGGAACGCAGCATAAATTACATTGAATGTGGAGGATTTTAATTGTGACAAGATGACTGACAGGGAAGTAAACGGTGACAGGATGCATGTAACTAAGCGATAGAGCTGTCCGTCAAAGATGACAAAGTAGTATGTCTCAAAGCTTGCATACTCTTCTGCTACACAGTCAAAAGTATGTAATTTTTCTTCACAAAAAGAGTACATACTTTTAGGTCGTAGTATAAGTAGGCCAATTGGGATGCAGTTTAGGCCTATGGCTCTCCAGGACCGACGTTAGCCACCGCTGGATTAGACAGTTTTACAGCAGATGAAAGAAAATACTCTCTATGTCTCTCTTTTGAGCACCGTGGATAAATAAGTCTCTTATATATAAGCTGCACAGAGCGCACTGTTTCATAACAGTGAGATTTATGATTCATAATGGAAGACAGCTTTCTTACCATCCTCTCTTGCCCAATTTCAGAGGGCACCCCAGTACTGAATTAGCCCTCCTAATCAGTTTTCTTTTTGTCCCTCTTAGAAATCCCACCACCCTAACATACTACAGCATAAAAAAGAACAGATGATACCACAGTCTCATAAAAAGTCCATAACAGTATACCCGGCACAGACTAAAGCTACCATGGTGATGAGCACATCTAAAAACCTAAAAATGTGGTCTTTGAAAGTCATCTGATCATCAAAGATTAGGCTACCCCAAGATTTCTGGCTGATCTGACTGGGATTATTGTTGATGATCCTAGCTGGATAGTGAAATTGTGCTGTACCATCGGATTGGCTGGTACTGCAGAAGAGAAGCTCTGTTTTAGCTAGATTGAGTTGCAGATGATATCTTTCATCCATGCTAAGATGACCAACAGGCAGCCCAAGATCTGTGCAGCTACCGTGGGATTGTTTGGTTGAAATGAAAAGTAAAGCTTTTTCATCTACATGTTTAATAAACTAGCAATCATGCCTGACCAGATGTGGAGAGATGTCACACCTTCCATTCTGGCTATTCTACTACTTCTACCCACAAAGTACACTTGAACACACAGAGTCTCTGTATAAGACTAACATACACTGCTATGTTTTGTGTATTTATTGTGTATTTATATATTTTTTCAATGTTATGTACCAGACAAATACGTTATATTGATGTTATAATAGTTTAAGTTATAAGACACATAGGGAAAAATATCACTTCCCCTATATTTGCTCACAATGCCCCTTGCATCTGCATAATTCTGAATACCATCTTGTTCCATGGAAGTTGAAACATTTTGTACTCTCTTACTACCTCACATGAGAAATATCAATAAGACCCAGCTTGTGATTTAAAGAGGGCACAGTGTTTGTGAGCTCCGATGGTTCTCTATGCTGATCCGGAGTTGAATGGATTGTGTGGAATGTTCAAAGCATTCGCCGCTCGTCTGCGGTTTAACATCTCTTGCCACAAAATCTGTCAGGGGTAGTCGTAAGACTAAGGCTGGACTGCAACGCGTACATGCATGGGTTTCTTTCCAGTAGTACAACAAGTTTGTGGAGGGCTAGTACGAGCCGTGAAACCAGTCACCGCTCACACTCTCAGTGAATGAGCGCGCACCGTGCTGTGCGTAGGACGCGAGCTCGGCTTGTTAGTCGTCTTGAGACGGATAAAAATAATACACAGTGATAGAATCAAAGTCATTCTCCTCCCGTCGCTACTGGAGATCGCGCATAGTAGCATACGGCCGAGAGAGAGAGTAATGAGGGTTTTAGAAGCAAATAAAGAGTCAAGGAAAGAGGCGAAAATGGAGAACGAGACCGGTTCTGCTAAGCGGCGGCACTGCCTTAGAGCTACCGTGGATGTGATGCCATTTGTGTTTTCTCTTCTGTCTTTCGCCTTTTGCTTTCTGATGAGTTTCCAGACCAGGGAGATTAAAGACAGGATTGTGGATCTGGAGACTGGAAGTGGCGCGCGGCTCTTAAACACGTTTCATGGGATTTCTATGGATCAGTTTAATTCAATGCTGCAGGCGCGAGTGGACGAACTGCTATCACAGGTGTGTAATGCAGCCACAGCCATAACTCATTAAAGTCAACAGAACATCTTTCTTTACTCACAAAAATGAAACAGTCCACACTCCTCAGGCTAATGACACCTGCATGACTTTGGCCAGTGCACCTGCATGTGGTCACTGTTCATTTAGGGCTCATTGTTCACTTGTTTTTTTGTCTGTTTTATCTGATTCTGACAGCGATCTTATGAGCACTTGGTTAGAATAAGGACTGCCCGTCAAGTATCACCACCTGAATGCAACTGCCCACCAGGTACTGCCTCTATATGCCTTTTGATTTTGGTTTTTACTTGTTTAACTACAAGTTTCAAGGCTTTGAAAGTTATTCAATAGTGGCTATCAGTTGCAATTTCACTTCTAGTAACTATTTATACGAGTACTTACTTAATTGATAGGCTACTATTTCTTATTTTAGCCACTAGTATCTATTCAAATAGTCAGTACTTACTTATTATATATAGTAATCATTCCTTTGCTACTATTTACCTATCCCAATAGTAACTATTCCATTGTTAGTGGTAACAAATTTTGTTTGCACTTCTGACCAGTTTGTACTACAGCTGTTGCTGGTATCCAGTAGAGTTTTACTAGCAATAATAGTAAAATACTAGTACTTATTTATTATTTACTAGTATCTATTCCAGACATGAGTACCCTTTAGAACTGTTCTAGTACATGTAGACAATGCTACAATTGTTTATATAGTAATTGTTTCTTAGTAGTGATAAGGCATGCCATACTGAGATTAGTGTTGCTGTTTATGAACGGGTTATGCTTATGACGGTATGCTGTGTTTTTGCCACCGGAATGCAGAACACAGGATTGAAATTAGCCTGGTTGATAGATAAATCATCCTGGATTTGACAAGTGACAATAACATGCAATTAAACATTCAGGTTCTGGATGTCAGTTTTGAACACTGTGGGACAAAGCTGTTGTGTAATATGTAAACTAGTGAGCTTATTATTATGTTCTTAAATAAAAAAAATACTTTTTGCAACACACAAATCTGATTGTAAGATTTGCATACAAAAAGTTTTTAAAAATATGTATGATAAATATGTGGTGTATAGTGAAGGACACAGACAGCTGAATATTGTTGGTATTTAAGATCTGTGCATGAAAGTGAGGAGTGGTGAGGATCTCTCTGACTGCCATTTGACCACATGTCATATAAGTGGATGGTGTATATTAGTCTACTTTTAAATCTTGCTGCATGACTGACATTTTTAGATTATAGTTGATGACTGAGCTACTTGTATAACAAATGAATAGTAATTTAACCTCTAACTACAATGATTTTTTTTTTTGAATGCTTTCAATTGTTTTGTTGTCTTAGTCATTTCAGATTTACAGATTGGCTTTTTTGTTTTTTTGTTTTTTTTTGAAACACTAAAAATATTAAATTCAGCCAGCAGATGGAAACATAAATACTTGTAGTTCAGGTTCAGTAATCCAGTCAGACTGGACTAACACTGAAATCCACTGAAATCCACTGAAACACCAAACCTTAACTACAAGTGTTTGCAACATTTCCAAAAAGTACACATTTTTAATGACTAATTTGACTGCATCAAATTGTTGCTCTGTCAAAAAAAAAAAAAAAAAACCCCAAAAAACAGGCAGCCATAGCCAAATCATGGTGTTAAGCTGATAAGGAGAAAAAAAAGATGACTGTATTATCATTGCCAACTTATGCATGCTTCGATGAAGGTTATTTCTCCAAACTGCCTTAATTGTTTTACCATTGTTGGCACTTTTTGCTTCCCTGTTCTGTCTTTTTTCCCATGTTCTCTCCCCTGAAATCTACTTTCCGCATGGGGGATAGTTGTTTCAAAAACCTCAAAAACCTTGGCAGCTGCTTACAGGCCCAATATTTGGAAAAAAATATAATGCAGAATTCAAATGAAGTACACAGTGGAATTTCCCATGACTAGGTATTTGCGGAAAAAAGGAAAGGAGAGATTATGTATGAAAGGGCCAGTGGGGACAGTGCCCTGTGGTACTGACAGGGCGCTGAGCTATGGCCTGACACCTGGAAACAAGCTATTGCAGATGGTAAATTGACATTGATAGACGAACAGACCTTTGAATGTGTATGTGATCCTAGGGCCGTCCTTAGAGCAGTGCAACAGGTGTGAACATGACCAGCCAGTGTTTTTCATTATATCATCGTACAGAATAGGTTGGCTAGGTTGCTAGGTTGGCTATGAGGCTCCATCTTCTTTAATGTGGAAATATTTTCTGATTCATTTCTTCTGTTCAGTCTGTCAAGGTCAGACGTAAGTTGTAATTCTAATTGAAAGTGACACTGACATGGTTTTTCATGTTTAAAACTGTTAAGCTGCTTTCTTATATATATATATATATATATATATATATATATATATATTGTATGAAGTGGCATAAATAAATGTGACATAACTTGACCGAATTGCAGAGCTTGTGCAAACATATTCACATCGCTATGATTAGACGCTTTCTTAACTGCTGTTTTCCTACCACTGTCATTTTTTGTTGCATGTTTATTTTGTTATTGAGGGGAAACTGTAGGTTCTACAGTATAGACAGACCTTATAATACTGTAATTGTCTAGATATGTTTAATCTGTCCTATGTTAAATTATTCATTTTTTTTGCTTTATATTTATTTAAAAAATAATAAAAGAGGTGGGCTGTGTGATTATCACATGCTACATAAAGTAACGCAGATCACCAATCACACTGTAAAAGCCAACTGTCTGCATTTGACAGCTGCTGGAACGTGTGTGAATGCTTTGTGTGCAAGATGGGGGTTAGGGACATGAACCCCACCCCCACTACTGTGTACTTTGCTTTCTTGAGTTGTGTGGCCCTGTAGAAACAATTCAGTAGTGCACTGAAACATTAGACTAAAAATACACAAATAAAACTCCTGAATCATACCCTCCAATAATTTTTTTGTTTGTTTGTGTAACTTGGTGTGCCGAAATCTAGAGAGCAACTGGACTTAAGTGAGAGAGAGAGTGTGCAAGTGTGATGCTTTGTTGTTCAGCTCTTGGCCTCTTCCCATGGATAACTGGAACTGGAAATGGAGCTGAGGCAACAGATTCTACTTTAATGCATATGCTCTGGTAACTATATCCACAATAGATGTGCCCTGTCCCCACTTCAGTGATAGAGTTGCCCTCCAGTTTTGAATGTCACAACCCTAAGAAAATGTTTCTGACTTAACTTGTGGTTGAAATGCAAGACTGCTTTCACAGAAAAATGTTTGAAAATGTGAGACAAGTGGTCTTTAGAGAAGGTTTGGTTGGTAGAATCAAGTTAAAATAAGGTTAAATTAGCTGTGAAGGTCTTAGAGTCCCCTTGTAGTCAATAATTTTGATAATCAAAATGACATATTTAAACTTTCTCCCCCTGTAAAAATAATTTCTTTATGCCTGAAGAATAGCTTAAATGTAACTCTACACCCTTGCTTCATTTAGATATGCGGATCCATGAATATGCAAATTAGTCCCTGCCATCCTCCACTTAATCACACCAACACGGACTATCTGATCCACACGGTCAACTGTAGTAAATGCTACACAATGGCTTGACTACATTAACAAACATCTAATAATTTGTTGCTAATAAACAAACCATAATCCCATCAGCATCCTTATAAATGCTTTGAACATCATTGAAAGTCAGTGGAGAAAAGCCCTGCACTGGTTACATATTTGTGACAGTAAAATTATTACATTATATGTTTGTGTGTGTACAGGTTTGGCTACTTGAGAGCAGTGTTGGGGGTAACACATTACAAGTAATGCGAGTTACGATTACTAATCGTACTAATCAGATTATTTTTTTTCCAAGTAACTAATTAAGTAACACATTATTTTTAAATTTACAACAAAATATCTGAGTTACTTTTTTGAATAAGTTATTTTGTTTTCCCATTTATTGACTGACACCTCTCCTGTTCCCATGTTGAGAGAATATGGGAGTAAGTGCAGAGGCATTGTGTGCACTGTGTAAACATGGTGGTTTATTGTAGTTCAGTCAGGATCACTACTGTCAAAGATGACTGGCCATTAGCATACAGTTTGGTTTGGCGGCATGTTTCTGTTCTGGGCAAGAACTCTCTGCCCATCCTGAAAGCCTAGCATGGATAAGAGCAGGGAGAGCAGCGATAACTCCCTTTAGGGTAAACAGAACAGAACCAAAGTATTGCAATATCATTAATTTTCTTAATGACAATAATTAAATGTACAACATAATTGAAGAAATGAGTCTGATTCAAGAGGAATATCAGAAAGCTCAGTCCTGATGGGAGGAGCTGGGGATGGAGGAGGGTAATTAGCTTCTGAGCGACGCGATAAGCTGCTGATAATACTGAATGAACCATATACAGTCATGTGAAAATGTTAGGACACCCTATTGAATTCCATGGTTTTCTGTATCAGGACATAATAAAATATAATCTAGTGCTTGGCAGATCTTAAAATTTGGAAAATAAAACCTCAGATGAACAACAACACATGACATATTACACTGTGTTATTATTTATTTAGCAAAAATAAAGTCAGGATGTAAAAACCATGGGTGACAAAGTTAGGACGCCCTATCATTCAATTGCCTGTAGATCCACTTTTAGCAGCAATAACTTGAAGTAATCATTTTCTGCATGATTTATCAGTCTCTCACATCATTCTGGAGGAATTTTTTACAACACTCTTTACAACATTGCTTCAGTTTGTTGAGGTCTGTGGGCATTTGTTTATGCACAGCTCTTGTCACAGCATTTCAGTCAGGATGAGGTCTGGACTTCGACTGGGCCATTGCAACACCTTGATTCTTTTCTTTTTCAGCCATTCTGTTGTAGATTTGCTGGTGATCTTCGGAACATTGTTCGGTTGCGTGACCTAGTTTTAGCCAAGCTTTAGCTGTTGGACAGATGGTCTCACATTTGACTCTAGAATGCTTTGGTATACAGAGGAGTTCATGGTCGACTCATTGACTGTGAGGTGCCCAGGTCCTGTGGCTACAAAACAAGCCCAAAATCATCACCCCTCCACCAGCATGCTTGAATTTTTGTATGAGGTGTTTGTGCTGATATGCTCTTTTGGTTTTCACCAAACTTGGCGCTGTGCATTATGGCCAGACATCTCCACTTTGGTCTCGTCTGTCCAAAGGACATTGTTCTAGAAGTCTTATGGTTTGTTCAGATGCAACTTTGCAAACTTAAGCCGTGCTAGCATGTTTTTTTTAGAGAGAAGAGGGTTTCTCCTGGCAACCCTTCCAAAAATGCCATACTTGACCCATCTTTTTCTAATTGTACTGTCATGAACTTTAACATTTACCATGTTAACTGATGCATGTAGAGTCTTAGGTGTAGTTCTTGGGTTGTCTGCAATTTTTCTGAGCATTACACAGTCTGATCTTGGGGTGAATTTGCTGGGACGTCCACTCATGGGAAGATCGGTGTCTGTTTTGAATGTTCCTCACTGTAGAATGATGGACTTCAAATGGTTTGGAAATATCCTTGTAACCCTTCGCAGATTGATGGCAGCAACAATTGCTTCTCTAAGATCATTGCTGATGTCTTTCCTCCTTGGCATTGTGTTAACACACACCTGAATGCTCCAGACCAGCAAACTGCCAAAACTTCTGCTTTTATAGAGGTGATCACACTTGCTGGTTATCAGTTAATCAAAGGCATTTGATTAGCAGTGCCTGACCATTACTTACCCTCTTAATTCCTATGTTAACAGTAAGGGTGTCCTAACTTTGTCACCCATGGCTTTTTCATTTTGGCTTTATTTTTGCAATAATGACACGGTGTGATATGTCATGTGTTGTTGTTCATCTGAGGTTTTATTTTCCAAATTAATACCTGCCAAGGACCAGATGATTTTTTTTTATTATGTCCTGATACAGAAAACCATGGAATTCAAAAGGGTGTCCTAACATTTTCACATGACTGTATATAAGAATGCGGTGATAGGCGTCATATTCCTATAGGTAGATGTGGATCAGCTGACAGTCAGCTAATGCAAGCTTGACTAACGTGACCTGCCAGAACTAACGCTATGCTTGATTTCTAGACTAAATGTGAGCAGGCATTTACTCATCTCAATTGCACAAATACAGATTCAGTATTTAAAAAAAAAACAAAAAAAACTACAAAACAATGAAATGCAAACTCAGAACATTACGCAAATGCACAGTAATTAGATATTTTAAATAACACAAATATACTTTATTTATTTAATCTAACTTTATTAACCACTGTCCTTTTATTTAATTCAACCATAATAATAAACAAAATGGGTGAGACCCAGTGTTTCGCTGGGTAGTACTGTTGCCTCACAGCAAGAAGGTCCCCGGTTTCGACCCCGGCTGAGCCAGGGTTCCCTCTGATTTCCCCCACACAGTCCAAAAAAATTGCCGAAAAAATAGACAGTCTCTCGCATAGAATCTCTTACTATAGAATCACCAAGAGTCAATATGACTGAAATGGTTAACGAGAGAGAGAGAGAATAAGCTAAAATGACTTAAGATAAACATCACATTTGTGTTTCATTTTTTTTGTTTTTATTGCTATAGTAAGAGTGTTGAACTTTCTTCTCCTGTGTCCTATTCTTCTGCAATCCAGAATGGCAGCACAGCTGAAAGGTTTGTTTGAGCTGCGCCCTCTACTGTACAGGCATGAATTTGCATTTCCTTCAGCCTGAGGCTTTATCATGTTTGGTGTGAAAAGGCCTTTAAATTTGCCTAAAATAGAACTTTTATTTTTTGTTATTAAAAAACAAACAAGCAAGCCCAGCCCAGGTGAGAAAAAGTAACGTAACACATTACGTAAAAAGTAACTAAGCAACAACACAAGACACTTTTTTTTTTTTAGGGAGTAATGCAATATTGTATTGCATTACTTTATTTTTAAAAGTAACTTTCCCCAACACTGCCTGTGAGGGCCAAATGAGAAATGTGAAATATTATAACAACCGACAAGTGAGGACATTTTACTGGTCCTCACTAGTAAAAAAGTTAAAATCTACCAAAACATGTTTTTATTTAAATCTAGTGTTTTACATGTTTATGTGATGGGTAGGTTTAGGGGTAGGGCTTGGGTTAGGTAATAAAAAATATAATTAACTGGATATAAAATCAATAAAATCAATGGAAGTTTATGTCCTCACTAATATAGTGAAACAAATGTGTGTGTGTGTGTGTGTGTGTGTGTGTGAGTGAGACCTTTATATGAATCAGTTGAATTCTCACCCAGTGTTATGCATCTGAAAGACCCCTCTGTCTTCCAGTGAATATATTCCCACCTCTTCCTCTACCCTGACCAATGTCTATTCAAACAGGGATTCCGCTGAGCCACTAATGGTATGATTCATGATTCCTTTATAGAGTCTTTTGATACTTAGCTTGACCGACTTGAGTCCAGTCTGTGATGTTCAAAGCAGAGCGATACCCCTACTTCAAGACCCAGAATTTTTTGAATGGGGATGGAGATAAAGACACATAGGGAGTTATAAGGTGCTTATGTCCCATTTATATAGCTCTTCTTACCAGGGAAGTCCATTCACTACGTTGTATCAACTGGGCTCCTACCCGAGGGTGTCTCCGGAGAGCTTAAATCCTACTTAAAAAACCCCCAAAATATTATAGGGGAAGGACAGCTCATCCCTGTTTTAATGAATCGCCTCCATCCATGGAGAGCAACACACTTTCTTTACAGAAGTGATAAAGAGGCGGGAACGATCCTCTGATCCCAACCTCCTTGCTCCATCCTATAGAAACTTAGAGCAGTCTTTAAAGGGAGCCTGCAAAAATGCTGTCTTTGTAGCCCAGCTTCACAGACTACCACTTTCAAAGAGATATATTGTAAAAGCAGGGACCAATTCACCATTGTCCCATGCTCTCATAACCTAGGTTGAAACCATAGGAAGCTCTAAGCATTGGCGAGGAAATAGCTATACCCGTGAATCCTTTGTCAAGGGGCGCTAACCCCATAGAGTTCTCTTAGAGGCTGCGCACAACCCAATAAGCCACTATCCCAGAGACTGAGCAGCACAGTCAGCCCAGGCGACAAAACAGAGAGATATACTCCATTTATGTCATTCGCTCTTCTACTAGGTCAAAAAAGGAGGCCAATGTCCTCAGACATGCCACCAATAGCCAAAAGAATGTTTGCATCAACCAATACCATTAGATGGTACGATCGATGCAATAAATGGTTAACTTTTACTGCTTGATCTCTGTTAGCGACAGGTGCTACACATACTGGCAGGAGACCGACAACTTTGGGTAACAATAGCTACTAAAGGCTTTGAGGAGGCAGAGGATCTGGACTCGGCCATACAGGGGATAAATCTCTTGAAAGCAGTGGACTACATCCTTGTCTCCTTGAATCTCTCCATTACCGTCTCAATGGATGTGGTTTGCCTGAGGAGATCAGGAAATAGTCACTGATTCCGTTCATAAATGGTTAATAAGGGGAATGCTAACGATTTACAAATGTGTTATAAGTTGGTAAAGTTATTAGCCGTTATATTATTAACCACTAAATCATTGTAATATTAATGTTGTTGTAAAATTGTTGTATCATTATCTCAATAAAACAATGGTTAATCGTGAAAGAATGATGAATAAACCATTAATAAATTGTCAGTATATCATTTATTGAAAAACAGAATAAAATGTATATAATGAATAAATAGGCCTATATGCAAATATATTTCACTTAAATTAACAGATTAACAAAACGAAAGAAAAAAGAAAGAGTTTCGTTTAATTTTTTTGAGGGTATGCAAATAAAAGTAGAGTTTAATTAGAGAGCAAATAAAAGTATACAGTTTTTGAATGATGTCTTACTCTTATCTGTATGACCATCAATGATGGAGTATTTTAAAGGGGACATGAACTGGATTTTTTTATTATTTTATTTTATAATGTTTCCTGAGGTGCACTTATAAAGTTAATATGATTTTTACATTAAAAAAATAATTTAGAAATAAATGGCTATTTTCTATTTTAGTCCTCTTTGAACGCTGTTTGAAGGGGCGTGTCTGCTGTGAGACTTCATTGTAAACACCCACTGCTGTGATTGGCTGACATCTTTGCATATGAAATAAGTATTACATGTGGAACCCTCTCGAATACTTTTACTACATTTTTACTATCACAAATTAATGAATCATGAAAAGTGTTGAATATTGCATTATATTTAGATCTATTCCCATCACATGGAAGGTTGCATAAACCTTTTTTACAGCTTGATTATATAAATGTTTTTTTAATTGATGACAAGGACGTTTTAAGTTATGGAACTTGCAGGATGTATTAATGATACAAAGACCTCTTATATGCCAAAAGATCAAGGAAAATTTAATTTCTCAATTTGTCATGACCCCTTTAAATTGTTTTCGCTGTTATGAGGAAAAAATTCAAGTGATCACGCAGGCACCTCAAGCACATTTTTGCGCATGTGAAGGATGATGTTTTACGTTGATATTGGAATGCGAGTGAAGTACAAAGCCTGTAGTTTACATAATAAATAATAGTTTAGCATCCAAATACATTATGAATTCATTTTGGTTTGACGTTTATATAGCTACTTTTATTTTTCATTCTTGTTCTGTTCTGAATACGGTTACATTTTTGTGGAGTAGGGGAATAGCCTATGTTTATAGTGTTTATAATGTTTGTAAACATTTTGCTTTATTTACCTTCAGGGCCGTCGCTAGTGGGGTAAAATGTGGTGACAATTACAGGGGCCCCCAATGCCCAGGGGGCCCACTAAATCAAGTAGTTATGCTATATATTCCCCTACTCTTATGAATCACCATAGTATATATACTGCAGCGTTAACTTGTATGCCTGACACCTAGAGTTTAATGAAAACTACAAAAACATGCAATATAGTTAAAAACGTTTTTCAAATATCTCCTCTCTCTCCCCTCTATAAACGTCACTGGGTACCACATTTGCCTAATGCCCGCCTATGTTTTACATTGTCCGCCTGTGAATAACTTGACCCGCCCTCAAACGCTGTAGCTAGCTGCTGGTTCCTGTGGTTAAAGGGGTGGTTGATTATGATTTCACTTTTTAAACTTTATTTAGTGTGTAATGTTGCTGTTTGAGCATAAACAACATCTGCAAAGTTACGACGCTCAAAGTTCAAAGAAAAGGGAGATATTTTCTTTTAAAGAAATTGCATTTTAAGGACTACAACAAACGGGACTACAACGAGCTTCTCGTGGGTTAGTGACATCACTAACCCTAAAATTTACATAAACACGCAACAAAGGCCATGTTGAGAAGAGTTAGTAGTGTTGTTGCCATGCCATCGAAACGCTGAACCTTCCTGAATATTATAATCCAAATATAGCTCTCTTTGCTACACATTTTACCGAGGACAGCAGTTCCCACTTTAGAAGCAGAAGCTGCTGTTTATGGACCACAACCTGTAAGTATGTTTTATTCTTTGTTGATGTGTTTTCCATGAATAGTTTCTATCGTTATGTTATCTATCGTCGTTTTATGCTGTAGCAAGGACGAAAACAAAGGCAAACGCTGTTTGGCTCTGCTAGCCAGTTACCTAATTGCTAATTCAAATTTATCCGACAAACACCTACAAACTTCTTTTTAATCCCACTAGCGAACTTTCTAATGTTGGTGTTTGTTGGCGTTTAAGTGATCAGTGTAAATACAGGCACGTTAAACATGGTTTTGTGTTTGATATGGCCAGTGTAGTAAATCCATGATTAGTCTTCATAATGGTCTTATCTTTCTGGAGACAGATATTTGGCTACACTTGTTGTATAAAGACAAAACTAACAGTGCTACGCAGTCAGTAGCGATCACTATAGATCCAGTCTGTAATCAAATAATCCCTTCGAGAACTGTAGTATAATTTGTTAGAACGATTATATGAAAAAAAAGGCTACAAGGCAAATGTGTATTCTGCTGTACTAAAGCTTTAATAAGGCTAAATCCGTATATCAAAAGCTAACATAAACAGTAGTAGCATTTGCAAATAACAGCGTATCTACAAAGTATGAGACAACTTCAAGTAAAAAAACATACCATTCTGAAAAGTCCTGTAACAGCTGTTCTTGCACAGGTTCTGCTCGATCCTCTTCACTAATATTCTCTAGGTCTGATTCGGGCTCATATTATAAGGCAACTGATAAGGCAATATTGACGCCATTGTTTATTACAGTACACCTGAGCATGTGCAACTACCCGTAATGGTAAGGGGCGTGACATTTCCGGAAAACGTGCACTAGGCGGTTAGCGAATCACAACTCACTGGGCCAGCTAACGAATCTGAGCCCATTGCGTATTTCTGAGGGAGGGGCTTCATAGAACCAGGAAATCATCAGACCATTTTTACGAGAAGGGACACAGTGGTGTAGAATAAAGCTAAATTATGTGAAAAATAATGCTTTTTTTTTTTTTTAAATGAAGCATGAACCCATGTTACAGTACACCCCATAAACACAATCAAGCCTTCGAAAAAAAGCAGATCAACCACCCCTTTAAAATTACCCCAGTGATACAACAGCAGTATAACCTTCTGAAGATTGCTTCTCAAATCTCTGTAAGGTTTAAATGGGATTTACAAAACACTTATCCATTAAAGATGGGGCAGTACCCACTTTATTTGGACCAACTTTCTCCTCAGAATCACAACGTGTAAGTATGATTAATTATTGATGTATATATTTTCTACAGAGTGTTCAAAATATGTAGTTTTGTGTTTTATATTGTGTATGTCTCCGGCTAAACGGCTGACTCACATTAATACTGACTTACTGAAATAGTTCTGCTAATCAGCTGTGGGCTGCAGTATTACCTAAAATTGTGTCATTCTTACTTTGAGAAATGGTAAAGGATGGAGCAAGATTTGTTTTACAAACTTTAATGTTACACCAGTCTTTCACGTTAGTGTTTGGCTAACGTATGCGCTGTTATGATACAGTAATGATGTAGTTTCCACATGTGCACCGCAATAAATTAGAAATATACCAAGTTTGTTGATGGACATACAATTGTTAATGCTGATGTAGAGGAATTACAGTTGCAACATCTCATAATGTACGTCAAACTGAATAGTCTATCACTGAGAAACGTCCTGCTCAAGTCGTCCTTGCGATGGAGGTTCGGGTTGAATAACTAGTTCTTCCAATGTTTCATCACTGGACTCACGCTTGGATTGATATGATAAAATCCACGCCATTGTTACTGTCTTTACAGTGTGTACAATTGCTGTGCTTTAGGGAGCCTCTGGAGCTGAAAATCAGTTATGGTAATGGGCGTTTTGTTTCCGTCATGTGCTGTAAGCGGTAGACCAATCACAACAAACTGGGCCATCTGGCCAATCAGAGCAGAGCAGGCTCGCGGAAAGGAGGGATTTAGAGAGACTGAATCATCGAACGAATCGTTTGAGAGTCATTGAAAAATGTGGTGATGTGCAATGTTATGAGAAAATTAAAGTGTTTTTTTTCTTCTTTGATGCATGTAAACCTGTTGTAAGAGACCTCCAAAACAAAATTAGGAACCTTTAAAATAGCATAATAGGGGCACTTTAACCAATATAAAATTGTAAATACAGTGCTGTGCAAAAGTCTTAGGCATGTTAGTATTTTCACAAAAAAAAAATGGTTTTAAGCCAGTTATTCATATCTTTTGCTGTAGTGTGTCATTAGGAAATATCCGTTTACATTTCCAAACATTCCTTTTCCCATTAATTGTTATAATTCAGTGAGATTTTTGTATGCACAAGAAGTCTGACAACAGCCGGTATGCTCCACACAGAGATCTGATCTCACCATCATCAAGTCCATCTGGGATTACGTAAAGAAACAGAAAAAAACTGAGACAGACCAAATCCAGAATAACTGCGTCAACATCCCCAAGACACTTCAAGAAACCTATACCTGCAAAGCTACAGCACTGAGAAAGTTTTTAGGTTTATGCTGTAAATTGAGGATGCTTTAAAAAAATAATGTCATAAATTAATTTTATTTATCAGTTAACTTCTATTAACTAAATCAAATCAATATTTGGTGTGACCACCCTTTGCATTTAAAACAGCTTTTGTCCTAGGTACACTTGCAGACCGGCTGTTGTCAGACTCCTTGTTCATACAAAAATATCACTGGATTATTACAATTAATGGCAAAAGGAATGTTTGAAAATGTAAACTGATATTTCCTACTGACACACTATAGCAAAAGATTTAAATAATTGGCTTAAAACCATTTTTTATGGTGAAAATATTAATGTGCCCACAGTACTGTATATATAAAACAAAACAAACAAAAAATATTCTTATACACAGAAACACCTCAACCATATTCAAAATAAACAAATAAAAATATAAGTAATTACTATGTAGACCTCTTAAAGAGCTGATTTTTGCAGAAAGGTTGGTTAGTTTAACATTTATAATGTTATTCTTGATAAAATATGACAAGCTTTAATAAGCATAGTTTCTCTCATCAATATATGCTTTAAACATTAAAATTTACTTAACATTTGTCACAGTTAATGTGATTTAAATATTGATTAGCAGTGGTGCAACAAAACTGGCTTATTAAAATACAAAGAGCTGCAAAAAAGTGGGAAAGGACTAGAGCTTTTGGTCCTTGCATTGAGATCATTGGGACCTGGGTCAATTGGAAAGGAAGTGAAATAAAAGAGATGATTTTTTTCTTTCTCATAACAGTTAAGACTCGTTATACGGCAGGTAAATTGCTCCCCTTGGCTTGGATTGGCACTAACTAGCCAAAGTAAACACACTTATTCTAATATATGCCACTAATATCCCACCAGAGCCTCTGTATAGAGGTCAATTTATAACACTACTTATAGTTACATATTATTCTATAAAAATTTATGACACCCCCAAAGTATTATAATCCTGTATTTGACCAAGGTCAATTTTTTTGTTTTCTAAAAAAAAAAATTACTGAGTGAATGGAAATGACAGTACATTTCTGTGCCTGAGTCCATTAGATTGCTTGCATAATTTGTATTCACTTGATGATACTCCTACAATTATTATTATTTTGTGGTCACTCTGCTACCACTTATACATGTCATCTCCGAGATAGAGTGCACAACCAATATATACAGAAGCCCAAAGTAATTTAAGTAGTATTTTCCTTTGCCAGCGTACTGTTGCCAACTCTTTGATCTCAAAAACTGTAGTGCCTTGCCGCTCGCAAATAAACCGTGTTTAATTGCCATTCACTAGACACTGCCATGTCTAAAACATTTACAAACCAGTCTGGTGTGACAGAAACAGAAGCTTCTCATCAGAAGCAGAGCTTTCCTTTTTACTGGAGTTGAAAAATTGTACAGTATGTGTGCACAGAATAAGCTTAGGAAAACACATTAAAGCAAGTGGCAAAATGCAAGCACACTGTACTTGCAACGAAATGGATTAGTACATAATCAAATTCATAAATATTACATTGTTTTAACATTATTAAAAATACATTCTGAGTGACTGATACTATCTTTGACATAGAATACACTTGTTTACATGCGCCGTCAGTCTTGGCTGTTACAGCGCCCCTTCTCTCTCACACCCACTCCAGTCAGGAACCTGACGAAGGGTGGCGATGATAATAAGAGGGAGGCAGCCATTCCGTCACAGGAGAAAAAAAAATCTTGGGAGAAACCAGGCTCACCCTTACGAAAAAGAAGTATACTTCAAGTTAATTTTATGAAGTATACTTAAGTAATGTTCAAGTATATTTTTAAGTATACTTTATGTAGTAAGTATACTAATATCAATGTGTACTAGTAGTAAACTTGTAAGTGTACTATTTCAATACTGCTTTGGACTAAATTGGCCCACTTTAAGTATATAAAAGTATACGTTTAAGTGTACTATAAGTGTAACAGTAGTAAACTTTAAGTGTACAACTAGGTTTCTCATTTGTACTGCATCTGTACTACAAGTGAACTTATAAGTATACTAGTAGTTTACTATTTTAATAAGTAGTACATTTTTGAGTTTATGAAAGTACACTTTGAAGTGTACTCTCAGTAAGCTACTAGTTTAGTAGTTTATACTGCAAGTATACTTGTAAGTTTTCTTTAAGTGAATCCAATCAAATCAAATCACCTTTATTTATATAGCGCTTTTTACAATGCCAATTGTTTCAAAGCAGCTTCACAGTGGTAACAGGAAAATAATGCAACAGAATTTGATTCGGCTGTACAGCCGCTCTGGTGAAAACGGTGATGTCATCCAGCTCATTTTAATTATCATATAGTGTCAATGCGGGCAGATCAGTAATATAGTTTAAATTTAAGTGTCCCCAACTGAGCAAGCCAAAAGCCAAAGGCGACGGTGGCAAGGAACCAGGAACCAGAGAAACCAGGCTCAGTCGGGGTGCCAGTTCTCCTCTGGCCGACGAAGAAATAGTGTATGATTATGATTCTGGCAACATTACAGGTCAGAAGTCATATTAGATCAATAGATATTCGTAGGATTATTCAAAAGATTGGAGTCGTCACGCCGGGGACGGTTTAATGAGGATGTCGTGTCGATGCAGCATTTACAGGGGGGAGTTTAATTGACACGGTCTCTACAGACACTTCAGGGATGCGTTCGTCATGTCCAGGCTAAGGTCCACCATCTGGTCCGGATACGGCCCGGATCCGGCCGACTGCAGTAAACCTTGGGATAAACAGAGAAACTAACATTAGCGTAGATGCCATTCTTCTTATGATGTAACGAGTACATCAGGTGTTATGGGAAGTGTTCCCGGTTCCGGCTGCCCTAGTTAATGCAGCCTAAAACAATCATTTAACTGATTTGAATAATATAAATTAAAAATGTTTTATGTGTATGCCATAGTAAAGAGATGTGTTTTTAGTCTAGATTTAAACTTGCAAAGTGTGTCTGCTTCCCGAACAATGCTAGGAAGACTGTTCCAGAGTTTAGGTGCTAAATAGGAAAAGGATCGACCACCTGCAGTTGATTTTGATATTCTAGGTATTATCAACTGGCCAGAATTTTGAGACCGCAATAGACGTGATGGAGTATAATGCGTTAAGAGCTCGCTCAAGTACTGGGGAGCTAAACCATTTAGTGCTTTGTAAGTAATCAGCAAGATTTTAAAATGTATACGATGTTTAATAGGGAGCCAATGCAGTGTTGCCAGAACCGGGCTAATATGGTCATACTTCCTGGTTCTAGTAAGAACTCTAGCTGCTGCGTTTTGGACAAGCTGCAGTTTATTTATTAAGCGAGCAGGGCAACCACCCAGTAGAGCATTATAATAATCTAGCCTTGATGTCATGAACGCATGAACTAACTGTTCAGCATTTTGCATTGAAAGCATGTGCCGTAATTTAGATATATTTTTAAGATGGTAGAATGCAGTTTTACAGATGCTAGAAATGTGGCTTTCAAATGAGAGATTGGTATCAAAGAGCACACCCAGGTTCCTAACTGACGACGAGGACTTGACAGAGCAGCCATCGAGTGTTAGACAGTATTCTAGGTTACAACTTGTGGAGTTTTTTTATCCAATGATTAAAAATTAAGTTTTTTCTGAATTAAGTTGCAGGAAATTACTAGTCATCCAATTTTTTATATCAGCTATGCAATCCGTTAATCTTGTGAATTGGTAAGTTTCGTCAGGGCTTAAAGAAATATAGAGCTGAGTATCGTCAGCATAACAATGAAAACTAACGCCATGCTTCCTAATAATATCTTCCAGTGGTAGCATGTACAGGGTGAAAAGCAACGGTCCTAGCACTGAGCCCTGCGGTACTCCATACTTGTGATCGGTGTGACATCTCTTCATTTACTGCTACAAACTGATAACGGTCAGATAAGTATGATTTAAACCATGCCAATGAAATTCCACTAATGCCAACATAATTTTCGAGTCTATTCAAAAGAATGTTGTGGTCGATAGTATCGAATGCAGCATTAGAGATCGAGTAACACTAACAGAGAGATACAACCACGATCGGATGATAAGAGTAAATAATTTGTAACTCTAATGAGAGCAGTCTCAGTACTATGATACGGTCTAAATCCTGACTGGAAATCCTCACAGATACCATTTCTTTCTAAAAAGGAGCATAATTGTGAGGACACTGCCTTTTCTAGTATTTTTGACAGAAAGGGTAGATTTGAGATTGGCCTGTAATTGACTAATTCTGTAGGATCAAGTTGCGTTTTTTTAATAAGTGGTTTAATAATAGCCAACTTAAAAGTTTTTGGTACATATCCTAATGTCAAGGATGAATTAATGATATTAAGAAGAGGATCTATGACCTCTGGAAGCATCTCTTTTAGTAGTTTAGTCGGTATAGGGTCGAGCATACATGTTGTTGATTTTGATGATTTAACGAGTTTAGCCAATTCTTCTTCTCCTATAGCAGTGAATGAATGTAATTTTTCCTCAGTGACAGTACAATGCACTGTCTGATGTGATACTGTAGTTGACGGCTGCATGGTTATAATTTTTTTCCTAATATTATCAATCTTACAAGTAAAGAAGTTCATAAAGTCATTACTGCTGTGCTGTTTACAAACATCAGAAGTTGAAGCTTTATCTTTGGTTAATTTAGCCACTGTATCGAATAAATACCTAGGGTTGTGTTTGTTTTCTTCTAAGAGAGTCGAGAAATAAGCAGATCTAGCAGTTTTTAGGGCCTTTCTGTATGCAATCATGCGCTCTTTCCACGAAATGCGAAAAACTTCTAGTTTTGTTTTCTTCCAGCTGCGCTCCATTTTTCTGGCTGCTGTTTTAAGGGCCCGGGTGTGCTCGTTGTACCACGGTGTTGGACTATTTTCTTTAATCTTCTTTAAGCGCAGGGGAGCAACTGTGTCTAAAGTGCTGGAAAAGAGAGAGTCAATAGTTTCTGTTGCAACATCGAGTTCCTCTAGGCTATCTGGGATGCTGAGGAGATGAAACTGATGAGGAAGATTATTTACAAAGCAATCTTTAGTCGCAGCAGTGATAGTCCTGCCATATTTGAAGCGAGGCGACGGCTTTGCAGCCTTTGCTAAATTAAGTGCACATGATACTAGGTAATGATCTGAGATGTCATCGCTCTGCTGCAGAATTTCAATGGTATCAACATTTATTCCATGTGACAGTATTAGGTCTAAAGTATGATTATGGCGATGAGTGGGTGCTGACACGTGTTGCCTTACTCCAATAGAGTTTAGAATATCTCTAAATGTCAATCCCAATGCGTCTTTTTCATTGTCTACATGGATATTAAAATCACCAACAATTAGGACTTTATCTGCAGCCAGTACTAACTCTGATAGAAAATCAGCAAATTCTCTGGTAAAGTCTGTATGGTGCCCTGGTGGCCTGTATACAGTAGCCAACACAAATGTCAAACGGGATTTATCAATTTCACTACATAACGTTACATAAAGCACCAAAACTTCAAAGGAATTATATTTGAAACTAGACTTCTGAGTAATACCGAAGATATTATTATAAATTACAGCAACACCTCCCCCTTTACCTTTCAGACGCGTCTCGTGTTTATAACAATAATCTTGGGGGGTGGACTCATTTAAAGTAATGTAATCGTCAGGTTTGATGTTCTAATCGTAACGGAAGAGTGGTTTTTTGATCCGCGACTGTGCCATCTCACAGTCACCCAGTTGCCCTGCTGCACGGGCTCTACAGCCGGAACCGAACAATGTACAGAGTTCACTAAGCTATTCGCATCCAAAGCAGTGTCTAAAGCTGTTACATTCTCACTACTCTCAAATAAAGTCTGGATGCGTGTCTCTAATTCTGAAATCTTCTCCGTCAGCCTGACTATCTCCTTACATTTATCACATGTGAAGCCCTGTTCGCCAGCGGAGAAAGATATACTAAACATGAAACATGCAGTGCAAGTGACAATGACAGGAGAAGAAGACATGGCTTACCGTATTTGTTGATTAATCCAACTTACCACAGTTGTTTGATGGAATCTATTTACTAATCCAACTCACCACAGTTGTTTAATGAACTCAGAAAACAAGAGACCCGAGTGCAGAGATGGCAAGCTAACAGGCTAGTGAAATGCTAATGCGTGATAGTGATTTAGATTAAAAGCTAGCGATGTCAGATTTAATGTGGTAGGCAATATTAGACAATATATGGTGATGGGTAAGTTATATTTAGCAGTTTAAACAACAGGGAATGATATTAAATAAAGATTCAAAAGCAAGCAAAGCACACGCGAGCACAGCAGGCAGCAGGACAAACAGGAGGCAGACAGGAGCAATCGATCAGGCAACTACACCTGTAAAAAAGGTGTAGTGAACATAACATTATACTTATAGTTTACTATTTATATATTATTTTTGCACTTTAAGTATACTACTATGTTCAAATGTAGATATTAATTTTTTATACTTGAACTATACCTTTAACTGTACTTTACCTAATTTTAAAAACATTTTATTATAGCTTCATGCATCCTTTTTTATCAACACTTGAATGTGGGTAAGTTTCATAAAGAAAGGCAACATTTTAAACAAAAAGTTGAGAAAATCGTATTTTTGTCATAGACGCCTTGATCTGATTCAGAACGATGATCAAAACACAGATGGAGTAGATCGAGTCCATCAACACCCCCAAAGCTTCACAGTAGTTTTCTCTTCATTCAGTAACATTAGGCAGTTTTGATTTACATGCTGTTTAATGTTTGATGATCACGTTATCTTCTATCACTTGTTTCAGCTTCTTCTCCTGTATTTTGATCAGGAGATTCTTTACTAGAAGATGTGTCATAGCGCTTCCTACCCTGTAACAGTGAAAACATGGATAGCTGGAAAATTCATTCAATGGTGGGGAAAGAGTAAAGTAAATTCCTATGTACACTACCAGTGGACTAGCCTACACAAAAATTCAGATACGCAGAATTAGGAACATATCTGTTTTATATCAATATTCTAATCAATATTTTCAAACAATGTAAATTTAACAAGACTGTATGTAAAACTATGTACAAAAAAATAATATATTTTAGGCTACTCAATCAAAAGATTAAACACAATTACAAGCCAAGTATACTTTGAATACTTAATTATACTTTTAAGTATATCTCGATCAAAAGATTGAGTACAAGTATAGGCCAAATATACTTAGACTTTTCTCTCAGTATAAGTCAAGTATACTTAAAATAGTGCATGTTTATTTCTGAGAAGTACATCAAGTATATTTCTGAGAAGTATATAAAAAGTAGACTGAAAGTATACTTTATTTTTAGTTTAAAAGAAGTATACTAATAGAACACTTGAATAAACTTTTTCGTAAGGGCAGTCAGGGGCCCAGTTGAAACAAACATAGTGTGATTATGATGCAGGCTGCATCACAATACAAAAATTAGATTGTGGATTGGTAGCATTCAAATATTTCATCCAATTCATTTTGCTTGAAGATTGGATTTATCACGCCAGCACAGAGACGAAACTGTTCATAGGTCTGTGCAGAGTACTTTGCTGAGGACCTGTGCCGGTGGCTGTTGTGTCGACAAGGCCTTCACAGGGGATTGTCTAGTTGAAATGATCTCTGCTGACATTTCAAAAACATTTAAAAATCTGACGACCCCAAACTTTTGAACGGTAGTGTAGTAACACCATGTTTTTGTTTGTAAGTGGTGACTGGAACTTCTCACAAAGAGCTGTTAGTTTATCAGAGTATGAGACTCTGAACTTAGGTGAGGTGTGTACATGTGCAAATTGCATATGTACTGGCAGCTTCAGTCTGTTTCCCAGAAGGAAAGTACATAAAGAGCTGAAACTGAAGACTCCTTGCCAAGATGAAAAGCAGCTCAATGAACACATCTCAGGACAGAAACTGGCTGCTCTCAGTGTTTAATCTCGTCAATGTTGAGAATTACTGTTTGTGGAAGTTTTTTTTTTTTTTTTTTGATAAACATTATGAAGAAACTTAAATCATTTAAATTATACTGTTTACAAAAATATGGCGAGAAATAAACACTCCAAGACATTCTGAATGTTGTATCAAGAAGAAAATGCTGAAAGAATTTATTAAAATCCAGTTGGGCTTAACCCATGTGACATCACAGGTAAACTGTGCTAGCAAGGTTAATGAGCCTAATTTTATTATTTTGCACTTTATCATCAACTAAAAAAATGTAAAAATATTATGCTATTTCAGTCAGAATAAAAATTGACATGACAGAATATTGACTAAATTTAAAGGACATTTAAAATAAATAAAAACTCAGAAAAACAAAAACACAGATTTTAACTAGAGAAACTTATCTGTACACTGTTGTTTATTTGTTCTGATGAAGCTTCTGGCTTCTAGATGGATCAACAGATCCTCTGGACACAGCAGACGTGAAAAATGGGTGAAGGCCTTTACTTTCTAAGCCTCTGAGAGCCTCCCTGGAGAACATCAATATCTGCATGCTCTGTCAAAGCTGGCTCTGTTTGTGTCTTGCAACATACAGTTTTGCTTTTTGACCCATATTCCAGACATGTCTGCGCACTGGAGTGGCGTGCACGTGCAGCCTGTGAATTTCTGCCTGTAGTTTTAGTGAGGTGGAAAAACACTTAGGCCTTTTTAGCTTTCAAATGATTTTGAAAGCATGACACTTACGGCTGCCAGATGAGGCCACTCTTTTGTGGGAAACCAGAGTGCTGGCTTCTCCAGCAGTGCTCGCACGAGACAAAGGACAGGGCTTCTGGAATTTGTCACAAGCAGTATTATCCTATGCATTAAAATCTCTGCTTGAGTTGGACCAGCTTATGACATTTCAAACACCTAAGGGACAAATCTTACAGTACTGGATGTTATTGTTAAACAGTATTAAGTGTAATAATAAACAGTAATTGTAAACAGACAGTCGTTATTTACAACAGCTATGGTATTTAGCTACATGCTGTGCAACTACCGGCGCAACACCAACAGGTTACTGAAAAAGTTGTTAACTGGATTCACACTACATCCTTCTGTTAAAGAAAATCATTAAAGCTTGACTTGATGAAATTGCTGGTTATTACGTTGTACATGGGATATGTATTGCTTTACAGTCTTTGTGCTGTTTTAGTGTCCTTTATAACCTCCTTCCTTCCTCACGCATAGTACACAGTTTTCGGTAAGCCCTGGCACACTAGGGAGTGAGGAAGCTGGTATGGTTCATTAAGTGAATACTGCACACCACCCACGTCACTCTACACAATGATGCCTTTCTTGACAGAAAAATCATATAAGAAAAAAGTTTTCTTTTGGTTTTCTGTTTTTCTTTTTTTACTCTTTAGCCAGCAATTTCACAATAAAATGAAATCTATGATGGCTGTTGCGATTAAAGTGAAATGTGAAAATGTTTGAAAAGTGTAGATTTTGGCATTACATTTAGATCTGCTCACATTGCATCAGATTTCTTTTTACACTTTTTTTTTTTTGCAGCACTGAGCGTTTTGCAGCACAATCACAAGTAGCTTATGAATGCAAATGGCACCATTGAAAACGCCGTAACTGACTGAATTCTGCACTCTCATAAATTATGTAAAAAGGATGTAAAATATCTCATCATGAACAACAAAGTGCAGATACAATGTAAGTGATTAATTTTGAAGTGTATAGCTTTAGTAGTTACAGCGGGAATTTGAAGCCATGAACCGTTTCAGTGATTAGGACATTCTTTTATTGCTTTCTATATATACATTTTTTTGCATGTTATTCCATATACAGTTTTGTGAGATATCATCTTGTGATGTGGCATTAGCAGATTTCATCTTGCACCCCTGTGTTCCTGAACACAGCATGAGCCTTGACATCTGTTTAGCGAACAAATTAATCTATAAACCTAAGAAATTTGTCTTGGTGACAAAAGAAGCTTCCAGTGCACAGAAACAACAAAAGCAACAAGACACATATAATAAAAATTAAAATATTCTCCTCATAGTGAACAAGATGTCATTTCGGAAGTGTGTGCCGCTGTGTCCTCGCTTTTTTATAAGTGAGGTCATGCACGGTAAGTGTGTCAAATTTAGAGGTGCAACAACTAATCACGATTAGTCACGTCTGTGTGTTGTACACGGAAACCATCCGCCGTTCGTTGCGCTTTTCAGTAGTGAATAACACATTTCTATGGTCAAAACACATATTGAAAATTGCAGATAGCACAGAGTGAGCTACTGCGGGAATTGTACATGCCCCAAGTTGTCCGAAACATGAGAATGCTTTATATTAAGTGCTTAAAATAAAAGCATAAGCTTTTACCGCGAATCATGTGCTGTTTAATGATTTTGATACGTGTTTTCCTAAATGCAAATGTTAGAAAGTCCCACAAGTATTTCTATTTTGCATAACCTGACAATAAGAGAGTCTTAAACTTTACAGACTTTAATGACTGAGTGCTGGTTTGCGGATATGCGTCAAATATGGAGCACATGTAATATAATAATAATTCTGATTAACATATACATTTTGCTTGTAGGTTTAAATTTCTACATGTAACAAGTAATCGTATTTTTATGAGAACAGTAACAGTAAAGGGACTATTGTTGGAGTATCCTATAATTACTATAATGAGATGAGTGAATGTGTGTTCCTTATACTTCGTACAAGTTAACATTTTTGTTTATTATCATTTTTTAATTTCATTTTTAAAAGTCATTTTATCTTATGCTTTAAAATGGTGAGCAATGAGTTGTTTTTTTGGTTTAGAATGTAATGTTTAGTTCCCTTTCGAATGGGAACTTGCACTGTGTCCTAGGATGCTATGAGGAATGCCTCCAGTGTGACCAGTGTCTGAAGCACGTTATAGGAATCTGGCGTTTGAACAGGCGTTCAGCTCTTGGGGGAGTCGAAGGCACTCATAGTGATATGTTTGTTACTGTTTTTTTGTGTGGTTCTTGTTAAAATATTATTTTATATATTAATATATATAAATATATATTATTGGGCCTAAATGTCCCGTACATGACTGTCCTGTTTATTGACCGCTACGCTGATGTAACCACTGACTAAAGGGCCGTTCACATATGTTGCGTCTTTTGAGCGCTCAAGTTCGTTATTTTAAATGTAGACGCGCGACAAGCGCGCTCAAATAGAGAGACTAATTCGTTTTCGTTCATCTTGCACTGTCCCTGTTTGCACTTTTGCCCTCAACGTCTCTTTTGCGCTGTATTTTTTTTTACCACTGCTCTGTGTTGTTTTCATGTGTAAATCCAAGTAGCTATACACTACCGTTCAAAAGTTTTAGATTTTCTAATGTTTTCAAAAAAATTTCTTCTGCTTAACAAGGCTGCATTTATTTGATCCAAAATACAGCAAAAACAGTAATATTGCAAAGTATTTTTATAATTTAAAATAATTGTTTTCTATTTGGATATATTTTTAAAATGCAATTTATTCCATTTTATTTACTTCAGTTTCACATGATCCTTCAGAAATCATTGGTATATGCTGATTTGCTGCTCAAGAAACATTTCTTATTATTATGAATGTTGAAAACATTTGTGTACAATTTATTTCAGGATTCTTTGATAAATAGAAAGTTCAAAACAACAGCATTTATCTGAAATAGAAATCTATTGTAACATTATACACTACCGTTCTGAGTAAAAGTTTAGTTTTTTTGTTGCTGTTTTGTTTTTTGTTTTTTGAAAGAAATTAATACTTTTCACAAAGATGCCTTATATTGATCAAAAAACACAGTAAAGACATTTATAATGTTACAAAATCTTTTTATTTCAGATAAATGTTATTCTTTTGAACTTTGTTATTCTTTTGAACCCAGAGGGAACTTTTTGTTCCCTCTGGGTTAAATCTTTGATTTATCAAAGAATCCTGAAAAACATTACACAACTGTTTTCAACATTCATAATAATGAGATGTTTGTTGAACAAATAATCATATTAGAATGATTTCTGAAGGATCATTTGACACTGAAGACTGGAGTAATAATGCTGAAAATTCAGCTTTGCCATCTCAGGAATAAATTACACTTTACCATGTATTCACATAGAAAACATTTATTTTAAATTGTAAAAATATTTCACAATATTACTGTTTTTACTATTTTGGATCAAATAAATCCAGCCTTGGTGAGCAGAAGAGACTTATTTAAAAAAAAAACAAAAAAAAACATACAGATCTAAAACTTTTGAACGGTACTGTAGGTCTAAAGTCTTTATGTAAAGAAAATGTATAGTCAGATTACTTCTTTTAAATTAAACGTGATTTTGTGAATAAGCTACAAACAATACATTCAATGATTAAGTCTCCTCACATGCATTCTCTATAGATCCCTCTGTCACATTCCTCATTGATATTCAGGGGAGGAGTCTCAGGTGTGAATCACAGCATTATTCATGATGGTCCACATCCTCCCCGCATACAGCCATTCTGACAATAAGTGTCTTACAGAAGTTAAATGACTATATTGTTTTGTATGAATGAGTGATCAAAATGGTTTTCACATTGTTTTGAAGAAAAAACTCTAGGCAACAACATCCAGTTCTGAAAAGCCTTGTGAACAAATGTTTACTGTGTGATATATGGCCTGATTTCAGTGATTTAACATTTTAGTTTTTTCAAAAACTATGCATAAACATTTTTTTCTCAAAACTACAAACTTTTATGTACATGTTGCTCACATATTACTGTAGCCCTGTTTGTGCTGAATACAGTGTAATCAGACTTTAGCCATTAATATGCTTTAAAGCAACTGAAAAAAACACAAATGTCAGAGCATGTCAAACTTCTTCAGGGCCACAAAATATCCTTAGTGTCCAGAGGGTTAAAGACAAAAGGTGAGAATCTCAGTAATCTGGCTCATTTGACTTACAGTAAATAGAACAGGAACTGGCCGAAATATCTTGCTGGAAACTTTGCATAACAGAATAATTCATCTGATGTCATCATCTTTACCTTAAATGCTAAATACAACGTACTTCCTTTTAGTTTTAAACAGATTCTTAAATTTGTAATCCCACAATAGCTTGGGTAGTGGCCATAGGGAATATTGTCTGGTGCATCCTGAATGCAGGGGAAGTTTTCATTCTAGTGCTTAGTTACAGCTGATATAACAGTCTTTCCCCTCAGCATGGCACAGTGGGTATTTGTTCCCCATAGCGTCCTTGGATGCTCTGTGAGTTCCCATTCGAAAGGGAATGTCTCAGGTTATGAAAGTAACCATGGTTCCCTTTCGTTCAGTCACTCCGAGTAACGTCAGTGACTGACGAATGGGGGTTTCGCTTAGAAGCCTATCATCTTCGAGATCTAGAAAACGCCCAATGGCAGCGCCAATGCCATGGGCATGCGGAATTTGCATAGCGTAACTCCGCCCCACAGCGTGGGTATATAAGGAAGTACGCTGGCAACATCGCATTATGTTTCTGCTTCGGAGCCAAGAGTATCTCTTCACTCCTCAAGCCTTCTGAGTATCGTCAGCTTCTTCGAGACGAACAGCTTTCCAGTTGGTGTTGGTGTGGCTGCGTGTTCCAGCGATCGTTTACTGCCTGCCTGCTGATCTGTGCAGTGGTCTGCATTCAGCCGGTATTCGGTCCCTGGGCGCTTCGGCATCACTGCGAAGCTTCCTCTCTTAAAAGAGCTCACACTTGGCACGTCTTTTTCAAGATGTCTCGCCAGTGTGCTTCTGGGTGCGGTCGATATCTGCCGCCCTCTGATGGGCACAATCACTGCCTGATGTGCTTGGGCTTTCAGCATGCTCAGGCAGCGTTTGTGGATGAGACATGTTCCCACTGCGGGGACATGCCCATCTCGGTGCTGCGGTCGAGACTCAATGAGCTCCGTAATAGAGTGAGAGTCCCCTCTGCCACACCCCAATCTGCGGTCTCTACGCGAGGCAGCACTTTGGCTGGTGGCCAGGGTGACCTGAGGGTGACGGTGTGGAACAAAGCCCCGACGCTCATGCCTCGGACCACACCCCCCATCGGAGCCGGCTCCTGCTGTTCCGAGTGTGTCGTTTGGCGCCGCAGAGGACGAGCGTATGTCGATCGCCGCATCACAAGGTGGGCTGGAGTCCTCCGAGGATGATGATTCGGCTGTGCTGCCGCCTTCCGGTGTGCCAGCATTGTCCGAGTCGGACCCGGAGTTGACAGCCATGCTTTCCCGGGCAGCCGCGAGTCTCGGGTTGGAGTGGAACCCTCCACCCCGTCCTGAACGCTCGCGGTTGGACGATTGGTTTTTGGGGGCGCCGCGTTCTGACACCCGTCAGACCACGCCCCCAATACCTTTTTTCCCGGAGGTGCATGAGGAGGTCACGCGGTCCTGGAAGTCCCCGTTGTCTTCCCGTGACCGATCGGCGGCCTCCTCCGCCTTCTCTGCCCTCGATGGGGCCGCGGCCAAAGGGTACACTGGGGTTCCCCCGGTTGAACGCTCTGTTGTGATGCAACTGTGTCCGCAGAGTGCTTCAACGTGGCGTGGCGACCCTAAGCACCCCTCCAAAGCCTGTAGTTTCACATCAACCTTGGTGGCGAAATCCTACAGAGCTGCGGGGCAGGCTGCCGCCTCTTTGCATGCCATGGCCATCCTTCAGGCCTACCAGGCCCGGATGCTCAAGGACATGCACGAGGGTAGAGCTGACCCAGGGCTCAGAAATGAGCTGCGTGCCGCCACCGACCTCGCCCTCCGGGCGACGAAGGTGACCGCACGCTCCCTGGGCCAGGTGATGTCCACAGCAGTGGTCCAGGAGAGACACCTATGGCTCAACCTGGCTGATATGCGGGACGCCGAGCGGACTCGTCTCCTCGACGCTCCCATATCCCAGGATGGGCTATTCGGCGGCGCGGTTGAGAACTTCGCCCAACAGTTCTCAGCCGCCCAAAAGCAGACTGAGGCCATCAAGCACGTACTGCCCCGGCGGCCAGCTGCTGCTTCCACCCAGCCGCCGGCACAGTTGCCTCAGTCTGCTCGCCGCCGAGGGCGCCCTCCCACGGCTCCCGCCCCTCCCGCGCCACCCAAGCAGCAGCCTCCACCTGGGCCGCGCCGTGGAGGACGCCGTAGGAAGGCGCCCCAGTCCGCTCCAGCCCCGCAGCCCGCCAAGCGCCAGGCTAAGCGGCGCTCCTGACGCGGACAGCTCAGGGATGGGCAGTTCTTTCCAGGAGATGGTAGCAGGACCACTCCTTCCCCCGGTGGAGGGCCGGGGGAGAATCCGTTGTTCCGCTGCTGGCCCCCGGGTCAGCAGCACCCTTTTATGGTTAAAGAAAGAACTGACATACCCATCCCTGAGCGACCAGAGACCGATGGCAGTGTGCACCGCCCCCGGGCCACGCCACTCTCGTCCCTCTCTGACGCCAGTCTCCTCTCAGAGCAGACCCCAGTGGAACGCGCGTCCTTCCCTGGTCTCCTCTGTCAGGACGCGGCTGATGACCGTGCCCCCACACCGGGACGCTACGCCTCCCACGTCTGGGCCGGTCACGCCGCCTCGCTGCCCCACCCAGGGTACGTCTATGGTTCGCATGACCCCGCTGGTGCAGTTTCTGGGAGCCTGGCTTCAGCTCCCTGGACTGTCCCGCTGGGTCGCGAAGACCATCAGGCTCGGCTATGCGATTCAGTTCGCTCAGGCTCCTCCTCGTTTCCGGGGAGTCCGATTCACCATAGTGGGGCCCAATGCCCCCCTCATGCGTGCGGAGGTTGCTACCTTGCTGGCGAAGGGTGCGATCGAGCCTGTCCCTCCAGCCGAAATGGAGTCCGGCTTCTACAGCCCTTACTTCATTGTACCCAAGAAAACCGGTGGGTTACGATCGATCCTGGACCTGCGCGTCCTGAACCGATCCCTTCACAGGCTTCCGTTCAGGATGTTGACAGCGAAACGCCTTTTCGAATGCGTTCGTCCAGCAGATTGGTTTGCAGCGATCGACCTGAAGGACGCCTACTTCCATGTCTCCATTCTTCCTCGACACAGACCGTTCCTACGGTTTGCTTTCGAGGGGCGGGCATACCAGTACGCGGTCCTCCCATTCGGGCTAGCTCTGTCCCCTCGCGTCTTCACGAAGATTGTCGAGGCAGCCCTTGTGCCACTCAGGCAACACGGGGTTCGCATCCTGAACTACCTCGACGACTGGCTGATCCTCAGCCACTCTCGAGAGCAGGTGTGCGAACACAGAGACCTGGTGCTCCAGCACCTAGCCCGTCTGGGCCTTCGGGTCAACTGGGAGAAGAGCAAACTCTGCCCAGTGCAGAGGATCTCTTTTCTCGGTATGGAAATCGACTCGGTCGCCATGTGTGCGCAGCTTACGAGCGAGCGCGCGCAGTCACTGCTGACTTGCCTTCGTCAAATCGAGAGCAAGAGTGCGGTTCCACTGAAGTTATTTCAGAGGCTCCTGGGGCATATGGCATCTGCAGCCGCGGTAACGCCGCTCGGTTTGCTTCATATGAGACCGCTTCAGCACTGGCTTCGCGATCGAGTCCCGAGATGGGCATGGCAGTCGGGCACGCTCCGGGTCCCAGTGACTCGGGCCTGCCTGCAGACCCTCACCCCGTGGTCGAACCTCAGTTTTCTACGGGCCGGTGTGTCCTTAGAACGAGTTTCCAGGCATATTGTTGTGTCAACAGATGCCTCCACCACGGGCTGGGGTGCCATGTGCAATGGACATGCTGCCGCGGGCTCCTGGACAGGACCCCAGCGCCTCCTGCATGTCAATTGCCTCGAGTTGCTGGCAGTACGGTTCGCCCTGCACCGCTTCCGAGCGCTGCTCAAGGGTCAACACGTGCTAGTCCGGTCAGACAACACGGCCACAGTAGCGTACATCAACCACCAGGGTGGTCTGCGTTCCCGCCGCATGTCTCAACTCGCCCGCCATCTCGTCTTATGGAGTCAGAAGCACCTGAGGTCCCTTCGTGCCATCCATATCCCGGGAGTCCTGAACCGTGCAGCCGACGAGCTCTCACGGCTTCAGCCACTTCCTGGAGAATGGAGACTCCATCCCCAGACGGTTCAGCTGATTTGGGAACAGTTCGGCGACGCACAGGTAGATCTGTTTGCCTCCCACGACTCTTCCCATTGCCGCCTGTTTTATTCCCTGACCGAGGGCCCCCTCGGCACGGACGCTCTGGCGCACAGCTGGCCGCGGGGCCTCCGCAAGTATGCGTTTCCCCCAGTGAGCCTTCTTGCACAGCTTCTGTGCAAGATCAGGGAGGACAAGGAGCAGGTCCTTTTGGTCGCCCCGTATTGGCCCGGCCGGACCTGGTTCTCCGAACTCGTACTCCTTGCGACAGCCCCTCCCTGGTCGATTCCTCTGAGGAAGGACCTCCTTTCTCAGAGACAGGGCACCCTCTGGCACCCGCGTCCCGATCTTTGGAACCTCCACGTGTGGCTCCTGGATGGGATGCGGCAGGTTTGAGTACCCTACCACCTCAGGTGGTGGCTACCATCACTTCCGCTAGGGCCTTGTCTACTCGACACGCCTATGCGTTGAAGTGGAACCTCTTCGTCACCTGGTGTTCTTCTCGCCAAGAAGACCCCTGGAAATGCCCGATCGGGTCCGTGCTCTCATTCCTCCAGGAAGGGTTGAAACGAAGGCTGTCTCCTTCCACCCTCAAGGTTTATGTGGCCGCTATTTCTGCCTACCACGACCTTGTGGAGACGAAAAAGGTAAGTCAGCACGACCTGGTCATCAGGTTCCTGAGGGGAGCGAGGAGACTGAATCCTCCTCGCTCTCCCCTCGTACCCTCTTGGGACCTCGCAGTAGTCCTAAGCGCTCTGCAGAGGGCTCCCTTTGAGCCATTGCGGTCAGTCGAGCTTAAGTTCCTGTCTATGAAGACAGCGCTCCTGACCGCCTTGGCCTCCATCAAGAGGGTAGGGGACCTGCAGGCATTTTCGGTTGACGAAGCGTGCCTGGAATTCGGGCCGGCCAACTCTTACGTGATCCTGAGACCCCGGCCTGGATATGTGCCCAAGGTTCCCACCACTCCCTTCAGGGACCAGGTGGTGAACCTGCAAGCGCTGCCTTTGGAGGAGGCAGACCCAGCCTTGGCACTGCTCTGTCCAGTACGCGCCCTCCGTGCTTACGTAGACAGAACGCAGTGTTTCAGGACCTCAGACCAGCTCTTTGTCTGTTATGGTGGGAAGCTGAAGGGAAAGGCTCTCTCCAAGCAAAGGTTGTCTCACTGGATAGTGGACGCCATTGTTTTGGCTTACCAAACGCAGGGGCGCCCATGCCCCCTTGGGGTCAGGGCTCACTCCACCCGGAGTGTGGCCTCCTCTTGGGCTCTAGCGCATGGCGCCTCGCTGACAGACATTTGCAGAGCTGCAGGCTGGGCGACACCCAACACATTCGCCAGATTCTATAATCTCCGAGTGGAGCCAGTGTCCTCTCTTGTACTCGCCTCTACTAGTGGCCGGTAATGGACTAGGCTCAGGTGTCTTCGCTTGCTCGCCATTCCACTCCACGGACTGGATACGTGCGATATTTTCCTCAGGTAGTTTCCCTGAAGCCCTGAGTTCCTCCAGCACTGTTGATGCCGACACCAGTACGTCTGCCCACTCGCTCAGGCCCTCGTGTTGGCTAGGTGCCACCGTGTGCATGGTTCCCCCGTTGGGCGACCCCCACATGTGTATTCCCACTGTAAGTCTCCCTGAGCAGGTGTCTTTCCCTTGGCAAGCCCCTTGCCACCCCTGGGGGTAAAATTCTTCCACCTTCGGCTGGTTACCCCAGAGTTTCCCATATGTAGCCTGAGCGGGTCATATGTGTTCTTAAGTCCTCCCTACGGGTAGGCATTTGGCGCATACTTCCACCTGGAATATGCTTCCCAGTGTACCTTGGTATTCCTGTGTTAAGTGGGAGTCCTTCGTCCGTACTAGCTTACGACAGGGAGCTCACGCTTACGCAGGGCACTGGATGACAGCCGAGTGGCGTGATTTATATTGGGACCCCCATTCGTCAGTCACTGACGTTACTCGGAGTGACTGAACGAAAGGGAACGTCTCGGTTACGTATGTAACCCTCGTTCCCTGAGGAGGGAACGGAGACGTAACGTCCCTCTGCCACTTCCGCTGTACCGCTGGAACAGCCGGGAGTTCAGTCTTGGCTCCTCAGCAGGTAAACATAATGCGATGTTGCCAGCGTACTTCCTTATATACCCACGCTGTGGGGCGGAGTTACGCTATGCAAATTCCGCATGCCCATGGCATTGGCGCTGCCATTGGGCGTTTTCTAGATCTCGAAGATGATAGGCTTCTAAGCGAAACCCCCATTCGTCAGTCACTGACGTTACGTCTCCGTTCCCTCCTCAGGGAACGAGGGTTACATACGTAACCGAGACGTTCCCTGAGAAGGGAAACAAGACAGACACTGCGTCTTGTTGCCATGCTTCAGGTATGCCAGTCCACGCCTCCTTGAAAACAAAAGAAGTTGATGACGTGTACTACAGGCACTCTCTTATACTCGCGGTCATACCATTAGTGACGTCACAGGCTGTCGCCGACCAATGACATTGTCACGTTTAGACACGTGCTTCAGACACCAGGTCAGGCTGGAGGCATTCCCCATAACGTCTTAGGACGCAGTGTCTCGTTCCCCTTCTCAGGGAACCATGATTACATTCATAACCTGAGACGATTTTAACCCTTCTTTAATGTATTAGCATAGCCTACAATTAATTTATTTGTTTTCATAGCCTTATATTGCTCATTGTTTGGAGGAAAACATTGGGCAGGATATGGGATAATATTTGTAAAAAATAATGTATATAAATTAATTATTTTTTTTAAAACGTCTCGGTTACGTATGTAACCCTCATTCCCTGAAGGAGGGAACGGACACGTACGTCGGAACTGTACGACGAATTGGGATCTGTTTTCAGAGACCAATCTACTTCGAGTGATTAAAAACGAGCCAATGGACATTGGCATGCGGTTCACGCATTCCACGCACCACCCCGCAGCGCGGGTATAAATACGGAAGTGGAATACCGCATCATTGCTTTTCAACTGAGGAGCCGAGACGAGTGACTCGGCCTTCAGCTGAAGCACAGCACCTGGCGACGGGACGTACGTCTCCGTTCCCTCCTTCAGGGAACGAGGGTTACATACGTAACCGAGACGTTCCCTTTCAGTCGGTCACGTTCGACGTACGTCGGAACTGACCGACGAATTGGGATCCCTACCAACACGCCAGGGATGCTGGCCCTTCCAGCGCCCTGCCTGAGCTCACTGGACCACACCTATGTTGGAGTGGGAGTCAGGGCTCCGGGCAGGGAAGGCCAGTCACTGCTGTTCCTGCAAGACCCACTCAGTGTGACTATTGGATAACGCTGGGAAAGCGTGCCCGTCTCGTGGAGATGGTACGCTGCGGAGCCACGTCCTTCAGAGGAAGGAGAGGTGGCGAAATACACATAAGGACTAACCTATCAGGGTAGTACTACATATGGCAGTCTCTGGGGTGGATCCAACCTGGTCCCAGGGGGGAAAGAACACCACCAGAGACGACAGAGCGGGCTCTGTCAAGGGAAAGACACGGGGCTAGCCAAATAGGGTAGCTGGTACCGTGGAGAATACACATATGGGGTTGCCGTTAGGGAACCGCTACATATGGCACCCAGCCTACACACACGTTCCACAAGCATACGGGTGCAGGCCTGGCATCAGACGGCTGCAACGTCTGACACCGAAGGGGTGACGGAGGAGCTCGACAGGGTTAGCCGTTTCCGGGGAACACAACTGGAGATAATAGACGCACGTATCCGGCCCAGAAGGCGGGAGTGGCGTTGCAAGCCGACACTAGAACGGGCACTTAGCGCTACTGGCCACTGGGGGCGAGGATGCGGGAAGATACCGGCTCTACACGGAGGCTATAGAATCTAGCGAACGTGTTAGGTGTCGCCCAGCCCGCAGCTCTACATATATCTGTCAGCGAGGCGCCTTGGGCCAGCGCCCAGGAGGAAGCTACACTCCTTGTGGAGTGCGCTCGCACCCCGAACGGGCAAGGCACATCTTGGGACTGGTAAGCCAAGACGATAGCATCCACTATCCAGTGGGCTAACCTCTGCTTGGAGACAGCCTTTCCCTTCTGCTGGCCTCCGTAACAGACGAAGAGCTGCTCTGAGGTTCTAAAGCTTTGAGTTCGGTCCACGTAGGCGCGGAGGGGACAGAGCAAAGCTAGGGCTGGGTCTGCCTCCTCCGAGGGCAGCGCTTGCAGGTTCACCACCTGATCCCGGAAGGGAGTGGTAGGAACCTTGGGCACATATCCAGGCCGGGGTCTCAGGACAACGTGAGAGTTGGCCGGCCCGAATTCTAGGCACGATTCGTTGACCGAAAGTGCATGCAGGTCCCCTGCCCTCTTGATTGAGGCCAATGCAGTCAGGAGCACTGTCTTTATGGACAGGATGTTTAGCTCTGCAGACTGCAAAGCCTCAAAGGGAGGACCTTGAAGTGCTCTGAGCACCAGGGCTAGGTCCCAAGAGGGTATCGAGGTTGGACGAGGAGGATTCAGTCTCCTCGCACCTCTGAGGAACCTGACGATTAAGTCGTGCTTCCCTAAGGACTTACCTTCCACTGCATCGTGATACGCCGCTATTGCGGCGACGTACACTTTGAGGGTGGAGGGAGACAGCCTTCGCTCCAGCCCATCCTGCAGGAAAGAAAGCACGACATTAACCGAACACCTTCGGGGGTCTTCCCGGCGGGAAGAACACCACTCAACGAACAGGTTCCACTTCAACGTGTAGAGGCGCCTCGTAGAGGGGACTCTAGCAGAAGTGATGGTGTCTAGCAGAAGAGATGGTGTCTTGTGGTAGGCCACCTAGAACTTCCGCGTCCCGTCCAGGGACCAGACATGGAGTTTCCAGAGGTCTGGACGCGGGTGCCATAGAGTGCCCCGCCCCTGAGAAAGCAGGTCCTTTCTCAGGGGGACTGGCAAGGGAGGGGCTGTCGCGAGGAGTGTGAGTTCGGAGAACCAGGTCCGGTTGGGCCAGTAGGGCGCAACTAACAAGACCTGCTCCTCGTCCTCCCTGACCTTGCACAGTGTCTTTGCAAGAAGGCTCACTGGGGGAAACGCATATTTGCGTAGGTCCCGGGGCCAGCTGTGCGCCAGTGCATCTGTGCCGAGGGTGCCCCCGGTCAGGGAATAGTACAACTGGCAATGGGTCGAGTCCGGAGAGGCAAACAGGTCTACCTGCGCGGCTCCGAAGAGGTCCCATATCAGCTGGACACTCCGGGGGTGGAGTCGCCACTCTCCCGGAGGTGTCGACTGACGAGAGAGCTTGTCGGCTGTCTGGTTCAGCGCACCTGGGATGTGAATGGCCCGAAGCGACCTCAGACTCTTCTGACTCCACAGGAGGAGATGGCGGGCGAGTTGGAGCATGCAACGGGAGCGTAGACCACCCTGACGGTTGATGTACGCAACGGCCGCAGTGCTGTCCGTACGGACCAGCACGTGCTTGCCCTGTAGCGGCTTTTTGAGGCGACCCAGGGCGAGACGTACTGCCAATAACTCTAGGCGATTGATGTGCCAACGCAGTTGGGGCCCCGTCCACAGACCCGAAACTGTGTGCCCGTTGTACGTGGCCCCCCAGCCCGTGGATGAGGCATCCGTGAAGACCACAGCATGCCTGGAGACCTGTTCTAAGGGCACTCCCGCCCGTAGAAACGAAGGGTCCGCCCAGGGGTTGAAGGTTTGGCGACAGTAAGGAGTAACTGAGACCCGGTACTTGCCGCTCTGCCACACCCATCTCGGGACTCGGTTGTGAAGCCAGCGTTGAAGCGGTCTCATATGAAGCAATCCGAGCGGCGTTACCGCGGCTGCAGATGCCATATGCCCCAGGAGCCTCTGAAAATATTTCAGTGGGACCGCTGTCCTGCCTTTGAACGTATTCAAGCAGTTCAACACTGACCGGACTCGCTCCTCTGTGAGGCGTGCTGTCCGGTTGACCGAATCCAGCTCCATACCGAGATAAGAGATCCTCTGTGTGGGACAGAGTTTGCTCTTCTCTCGGTTGACCCGAAGGCCCAACAGGCTGAGGTGACGGAGCACCAGGTCCCTGTGTTCGCACAACTGATCCCGGGACTGGGCCAATATGAGCCAGTCGTCGAGATAGTTGAGAATCCGAACGCCGCGTTCTCTGAGCGGAACAATGGCTGCCTCCGCGACTTTCGTGAAGACGCGAGGCGACAGGGACAGCCCGAAGGGCAAGACTTTGTACTGATATGCCCTCCCCTCGAACGCAAAGCGTAGGAACGGTCTGTGTCGAGGGAGAATGGAGACATGAAAGTACGCGTCCTTCAGGTCGATCGCTGCGAACCAATCTCGGGGACGGATGCATTCGAAAATGCGTTTCTGCGTTAACATTTTGAACGGGAGCTTGTGCAGGGCCCGATTCGGAATGCGCAGGTCCAAAATTGGTCTTAACCCACCACCTTTCTTGGGTACAATGAAGTAGGGGCTGTAGAACCCCGACCTCATATCGGCAGGAGGAACCGGCTCGATCGTGTCCTTCGCCAGCAGGACATCGATCTCCGCCACAAGACATGGGCATCGCTGCTCCGCACGGTGGTGAAGAGGATGCCCCTGTACTTGGGCGGCCGGCGTGCGAACTGAATTGCGTAGCCGAGTCTGATGGTACGGATGAGCCAGCGAGACGGCCTGGGGAGACCTAGCCAGGCCCCCAGAGACCGAACAAGCGGGACCAACGGCACCACAGACGTACCCGGGGTGGGGCAGCGAAGTGGAGTACGCAGACCTGACTCGGGAGGCCCGGAGGCGGCCCGGAGTGTTGTCTGAGTACTCCAAGGTGGGGCAGAGTGTGGGTGAGGAGGCCTGGGGAGCGTCAGAGGGGAGGAAAGGAGTGGCAAGGCCCGGGGGCGTCGCACACTGCCAACCTGGCCCTCTTAGGGCCCAGGGAGGGAGGAAACTGCTCTGAGAATGTGGGTACCGCTGGACTCCGGAGAGCCAGCGGCAGGACCGAAACTGAAAAATATTCTCCCCCCGGTCCTCCTCCGGGGGAGGGAGGGGTGCGGACACCGTCTCCCAGAGAGCAGAATCCCTTTTCACTGGGCTGCCCGTTTCAGGGCCGCTTGCCCTTGCAGGGGACTCACGGGACCCTGGACGGGTTGGGCACCTCCCTTGCGCCCGGCCACCTGCTGCCTGGGTGGAGGCTGCTACTTGGCTTAGCAGGGGCGGAGGCAGACGCAGGGGGATACCCTCGGCGACAAGCAGGCGGAGGCGCTGCGACCGACGACTGGGTGGAGGCAGCAGCTGGTCGTCGGGGCAGGATGTTTTTTAAACTGCCTCTGTCTGCTTCTGGGCCACCAAGAACTGCTGGGCGAAGTTCTTGATGGCGTCGCCGAAGAGGCCAGCCTGACAGACAGGGGCGTTGAGGAACCGCACCTTGTCGGGCTCACGCATATCTGCCAGGTTTAGCCCCAGGTGACATTCCTGGACCACTAGTGTGGACATCGCCTGACCCAGGGAGCGTGCAGTGACTTCCGTCACCCAGAGAGCGAGGTCCATCACCGCACGCAGTTCCTGCATAACCCCTGGGTCGGGACTACCTTCGTGCATGCAGGACAGAGGGCAGTGAGAGAGGGAAAACTTTATACAGATTATGGCCCTTTTGGCGTTCCATATTTTGACACCAAATAGTTCCACACTGCTAAATTTTTCCGATGCACATCCGGGAAAGACACAGGGGCAGGCAAGGCGATTTACGTGTTGCACTACACCTCAGCCACCCAGGAAAGCATGGCTGTCAGCTCTGAATCTGATTCAGCATGAGCATACACTATTATAGTGTGAAACTCAGCATTATCATTTCCAGCGCATAACAGCCCTCTCTCCGATGCAGCAATTGACATCTGTCCTCTGCCAGAGCCCCAAATGAAACGCTGGCCCCTTTTTTTCTTTTTAGGACCAGCAAACCCATCTGTAAGCTTCCAGCAGGCATGTGAGACAGTGAGCGTGGCCGTCAGACTCGACGGCACACGGCGCGCTGAACACTCAAGCCCCTATGAAAGGGGCAAGATGAACAACGCGCCGACGTGGCATGTTCTCCTGAGAGACCATGAACCACCCACGAACAAAGTCTCAGCACGCTCGTGATGCGATAGAGGAGTGGGGGCCCGAGGAGATGTACCCGGCGGGGAAGCCCCACTGTAATCCTCAGGTCACCAAGGCTTATTAGCCGAAGTAGCCCTTTTCTGGTGCACCAGAAAAAAAACTAGATCGGGGAATAGGCGAAGGGACTCAACCCCGTTTGAGGTTTCATAGTCTTGACCGCGCATCTAGAGCGCCGAGTGACGCGCTGGGTTGCCGTGACAACCCCCGCTGTCAGCAGGCGCTCGACGGCACACGGCGCGCTGAACGCTTAAGCCTTTATGAGAAAGGTAAGACGAACAACGCGCCGACGTGATCACGTTCTCCTGAGAGAACATGGATCACCCACGAGCGCAATCTCACATGTTTATATGCGAGAGAGATCGTGGCCGTCAAATGAGGACAGGAAACAACCGCATCCAGAAAAACACGATTTGAATGACATCTTGAAAAAGACGCAGGGTCAAACCGTGTTGCTCTTTTAGAAGGAAATGCTCTTTTAGAAGTGCTGAAGCACTCAGGGAGATGGCCGCGGCTCACAGCAGTCCGATTGCAAGCCTGCGTGTGAGCACTCAAGAACGGAAACGCCCAGCCAACCAACACAGGAACAAGTGTATGTTGCAGCGGCCACTCGCTGACTCGCGCCGTCACACCAGCACCCAGGTAAGAGAGCGATCCTCCTCGAGACTCGTCTAAACACTTTTCGTAGAAACAGCTTGATACAGCAAACCGTTCGGCTCCGAAGTTAAAAAGCAATGATGCGGTATTCCACTTCCGTATTTATACCCGCGCTGCGGGGTGGTGCGTGGAATGCGTGAACCGCATGCCAATGTCCATTGGCTCGTTTTTAATCACTCGAAGTAGATTGGTCTCTGAAAACAGATCCCAATTCGTCGGTCAGTTCCGACGTACGTCGAACGTGACCGACTGAAAGGGAACATTATTTTTTAATAATTAAATTAGATTAGATTTTTCCATCCGATTAATCAAAGGAATTATTGATCAAAGGAAAAACTGAATGTTCCGATGTTGAACTTGAGGCTATGAAGAGCATTGTTACCATATTTCAGTAATAATCTAGTGTGAGAAGTTTTGCGTGTGCACACATCCGAAGGGTGCGCCCAGAAAGCCTAATGTCGTCTTGCGCTTGAACGGACATATTCAGACAAAATTAAGTAAAAAAATGCTGGTCTTGGCAAGTATCCTAGTAAACATAGTCTGTTATATCTTAAAAATAAAACGCATGTATAACAGTATATTGGATCCGTGCGGCTCTTAAAGTGACAGCAGCCTAATAAACCTGCTGATTTGTTTTAATGTTAATCAAACAACAAAGGACAAAGAAAAAAGTCACTCACTGCTCTTGACTGAATAACTTTTGTAACTTTAATAAGTTTTAATCTATATTTAATTTATATAGTGAAGACTATGCTATTTTATATTTGATTTAATTTTCTCTACCTGAAAATTACGGTTAGACATACCTGAAAAACATGAACAGCAGTGTTTATTTTATTTGTATGTTTGTTCTATTGTATTTGTGCTATTGCTTGTAATTTGATTACTTTTGATTATTTTATTACTGACAGTTTACTTGTCTTTAACAATGTCACAACCTTATTTATTATGGTTATGGGTCAAGACAATAACTAGGCCTATTTTATTTATTTACTTGTATTACTTTTTTGTGGTGCAGTCAAAAATGTTTGGCAGGGCAAGTAAAAATTTAAACCACTGGCATGACCAGGCCAGTAGAAAAAATTATTGTATTATATTATATATTATATATTATATTATATTATATTACGCACAATGTAGACAGGCTACCTTCTGCCCGTGATAGCATTTGAAAAATTGTTAAAGAATTTAAATAAATACAGTAATTGCCCAACAATCATGTCAGTAAAGCTTTGATTCTATATGACTCTATTTCTGTAGGCCTGCCCCAGTAGGTGGCAATAAATGAATTAACTTCACTTTAACATATTAGGCTATAATATTTAATATTAAATTTAATTTCCTTTAGTCATTAATAGGCTATATTACTAAGTATAAATATAAACATATAACGTGATTTGTTGAGGAATGATTATAATAGGCATACATAATTCCAAATATCCATTTCTGATTATCCCATTTTGCTATGGTCACGCAGATGTTAACACATTAAACTTTTGGCTACAAGAAAAATATGTTGTTCTGTCAATTATGATCTCAAGGCCATGACTACACATTCTGTGGCCACAACATAAGGATGTTGGTACTTCGACAAAACGATCTTGTGGCCACGACAAAATCATAAACCGAATACCCTAACCGAAGTAAACCGAACATATCCCTTCCCTGTCACCGTATATTATAATGCTCATTTATCTTCTCTATAAAGCACGACTTGACATATTATGCATACTAGTTAGTATGTACCTGAAATGACTGTTGTTGGTTCTTTTCTGCAGCCTGAAAGAAAAGAGCAAATAGTAAATGAAAGAAAGGACCTGTGAGAGTTTATACAAAAGCTTAATACAATGTATTATCCTTTCACAATTTGAATGAGACTCCACTTAAATAAGGCTAGCAACAATATATTCTGTTTAGCCACAGCAGTTTGCCCAGTGATGAAGCTCAGAAAAACATGATCCTGTGAAAAATGTCACGCTGTCGACCTCCTGTGATTTATCCAAGTTCCTTTTGTAACAAACCACTTGAACTTCATCATAATTATTCATAAGGGATTGCACAGCACACTTCAAGGGCAATTTGGTTGCAATTGCATAGGGACATTAATAAAATAATTTAAAAGAAAATCGTATTACTCAAAACCATGCATCATGATACTACTTCATAAACATGCATGTATTGACCCAATTTTCTTGACATACAGACACCTTTTTTTTTCTTCCTCACACAAACATTGCTTTTCATTGCTCATACCCAAACATGTGGGATTCCCAAACACCCATCAGCAACACCTGTAATATATAATTAAAGCATTATTATAGATAATTAGAGCATTCTCAAAGTCTATTTTAAAACTCATAAATCCATTCATCTTGAAATCGTTTCGTCTCGGAATGCATGAGCAGAACGCAGTAGTTCATGCAGTTAAACGTCCGCTGCTTACCACACCAGCATTTTCAAACAGCGCAGTTCACTCGTGGAAAATAATATCACTCAGTCCAAAAAATCCAAATTAAGGCTCATCTTCCAGACTTTCGCCAGTGTACTCCACAAACGATTTTCAATAAAAGCGCGTGAGTGAAAGCCAATCCGTAGCGTGGCATGAGCAAATGGTGTTGTTTCTTTCTGCTTTTTCTCTCTTATATATCCGCGTCCGCACATCAACAACACTGCATGTTCCGCCTCAACACTTTACCCTCCCATAGTTTTTGAAATGTAGTTCCCATACTTAGATATACACAGAGTATAAATTGACATACATGTTATACAAAATACATGAAACATAAAAAAAAAACAAATGAAAACAAAAATCACCATCATGTATACCACAATAACATGTATGAACCAGATTCATCTCCACCATTACACTGTATCCTTGTTCCCTCGTCTGTTCTTCAGCTCCCGCGTCCCTCCAATGTTCCCGCTATCCCTGTAAGACAAAGAAATTGTTTGTTATTCAATCACTCTAACGAGACCCACTGCAGAGCAAATGGGTGGGGCTTACATTTAGCGCCCCCCTCGCTAGACGTCCAGCGAGGAAGAGCGAATGTAATTTGGGCCTAATGGGTGGAGCTAGAATATCCAACCACACCCTAACCCTAGATAAATTTTGAATTAAAAGCTTTAAAATTTGAAATTTCTGCCATGTTTACTTTTCATGTTTTCAGAGATTGACATATTTCACTTGTTTTGCCTGTAGCTTGTAATTAGCCTGTGTGCATTCCGACTCATTTTTGCCAGCACGGATCAAATTAGCTTGAAATGAAATGAGCACTAACTTGAAATGAGCACGGAAGAGAAAAAATCTATCCCATAATGCAATGCCTCTACAGTATGATACTGTATTATGAATTAAACGGGCTGAACATTTTGTCAGAAAACATTATTTACTTTTACATTAACATTTTTTTTCAAACGGGCAGAAGTATTCTTACAAAACAGTACAGTACATATATAATCAGGATAACTAAAGTGACAGCATCAAATGAAAACTAAACAGCTTCTGAGTGATTTTAGCAATTTGTCAACTAAAAAGTAATTTGGCTACTGAATTTCATTTATAGGAACCAATGGTTCTCTATTTTTAAAAAAAAAAAAAAATGTGGATCATTGTTTGTCTTATTACTTGATGAAAAGTAATTTTCACAATCCCCACATATTTAAAGTGTCACACATATTCTTTTACATTTCTTGGCTAAGACATTTACAAAGAAAATAAATGAGAAGATAGCCTGCAATGATCCTCAGAGTAAATCTGTGAGGATTTCCCATCTGATCCCAGTGTAGTGGGATTCTGATGAGGAAATAATCTGAGGTGTGTGCACATGTGTTTAGGCTCCTCTACATTTACCCAGATAGCCCCTGCGCATCCCAAGAAAGTGTTTTATGAATGGGGCCAGTAGGGGGCTGGGGTGGGGAGCCAAGGCCCCAGGGACAGATAAGTATCTGCCTGCATATTAGAGACAGCACACTGGGGGAATTAAGGGAATGGAGTGCTATGGCCTGCCGCATGAGTACTACCCAGCTGCTAGTGTTTAGACTGTGCCACTGAAGACGATACCATATGTGCAGAAAATAGTCAAAGAGGAAATATGAGGCAACAGTGCTCCAGCTTCTGTATAGTTACTTGCTGAGCATAGATGTTGGCCGCAACAGACAGATCTTTTGCGATATCCCTCCCAAGAGAAATCTGAAAAGGAATTTAATGTGTTTAGGGATATTTTTCACTTAAGTCTTTTACCAAAGACTTTTCATTATCTCTCTTGCTTTTTCTCATATTGAGCAAATATGAGCAAATATGAGGATGTCTTGTGCAAAGAGCCTTCCGACTGTCAGATCAATATAGGGCTCAGTGCAAAATGCATCACATAATCCTTTCACTTTCTAAGGCAGCTGTACCGTCTGGAGAGGGCGACTCTGGCAGAGCCATACAGCTTCAATTAGGGCCCTGATGTCATCTCACTTTTGGCTCAGACTGAAATGGTAACCCATAATAATCCCATGGGATTAAGAGGTGTTTATCCTGTCAAGATGCACCATTTTTTCAAAGCTGTCACAGCCTTGTACCCACAAAGAGCCCATTTCCTCAGGTGGCTTGAGTTATGTGGTCTAGTGTTAGGGAGAAACTAAAGTAGGAATGCTACTAATTTGACTAATTTTTATTGTAGCGTTGCAGTGGCTCAAACTTTTCAAATTACATGCTACTTTTTTCAACATGAAACAAAATGCTGTTTTTACTGCATTATATTGCTCACATAGCATTACAATCAAGCTAATTGAGGCAATAACAGAACATGCTGTAGACTCTGTAGATGTTCATGTAAGTGATGAATTCAAAAGAAATCACACCAAAATGTATGACCTGAACCTAAATTTAATCATACAGTGCAATCCCATTTGTAGAATTGTAGAAAACACAGTTTACATAACTAATATAATTTAAGTAAAATTACTCAAAATGTCCAAGCTGTTTTCCCCTCCCTCACACCTTGCTGGTTCTAAGGTCAGTGGGTATCTGGGGCTTAGCCCAGAGACAGACCCACACAGATTCAGTCACACATATATGTGTTAGATTGTAATAGACAGGATACACTTTAAATATGTTTGAAAGTTACATTGGCAAAGTGTCTTTATTTATTTATTTTTTTTAAAAAAGAGGTCAATCTTTCAGTGGTGTTTATTAAAGTTGTTCTCGATTGCTAACACATGAAATTTCATGAAACAATTTACCATTTTCTCACAACTATAAACACAATCTCAGAACTACAAACCAACTTGTACTAACTTTAAATTGTCACGTCAAAAGCAAATATTTTAGTCAAAAACATATTCTCTTTTATCAGAATCAAACTTTGGCCTCAAATGACACACAAAGCCTAACAAATACACAGACAACTTTTCTGCCCAGTGAACACTAGTGAGATCAATTCATTACACTATAACAAAAACCTCTTACTGGGGATTCTGGAATTATTTTACAGACCAATGCCTATTACAGTATACAACATAAATGAAATATACTGTAAAATACAAGTAAATGTGCAGATACAGTAAAATACAACAATGATCTTTAAGATAAATGTATTTATTTAAAAAACTGTAAAGTGATCTTACAGTAGTTGAAAAGCACTAGAAGAAAAGTTCAAATACCAAAGAATTGAATATGAACTCGGTATGCAACACTATACTGTGAATTACAGTACAGTAAAAAAATTTCAGCATCCTCTGCACCTTCGGCCAACTGGGGATGAACTTTTGAACAGTATAAAGATGTCCACATTTTTCTTATTTTGTTTACAGTTTTTTCCAAATGTTAACACACTAAAATGACATACACAGCACAATTATTTAAACTGACACACAGAGAGCAAAACCTCTTCTCAAGTCTCCTAAAGTCTAAACACATTTTCTGCTTTACACACATTTTGCAATTCAAAAGGGCACTTTTTAAATGCACTGAACACGGTTCTCTGCATAAGACACAACAATCTGACATAAAGTCACATGTTTGCCATTTCAAAACACTGCCATTCAAAATTACACTACATGAGCTAATTGGCCAATACATGTGCCACCTGGCCAACACCTCTTTGGTTAATGGTTAACACTTCAATCAGGATGTAGGCACCTTTTTTTTTTACAACAGCAATGGAAGAAGTTGCAGAGAGAGGAAGAGGAAGAGGGAGGATGCAATTTTCTTTTTCAGTTTACTGTTTTTTGTGAGCATATTTTTGTTCAGTCCAATGTAAATATATCTGCTGTGCATATGTTGCACTGACTTGTTTGTTGAAAATTAAAAAAATAAATGTTTCAACAGCATGTGTGTGTATCTGCAAATATTTCTGTGCATGTGAACAGTCTGAAGAATTTTCTACAATTTGAACTACATATTTTAGTATTATGGCAAAGCATACTAAAGATGAGAGTGCTTTTCATTATGCCCAACAGTGTGTAGTTGGTTAGAAAAAAATCTGGTAATATGAATGAAGTGTGTGCCATTTCGTGCAAAAGTTTGATTTTGATAATGCTATATGTAGTTTTGGTTGCAGTGCTTCATTTTGCAAGATATATGCAAATCTTTGCAAGATATATGCTGCCCTTCGGAAGCAACAGAAGATACCTACATGTTTCCTGGAAGACAAATTAAGTACAATTTACCTTGATCTTCAAATTCAAAAAGTTAATGCATCGTGTTTCCTTCGGGAGCATCAGTGAATGTTTAAATCTTTTTTAATAGTTGTGTTTGAATCCCTCAACTGTCCTCAGTGTGAAAAGATGGATCTCAAAATCATACAGTCACTGCTAGAAAGGGTTCAAATATGCAAAAGATGCTGGAAAACTGAAGAATTTGCAGGACCTAGAGGATTTTTTTGAAGAAGATTGGGCAGTTTAACTGCTCAGGACAAACAAGGGACACAAGAACAACTATTACAAAAAAAAAAAAAAAACAGCTGTGGATCATCCAGGTAATGAAACAGTATTAAGAATTAATGGTTTATAAACTTTTGAACCGGGTCATTTTAATAAATTCAGCAATTTTTTTGTCTTGTACATTTTTTATGTAAAATATCTTATTCAGGACAGCACTAAATAAAAAATAACATGCATTTTGTATGATCTCTCTTATTTTGTTAAAATTATTCACATTTTCACAGATTCTGCAAGCAGTTCACATACTTTTTCTTGCAACTATATATAAATAAAGATTTTCAAATATAATAATACGAATATTTCATTCATTAATAATATGTCAGAATGGCACGCAGAGTAAAACTGAAAACATTCATCCACAATCATCCTTAATACTGCTCGCTGCTATTATAACAGTCAAACGCATTGACAAGTTTAAAATCTAAATAGAGCTATGACACCAAGTTGTTATTACTTGTCTAATTAGGAAGCTGCCTACAGATGATCATACTCATCAACATGTTCAACATGTGCACTCCTATAGCCATTGATAGCAGGAAAATCAGTCCATTTATCTTTCATATTCTATTCTGCTGATGTTGTGTCTCTGTCTCACTTTTTTGTCTGCTTATAATTTGAAGGAGCACTTGCATGCATTTACACTGCAATTACAAATAATGTTATGAGATAAAAAATAAAATGAATATTACATTTGAAATATATAGAAATATGAAATGATAGGAAATAAATAAATAAATATGAAACTAAAACCACCAGTACAGTAGGTAGCAGCAGGTCACTGAGTGAGTCATGGAGTCATTCATTCAATCGATTCGTTTAAAACAGTTCATTAGTGACCCGAAGCAAGTGACTAGGGATGTACTGATCATGATTTTTCATGGCAAAGATGCGACACATGTAGCATGAGCAGTTGTTTTTTATTTAAATTAAAGTGTACAAAAAAGCAGACTGTCTGAATAAAAATGCTAATTCACTCGCTGACAATATATGGAACAGCTAGCAGCTATATAGCGTTTCCTTGGTTATCGCTGACGTTATGTCAGTTACTGATGGAATGGGGGTTTCGCTTAGAAGCCAGTCGCCTTCGAGATCTACAAAACGAGCCAATGGCATGAGTATGCCATGAGTCTGCGGAATTTGCATAGCGCAATCCGCCCCACCTTGTGGGTATATAAGGAGCTTCACGGCAATCTCGCATTATGTTTACCTGCTGAGCAGCCGAGGCTGAGCGCCCCGGCCGTACCAGCAGTACAGCGGTTGTGGCATGGGGACGTAACGTCTCAGTTCCCTTCCTTCATACGTAACCGAGACGTTCCCTTTCAGTCAGTACACTACAAGTTACGTCAGTTACTGACGGAATGGGGGTTCCCAATTCAATCTCGCCACAACGGCTGTCTTCCAGCGTGAGACCTGAGCTCCCTCAACGGCAATACCAAGGTACACTGGGAAGCATATCCCACGTGGAGAAATGCAACACAATGCCTGCCCGCAGGGAGGACTTACAGAATACATACGAGTATGGGCTGCATATGGAGCACTCTGGGGTATCCAGCCGCAGGTGAAATGTTTCAACCCCAGGGGTGGCAAGGTGTCTTGCCAAGGGAAGACACGTGCTCGGAGAGACTTACCGTGGAAATACACATGTGGGGGTTGCCCAATGGGGGAACCATGCACATGGAGGCACCTAGCCTAACACGAGGGCTGACCAAGTGGGCATGCACCTCTGGTGTCGGTGTCAACAGTGCTGGAGGAACTCAGGGCTTACTGAGAAACTCACCTGAGTGAAATAGCACACGCATCCAGTCCGTGGAGTGGAATGGCACAGCAAGTGATGACACCTGAGCCTGTCCAGTTACTAGCCACTTGGAGTGAGTACACGAGAGGACACTGGCTCTACACGGAGATTATAGAATCTCGCAAAAGTGTTGGGTGTCGCCCAGCCTGCAGCTCTACAAATGTCTGTTAGCGAGGCGCCATGCGCTAAAGCCCAAGAGGAGGCTACACTCCTAGTGGAGTGTGCCCTAACCCCTAGGGGGCATGGCAGGCCCTGAACCTGATATACCAGGACAATGGCATCCACTATCCAGTGAGACAACCTCCGCATGGAAAGAGCCTTCCCTATCTGCTGCCCTCCGTAACAGACAAAGAGCTGGTCTGAGGTCCTGAAACACTGCGTCCTGTCTACGCAAGCGTGAAGGGCGCGTACTGGACAGAGCAGTGCCAAGGCTGGGTCTGCCTCCTCCAGGGGCAGCGCTTGCAGGTTCACCACCTGATCTCTGAAAGGAGTGGTGGGAACCTTGGGCACGTATCCAGGCCGGGGTCTCAAGATCACGTGAGGGTTAGCCGTCCCGAATTCCAGGCACGCTTCGTCAAACGAAAATGCCTGCAGGTCCCCTACCCTCTTGATCGATTACTCCTGTCTGCCTCCTGTTTGTCCTGCTGCTGTGCTCGCGTGTGCTGCTTGCTTTTGAATCTCTATTTAAATATCATTCCCTGTTGTTTAAACTGCTAAATATAACTTACCCATCACCATATATTGTCTAATATTGCCTAACACTTTAAATCTGACATCGCTAGCTTTTAATCTAAATCACTATCACGTGTTAGCATTTGCTAGCCTGTTAGCTTACCATCTCTGCATCCGGGTCTCCTGTTTTCTGAGTCCATCAAACAACAGTGGTGAATTGGATTAATCAACAAACACAGTAAGCCATGTCGTCTCCTCCTGTTATTGTCACTTGCACTGCCTGTCACATGTTCAGTATATCCTTCTCTGTCTGCAAACAGGGCTTCACATGTGATAAATGCAGGGAGATAGTCAGGCTGACAGAGAAGATTTCAGAATTAGAGACACGCATCCAGACTTTATCTGAGAGTAGTGAGAATGTAACAGCTTTAGACACTGATTTGGATGCGACTAGCTTAGTGAACTCTGTACACTGTTCGGTTCCGGCTGTAGAGCCCGTGCAGCAGGGCAACTGGGTGACTGTGAGACGGCATAGTCGCGGATCCAAAAACCACTCTTCCGTTCCGATTAGAACATCAAACAGGTTCTCCCCACTCAGTGACGCACCCACTGAGAATCCTGTTGAAAGTGCCCTAGTCATTAGCGATTCTATTACACGGAACGTGAAAATAGAGACACCAGCCACCATAGTCACATGTTTACCGGGAGCCAGAGCGCCTGACATCAAAGCAAAATTAAAAGTGCTGGCTAATGCTAATCGTAAATTCTCTAAGATTATTATTCACGTCGGCACTAATGATGTTCAACTTCGCCAGTCGGAGATCACCAAAATTAACATTAAAGAGGTGTGTGAACTCGCAAGTATGATGGCAGATGACGTTTTTTTGCTCTGGTCCCCTCCCTGTTCGCTGGAGTGATGAGATACTTAGCAGACTATCATCACTCAATGGCTGGTTGTTTAAGTGGTGTCCACAAAATAACATAGGGTTCATAGACAATTGGAAAAGCTTTTGGGGCAGACCTGACCTGTTGAAAAAAGATGGCATCCATCCTTCCTGGGATGGTGCCGCTCTTCTCTCTAGTGATTTGGCACATAGTCTTAGAGCTAAACCTCGACTAACTGGGGCCCAGGTCAGGAAGCAGACGGACTGGCTTAACCGACCGCCTGCTAGCTGTCTCACGTCACAGAAGTCAGATAAATCCCAGCACATAGAGACTCTTTCACCTAGATATTATCACATAGAGACTGTGTCTGTTCCCCGATTTAGTAAATACAAAAAACCATCAAAACCATTCAACGGTATGACCATATCAATATCAATTTAATTGATGTCCAAAAAATAAATAACAGATATAATACAGATGAACAAACAATAAAGCTCGGGCTGCTGAATATCCGATCCCTTTCCCCAAAAGCGCTTATTGTTAATGATATGATTACAGATAATAATCTAGATGTGCTGTGTTTGACAGAAACCTGGCTAAAACCTGACGATTACATTACTTTAAATGAGTCCACCCCCCAAGATTATTGTTATAAATACGAGCCGCGTCTGAAAGGTAAAGGGGGAGGTGTTGCTGTAATTTATAATAATATCTTCAGTATTACTCAGAAGTCTAGTCTCAAATATAATTACTTTGAAGTTTTGGTGCTTTATGTAACGTTATGTAGTGTAATTGGTGGCTACTGTATACAGGCCACCAGGGCACCATACAGACTTTATCAAAGAATTTGCAGATTTTCTATCAGAGTTAGTACTGACTACAGATAAAGTCCTAATTGTTGGTGATTTTAATATCCATGTAGACAATGAAAAAGACGCATTGGGATTGGCATTTGGAGACTAAACTCTATTGGAGTTAGGCAACACGTGACAGGACCCACTCATCGCCGTAATCATACGTTAGACCTAATACTGTCACATGGAATAAATGTTGATACCGTTGAAATTCTGCAGCAGAGTGATGACATCTCAGATCATTATCTAGTATCGTGTACACTTAATGTAGCAAAGGCTGCAAAACCGTCCCGTTGTTTCAAATATGGCAGGACTATCACCGCTGCCACTAAAGATTGCTTTGTAAATAAACTTCCTCATCAGTTTCATTTCCTCAGCATCCCAGAGAGCCTAGAGGAACTCGATGTTGCAACAGAAACTATTGACTCTCTCTTTTCCAGCACTTTAGACACAGTTGCTCCTCTGCGCTTAAAGAAGATTAAAGAAAATAGTCCAACGCCGTGGTACAACGAGCACACCCGGGCCCTTAAAACAGCAGCCAGAAAAATGGAGCTCAGCTGGAAGAAAACAAAACTGGAAGTTTTTCGGATCTCATGGAAAGAGAGCATGATTGCATACAAAAAAAGGCCCTAAAAACTGCTAGATCTGCTTATTTCTCGACTCTCTTAGAAGAAAACAAACACAACTCTAGGTATTTATTTGATACAGTGGCTAAATTAACAAGAAATAAAGCTTCAACTCCTGACATTTGCAAACAGCACAGCAGTAATGACTTTATGAACTTCTTTACGTGCAAGATTGATAATATTACGAAGAAAATTATAACTATGCAACCATCTACTACATTATCGCATCAGACAGTGCATTGTAGTGTCACTGAGGAAAAATTCCACTCATTCACTGCTATAGGAGAGGAAGGATTTGCTAAACTCGTTAAATCATCAAAATCAACAACATGTATGCTCGACCCTATACCGACTAAGCTACTAAAAGAGATGCTTCCAGAGGTCAAAGATCCTCTCCTTAATATCATTAATTAATCTTTGTCATTAGGATATGTGCCGAAAACTTTTAAGTTAGCTATTATTAAACCTCTTATTAAAAAAAACGCAACTTGATTCTACAGAATTAGTCAATTACAGGCCAATCTCAAATCTACCCTTTCTGTCAAAAATACTAGAAAAGGCAGTGTCTTCACAACTACATTCCTTTTTAGAAAAAAATGGTATCTGTGAGGATTTCCAGTCAGGATATAGAACGTATCATAGTACTGAGACTGCTCTCATTAGAGTTACAAATGATTTATTCTTATCATCCGATCGTGGTTGTATCTCTCTATTAGTGTTACTCGATCTTAGTGCTGCATTCGATACTATCGACCACAACATTCTTTTAAATAGACTCGAAAATTTTGTTCGCATTAGTGGAATTGCATTGGCATGGTTTAAATCCTACTTATCTGACCGCTATCAGTTTGTAGCAGTAAATGAAGAGATGTCACACCGATCACAAGTTCAGTATGGAGTACAGCAGGGCTCAGTGCTAGGACCGTTGCTTTTCACCCTGTACATGCTACCCTTGGGAGATATCATTAGGAAGCATGGCGTTAGTTTTCATTGTTATGCTGACGATACTCAGCTCTATATTTCCTCATGCCCAGACGAAACTTTCCAATTCACAAGATTAAAGGAATGCATAACTGATATAAAAAATTGGATGACTATTAATTTCCTGCAACAAAAAACCCCCCCAGAATTTTTAATTATTGGACAAAAACTCTCTGCACATATTAACCTAGAATACTGTCTAACACTTGATGGCTGCTCTGTCAAGTCATCGTCGTCAGTTAGGAACCTGGGTGTGCTCTTTGATACCAATCTTTCATTTGAAAGCTACGTTTCTAGCATCTGTAAAACTGCATTCTACCATCTTAAAAATATATCTAAATTACGGCACATGCTTTCAATGCAAAATGCTGAATAGTTAGTTCACACGTTCATGACCTCAAGGCTAGATTATTGTAATGCTCTACTGGGTGGTTGCCCTGCTCGCTTAATAAATAAACTGCAGCTGGTCCAAAACGCAGCAGCTCGAGTTCTTACTAGAACCAGGAAGTATGACCATATTAGCCTGGTTCTGTCAATACTGCACTGGCTCCCTATTAAACATCGTATACATTTTAAAATCTTGCTAATTACTTACAAAGCACTAAATGGTTTAGCTCTTTAGCTAGGTTTAGCTGTCTCTGAGAAAGGAGGTCCTTCCTCAGGGGGATCGACCAGGGAGGGGCTGTCGCAAGGAGTACGAGTTCGGAGAACCAGGTCCGGCCGGGCCAATATGGGGCGACCAAAAGGACCTGCTCCTTGTCCTCCCTGATCTTGCACAGGACCTGTGCGAGAAGGCTCACTAGAGACAAAAGAGACAAAAACTGAACCAGCGGGGTCATGCGAACCACAGGAGTACCCACGATGGGGCAGCGAAGCGGAATGACCGCTGGGGCCTCCTCTGACAGGGGTCTGGTGACAGAGGGGGCTGAGAGTGACGAGGCTGTGTGTTGCACACTGCCAACCGCGCCCTCTTGGGGCTCGGAGGTGAATATGTCAGTTCTTTAACCATGAATAGGGTACCGCCGACCGTGAGGCCAGCGGCGGAAGGGGAAAACAAAAGATTGGTCCTGTTACCATCTCCTGGGAAAGAGCTGAGTTCACCTCCGAGCGACCCGTTTCAGGAGCGCCGCTTGGCCTGCCGTTTGGCCGGCTTAGGGGCGGAGACGGGCTGGGCGACCTCCTCTACACCTTGGCCCGGGTGAAGGCTGCCGCTGGGGCCGGGCGGGAGGGGCGGAAGCCGCAGGAGGGCGGCCTCGACGGGGAGCAGGCTGAGGCATCTGTGCCGGCGGCTGGGTGGAGGCAGCAGCGGGCCGCAGGGGCAGAATATGTTTAATCGCCTCAGTCTGCTTTTGTGCGGCTGAGAACTGTTGGGCAAAGTCCTCGACCGCCCCGCCGAATAGTCCAGCCTGGGAGATAGGGGAGTTGAGGAAACGTGTTCGCTCAGACTCCCGCATATCAGACAGGTTGAGCCATAAATGACGTTCCTGGACCACAGCAGTGGACATCACCTGACCGAGAGAGCGTGCGGTAACCTTCATCGCCCATAGGGCGAGGTCTGTAGCCACATGCAACTCTTACATAAGAGCGGGGTTAGCATTGCCCTCGTGCATGTTTCTGAGTACCTTCGCCTGATGGACTTGAAGGATAGCCATAGCATGCAAAGCGGACGCGGCCTGGCCCTCTATAGGTCTTCGCCACCAGAGTAAACGTAAACCTACAGGCTTTGGACGGGTGCTTTGGGTCACGCCATGTAGAAGCGCTCTGCGGACACAGTTGCGTCGCAACAGAACGCACAACAGGGGGAACCCCAGTGTACCCTTTCACCTCACCGCCGTCGAGAGCAGTGAAGGCAGAAGAGGTTGCCGAGCGATCGCGAAAAGTCAATGGAGACTTCCACGATTTCAACACCTCCTCATGCACTTCCGGGAAGAAGGGCACTGGGGGCTGATGGGCGCTTTCAGCACGGGCCGTCCCCAAATACCAATCATCCAGCCTTGAGCTCTCGGGCAAGCATGGCTGTGAGCTCCGGATCAGACTCGGACAATGCTGGGACTCCCGAGGGAGGCAGCACAGCCGAATCCTCATCTCCGGAGGAATCCAGCCCACCCTGTGATGTGGCGATTGACATAGTGTCATCCGCCGGCGCCCCGAATGAGATGTTCAGTGGGAACATGACTCATCAATGAACACGCGCTCGGCGTGCACGACGCCCAAGCACGGCAAACAGCGATCATGCCCATCAGACGGACTAACCAGCCGACCGCACCCAGAAACACACGGGTGAGACATCTTGAAAAAGACGTGCCATGTGTAGCTCTTTTAGAGAGGAGTTTTTCTCTGCAGAATGTTGAAGCGCCCAGGGAGAACACACACGCTGTGCTAGATCACTGCACAGATCAGACAGGAATGCGGAACTCGCTGGAACGCGCCGTAACACCGACACTCTGGATAGACGCTCGTCTTGAGGAGTAGAAAGCTCAGGAAGGCAAGTGAACACTTGGCCCCGAAGCAGAAACATAATGCGAGATTGCCGCGCAGCTCCTTATATACCCACGAGGTGGGGCGGAGTTGCGCTATGCAAATTCCGCAGACCCATGGCATTCTCATGCCATTGGCTCGTTTTGTAGATCTCGAAGGTGATTGGCTTCTAAGCTGACGTAACGCGTAGTGTACAGACTGAAAGGGAACTGTAATGTCACGTAAGCATCACCACGATAGAGAGGTTAATCAAAACCAAACAGATGTTTTAGTTTTTTGCAGAGTATCCGAGGCACAAACTGTACAGGCTCTGCCCTCTTCTGGAAAGCAGGGTGGGGAGCAGCGGCTCATTTGCATTTAAAGATACATGCACAAATGTTTTTCCTTCCACTCAAAAATGGTAAAACATGGTATAATAAATGATCTGTGGGGTATTTTGAGCTGAAACTTCACAGACGCATTCTGGGGACACCTGAGAGAGATATTACATTTTACATGTTTCTCAGATCATAAAAAAGTTTATTTATTAAGCGAGCAGGGCAACCACCCAGCAGAGTAATACAATAATCTAGCCTTGAGGTCATGAACTATCTGTTCTGCATTTGTCACTGAGAGCATACGTCATAATTTAGATATATTTTTAAGATGGAAGAAACTGGTTTTACAGATGCTAGAAACGTGGCTTTCAAATGAAAGCTTGGTATCAAAGAGCACACCCAGGTTGCTAACTGACGACAAAGACTTGACAGAGCAGCCATCAAGTATTAGACAGTATTCTAGGTTACTACGTGTGGAGGTTTTTGGTCCAATAATTAGAATCTCTGTTTTGTGCATTTGTAACTCTAATGAGAGCAGTCTCAGTGCTATGATACGGTCTAACTCCTGACTGGAAATCCTCGCAGATACCATTTCTTTCTAAAAAGGAACATAGTTGTGAGGATACTGCCTTTTCTGGTATCTTTGACAGAAAAGGTAGATTCGAGATCGGCCCATAATTGACTAATTCTGTAGGAACAAGTTTTTTTAATAAGCGTTTAATAATAGCCAGCTTAAAAGTTTTTGGTACGTAACCTAATAACAAAGATGAATTAATGATATTAAGAAGAGGATCTATGACCTCTGGAAGCATCTTTTTAGTAGCTTAGTCGATGTAGGGTCTAGCATACATGTTGTTGATTAAGATGATTTAACAAGTTTAGACAATTCTTCCTCTTCTATAGCAGTGAATGAATGGAATTTTTCCTCAGGGACACTACAATTCACTGTCTGATGCGATACTGTAGCAGACGGTTCCATAGTTTTTAATTTTCTCTCTAATATTAACAATCTTGCAAGTAAAGAAGTTCATAAAGTCATTACTTCTGTGCTGTTTGGAAACGTCAGAAGTTGAAGCTTTATTTCTTGCTAATTTAGCCACTGTATCAAATAAATACCTAGGGTTGTGTTTGTTTTCTTTTAAGAAGAGTCGAACAATAAGCAAATCTAACAGCTTTAAGGCCTTTCTATACGCAATCGTGCTCTCTTTCCACGAAATGCGAAAAACCTCTAGTTTTGTTTTCTTCCAGCTTTGCTCCATTTTTCTGGCTGCTCTTTTAAGGGCCCGAGTGTGCTCATTGTCAAGTCAAGTCACCTTTATTTATATAGCGCTTTTTACAATGCCGATTGTTTCAAAGCAGCTTCACAGTGTTAAACAGGAAAATAATGCAACAGAATTTGATTCGGCTGTACAGCCACTCTGGAGAAAACGGTGATGTCATCCAGCTCATTTCAATTATCATATAGTGTCAATGCGGGCAGATCAGTAATATAGTGAATATTTAGTGTCCCCAGCTGAGCAAGCCAAAAGCCAAAGTGGCAGAGGCGACGGTGGCAAGGAACCAAAACTCCATCAGGTGACATAATGGAGAAAAAAACCTTGGGAGAAACCAGGCTCAGTCGGGGTGCCAGTTCTCCTCTGGCCAACGAACAAACAGTGTATGATTATGATTCAACATAACAGGTCAGAAATCCTATTAGATCGGAATATTCGAAAGATCGGAGTCATCACGCCAGAGACGGGTTTATTGAGGATGTCGTATCGATGAGGCATTTACAGGGGGGAGTCTAGTTGACACGGTCTCTGCAGACATTTCAGGGATGCGTTGGTCATGTCTAGGCGCAGGTCCGCCATCTGATCAGGATACGGCCCGGATCCGGCTGACTGCAGCAAACCTCGAGATAAACAGAGAGACTAACATTAGCGTAGATGCCATTCTTTTTATGATGTAACGAGTACATCTGGTGTTGTGGGAAGTGTTCCCAGTTTCGGCTCACCTAGTTAATGCAGCCTAAAACAATCATTTAACTGATTTGAATAATATAAATTGATAATGTTCTATGTGTATGCCATGTGTTTTTAGTCTAGATTTAAACTGACAGAGTGTGTCTGCTTCCCGAACAATGCTAGGAAGACTGTTCCAGAGTTTAGGTGCTAAATAGGAAAAGGATCGACCGCCTGCAGTTGATTTTGATATTCTTTGATTATCAACTGGCCAGAATTTTGAGACCGCAATAGACGTGATGGAGTATAATGCGTTAAGAGCTCGCTCAAGTACTGGGTAGCTAAACCATTTAGTGCTTTGTAAGTAATTAAAATTTATACGATGTTTAATAGGGAGTCAGTGCAGTGTTGACAGAACCGGGCTAATATGGTCATACTTCCTGGTTCTAGTAGGAACTCGAGCTGCTGCGTTTTGGACCAGCTGCAATTTATTTATTAAGCGAGCAGGGCAACCACCCAGTAGAGCGTTGTGGAGTTTTTTTGACCAATAATTAAAAAATCTGTTTTTTCTGAATTAAGTTGCAGGAAATTACTAGTCATCCAATGTTTTATATCAGCTATGCATTCCGTTAATCTTGTGAATTGGTAAGTTTCGTCAGGGCATGAAGAAATATAGAGCTGAGTATCGTCAGCATAACAGTGAAAACTAACACCATGCTTCCTAATGATATCTCCCAAGGGTAGCATGTACAGGGTGAAAAGCAACGGTCCTAGCACTGAGCCTTGTGGTACGCCATACTGAACTTGTGATCGGTGTGACATCTCTTCATTTACTGCTACAAACTGATAGCGGTCAGATAAGTATGATTTAAACCATGCCAATGCAATTCCACTAATGCCAACATAATTTTCGAGTCTATTCAAAAGAATGTTGTGGTCAATAGTATCGAATGCAGCGCTAAGATCGAGTAACACTAATAGAGAGATACAACCATGATCGGATGATAAGAGCAAATCATTTGTAACTCTGATGAGAGCAGTCTCAGTACTATGATACGGTCTAAATCCTGACTGGAAATCCTCACAGATACCATTTCTTTCTAAAAAGGAGCATAGTTGTGAGGACACTGCCTTTTTCTAGTATTTTTGACAGAAAGGGTAGATTTGAGATTGGCCTGTAATTGACTAATTCTGTGGGATCAAGTTGCGCTTTTTTAATAAGTGGTTTAATAATAGCCAACTTAAAAGTTTTCGGTACATATCCTAACGACAAGGATGAATTAATGATATTAAGAAGAGGATCTATGACCTCTGGAAACATCTCTTTTAGTAGCTTAGTCGGTATAGGGTCGAGCATACATGTTGTTGATTTAGATGATTTAACGAGTTTAGCCAATTCTTCTTCTCCTATAGCAGTGAATGAGTGGAATTTTTCCTCAGTGACACTACAATGCACTGTCTGATGTGATACTGTAGTAGATGGTTGCATAGTTATAATATTTTTCCTAATATTATCAATCTTGCACGTAAAGAAGTTCATAAAGTCATTACAGCTGTGCTGTTTATAAACGTCACAGAAGTTGAAGCTTTATTTCTTGTTAATTTAGCCACTGTATCAAATAAATACCTAGGGTTGTGTTTGTTTTCTTCGAAGAGAGTCGAGAAATAAGCAGATCTAGCAGTTTTTACGGCCTTTCTGTATGCGATCATGCTCTCTTTCCACAAAATGCGAAAAACCTCCAGTTTTGTTTTCTTTCAGTTGCGCATTTTTCTGTACCATGCGCTGGACTATTTTCTTTTATCTTCTTTAAGCGCAAAGGAGCAACTGTGTTTAATGTGCTGAAAAAGAGAGAGTCAATAGTTTCTGTTGCAACATCGAGTTCTTCTAAGCTATCTGGGGTGCTGAGGAGATTAAACTAATCGGGAAGATTATTTATAAAGCAATCCTTAGTGGTAGGAATGATAGTTGAAGTATACACAAGACTAGATAATGATCTGAATGCCATCGCTCTGCTGCAGAATTTCAATGGCATCAACATTTATTCCATGTGACAAAATTAGATCTAAAGTATGATTACGACAATGAGTGGGTCCTGACACGTGTTGCTTAACTCCAATAGAGGTTAGAATGTCTCTAAATGCCAATCCCTAAATGCCAAACCACTAAACCACTAGATGGCACAAAAACTTTCCGCAGCACTTTCCAAAATATCCGCTTTTCAAGATGCACATGGAAATTTGGCTGATGCTTGATGCGATCGCTGGCAACAGTGCAAAATTGATTCTGCGCTAATTTGATCTAATATTTGATGTTTTTTAAAATGTTGCAAATGAGCAAACAAGAATCACTAAAATTATTGAATATATTTTGAGACAAATGTCTTCTTAATAATTTTCAGTTTTGTTCAAAGTAATTAAAGCAACAGTTTTTCAAGTCGTCACCTTTATTTATATAGCGCTTTATACAGTACATATGGTATCAAAGCAGTTTTTACAGTGATAACAGGAAAAATGATGCATTTCGGCTGTTGTTCAGCTGACGTCAGTTTAGTGTTGATTCAGTTCCGTTGTGAAGATCAATTATTAAATGAGTTTACTTAATCTATAAAGCAGTTCTGCAAAAAATGATCATTGTCTAGCTCAGTTCAGTTCTCATACAACAGCATCAGCACAGTCAGATCAATAATACTGTTGAATATTAAAGGTGCTGTATGTAAGAATGACCGCTAGTGGTTGAAATGGTTACTGCAATCCAAATGTTGTATTTGTGACGTACTTCCCCTCCTCCTCAGACTCGACGCTCACACAGGTTGCCAGTTTGAGGACACGCAACAGGAACGAGCGCAATTGACAATGGAAGGCAAGGAGACTTACACACTGTAAGCTGATGAATTGATTTATCCTCGTTTTAATACTCCCGTTAATAGAGATTATTAGATGGTTGCCAAGGCTTTTTAGGTCGAGTAGAATCTGAGATCTCTGACCCAGTTTGTTTGCTGGCTTCCATGGCTGCAATATGCTGTGTTTTCCACCAACTGGCAACCTGGCGTGGCAAAATACTATTGGGTAAATTGGCAATGTGCGGTATCACACAGACCAAAACAAAAACAGACATTCCGACACGGAACACACATTTCAAAGTAAAATAACTGGCTGTAGCCTTGTTTTTCGGAGAAACGAGTATGTGAACTCAGCATGTTTCCTAAATATCTGCAAACATATTATGGTATTTTTATGTTTTAGTACAGTCAAAAACTTACATACAGCACCTTTAAGTGTCCCCAACTAAGCAAGCCAGAGGCAACAGTGGCAAGGAACCCAAACTCCATAAGGTGGAGAATGGAGAAAAAAAACTTGGGAGAAACCAGGCCCAGTCAGGGGGACAGTTCTCCTCTGGCCAACGAACGAACACATTGTCATTATGATTAAAGGATTATTTAACTTTAAAATGAAAATGATCCCATGATTTACTCACCCTCAAGCCATCCTAGGTGTATATGTCTTTCTTCTTTCTGATTAACACAATCGGAGTTATATTAATAAATATCCTGACGCTTCCAAGTTTTATAATGGCAGTGAACAGGGCCCACGAGTTTGAAGCTCAAAAAAGTGCATATCAATACAGCACAAAGAACATAAAACATCACGCGGAACAAAACAAACCTTTGGTCTCAGGATAAGCCACGGTCTGCTAAAATTGTTTTATAACAATGTCAAAATAACAATGTCCTTTCTCTTAACCAAATGCTCAAATGTCCTCAGAGCTCTCATCTAGTCCTCTGTATCAGTGAGGAAGTGCTGTTTTTCAAGTATCGCCACATTATTATGTTTTTTTTAAATCTTCGCTATTGCTTCAATCCAAATGAACAAACGTGCCGTTTTTTGTTGCGTAGTGACGTTGTAACAGTCACTGCCTGTCACAAGGTTTATTCATTGCAATTATGGTTGTTATTTTCCACTAGGGAGACACAAGAGCTGAATCTGTATTGTATAAAACAGGAAGCAGAAGAGTAAGTGCTAGGGTCGAATCTTCAACAATCAGCGAATAATCACCTTCGCAAAGTATTGGAGGAGTGCTGGGAATATTCATATGATGGAGGACATAGTTTTGGATGGAAGTGTAGAATGTGGGCTAAGGAATGTGGTATGGACAGTAAGATCTTCTGTCCTAATGTACCGCTTACTGATGCTCCACCATGGAAAGTCCCTGAACCGCTTGTAGATTTGAGCTTACTAGACAGGTCCAAAGAGTAGTACATTGGAAACGAGGTTAATGCTTTTTTAAATGACAAATTTTATTCAATATTACAAATATTTACAGATGGTGCTAAGGAACCTGTCAGTCAAAAGGTTCAAATAGGTGTATATATTTCTACAATTTGAAACACAAATTAGTTTGAAGTTGCCTAATGAGTTATCTGTGTACACTGCGAAATTAACAGCTATAATAATAGGATTACAGTGGGTCGAACAAGTCAGACCAAATAAAGTAGTAATATGTTCAGATTCTTCTTCAGCTTTAATTAGTATAGTACATGCAAGATCAGACAGAGAAGATTTATTAATGGAAGTATATTTATCATTATACAGACTGAAAGAGGGTGGAATAGTGGTGTATTTTTGTTGGGTAAAAGCACATGTTGGTGTATCTGGTAATGAAGTTGCTGATAAACTGGCAAAAAAAGCACTAGTCAGGAGGGAGGTGGATGTTAAAGTACCTATGGGGAAAAAGGAGGCAAAATCGATTTTAAAGAAAAAGTTAATGAATAAGTGGCAAATTAGATTGGACAGTAGTAGCACAGGGATATGGTGTTATAGTAAGTATCACACAGGCAGTAGGGAGGATAAATTGCCAGGGAGGAAATAGGAAAGAAGAAGTATTGCTGTCTAGGTTAAGACTGGGACATACAGGGTTGAAAGCAACACTGGCAATTATGGGTTTACATGAAAATGGATTATGCGATGTGTGTGGTGTATCTGAAAATGTATGTCATGTATTATTTATGTGTAGTAAGTATATTATATTTCGTGATGTACTATTCAGTCACTTTAAGAATGGAGAGGATATAATGAAGAATGAGGATATTTTAGGAAAAGGTTTAATGGACAGACAGCTATATAGAGCATTAATTAATTTTATATATGACTCAGGTTTAGGATCTAGAATATAATATACATGGAGCATTAATTTCCACATGGGGGCTGAGTGTGGACGGAGGAGCTGAACACGCAGTGCCAGATGAAGCTCAATGAAACCTCTATCGCAGGTATGAGGAACAAGGGTAATGTATGTGGATTAATAGAGTAAGGTTCAACAAGAAATTATAGATAGATTGTAAATAGAATCTAGTTGCTATTTACAATCTATCTATAATTTCTTGTTGAACCTTACTCTATGCCAATAAATGCTTTTATTATTATTAAACATTTCGTTAGGCACTTTATTTCCACTTTTAGAACATTTTCCTAATTTTTATTGAAAGTAAATGCCTTTCCGATGTGATATATGATGGGAAAAGGGAGAAGAGCGAGCTCAGCAAAAGGTGGATTCGAACCCGGGTCGATCGCGTCAAAACCTAGATCCTTAAGCCTTACATTTTACTGACTACGCCACTGAAGGCAATGAAATATATAAGGTTTTTTTTTTTTTTAATCTTGTTTGGGCCAACCAGGCATTGTTAGGCGGCGCTAGTGCGACTAGCACTTGCCAACAAGGCACACTATTTGCACTTGGTGTAAATAGACACTCCGTAATTTCAAACTAGTATAGTACGTCAATGACTCATCGGTGTCTCATAATTATTCATGCGTCTGCGTGTCCTTATCCTATGAGAAGACGACTCGCTTAATTATTCATGAGACTGCGTGTCCTTATCCTATGAGAAGACGACTCGCTTAATTATTCATGAGACTGCGTGTCCTTATCCTATGAGAAGATGCCTCGCTTAACACAGCAGCACGCGTTGATTGACAGGCGTTTCAAAGAGTGAGATCGCATTCAGTAAGTGAGAGATGCATTAATGGATCAAAAACGAGTGTTTGTTTTTGCTTTGTAAGAGTTTCTGCGTCGCATAAGTTCTCTTCAGTAGATCCTGAGTCTTCGAAACAAACGCGATTCATCCACACTGTGAGTGTAACCACTCTTTACGACCCATTAACCGATCAAACGTCTCATAAAACGCTGCAAAATAAGTCTCAAAAGTTATCAATGATGCAACAGCGTGCTCGTATATATTTTCTATGCAGAGAACAGCAGGGTTCTATGCAGGTTTCTATGCAGGTTTCATGACCCTTTAAAGCCACGATGTACGGAACATCACACAAAGACAGAAGAAAATGTATAAAAACATTTTGGATCAATAAACCTAAAAAATAACAAATAAATAACTGCAGAAAGGCCACTGTTACATGTATGGTCTGTCTGTTGTTTTTATTGTGTTTTTGGTTGAAGTTCCTGTGACCTAGTTTTCCCCAGTCTGTCTATTTAGTTATGTCATTTACCTGTGTCTTGTTAATCACCTTCTATTCATCTTATTTGCTCTGTGTATTTAGCCTTCAGTTCTCCCTCAGTGTTTGTCCGTCTATGTTAATGTTAACATGGTTTCTGTGCCGTCTACGCTAGTTTTTGTTATTAAAGTTCCTGTTTCCAGTTCTTCCTCATTTTCGTGAGTTTTCAGCACCACATTACGTAACAGATAGACGGACCAAAACAGTTTTTTATTTGTGGCGTTTTCGTTTATTTTAGTTTTTTACCTTCTCCGTGTCACCATGGACAATCCTGCAGTTGCCCTGCTATGCCTGGAGCAGGATGACTGTTCGCTGGAAGCTCATACACGGGACTTTCTACATCTTGCGTGACAGACGCACTACCCAGACCGCTCGCTCTGTGTCTTTTACCATGCCAGCCTGAGCCAGAGGTGGAAGGCACGCATTCCAGCAAACGGTCCAAAGGAGGATTTCGCCGCCTTCGTGGAGTGGGTACTGGTAAATAACAACTCACCAGCTACCATCGGCCCTGCTGAAGATACCAGTCCCACTCCACTGCCGCCAGAGACCAGCTATCCACCACCGACTGCGACCGGCGTGAGGGAGTTGCCTGTGCCCACCGCCAGCCGTGATAGACGAGCCCGAACCCAGGAAGAGGTTGAGTGGAGTCATCGCCCCGGAGCCCGGACCACAGCGAGAGTCTGACCAGGTGCGTGAGCTGGCAACATCGTGCGTCGTGGAGGGAGTACTCATGGAGCTTGAGGGCTGGGAAAGGAGCCCCGCCCACCACCCCGCCGTGGTGGAGGAGATGGTGAGGACCTTTGGTGGATATTTTGAGGAACTGACTGACATCCCCTGTTTCTCCAGTGCCCCCTGTTTCCCCAGCGTCTCCTGTGTCTCCAGCTCCCCCTGTCTCACCAGAATGTCCACCCAGCCTCCCTCTCCCACCTCCTCAATCAGCCAGTTCCTCAGCCCTGCCTTCGCTGCTGTCCTTCAGCCCCTCTGCTCCGCCCACATGCTGTGTGGACCCGCCCCGTGTCCTCAGTCCACCAGCTCCACCTGCCGCAGAGGATCCCCTGTCGTCACTGCCAGTCTCTGTGCCCTGCGCTCCACCGCGGCCCATCGACACTTCGGCTATGCCCTGGCTCCTCCCTCCCTCGGCTCCACTGGAAACCTTCGGCCATAAGGCTTCTCCGGGCTCCCTCGTCTCTCCGGATCCGCCTTGCTGGCACCTTCGGCCCTGTCTGGCTCCGCCTTCCCCCCCCCGGCTATGTCGCCGTTCTCTGTCCCACCGGCTCAGCCTCTGTCCTGCGGTCATCCGTCTCTACCTTGGACGCTCGTCACCGCGGCTCCACCAGTTTTTCTTTCCCTTGCAACATCGATGCACCGAAAAACTAATTAATTTACAGAATTAAATTGGAATAGAATATACCTTTTCTAATAAATATAAATAAAAAACTAAAGTCAGACTCAATTCACAAAGTGCAGAACAAAGTTGTGCAAAATGCCTAAAGTGCAGGGGAACATATATTCAAAATACAAGCCACAAATAGTTAAATTAGATAACCCCGAGTGATCAATAAAATAAAAATAAAGAAATTATTAAAATAACGAAAGTATAGCCAGAGACAACAATAAATGCTAAACATGTCCACAGCATCCAAAAATCTAATTAGAACCGGTTGAAATGTTTTGAAATCACTTGTACCCTACCTGATCGAAAAAAACCTGCCTGTGTCTGTTTGAGTCTTTTTAAATTGTGTGCGAGGAAAACCGGTAGTTCTATGTGAAATCAGACATTAGCCCATTTCACACAGCAATCCTGGTAAATTGCTGGGAAATTACCAGAATAACTTTACCGGTACACAAATATGCTGTTCACACAAGCAACGGTGTTCTGGCTTTTTACCGGTAAGAAACCGTTCACACATCAGCACCAAAATACCGGTAAATTCTGTGGTGTCAGTCATCTTTAAACGCTGCACCATTGTCTTCATTCGCCCACATGACAAGAAGCTCTTTAGTTTCACTATCTGTTCAATTTGACAACATATTTTGACGTCTGAGTGAAAGGCCTAAGGGAGTGATCAAACAGAACTGATTTTTGCTCTTAAAAACACGAGACGCATGTAATGGTATCCAACTGCAGAGCCCCAGCGCTGATGAATTGAAAAGGCAGGGTCTCGAGCGCGACACGTTGAAAAAGCTGAGAGACACGGCGCACCGGTCAAAGATGATCGTTTAGCGCGATCTTTTACCAGTAAAGACTGTATGTGTGAAAGGGCTATTGAGCACCCCCATATAGCCAAAATGGCATGATCCTCGTTTCATAACACCTCTGCGAATATTCGACTGTGAGATTGGTAGTCGAATCAGGCTCCTCCTATCGAAGCATCGACTCTTTGACTATTCGACTATTCGAGGTTACCCCTACTATATAAATATGTAAATATATAAATACATATAAACACATAAACACAACAGTTCTTTCTGGGGTCTCGAATCTGACTGGCTGAGAACCTTTTCCAGCCGTGCGATATCCCCCCAGTATCAGCACTAGAACCGTTTCACCATTTGTATCACTCCGCTTACGGTGACTGTCATGGCGGTCGAGCAAACCCACCATATTTTTACAAATACTGCTGTTATTGTGTCACGAAATGTAGTTATTTAGACCTCAAATATGTGACTCATGTATAGGGCCTATTTTACAATTTGTTTAGACGCTTTCGCAGATGTGAGCTCCAACAGCGGCCATTCAACGCTCATGCACCCGCCGAGACAACAGCTTTATCTCGACCAGTCCTTTGGGAAATTGCCGCTGGCTCCTATGTAGATAGTGGTTAAACATGAGATATAATTCATTTGGGGTATATCAAACGGGCAATCTTTGGTCTTATTAATCTATTACTTGTTCCAGAGCTAATCAATTTGGGTTAAGTGGAAAATTAAGTTTCATAACTTTGTTTAGGCTGTATTTAACTCAAATCCTGTAGGGCCTACTAGAGCTCTGCTTTTGTACGTTTGACTGAATTGTTTGCTTGTTTATTTTCTATTGTCTTTTATAATGACTATTGTTAATTTAAATATTATTGTTCAATAAATATTATTTTATATAAATAATATGCCCTATATGATATTCAGAAAGGGTCCGTTAGTGATTGTAATTTCGACTTCAGTGACAGTTACATTATTACATCATTAGATGGCGGCAAAGACTGTCTTTATGAGTGACTGGTTGTAAACAAGGAAGTTGTTTTAGCGCTGTCATCTTTTAAATGGACAAAGACAAAAGTATCACTTTCCTCAGCAGACATTCAAACATTTTTTTTTATAATGGATATAATATTATGGACATCGACCTCAAGAATGAATGCTGTATCCAGGTAATACACTCGTTTAGTCAATCTCTCATAATACCATAATACTCTACTCTACATAATACAATAAGCCACAATAAAGCAACTCAACGTTAATGGCCGTAGCCAGCTATGAGGTCACCGGGGTCCGGACCTCAGTATTTTTCTGAGGTGTATATAATAAAGGTTGTGAAATAATTGCTTAATATTGTATTAACTCTACTTTAGTGCTGCAAGGATATTGCACAGCACAAAGATTGTTTCATCTGAGCTGCCTGCGGTCTGTCACCACTTGTCAATTTCAAAATATTTGAGATGACCAATCAAATCAAAGTAGGCGGGTTTTATGTTCACAGAAGCTGCTAGCGCAAATTTCAGCGTGGCGCTTCAAGTTAATGATCATAAAGCGCGAGATAAGATGTAAGTAGCTAAACTAAACATTTCATGTTTGACAGCTGTTTTACGATAGAAATGCTAAACGACCGACAAAAATAATCAGGCAAACGAATAACTTTTGTCTAATTCGCCATTTTAATTGAAAATGGGCCTATAGTTTATAATTTATGTGATTCGTGTAATTATTAGTAACTATGTGAGGGAACAAAAAAAACATTAATGAAGCCGTTTTCGTAAGATTAATAATGGTTGTGTACATATTGTGAATGGATTTAATAAATGCAGTTACCCAGCTTTCCTGGTAGCCTTCAGTTAATTGACTTGTTTAAGAAAATGATTCGTAAAACATTTGAACCTATGTTTACTTTCTTCACTGATACAGACGAAAAGACTATCAGTTAAAGCTCAGCTTTAAGAGTGGAAGAGACAGGTCAAGAGATTGAGATGAGGAGAGAGCAGGTATTGACAAATAATCTACTGCCCACTGACATGGTTTTAAAGCTTTTTCTTATCAATTTTTTAGCCTTCATAAATGTCTTAAAATGCACATATGTAGATCAGAAAAATAAATATTTTCTCGGGCGAGCATGCCCCCAACCCCCCCTATAAAACCCTGGCTACGGCCCTAATAAAGGTTGTGAAATAATTGCTTAATATTGTATTAACTCTACTTTAGTGCTGCAAGGATATTGGACAGCACAAAGATTGTTTCATCTGAGCTGCCTGCGGTCTGTCACAACTTGTCAATTTCAAAATATTTGAGATGACCAATCAAATCAAAGTAGGCGGGTTTTATGTTCACAGAAGCTGCTAGCGCAAATTTCAGCGTGGCGCTTCAAGTTAATGATCATAAAGCGCGAGATAAGATGTAAGTAGCTAAACTAAACGTTTCATGTTTGACAGCTGTTTTACGATAGAAATGCTAAACGACCGACAAAAATAATCAGGCAAACGAATAACTTTTGTCTAATTCGCCATTTTAATTGAAAATGGGCCTATAGTTTATAATTTACGTGATTCGTGTAATTATTAGTAACTATGTGAGGGAACAAAAAAAACATTAATGAAGCCGTTTTCGTAAGATTAATAATGGTTATTAATATTAATAATGGTTAATGGTTAATAATGGTTGTGTACATATTGTGAATGGATTTAATAAATGCAGTTACCCAGCTTTCCTGGTAGCCTTCAGTTAATTGACTTGTTTAAGAAAATGATTCGTAAAACATTTGAACCTATGTTTACTTTCTTCACTGATACAGACGAAAAGACTATCAGTTAAAGCTCAGCTTTAAGAGTGGAAGAGACAGGTCAAGAGATTGAGATGAGGAGAGAGCAGGTATTGACAAATAATCTACTGCCCACTGACATGGTTTTAAAGCTTTTTCTTATCAATTTTTTAGCCTTCATAAATGTCTTAAAATGCACATATGTAGATCAGAAAAATAAATATTTTCTCGGGCGAGCATGCCCCCAACCCCCCCTATAAAACCCTGGCTACGGCCCTGTCAACATTTCTTTGTTACTAGTTCTAAAGTGACGTTTTAGAATTAGTAACGGAGACTTGGTCACAACTGTTAAATTGTCAACTTGAGATTTGAATCCGTGGCGGAAGGAAGTAGTTCTGCACAAAAGAGTGTTTTTAAAGACACTCCATTGTTGTTTCCTATTTATTTACTCACTTGTGCCATCAAACTGTTGTATAAACGCTTGTAGCCATACGATATGGCTGTATATCAGCATGCAACGACTGAATCACAGCCGTGCTGATATACACCCATATCGCACAGCTACTCGTATGATATTGCTATATATAAAATAACATGTTATTATTTATATATTTAATTTAAATGATTATATTATCATAATTAGATATCTCTGCAACAAACACATTTCATTTACAACAAATCACATTTCATGGTATTTCATCTGTAGCCCCAAATATCATTGCATATCCTTTGCTTTGTATAATAATAACAACGTATAAAGGCATGTAAACGGAAACACTGACATGGAGAAGAAAGAGTGAAAACTCTTCACATATGCTCGTGCTCATAACCGCTACTGAACATCTGACGCAAACAACGATCAAATGCACATTGACAGATCTGTTCTTCAAAATGTAATCAAATCATTTCTGCAGGCATGTGTAAACTGGTTAACAGTGTCTAAGCAAAGGCATTCCTTTTAAAGATGAACTGTAGGTCCACGGCCACTTCATCCAACACTCTTGATGTTCCTGTTACACTTCCTGTTACTACTGAGAGTGAGAAACTGCTTCAGATGAATCAGTGCGTGCAGTTAACGGAACAAATAATTTAAACTGATTCGCAAACCAATTCAGAAAGTTTTGCCTACTTGTTTGATCAAGTCTTTGAACAGAATCGACTCAAAAGAGTGATTCATTTGTGAAAAAAGACTGCGCACTTGGAATACACTACGCATTTCTTAACATGGATTGCATTAAAATAAAATAACGAGAGGAACGTCGCACAGTGTAACGAAATAAAAGTACAGTTTTTTTTCATTAGAAATGTACTAGAGATAAAGTAAAAGTACCCACATTTAAATCTGCTCTTAAAAGTAAAAAATTTCAAAGTAAAATGTAATGGAGTAAATGTACTTTGTTACTACTACCCACCTCTGGATGAGTGGGCTGTCAGGCACTGTCTTGTTGCTGATAAGTGTCAGCCATTGTGAATTCAGAGCTTAAGACAAGTTATATTGTGTGAGGAAATCCGTAGGGAGGTGGGTGCCATTTTGTTTGAAACTGTTTTTCTCCTGTTTATCTGTGGAGGCAGGGAAGCTCAATTGCTGTTTATTTAATTATTTTGGTTTGTTTTGGTTCACATTTAGTGAACTTTTTGTTTGTTGTGTTGGCCTTTCCCCCTCCTGAAGGATGGAGACAAGAAGTTCTCTCTCCATATTTTGTTACTTTTACTGCTATTTCCCCTAGACTAAAGAGGGCTAGTATGTAACATGGGTCATACATTAACTCAAGATTATTTGTACATTAGTTAAGCATGAATTAATGCATATTAGTGCACTAGTATTGAAAAATGTTACAGCATTTTTTTTTAAATTACCCCCTTAAAAATCTTACAATATCCTATGAATATTAGTAAATGTTGATACCCATTTTTGAATATTTATCTCTGCATTAATAAGCACCAGCTTTCCCCTAGTGAATAAGTCTACAAATGTCATTTATTACACCATTTGTTTGGATGTTTATACCATCATGTTTGGAAATTATATATAAATACAAGAAAACATTTCATTAATCAAAACATAATTACATAATCACTCAAAGTGTAACTGTGGTTAAGGTCAGGTCAGTACTGTGTAATGGTACTCAGTTTACACTGACGGCAGTGTCTTTGAGGGCACTTTTATAAATCCATTCATCAATCATCATTTGTAAGGCAGAGGGGTTGCTGGGAGATACCAGAGATGCCAACCAAGCATCAGCACTGAATACAGAAGGACATGCTGGGACATTTTAGCCTCTGTTTATGACCTACATTGTGTATATGATCTTTGACCACATAGACCTGGCACTGCATCAGCAAAGTAGCTTAAAAGCAGAAATAGAAAAGATGTCCTCAAGCTTCTGTTCCTACACAATTTGATTTAGGCTTTCTAAACACACATGATTTATGAAATGTTTCTATAGCCCATTTTAACTAAATATGTTATCTTGTCATTCGAACATAAAAATAAACAAGTTTCTCTTTTACTCAAGCTGCTTTTTGGAACATTCTCAAATTATATGGAAAATGATTTGCACAAACTTGTGGAGTCAATGCCAATGGGAGTGCAAGTTGTCATTATAAGCAAAAACATAAATTATTATTTCGCATTAAATTAGAAAAGAATGCATTTTCTCTAGTCTCAGACTTTTGGAACCCACTGTGTCTAATGATGACTTACTGAAACCCTACCTACTTTGTGCCCTTGAGCGAGTCATTTAATCCCTGTTCACCCAGCCAGAATGTACCAGCAGTACATTCCAGCAGTACCAGCTGTACACCAGTTTGATAACATGCTTTTACTAAATGACAAGAGTTCAAAGTGGAACGTGCAATATGCTCTCCATTAAAGTAAAAGGTTCTTTATCCCTAAGTACGTATAAAGAAATCTTACAGTCTGGTTGCAGCATTGGTAGAATACAGGCTCTGGCAAAGCTAACCTTTGAATAACCTTACACCAGAGTATTTTTTCAGGTGTCTCAGAGAATTGGTGTTTTCATTTGCATTAAGGAGGGTTACTAAATGCCATGTAATTGCACCTTACTTGTAACTTGCACCTAGATTGCTAAACTTATTTAATTTGGCAGTCTATTGTTGAAAGTAAATAAAAGGTTGATTTTATTTAGTAAACATTTTTTACACAATTCAATGATTTGTGTTCCAAATTATTTAGTGATTCATTTACATGGTGTTCATATTTGTCCTATTTATTAAATTGTTAAAAAAAAATGCCATTCATACATCCAGTGACTTGAATACACGTCTTCAAAATGTCAGGGTGTGGCAATTAATTTATAATAGGGCTTTAGTCTCTAATATCTAGTGACATTAACGTTTTTAATCACCAGCCACTGTGGCTAGTGGTTTTCCAAAGTTACTAGCCACTTAGCATTTTCACTGGCCATAATTTTGACATCGATATCATGGGGGAAAATTATCTCATAATTTTATATATAAAATATTATAAAATATTTTTAATATTATCTCATAATTTGGCAGCAGGTATATTAGGCTGCTGTTACTTTAAGACCTGATGCACGGATCCATTGGACTGGTACACGCATTTTCTTTCTCAACTGTTTACATTCGGTTAAAACATAACTGACTGTGTTTAAAATGAGTAAAATTATGCGCAATACGGCAAAAACAGAGCCCTGGCTGTAACACCAACAGCATTTATCTGGAGCGAATGGGACGAGTAAATCAATGAGGGGAGGCAGGTTTGTGTGTCAACTCATTGTCGGAGAGATGAGAGAGTGAGAAAGCGCAGCTATTATTGTGTATCTATTCTGTGGAAAAATAGTATTTTACTATTCCACATTACATTTTTTTCAGTCATTAAATTTAAACTTTTCTTGAAAATTATATAAAAACCATATGAATCCAAATTAACCATATGAATCCAACATGAATACAAACATTTATAACAACTTTACACAAACTGTATGTTCCCTATCTGTTACTCACTCAACGTTGTGTGTTGATGTAGTGACACTAGGGGTCGTCCTTGGGAGCCCCAAACACCTCTGATGCTTCAGAAATGGCCAATGAGAATTGGCGAGTGGAATTTGCATGCCACTCCTCTGAACATGCGGGTATAAAAGTAGACAGCTTGCTCCACTTTTTTTTTTCTTATGAGCTGAGAAAAAGTGTCTGTGGTTCTTTCTACATTCACCTTTGCGTAGAAGCTTCATTAGATTCCTGTATGGCACATTTTATTGGTTCTCTCATCCACACACACAGTTAAGTGCTAGAGAGTTCCTTTGGGCACTTCAACAAGCAACTAAAAGAGAAATTTCTAGAAAAGAAAAAAAGAGAAATTTCTTCTAAAAGAGGAAGATTGACAAAAACATATTTTCAAAGATGCCCTTTTTATGTAATTCTGGATGCAATTGACACCTCTTTCTCTCAGATGGCCACGATCACTGCATCAGTTTTTTGGGACGGACCCATGCTGAAGCAGCTTTTGTGGATGGTACGGATGTGATCACTTCAAGAGCATGGCGACTTTCAGGCTTTTTAAGGAGAAAGTCACCTTAGTCGCTCCCTGTCCTGGTCATTCTGCAGCACCGGCAGGTGTGCACAAGGCTGCTGTGGCAAGCACTGAGGGCAATCTGGGGATTCCATTGGAAGTGTTCCTGCCAGGTAAATCCCCACGGGCCTCCCATTCCTCAGCACACTCATTTCTGCTTTTTTCAGCATTAGTGCCTTGCAATGCAAAAGACTTTACTGGGCTTCCACCATCAGGTGCGGTTGCTCAGACTGAGTCTGACGCTGAGATGGCTGCTGTGCTTGCCTGGGCTGTCGTGAACATTGAGGTCGAATGTGTCCCTCCACCCTGCCAAGACTGTTTGACTGTTTGTCCGTCAGTGGTTAGATGATTGGTTTCTGGGCTCAGATTGCCGCTCACAGACGCAGTACGCCCCAGTACCTTTCTTCCTGGAGGGGCACAAGGAGTTCACAAAGTCATGGAATGTACCTTTTATTACAAGAACACGCTTCACAGGTTCTTCCACCCTCACCACCCTTGACACTCATGGGTGAAAAGTGCATAAGGAGGGGGCTTAGCACACATCCTTGTGGCACACCAGTACTCAAAGTTAAGGTAGAGGATGGACAAGCATACATAATTATTGGAAGATAGAGAGATAGGTCTGCTCACTTACATGGAGAAGGAACCTGCTTGAGATTCATATCCTGCTATTGTGAAGGCTTAGCACTGGGCAAAGCGAACAGTGAATAGTCACAATAAACATGATCTACTGTTTCACCCATCACTATCTCTCCAAGAAAAAAAGGGAGGTGGACAAACAGATAGGTCTGCTTGTTTGCTCAGAGAAGGGAAGTCATTAGAAGGTGGCGAGTCGCAGTGAGATGTTGCGGCCCACTCTCTTATCTATAATCTATAATTTTAGCGCGTTATAATTAATTATAAATATTTGTATCAGGTAATAGAATTAACTTGATATAGCAGAATTAATATTACAATCAGTTAACCTGTTCGTCCAGCGGACAATCAGTATTAATCTTTTATTAACTCTCAGAAAGTTTATTTTCATGGCCTCCAAAAAAATAACTCTTCCTTACTAGGTACAGTACTACTTAGAGTGTGTATTTGTAAGCTGAGGGACTTTGTTTTGCAAGCAGTGACCACAGAATCAACACTCTTGTGAATGTGCACAAAAGTTTTATTATACTAAATCATGAATACATAACTAGTCTAAACAAACACATACACACAATCACACATACATGGGTAAAATTGAAAGTGAATGAATGAAACTGAAACAGGGAAATGAAGCTATGGATACGTAAGAGGAAGTTAACCACCTGAACAAAAACGATCAGTTTCTTAATTTAAAGCACTTTGGGAACAAGGGGTTTATAGCTTATACTAAACCTCTGTTTAGTTAGTTAAATGTATGATATACTTGCAATGCTTAAGCCATTGAACAAGCGTCCAGATGCAGTCTCAGATGAAAAGTCTTGATGGTTCAATATTTCGATGATGGTGAAGTTGCAATTAGGTTCTTCTAGGGTAAGTGAAGAATGACGAACTTCAGTCTGACTCAGTTGTTATTAGGAGAGTCCTCCTTCCCAGGTGCAAAGTTGCAACATGGTTTGTTGTACTTTGAGGTCTCACGGCGATGCGGCCGGCCTGGATGTCTCCAGTCTGTTCCACACTAACAGCAACAAGAAGAGAGCAAGGGTCACTGAGATAGTGCCCTTTAAACTTTTGCAGAGGTCACAACTTCTGAGTTTGAAAAGGGTGTAATTTCAGGTGGGAAAATTTCTTTTGTTTGGAAGCTGGCTCATTTGCATGATCAGAGTGGGCTTGCAGTTTTGTGTCCCTTTATACTCTGATTTAATATAACAAGTATACAATGTATGTTATGAGGAGGTGATATACACCAATGGGTAGCGAGTTAAATGAGGAATATTTTGATATGAAGCATGATACCAATCAGGTTACATTATCTAATAGTTCTATTATAAGGCATGCATAAAGCAGTATACAATACAAAAGACAAAAACATTAATAATACACACAATGCATGTTAATTTATAGAAAGGTCTGTCTACAAATTATTGGAGAGAAATATGTTTATGAGCATAATGTGTCTAATGTTTCAATAGTGAAATGCAGTTGGGGCAAACTTTCCCAACATGGGGAGGGGGGGTTTCACAGACACCTTGGCACCTAGTTTTGTTGTTAAGTGAGGGGTCTTGTTGGATTATTCATTAAATATAACAAGTAATTGTATCTGATTAGTCCAGCCGATACATAGTACTATAAAACTGGTGCGAGTATGCTTCCCTGATGTGAAGGGGTGTTGAGCAATCCTTCCGATAGACAGTAATAGAAAGTTGTGCTGAGATGATAGAACTCCTTTCTTTTGGCTGCTCTCCCTCCAGTATAGCTGAAAACGCAGTCATTGACATCATAGATGTGTTGCTCACCTCCCTTCTGGTCCGTGAGGAATGGCTGATTAGCTAAGAGGACAGTCGTATTTTACTGTTTAGTCATTCCACTTCTCTCAAGTCGCCCCCTCTAGCAAATTCAGCTGAGACTCTATGTTGACACGCTTCCTTAAGTTCAGTGAGGTATGCGTAGTTTGACACAGTGAAGTAGATTCTAATGCATTGAGCGTCCCACTGTATAATCTGTAGCCCCCTCCAGTTACCTCAGAGGCCATATAGCAGCATCCGCTCATTTTACTGGGATTTAAAGCAGGGTTGTGCTCCCTGAAAGATATCCTTATAAGTATAGAGGTAGACATTGACTAGTCGCTGATGATGTCATCAATGATCAAATAAGCCTGAACCTTGAGCTGAGGCTTAGTTCTTTGGCTGAGGATTAAAGTAAGGTTGGGCTCTCTGGCAGGTATCCCTATGCCTTCTATTCCACCTGTTGCCCTCCCAAATTTCTTAAATTAGGGTTTAAAGCAGGGTTATAGGCTGTTTTCTCAAGGGTTGGTTAGTATATTCGTATTTAACCCTCTGGGGTCTGAGGCGTTTTCTGGGCCCTGGAGGTGTTTTGACATGCCCTGACAATTATTACAATTACAATTATTACAATTACTTATAACATTTTTCATGGCTTAAGTCTGATTTTACTGTATTCAGCACAAACGCTGTTAAAATAATATGTGAGCAGCATATGTAAAAGTTTGTAGATTTGAGAAAATTACGTTTATGCAATTGTGAGAAGTATTGCGTACGTTTACGATTTTCCTCTTTACGGTGCAATTTACAGCATACAGATTGGATTAGCGGTTTAAAAGTTATCAAACATTTTAGAACGATAGTTATTTTTAGCCGCGGGCGGCTGTCTCTGTCTTTAAGGGTTAATAAAGATGAGTTATACTTATTTAGAATACTGAGAATTACAGCTTTTAAAGCAATAACAAAATTGCTAAAAACTATGGAGAGGATAACATGAAATTAAGATAAATAAGTATACATTTTGAAAAAGATATGGGCAACTCTAAAATCAAAGAATATTCTATACAATAAAGGAATACATTACATTAATTACCTTTTTTATATAACCCTCCCTCCCTTTTAATTTATTTGTTTATTATTTATTTACTTATTTAATAGTATTATTATTATTTGATGTTTAAATAATATTTCTTGAATTACTTATTAGGAATTATGTGTTATTATAAGAGTTTGATATAAATATGTGAATGTTTAAAAGTTTCATATGTAAAAAATATGTACTTATTGGTTATTGTTCTAATTATGTGTTTTTTAATGTGTTTGTGGTGGGTATTATCACAAAGAAAAAAAGAAAGGAAAAGAAAGAAGGAAAAATAAACAAAGATTATTGGAAAAAAATATTATGTCTTTAAAGGAAATGTCCATTTGTGTAATTGTGTTAAATGTGTTTTTATATATATATATATTATATTTAAATTTAAATAACAAAACCCCAGCTAAGTACTTTATGGCCTTGCAAACTTTGGGCCACACCAAGATAATGGCAGAGGTTGTTTGATCCCCAAGACAAAGAGCCAAAGCAGGTCCCCTTCTTCTCAACGACCTTTAAATGAACTCTAAATGTCACGGTTAAAATCCACAGGAAAACCCACAGAGACTGTTGTTACATATAAACTGCATCAAATCATTCAAAAAGTATGATAGCCGGACTTACATTCAAACAGCCTTCTACTGCATAATTCTATATATTGTCTTTAACCAATACACGTGACCATTATGCATATATATCACTCACAATTCATGTAATTGTTATAACTATGGAATGGTTGATTGAAAGTGTGCCTGGCTTGGTATCAGTATGATTGTATGCTCATAATTCAGAAAATGGCTTGATTGAAATCTGTGTAGAATGTATCGTGTTCTTATAATAAGAAATCATGTCTAAATGCACTCTCTGCTTAGAGCGGGAAGTTAGGAGACAACAGATAACAGGTAATTTATGGTGAGGGGGGAAGCAGCCACCTCTGAACCAAAGATGATACCTAATTGGTCAGAACCCATCCAAGAGGATGGGCAGACATTTTAGTTTAAAATCTCAGAACACGAACAAAGAATCATGAAAAAAAATCAGACGACAGAGACAAAGAGACATAAGATGATGATATCATGAGATAGACGATCAGACGATCGTGGCAGACCAAGATCCGAGAAAATGGGTTAACAATTTCATTCAAGCCATCTAAATACTCTCGTCTCACTTTCCTTTCTTTTACTTAATTTCTTTTCTTTCCGTTGAGTCTCGTGTTCTAAGTTAAGTTTTGCCGCAAAGTTTCGATCAACGATTCTACAGCAAAGCGTGCTCCAAATTCAAACAACATCCACGAGACTTTCCATCCATCCGCCAACACGCCACGTGATTGGCTTCCCAAGACATCGATCAAAGACACGACAAGGCAAACACAATAATCAGAATCAAAGAACCTGGGGAACCCCTCTGCAACCAGGACCAAGAAGGAGGGAATCCCCATTCAAAGAAGATACGAGACACAAACGCAAGTAACCTCCAGATTCTAACTGAACTGGTGCATTGATATCAAATTTAATAACCCCGCCTAAGAAACGATAGAAGGGTTAAATTAATGATCGATGGTTCGTTCAGGTCATGTGTTATAAATGCATATAATGCAAGGCCGTAATCATGTCTTGAACATTGGGGGGACCAATTTTTTTTTTTTTATAAAGCATAAAGAAACAGTGAACGAAATTCTAGGTCTAATTCTAGTTGCGAAATAATCATTTTGGGACTATTTGCAAATAATATTTGCATTAATTTGCGTCAAATATATCGTTAGTCTCGAGATTCTTCGCGTTAGTGAATAAATACATAGATCCGCTGTTAACATTCTAAATCCTTAGGTCTGGTGGTAGAATTTTTGTAAACTGTGTCGAAGATTACAGGTTCTAATCCGCCCTCATATAGTTTTTTTTCTTCATTAAAATCAAAGATGTTCAATGATTGTATATTAAGAGCATGGACACGTTTGTGTGCATTTTGTTTTGTGATTTCACCGGAAAGAATAGAGTCCCCGCAACGGCATTAAGCGACAGATTGACGCGCTTGTCTGTGTGAAGACTGTGAACGAGCCAAAAGAGAACGTAAACACTGCCTACTTTGACTTGATTGGCCAGCTCAATCATTTTGACATTGACGAGCGCCGTTAGACCTGAGGCAGACCAGACTAAAAATGTAACTTTTAAACCTTTTTGTCATCCTAACATACAGAGCGCTGTGTAGTGGAGTGCAGGAGAGCAATGCAAGAATTTCAAATATTGGGGGGGGGGGACAATTTGGCCATTTCTAATTAATGGGGGGGGACTTGTCCCCCTCAATGTCTATGGTGGTTACGCCCCTGATATATTGCTAGAAACTTGGGATTTCATCATTTCACTCTCTTAAAACTCATTCTTTCCTCACTTTCCTTATTTCTGCAACTCGTGTGAATGTGTGTGTGTGTGTGTGTTTGTGTTAGGTATTAGTTTTATATGTTAGAGTAACAATAAAGTTTCATTTGTATTTAAAGATAAGTGTTCTTGTGTTATGTGCTTACGAATTTAATGTCTTAAACTGCTGATCTATGTTACCTGGCTATTAAATAGTGTTTCACTATTGTTTGGATATTTATATCCGCTGCAGAGTTGATAGTTACGGCCCGTTCAAATGAACGCTGGACGAGTCATTTGCTCGGCCGTAAAATCAGTGACTCTTTCAAAATTCCCTATGAATTATTTGATAATTTCCTTTGAGCTAAATAGACCTGTTTCCCTTATACATGTCTTATAGACATAAGATGTGCCTTTGAGAATGAGAATTTTAAACCTACAAGTAAGTGTATTTCTATGATAGCATTAACTGTAAAGGTACTATTGTAATGGGGTAAAATGTAGGCTAATATACTGTAGGCCAATTACTAAACTCAGTTTCATCTTACAAATTAAAATTTAGTCTGTGCTTTTGTTATTATTTATTTTAATTTTAAATTTTTGTTGATTTTAACTTCTGCTTTAAAAAACTTTTTTTTTAGATTGTAATGTTCTAATGTTCTTCTAATAACCATAAAATGCACTACAGCTACCAAACAAAATAAATGTATTCATATATTTTAAAACAATCTAATTAAATCTTGGGCATAAAACATTCAGCCAGTAAGAAAAGAAAACCAGGGGGTATTCCAGAAAGCAGGTTATGTGACATACTCGGGTATGTTTAAGGGTTTAAGTAAGCGTATAACCTCAACTTTTGGTTCCAAAAAAGGAGGTAACTCAGGGTATGTAAGTAGCCATAGCAACTTACTCTCTGAACATAACCTGCTCCGGAGTTATTCAGAGGTATTCAGAGGTGTTCAGCGCATGCGTGTCATACTGATGAGGCTTCAGTGGCCGTGACAGATTGCGCACAAAATTATATATATTGTTATATCGATATTACACTATTAAAACATTTTATTCTTTATATATATACACCGATCAGGCATAACATTATGACCACTGACAGGTGAAGTGAATAACACTGATTATCTCTTCATCACGGCGCCTGTTAGTGGGTATTAGGCAGCAAGTGAACATTTTGTCCTCAAAGTTGATGTGTTAGAAGCAGGAAAAATTACACAATATTAGGAAGGTGGTCATAATGTTATGCCAAACAAAGCTTCCCTTTGGGGGAATTCCAACCGCTATTTTGACATGCGTTTAACTTCATCAAGTGGACGAGGGAAGTTTATTTAGACAGAGGGAGCGAGTATACTCTACAGGTAAATCTGTCACCCTACATGTGTGGGTGACTAAGTCCCACCTTTCATCCTCCCCAATTCCACATATTGGGTATTAAAGCAGGGCTTTGCTCCTTTATGAATATTTGTAATGTAGAGTTTGACAGATGGAAAGCTGTCACCCTCCCCAGCGATCAGCTGGGGGTTAAAGTAGGGTTGGGCTCCATGGCAGAGATTACGAGTAGAGCTTGACAGTTGAGATAGAGTATGGAAGTTTTTCCACTCTCTCACTTGTAGTCCTCCCAAAATTGTCATATTGGCTTTTGAAGCAGGATTATGCTGCCCATCCCCAGGCTACTGGTCTCTCTAGCTTATTAGACTGGACAATCATGGAACCTGAGGAAATCTTCCTTCGCACACTCCCTTTGGTATGCTGCTCCCTTTAGGCTTGTGTTTGGTGCTATGATGGTATGTAGAGTTGATGCGAGCGACTCCATACTTCATCTATCGCCTGGTTAGGTGGCTGGATGTAGTACTATGGACTTTGCTTAGGCTACGTCTGTAGTCTCCCTTGATAGCTCTTATCTTAGGGGCTCTGGGCTGTCCTGTAGCTGTGGCTTGGATTGGTCCAATTTAAGAGTCCCCTGATCAGAAACCTTTCAGCATGGAAGCTTCTGGGTTTTTGTGTTCTGGGTTTTTTTTGTGCTTGTTGAACTTCACAGCACACAGGCAGGCACTGGTCAGCATGGCATAGTGGGTATAAACGTTCCAATAACATTAGCAACTGAAGCAGCACGTATGTAACCCCAATTCCCAGAGAGGTTAATGAGATGCCCCCATGCTGCAGGCATGCCTGCACCCTTTTGTATGCTTGGGCATTCCATGTGACATCATCAGACTGCAGTCGACCAATAAGATTGGCATGATTTCACACGCGCTTCAGACAATGGGTTCCACGGGACATGTCCCTCTAGCATCAGCAACTGATGCAGCGTCTTGTTCCCTTCTCGTTTCATGCTTCAAACGCTAGAGGGCCAAAAGTGAAGACAGTGTAAATAGCAAGCGAAGAAAGTATAAGTGTAGCAGCCAGCAACATAAGAGTAGTTATATTCCTAAAGGGGGACTTAAAGAAAGATTGAGACAATGAAATAGAAGTTAATTTAGACATGACATACACTCACCTAAAGGATTATTAGGAACACCATACTAATACTGTGTTTGACCCCCTTTCGCCTTCAGAACTGCCTTAATTCTATGTGGCATTGATTCAACAAGGTGCTGAAAGCATTCTTTAGAAATGTTGGCCCATATTGATAGAATAGCATCTTGCAGTTGATGGAGATTTGTGGGATGCACATCCAGGGCACGAAGCTCCCGTTCCACCACATCCCAAAGATGCTCTATTGGGTTGAGATCTGGTGACTGTGGGGGCCATTTTAGTACAGTGAACTCATTGTCATGTTCAAGAAACCAATTTGAAATGATTCGAGCTTTGTGACATGGTGCATTATCCTGCTGGAAGTAGCCATCAGAGGATGGGTACATGGTGGTCATAAAGGGATGGACAATGCTCAGGTAGGCCATGGCATTTAAACGATGCCCAATTGGCACTAAGGGGCCTAAAGTGTGCCAAGAAAACATCCCCCACACCATTACACCACCACCACCAGCCTGCACAGTGGTAACAAGGCATGATGGATCCATGTTCTCATTCTGTTTACGCCAAATTCTGACTCTACCATCTGAATGTCTCAACAAAAATCGAGACTCATCAGACCAGGCAACATTTTTCCAGTCTTCAACTGTCCAATTTTGGTGAGCTCGTGCAAATTGTAGCCTCTTTTTCCTATTTGTAGTGGAGATGAGTGGTACCCGGTGGGGTCTTCTGCTGTTGTAGCCCATCCGCCTCAAGGTTGTGCGTGTTGTGGCTTCACAAATGCTTTGCTGCATACCTCGGTTGTAACGAGTGGTTATTTCAGTCAAAGTTGCTCTTCTATCAGCTTGAATCAGTCGGCCCATTCTTCTCTGACCTCTAGCATCAACAAGGCATTTTCGCCCACAGGACTGCCGCATACTGGATGTTTTTCCCTTTTCACACCATTCTTTGTAAACTCTAGAAATGGTTGTGCGTGAAAATCCCAGTAACTGAGCAGATTGTGAAATACTCAGACCGGCCCGTCTGGCACCAACAACCATGCCACGCTCAAAATTGCTTAAATCACCTTTCTTTCCCATTCTGACATTCAGTTTGGAGTTCAGGAGATTGTCTTGACCAGGACCACACCCCTAAATGCATTGAAGCAACTGCCATGTGATTGGTTGATTAGATAATTGCATTAATGAGAAATTGAACAGGTGTTCCTAATAATCCTTTAGGTGAGTGTATGTTTTGAACAGTGAATCTTTTTAAAACTTTGAAGTCTCTGAACTTTTGTAATCTGCAATTTAGTTGAATTCATTTGAATTGATAAAAATAAGCGCATCTAAGAACAAAATAACTAAAAAACTATGAGGGTAAATATAAAGTACTTTCAGAATCTGCATGTAAGCATTCTCAATGAAGTCTTGGTACAAAAAGTGCCAGAACTATGTTGGTTTGTTTAGTTTTCAACTTTTTTTTTTTAAATAATAGAGATAAATACTTGTGTTATATGGATGCTATAGAGAAGAACCAAGCATATCAAGCCATCATTACAATACAGGATCTGTCACTCTCTTTGTCTTTTCATTTCTCCCCAGTGCTCTCTCCAACCTCTTCAGCTTTTTAATCGTAAGAGTTAATCAACCGCTAACTCATTAGATGTCTGAATGCTGGACAAAAGGACTCCGGATGGCTCACTGTCACGCATTTCTGAGTTTATGTGTTTGGTATCTTAGCAACTGTATGAATGTGCAAATGGCTGGGCGGTCTCTGAAGCTGGCCTCACATCCAATGAAAGGCCAGAATTAGTTATTTTTGTGGATGGATTATTGTGTTTGAAGGCTCCTTGTCATTTTGTGAAAGCTTGTATTTTTCATTTTACAATGGAGGGTGATTTTTTTTTTTTTGATAGCTTCCCATTGCAGCTGAATTTCACAGGATGGCAACACCACAACAAGTATCAAACCACTTTTGTCATGTCTGATGAATCTCAGTTTGGGATATTAATTTTGTAAAGTGTGCTTTGTCATTCAACCGAGACATGGGAGACTGAAATTATGCTTCTCCTACAGGTCCCGGAAATAATTCAACATTTAACATTACCAGGATGACAACAATATAAACATATACACAGTATACAAAAGTAAATAAATAAACAACAATTTTTGAAAACAATAAAATATGAACTATTCATACACAATGTGTATACAGTTCGAACATAATAAAAAGGACACTGTCAGAACAACGTTAATAAATTGTGCTTTTTCCCTTTAATTTTTCAACAGATGTTCTGCAATCTAGGTTATTTTTTTCAGACTGAACATAACCACAAACATATCATTAGAAAAATAAAGCCTTATAAAGCAAACAGCTATTTGTGGCACTGAATTAGGTGTAATGTCTTCTGGGACTCACACAGACTACATTCCAGGGAACTAAACAGTCACCGCAGGCAACAGAAGGTCTCTGCCAGCATCACTCAAACTTGATCCATGAAGCTTATGGCATCTCATGGCAAGTGTGAAGTGGGCTGGAGCGAAAAAGGCTGATGGCTGAGGTGCCATCACAGCTGATGAAGCATATCAGTGCAGAAATCTAGTGCTGGCCCTCAAATATGGCTACTTGTTTCCCATTTAAAAGGGTCATGACATGATAAATCAAATTTGCCTTGATCTTTTGACATATAAGTGGTCTTACCATTTAAACTAGAGTTGGGGTACTCAACCAAGTCCGGGCTTGAGTACAACTTTTCGCGGACTTGGACTTGTCACGTACTCAGATGCATTTTTACTCAGACTTGACTCAGACTCGAGCATTTGGGACTCAAAAAAAATGTTCACGAGTCCAGGGATTTGTTGAAATATGCTCTGAACAGTTGACGGAATTGTCACTAGGCCGATTGGGTCAGTACTGCATTGTCACGAAAGTCAAACATTTGCATGTGTTTTTAAGTCTTTGCCTGTTTATACAATAAATTCGATAGCTGTCTAAGACGAGTTTCTGTGCGCACACATTCACGCTCACAGAAAGTGCTTATCATTCAGCGCACAGATGCTGGATTAAATTCTCCTTTGCGTCTTTTTGTGCTTCTACGCACTTAAATACACACAAAGTTATGTCAAAATGCCCATCTCAGATGTGTCAGTATATTGGATCCATACATTAGATTTTAAAGTGACAGCAGCCTAATACACCTGCTGCTGTTTGTGTCCTTAATGATAATCAAACAACAAAAGAAAAAGAGAGAATGATTTAATGCTCTTGACTGAGTAAATTGAGTAATAATCATTTATATTTAATGCATACAGTGAAGATTATGCAGTTTAAATCTTTACATTTACTTTATTAAATGTCTGTAGTAAGCTACTTCTGTAGTATACTAGGCTATATAGACCTGCATGAAAAACAGTTTATTTAATTTGTATTTTTGATTAATTATTATTAATTAATATATTATTAATTTCATTTGTTTTTTATTTTTTATTATTTATTTATTAATTGTCATTATTTATTATTATTTATTTATTATTATTTCTTGAACTTTTTTCTTACATTAGTTAGGCTAGTACTAGTTTTTGCTGTTGTAATTATTATTTTTTTAAAGACATGGTGGCAGCTTCTAATTTCAAAGGAAACGTCTCGGTACGTATGTAACCCTCGTTCCCTGAAGGAGGGAACGGAGACGTACGTCGGAACTGACGACGAATTGGGGATCATTTTCAGAGACCAATCTACTTCGAGTGTATAAAAACGAGCCAATAACGTTGGCATGCGGTCCACGCACCGCCCCGCAGCGCGGGTATAAATACGAAAGTGGAATACCGCATCCTCGCTTTTCCAACTGAGGAGCCGAAAAAGTGACTTGGCCCTTCAGTGGAAGCACAGCACCTGGTGACGGGACGTACGTCTCCGTTCCCTCCTTCAGGGAACGAGGGTTACATACGTAACCAAGACGTTCCCTTTCAGTCGAATTGGGGATCCCTACCAACACGCCAGGGAGGCTGGCCCTTCCAGCGCCCTGCTTGAGCTCGCTGGAGTGCTCCTAGGTTGGAGCAGGAGTCAGGGCTCCAAGCAGGGAAGGTCCGTCACTGCTGTTTCTGCAAGACCCACTCAGTGTGACTATTAGATAATGCTGGGAAAGCGTGCCTGTCTCAGGGAGACGGAACGCTGCGGAGCCACGTCCTCCAGGGGAGGAGAGGTGGAATACTCATAAGGACTAACCTAGCAGGGTAGTGCAACATATGGCAGTCTCTGGGGTGGATCCAACCTGGTCCCGGGGGGGGGGGAACACCACCAGAGACGACAGAGAAAGCTCTGTCAAGGGAAAGACACGGGGCTAGCCGAGTAGGGTAGCGGGTACCGTGGAGAATACACATATGGGGTCGCCGTAGGGACCGCTACATATGGAACCCAGCCTACACACACGTTCCACAAGCATACGGGTGCAGCCCTGGCGTCAGACGGCCGCAACGTCTGACACCGAAGGGGTGACGGAGGAGCTCGACAGGGTTAGCCATTTCTGGGGAACACAACTGGAGACAATAGACGCACGTATCCGGCCCAGTGGGCGGGAGTGGCGTTGCAAGCCGACACAAGAACGGGCACTTCGCGCCTGCCGGCCACTGGGGGCAAGTACACGGGAAGAAACCTGCTCTACACGGAGGCTATAAAATCTAGCGAACGTGTTAGGTGTCGCCCAGCCCGCAGCTCTACATATATCTGTCAGTGAGGCGCCTTGAGCCAGCGCCCAGGAGGAAGCCACACTCCTGGTTGAGTGTGCTCACAACCCGAACGGGCAAGGCACGTCTTGCGATTGGTACGCTAAGATGATAACATCCACTATCCAGTGGGCTAACCTCTGCTTGGAGACAGCCTTTCCCTTCTGCTGGCCTCTGTAACAGACGAAGAGCTGCTCTGAGGTCCTAAAGCTTTGAGTCCAGTCAACGTAAGCGCGAAGAGCGCGGACGGGACATAACAAAGCCAGGGCTGGGTCTGCCTCCTCCGAGGGCAGCGCTTGCAGGTTCACCACCTGGTCCCGGAAGGGAGTGGATGTACTCAATGCAGTCAGGAGTACTGTCTTTATGGACAGAATTTTTAACTCTACAGACTGCAAAGGCTCAAAGGGAGGACTCTGAAGTGCTCTGAGCACCAGAGTTAAATCCCAAGAGGGTATCGAGTGTGGATGAGGAGGATTTAGCCTCCTCGCACCTCTGAGGAACCTGACGATTAGGTCGTGCTTCCCTAAGGACTTACCTTCAACTGCGTCGTGATACGCCACTATTGCTGCGATGTACACTTTGAGGGTGGAGGGAGACAGCCTTCGCTCCAGCCCAACTTGCAGGAAAGAAAGCACGACACTAACCGAACACCTTCGGGGGTCTTCCCGGCGGGAAGAGCACCACTCAACAAACAGGTTCCACTTCATGGCATAGAGGCGCCTCGTAGAGGGGGCTCTAGCAGAAGCGATGGTGTCTGCCACCGCTTGTAGCAGGCCACCTAGAACCTCCGCGTCCCGTCCAGGGACCAGACATGGAGTTTCCAGAGGTTTGGACGCGGGTGCCATAGAGTGCCCCGTCCCTGAGAAAGCAGGTCCTTCCTCAGGGGAATCGGCCAGGGAGGGGCTGTCAAGAGGAGTGTGAGTTCGGGGAACCAGGTCTGGTTGGGCCAGTAGTTGCATCATGCGACGGGAGTGTAGACCACCCTGGCGGTTGATGTACGCAACGGCCACAGTGCTGTCCGTACGGACCAGTACATGCTTGCTCTGAAGCAGCTTTTTGAGGCGGCTTAGGGCAAGACGTACTGCTAGCAACTCCAGGCAATTGATATGCCAATGCAGCTAGGGCCCCGTCCACAGACCCGAGACTGCATGCCCGTTATATGTGGCCCCCCAGCCGGTGGATGAGGCATCCGTGAAGACCACAGCATGCCTGGACACTTGTTCTAAGGGCACTCCCGCCTGTAGAAACGAAGGGTCTGACCACGGGATGAAGGTTTGGCGACAGTACGGAGTAACTGGGACCCGGTACTTGCCGCTCTGCCACGCCCATCTCGGGACCCGGCCATGAAGCCAGCGCTGAAGCGGTCTCATATGAAGCAATCCGAGCGGCGTTACCGCGGCTGCAGATGCCATATGCCCCAGGAGCCTCTGAAAATATTTCAGTGGGACCGCCGTCCTGCCTTTGAACGTATTCAAGCAGTTCAACACTGACCGGACTTGCTCCTCTGTGAGGCGCGCAGTCTGGTTGACCGAATCCAGCTCCATGCCGAGATAAGAGATCCTCTGTGTGGGACAGAGTTTGCTCTTCTCTCGGTTGACCCGAAGGCCCAACAGGCTGAGGTGACGGAGCACCAGGTCCCTGTGTTCGCACAACTGCTCCCGAGACTGGCCGAGTATGAGCCAGTCGCCGAGATAGTTGAGAATGCGAACGCCGCGTTCTCTGAGTGGAACAATGGCTGCCTCTGCGACTTTCGTGACGACGCGAGGCGACAGGGACAGCCCGAAGGGCAAGACTTTGTACTGATATGCCCTCCCCTCGAACACAAAGCGCAGGAACGGTCTGTGTCGAGGAAGGATAGAGACGCATATGAAAGTACGCGTCCTTCAGGTCGATCGCTGCAAACCAATCTCGGGGACGGATGCATTCGAAAATGCGTTTCTGCGTTAACATCCTGAACGGAAGCTTGTGCAGGGCCCGATTCAGGACACGCAGGTCCAAGATTGGTCGTAACCCACCCCCTTTCTTGGGTACAATGAAGTAGGGGCTGTAGAACCCCGACCTCATATCAGCTGGAGGAACCGGCTCGACCGCGTCCTTCGCCAGTAGGACATCGATCTCTGACCGCAAGACGTGGGCATCGCTGCTCCGCACGGAGGTGAAGAGGATGCCCCTGTATTTGGGGGGCCGGTACGCGAACTGAATCGCGTAGCCGAGTCTGATAGTACGGATGAGCCAGCGAGACGGCCTGGGGAGCGCTAGCCAGGCCCCCAGAGACCGTGCAAGCGGGAACAACGGCACCACAGACGTACCCGGGGTGGGGCAGCGAGGTGGAACACTCAGACCCGAACCGGACGGCCCGAAGGCGACCCGGAGTGTTGTCTGACCGTTCCAGGGTGGGGCAGTGTGTGGGAGAGAAGGCCCGGGGGCGTCGCACACAGCCGGCTTGGCCCTCTTGGGGCCCAGGGACAACGGAAACTGCTCTTTTATTGAAAATGTGGGTACCGCTGCACTCCGAAGAGCCAGCGGCAGAGTGATGTTGGCCCCCCGGTCCTCCTCCGGGGGGGGAGGGGTGCGGACACCATCTCCCTCCGAGCAGACCCATCCGTCCCTGGGCTGCCCGTCTCAGGGCCGCTTACCCTTCCGTTACCGGCCAACTTCGCGGGACCCTGAGCGGGTTGGGCGGCACCCTTGCGTCCGGCTCCCTGCTTCCCGGGTGGAGGCTGCTGCTTGGGCTTGGCAGGGGCAGAGGCAGACGCAGGGGGACGCCCTCGGCGACGAGCAGGCGGAGGCGCTGCAGCCGGCGACGGGGTGGAGGCAGCAGCTGGTCGCCGGGGCAGAATATTTTTGATCGCCTCTGTCTGCTTCTGGGCCACCGAGAACTGCTGGGCGAAGCTCTCGATGGTGTCGCCGAAGAAGCCGGCCTGGCAGGGGCGTCGAAGAACTGAACCTTGTCGGACTCGCGCATGTCTGCCAGGTTCAGCCACAGGTGGCGCTCCTGGACCACCAGAGTGGACATCGCCCGACCCAGGGAGCGCGCAGTGACTTTCGTCGCCCGGAGGGCGAGGTCCGTCGCTGTGCGGAGTTCCTGCATAACGCCTGGGTCAGAACTACCCTCGTGCAGATCCTTTAGCGCTTTGGCCTTGTAGACCTGCAGGAGTGCCATGGCATGCAGAGATGACGCGGCTTCCCCGCGGGCTGTGTAAGCCTTGCCTGTTAGGTTGGACGAGAACTTACACGCCCGGGAGGGGAGACGTGGGTTAGCCCGCCAGTCCGCAGCGGCCCTGGGACACAGTTGCATCGCCACGGACCGCTCGACTGGGGGAATCCCCACGTACCCCTTAGCCGCGCCACCATCGAGGGTAGTGAGGACGGAGGAGTCACTAGATCGGTTTCTGGCGCTATAGGGCGCCGTCCACGACTTCGTGAGCTCCTGATGCACTTTCGGAAAGAATGGTACCGGGGCGGGGCGCTGCGAACCAGCACGAGAAACCAATCGTCCAGCCGCGAGGGTTCGGGACACGGTGGAGGGTTCCACTCGAGCCCGACACTCGCGGCGGCCCGGGAAAGCATAGCCGTAAGCTCTGGATCTGACTCGGGCACCGCTACCACACCCGAAGGGGGTAACGCAGCCGAATCCTCATCTCCAAAGCCCATTAGCCCGTCCTCCGATGCAGCTATCGAGATCATATCCTCAGCCGGAGCCCCGAAAGAGATGGCCGGCCCCCCATGGGAAGGACCGGGCCGCTCTTCCGGAAACTCCACCGGCGCAGCGGAGGGGGGAGGGGCCCAAGGGGCTTGTTGGCCAGTTGGGGAAGCCCTCAGCGGGAACATGAGTCATTCATGAACGCCGCCTCAGCGTGCTGAACGCCCAAACACGTGAGACAGCGATCATGACCGTCAACTGGGGACAGAAAACGACGGCATCCAGAAACACACGGTTTGAATGACATCTTGAAAAAGACGCAGGGTCAAACCGTGTTGCTCTTTTAGGAAGGGAAAAATGCTCTTTTTAGGAGTGCTGAGGCACTCAGGGAGATGGCCGCGGCTCACAACGGTCCGATAGTGCAAGCCTGCGTGTGAGCACTCAATAAACGGAACGCCCAGCCAACCAACACAAACACAGTGTACGTTGCAGTGGCCACTCGCTGAATCGCACCGTCACGCCAGCACCAGCAAGAGAGCGATCTTCCTCAAAAGGCTCGTCTTCACAAAACACTCTTCGTAGAAACAGCAACAGACTCACTGTAGACCGTTCGGCCTCGAAGTTGAAAGCGAGGATGCAGTATTCCACTTCCGTATTTATACCCGTGCTGCGGGGCGGTGCGTGGACCGCATGCCAACGCTCGTTTTTATACACTCGAAGTAGATTGGTCTCTGAAAATGATCCCCAATTCGTCGGTCAGTTCCGACGTACGTCGAACATGACCAACTGAAAGGGAAAGAATATTTCTAACATCTTTTGAAGCAGTAGTTACTATAGTTTTTTACTATGGTAAATATGGAAAAATACAGTAATTATATGCAGATGTGGCTTGTGTATATAGGCAGGCAGGGCAAAGCCTTACCAGAATATGCATTTACATTTTTTTTAAAAACCATACAATAAATTTCCAAAAATATAATTTGTTAACCATAAATGCATTCAAAAATTAAACAGTTTTGAGTTGGCCCTGAGTTATGGAAATTACATGTAGGACCTTCAAACACAGTGCATGCCATTGTAAAGACTGTAGGTCTGTCCCCTCCTCTCTCCCTTTACCACTGCATTTTCGGCTCTTCAGGTCCTTTTGTGTTGTTCATCAAACCTCAACCAGCAGGCCAAACAGATTTTTACTCTTTTTAGGGTATTAAGCGCTCATTCATAATGGTCTTGACTTCTAATGCCGCTGGATTTATACTATAAAATGTTAATTTAGAACTAGTAACGAAGGAATGTTGAGTCGCTTCATTGAAGCTTGTTGTATTATGTAGAGTACAGTATGGTATTATGAGAGAGAGAGATCGACTAAATGAGTGAGACTGGAATTCCTGACAACTCGTTTAGGCAGTTCAGAGTTGATTCTTTCTTTTTTGGAGACAATAACTTTATTTATACAACAGTTCTTTCTGGTTCTCGAATCTGAACCATTTCACAGTTTGTATCACTCATTTCTCACAGAGAGTGTCATGGCGGATGAGAAAACCTCCGTAATTTTATAAATACTACTGTTATTGTTTCACGGAATGTAGTTTTAAGAGATTTTTTAGGTGAGAATGTAGTTATTTAGACCTCAAATATGTGACTCATACATATTAATCGAAATCGAACCGCAATCGCGATTTGGCTTATATGCGATTATGAAAGCGTAAAGGCTGCGATTTTAATGAAATAAATATATGCCCAGTGTGTTAGTGAAGAGCGGCTCTGTGATCAGTAGTGAACGCTGCTCCGTCTGAAAGCACTGCAAGTTTGAGTCGCTTATAACGTGCGTTTGAAAAAACAAAAAAAAGACAACGTTTAATAACGTTTTAACTCCATATCATCAGTCGAGTGTTTGATATTTCCTTTTTGTGAGCTGACGTGGCTTCTTATCACAGAATGAGGCAGACAATGAATAGTATTCTATACAGTGATGAAGTCTATGTTGATTAGCACTGCATTATAATATACTTTATTATTATGAAAATACACGAGAAGGCTTGAAGAACTCAGATACACCATATATTGTTGCAGTCTTCATGTTTAATCAAAGCGTTTCTATCTTCTTTTTATTTAGCTACACAGCGCTAGCTTCACATTAGGGATTTCCAGAAAACGTCATTATCTTACTTCTCTCTGAGGCAAATGTGGAGCTTCTGCTCGAGGGCACCCTCTGGCCTCCAGTATGAATGAAACATGAGTGTGTTTAGTGCCCAGCAGTGCTCACTCCATCCTATTTTGGGTAAAAAATAGGAAAAATAATGTATAAATAAATTTATATGACAATCCATATGTTTTTCTCCAGTGTACAGGAGTTTTTTTCCCGCACACTGGATGCATAAGAGGCTCATATTTCATATTAAAGACATAGACTTGTTCTTGATTTTGCATACCTCCTGACAAAAATTAAGAAATTAATATCACAGATTTTTATAATAATAAAAAAAAAATAATAATAATAATAATATAATATTTTATAATAAATCCTTAGACATTTCTACAGATTTTTAGTCATAAGCTGCCTGCATGTTAACATGTAACCCTGCAGTTTTTTTTGTAAAATAAGTTTTCTGTAAAATATTATTATTATTATTATTATTATTATTATTATTATATTGTTATATTTATTCTTAAATATTCTTTTTATTTTTAGTAATGAAAATGTTATTGTAATAGTAATATTTCTTATTTTGTTAAATATTATTATATATATATTATTATATATTATCAGCAATAATAATCATAATAATTATTATTAGTCATAATATATAATCACAAAATGTTATATATATATATATATATATATATATATATATATATATATATACACACACACACACACTTTTCCTTTGTAAAAAAATAATAATCGCATTTTAAATCGCAAATCGCAATTTTAACCAGAATAATCGCAATTAGATATTTTCCCCAAATCGTGCAGCCCTACTCATATATAAACATAGCACCTGTTTTACAATTTGTTTAAAAGCTTTCGCAGATGCGAGCTCCAGGCTGTCAGCAGTCATTTAGCCTCATGTACCCACCGAGAACAGCTTCATCTCGACCAGTCTTTTCGGAATTTGCCGCTGGCTCTTAGTGTATGTAGATAGTGGATGAACATGAGATATAATTAATTTGGGGTATATCAAACAGGCAATCTTTGGTTTTATTAATCTATTACTTGTTCCAGAGCAAACCGATTTGGGTTAAGGGGAAAATGAAGCTTCATAATTTTATATTTAGGTAATATTTATCTCAAATCTTGTAGGGCCTACTAGAGCGCTGCTTTTGTACGTTTGACTGAATTGTTTGCTTGTGTTTATTTCCTGTTGACTTTTATAATGGCTATTGTTGTTCATTTAAATATTATTGCTTAATAAGTCTTATTTTATATAAATAATATGCCATATTTGGTATTGAGAAAGGGTCCGTTAGTGATTTGTAATTTCAAATTCAGTGACAGTTACATTATTACACCACTAGATATAAGCACCTTAGTGTTTTCACCCCCCAAAAATGGTTTTAATGTTTTTTTTATATCTTTTGTTTTAGTGTAGGAAATATCAGTTTACATTTTCAAACATTCCTTTTGCCATTTATCATAATAATCCAGTGTTTGTATAAACAAGGAGTCCAAATTCAGAAGAACTGTGTCAACGTCTCCAAGACGCTTGAAGAAACCTACTTGCAAAGCTACAGTACTGTGAAAAGTTTTAGGCACTTGTTGCTGTAAAGTGAGGATGCTTTCAAAAATAATGTCATAAATAGATTTTCATTTATCAATTATCTTCTATTAAATTTTGTCCTAGGTACACAGTTTTTCAGGTAGCTTTGCAGGCAGGTTTCTTCAATCGTCTTGGAGATGTTGCAGCAGTTCTTCTGGATCTAGTCTCTCTCATTTTTTTCTGTTTCTTCATGTAATCCCAGATGGACTCGATGATGTTAAAATCAGATATCCGTGTGGAGCAGACCGGCTGTTGTAAGACTCCTTATTCATACAAAAATCTCACTGGATTATTACAATTAATGGCAAAAGGAATGTTTGGAAATGTAAACTGATATTTCCTACTGACACACTTCAGCAAAAGATATAAATAACTGGTTTAAAACAATTTCTTTGTATGAAAATACTAACGTGCTTAAGACTTTTGCACTTACTGTATACATTTTCTACCGGGTGTTCAAAATACATATATTTTTGTGTTTTATATTGTGTAGGTCTCCAGCTAAACGGCTAACTCACGTTATTACTGTCTTACTGAAATACTTCTGCTAATTAGCTGTGGGCCCACTATACCTAAAATTGTGTCCATGAATGCAGATTATCTGTTGTTCTTACTACTTTGAGTAATAATAAAGGATGGAGCAAGATTTAATAATAATAATTTGTTACATTTATATAGCGCTTTTCTAGGCACTCAAAGCGCTTTACATATAGAAGGGGGGAATCTTCTCAACCACCACCAATGTGCAGCATCCACCTGGATGATGCGACGGCAGCCATATTGCGCCAGAACGCCCACCACACACCAGCTTATTGGTGAAGAGGAGACAGAGTGATGAAGCCAATCAGTATATGGGGATGATTAGGAGGCCATGATAGACAGGGGCCAATGGGCAAATTTGGCCAGGATGCCGGGGTTACACCCCTACTCTTTATCGAAGGACATCCTGGGATTTTTAATGACCACAGAGAGTCAGGACCTCGGTTTAACGTCTCATCCGAAGGACGGTGCTTGTTACAGTATAGTGTCCCCATCACTATACTGGGGTGTTAGGACCCACACAGACCACAGGGTGAGCACCCCCTGCTGGCCTCACTAACACCTCTACCAGCAGCTACCTAGTTTTCCCAGTTGCTCTCCCATCCAGGTACTGACCAGGCTCAGCCCTGCTTAGCTTTTAATGGGAAACCAGTCTTGGGCTACAGGGTGAGATGGCTGCTGGCCATATCATGTAAAAAAGATTTGTTTTACAAACTTTAATGTTACATTAGTCATTCATGTTAGTGCTCAGCTACTGTATGTGCTGCTATTGATACAGTTAATGATAGAGTTCCCACATGTGCACCACAATAAATTAGAAATATACACATTGGTTTGTTGATGGACATACATTTGTTAATGCTGATGGTGAGGAATTACAATGCAACATCTCATAATGTATTTCAAACTGAATAGTCTATTACTGAGAAACATCCTGCTCAAGTCGTCCTTGCGATGAAGTTAAAATTAAATAACTCGTTTTTCCAATGTTTCATCATCGGACTCGGATTGACATGATACAATTGACGCCATCGTTACTGTCTTTACAGTGTGTACAATCGCTGATCTTTAGGAAGCCTCCGGAGCTGAAATTCATTTATGGTAAATTCATTTATGCTTGTGTCAATTGCGTGTGTTAATGTTTGAAAATGAAGAGGCAGCACTATCAATCTGGTGCAAAAAGAGGAAAGAAAGTAAGCAAGATAAGGGTAAGTGATTCATTTTGAAAAGACATTGTTGAAATGGTGGTTGCTGCATTGTGTCTTATCGGTTTAATTCGGCATTTCATGAGTGCTTTTAAAACACTGAGCCAATGTAACAGTGTCAGTCTCATCCCTATTGCTGTAATGCATATGCATGATTGTTATCATGGGCACTTCAAAATATGTGAAAAATTCTAGATACCTTTTTATCCAAATTGTTTAGTTCCCTTTCAGTCAGTACACTACGAGTTACGTCAGTTACTGACGAAATGGGGGTTTCGCTTAGAAGCCAATCGCCTTTGAGCTCTACAAAACGAGCCAATGGCATGAAGATTCCATGGGTCTGCGGAATTTGCATAACGCAACCCCGCCCCACCGCGTGGGTATAAAGGGCGTTGCGTGGCAATCTCGCATTATGTTTCTGCTTCAGAGCCGAGTGTTACCGCCTGAGCGTTTTTCTCTTCAAGACGAGTGTCTCTCCAGAGTGTTGGTGTTACGGCGCGTTCTAGCGAGTTCCGCATTCCTGTCTGATCTGTGCAGTGATCTAGCACAGCGTGTGTGTTCTCCCTAGGCGCTTCGGCATTCTGCAGAGCAAAGACTCCTCTCTAAAAGAGCTCCACGTGGCACGTCTTTTTCAAGATGTCTCGTCCGTGCTCCGTTTCTGGGTGCGGTCGGCTGGTTCCTCCGTTTGATGGGCATGATCGCTGTTTGGCGTGCTTGGGCCTTGTGCACGCAGAGCGCGCGTTCATGGATGAGTCATGTTCCCACTGCGGGAACATGGCCATCGCAGTGTTGCGGTCAAGACTCCATGATCTCCGTGCTGGAGGGAGAGTCCCCTCTACCACACCCCAATCTATTCCCTCCACGAGTGGGAATACTTTGGCTGGTGGTCAGGGTGACTTGAGAGTGACGGTGTGGGCCAACCCGACGAATCCTCCTCGGGCCACACCCCCGTCTAGCACACTGCAACCTGTAGTGTTGCCAGATGAGGGCGCAGGTGTTTCCCGTCCTGGGCCCTGCGTTTCATTTGGCGCACCGGCGGAGGATACTATGTCGATCGCCGCATCACAAGGTGGGCTGGATTCCTCCAGAGATGACGATTCGGCTGTGTTGCCTCCTTCGAGAGTTCCAGCATTGCCCGAGTCTGATCCAGAGCTCACAGCCATGCTTTCCCGGGCGGCCGAGGCTCTTGGGCTTGTGTGGAACCCTCCGCCATGTCCCGAGCGCTCTCGGCTAGATGATTGGTATCTGGGGGCGGCCCGTGCCGAAGGCGCCTGTCAGCCCCCAGTGCCCTTCTTCCCGGAAGTGCATGAAGAGGTGTCGAAGTCGTGGAAGTATCCCTTGACTTTTCGCGATCGTTTGGCAGCCACTTCCGCCTTCACTGCCCTCGACGGCGGTGCGGTGAAAGGGTACACTGGGTTTCCCCTGTTGAGCGCTCTGTTGCGATGCAACTGTGTCCGCAGAGCACTGCGACATGGCGTGGTGACCCAAAGCACCCGTCCAAGGCCTGTGGGTTTACGTCTACTTTGGTGGCGAAGACCCACAGAGCTGCGGGCCAGGCCGCGTCCGCCCTGCATGCGATGGCCACCCTTCAGGTCTACCAGGCCAAGGTGCTCAGAGACATGCACAAGGGCAATGCTGACCCCGCATTAATGCAGGAGCTGCGGGCGGCCACCGACCTCGCTCTACGAGCGACGAAGGTGACCGCTCGCTCTCTCGGTCAGGTGATGTCCACTTCTGTGGTCCAGGAGCGCCACTTATGGCTCAACCTGGTTGATGTGGGAGAATCTGAGCGAACCCGTTTCCTCAATTCTCCCATTTCCCAGGATGGGCTATTCGGCGGGGCGGTCCAGGACTTCGCCCAACAGTTCTCGACCGCTCAGAAACAGACTGAGGTGATCAAACATATTCTGCCCCGGCGGCCTGCTGCTGCCTCCACCCAGCCGCCGGCTCAGAGGCCTCAGTCTGCTCCCCGCCGAGGCCGCCCTCCTGCGGCCCTCGTTCCTCCCGCTCAGCCCCAGCAGCAGCCTTCACCCGGGCCGAGGCGTGGAGGATGCCGCAGGAAGGCAGCCCCGCCCGTCCCAGCCCCCCAGCCTGCTAAACGGCAGTCTAAGCGGCGGTCCTGAGACGGGCGGCTCGGAGGTGAACTCGGTTCTTTCTCAGGAGATGGTAGCAGGGCCTCTCCTTCCCCCACTGGAGGGCCGGGGGAGAATCCTTGTAGAGAAAGAACTGACATTTTCACCTCCGAGCCTCAAGAGGGCGCGGCTGGCAGTGTGTGACGCCAAGCAGCCTCGCCACTCTCGGCCCCCTCTGTCGCCAGCCCCCTGGCAGACGAGACCCCCGTGGAACGCTGGTCCTTCCCTGGTCTCCTCTGTCAGGGCGCGGAATTCGACCCCGCCCACACCTCGGGACGCTCCCACGCCTCCCATGTCTGGGCCGGTCATTCTGCCTCGCTGCCCATCGGGGGTACGCCTGTGGTCCGCATGACCCCGCTGGTACAGTTTCTGGAAGCCTGGCTAGCGCTTCCCAATCTGTCCAGCTGGCTCGCTCGCACAATCAGGTTCGGCTATGCGATTCAGTTTGCACGGTCTCCTCCCCGCTTTCGGGGAGTCCGCTATACCATGGTGGGTGGCAATGCCCCTGTCATGCGTGCGGAGGTCGCCACCCTACTGGCGAAGGGTGCGGTCGAGATCGTCCCTCCAGCCGAGATGGAGTCCGGCTTCTACAGCCCTTACTTCATTGTACCCAAGAAAACCGGTGGGTTACGGCCAATCCTGGACCTGCGCATCTTGAACCGAACCCTTCACAGGCTTCCATTCAGGATGTTGACAGCCAAACGCATTTTCGAATGCGTTCGTCCATTGGATTGGTTTGCAGCTATCGACCTGAAGGACGCGTACATTACGAGCTTACGAGCGAGCGCGCGCAGTCACTGCTGACTTGTCTTCGCCAGTTCGAGGGCAAGAGTGCGGTACCACTGAAATATTTTCAGAGGCTCCTGGGGCATATGGCATCCGCAGCCACGGTAACGCCGCTCGGTTTGCTTCATATGAGACCGCTTCAGCACTGGCTTCACGATCGAGTCCCGAGATGGGCATGGCAACACGGCACGCTCCGGGTCCCAGTTACTCGGGCCTGCCGTCAGACCTTCACCCCGTGGGCGAACCTCAGTTTTCTACGGGCAGGTGTTCCCCTAGAACGAGTTTCCAGGAATGTTGTTGTAACAACAGATGCCTCTGCCACGGGCTGGGGCGCCATGTGCAATGGACATGCTGCCGCGGGCTCCTGGTAAGGACCCCAGTGCCTATGGCATGTCAATTGCCTCGAGTTGCTGGCCGTATGTCTTGCCCTGCACCGCCTCCAAGCCCTGCTTATGGACAAGCACGCACTGGTACGTTCAGACAGCACGGCGACAGTAGCGTACATCAACCGACAAGGTGGTCTACGCTCCCGCCGGATGTCGCAACTCGCCCGCCATCTCCTCCTATGGAGTCAGAAGCATCTGAGGTCGCTTCGTGCCGTTCACATCCCGGGAGAACTGAATCGTGCAGCCGACGAGCTGTCACGGTTTCAGCCGCTTCCGGGGGAATGGAGACTCCATCCCCAGACGGTTCAGCTGATTTGGGAACAGTTTGGCGACGCACAGATAGATCTGTTTGCCTCCCACGACTCTTCCCATTGCCGCTGGTATTATTCCCTGACCGAGGGGACCCTCGGCACGGATGCACTAGCACACAGCTGGCCGCGGGGCCCATGCAAGTATGCGTTTCCCCCAGTGAGCCTTCTCGCACAGGTTCTGTGCAAGATCAGGGAGGACAGGGAGCAGGTCCTTTTGGTCGCCCCATATTGGCCCGGCCGGACCTGGTTCTCAGAACTCGTACTCCTTGCGACAGCCCCTCCCTGGTCGATCCCTCTGAGGAAGGACCTCCTTACTCAGAGACGGGGCACCGTATGGCACCCACGTCCCGACCTTTGGAACCTACTCGTGTGGGACCTGGACGGGACGCGGTAGGTTTGAGTACCCTGCCACCTCAGGTGGCAGCTACCATCACTTCCGCTAGGGCCTTGTCCACGAGACAGGCCTATGCGTTGAAGTGGAACCTCTTCGTCACCTGGTGCTCTTCTCGCCGAGAAGACCCCACGAAATGCTCAATCGGGCCTGTGCTTTCCTTCCTCCAAGAAGGGTTGGAGCGAAGGCTGTCTCCCTCCACCCTGAAGGTCTATGTGGCCGTGATTTCGGCTCATCATGACCTGGTGGATTCGAAAACGGTAGGTCAGCAGGTTCCTTAGAGGGGCGAGGAGATTAAATCCTCCTCGTCCTCCTCAAATACCCTCTTGGGATCTTGCAGTGGTTTTATCTGCCCTGCAGAAAGCTCCCTTTGAGCCCCTGCAGTCTGTGGAGCTGAAGTTCCTTTCATTGAAAGTGGCGCTCTTGATTGCTCTGGCTTCCATCAAGAGAGTAGGGGACCTGCAGGCATTTTCGGTTGACGAAGCGTGCCTGGAATTCGGGCCGGCCAATTCTCACATGATCCTGAGACCCCGGCCTGGATACGTGCCCAAGGTTCCCACCACTCCCTTCAGGGATCAGGTGGTGAGCCTGCAAGCGCTGCCTGTGGAGGAGGCAGACCCAGCCTTGGCACTGCTCTGTCCAGTACGCGCCCTTCGCGCTTACGTAGACCGGACGCAGTGTTTCAGGACCTCAGACCAGCTCTTTGTCTGTTACGGAGGGCAGCAGAAAGGGAAGGCTCTCTCCAAGCAGAGGTTGTCTCACTGGATAGTGGACGCCATTGTCCTGGCATATCAGATTCAGGGCATGCCATGCCCCCTTGGGGTTAGAGCACACTCCACTAGGAGTGTTGCTTCCTCTTGGGCTTTAGCGCGTGGCGCCTCGCTGACAGACATTTGTAGAGCTGCAGGCTGGGCGACACCCGAGTGGAGCCTGTGTCCGCTCGTGTACTCGCCCCAAGTGGCCAGTAACTGGACAGGCTCAGGTGTCTTCGCTTGCTGCGCCATTCCACTCCACGGAGTGGATGCGTGCGCATTTTCTCTCAGGTGAGCTTCCCAGTAAGCCCTGAGCTCCTCCAGCACTGCTGATGTCGACACCAGAGTGCATGCCCGCTTGGTCAGCCCTCGTGTTCGGCTAGGTGCCTCCGTGTGCATGGTTCCCCCGTTGGGCAACCCCCACATGTGTATTCCACGGTAAGTCTCTCTGAGCACGTGTCTTCCCTTGCCAAGACACCTTGTCACACCTGGGGTTGAAAAACTTTCCACCTGCGGCTGGACACCCCAGAGTTCTCCATATGCAGTCCCTCCGGGGGTCATATGTGTATTCTTAAGTCCTCCCTTCGGGCAGGCATTGTGTTGCATTTCTCTACATGGGATATGCTTCCCAGTGTACCTTGGTATCAGCGTTGAGCCTAGCCCCTCGTTCGTGCTAAGACTCATGGCAGGGAGCCCTGGTCAGCGCAGGACGCTGGAAGACAGCCGTCGTGGCGAGATTGTATTGGGACCCCCATTTCGTCAGTAACTGACGTAACTCGTAGTGTACTGACTGAAAGGGAACGTCTCGGTTACGTATGTAACCCTCGTTCCCTGAAGGAAGGGAACGGAGACATTACGTCCCCATGCCACTTCCGCTGTACCGCTGGAACGGCCGGACGCTCATGCCTCGGCTCTTCAGCAGGTAACATAATGCGAGATTGCCACGCAACGCCCTTTATACCCACGCGGTGTGGCGGGGTTGCGTTATGCAAATTCCGCAGACCCATGGCATCTTCATGCCATTGGCTCGTTTTGTAGAGCTCAAAGGTGATTGGCTTCTAAGCGAAACCCCCATTTCGTCAGTAACTGACGTAACGTCTCCGTTCCCTTCCTTCAGGGAACGAGGGTTACATACGTAGCCGAGACGTTTTGTAGAATGCACATTAGATATATTCCCACTGACTAGTTACATTTTACTACACTGTATTTGCTGCGTTAAAAAAAAAATGATTTTCAGTTTTCGGATTTTCGCATTGATCAGAACAAAAGCAGGAGATGGACTGAAAGAAAATGCGAAGTCACAGTCTGACAGGTGGTGCTTATGGAACAGCAGAAATACAGCTGTTATCAGGGTTACCCCAAGCCAACTGACACCTGCTTGTCACAGAGAAGAAAGGAAGGTCAACAAAAAAACATTTTGTTAGCAACATGTTCTTCTAACAAATGTAAAAATAGATTGAACAAAGATTATATGGGATTGAGTCGGTATTTTATGTTGAGTGAACTAAACAAGAATGCTCTACATGTTGTTAACAAGTTTTTTTTGTTGACCTTACTTAGATTCTCAAGTATTTGTCCAAAACTTGTCCAAATGTTGTCCCAACTTTACAAATTGAGTTATCTGAACAAACATTTCTACATTCAACAATGTTGTACCAGTTCCCAGCATGCATTGCAGCTTGAAAAAATTAGGTAATTATTATAAAAAAAAAATATTATTGCTTTGCATTAAAGGTGGGGTAAGCGCTTTCTGGTAACCAATGTTGATATTTCAAATCACCAAAAAAAACACGCCCCTACCCCAAAAGGGTCTCGCCCCTATTTTGATAGCTCTGCCCCACACATACGTACGCAACCCAGGCAACGACTTTGGCGGAATCTGCTGTGCCAGCCGGCTGAGGGTATGATGTCATCAATAAGTGAAAGCAATGTGTGTTACTATGGTAATCCAGGTCGTATGTTCAATGAAAAAGTCATCCTTTCCATCCCAAAAACACAAACACAGTTCTCATGAGCAACTCGATAGCACGAGCACGACAGTCCAACTAACGAATATGTTACAATTATGACAAGATTAGAGGGTTATATCGATCATGAAAAGAGGACCCAAAGGAAACAAACATATATTAGGAGTATATTATCTTACTTTTCAGACACACTTTGGGAGCTGACGCTTGAAACAGACAGTGGAGGAGGTTTAGACACTCCAGTCTTTTGAATAATGACGTGCACTTTGCGCTTTCTTCTCCCCATCATTAGTAGACATGCCCCTTACTGCTGATTGGCTACAAGTTTGTGCACAAAAATGTGCTTTCTTTCTCCTAATACTCGCCTGCATTATCACATACATTCGCTGGCCTCTGTGGCACATCACGTTACAAATGAATGTGTAAACAGTGAACACTGACTTCAGTGGGCTCCATGTTTACTTCCATCTGACAGCGTGCTGCATGCTGTCTCTGTTTCTCTGTTTCTTTTGCACATGCAGGTCAGTTCAGAACTGTGACAAGAATTGAGCACTAAGGCTTGCAGTGTAAATGTAGTCTCTATCGGTCTCTTCCTCTCAATCCTTCTCTGTCCCTCAGTCAGATTCAGAGAGGATATTGAACCTGTGACATAAAGAGAAAAGAGATGCATTATTCTTGACAGTTTTGCAAGCAATGTAAGTCCAATAAGAGTACAATAAATATAAATAAGATATTGCCAATTCTCACAGTCTAATTTGCAATCTGTCATCTGGGATGTGTTGACCGCTTTTCTTTTTGGAACAACATGTTTTGCTTATAAGTCTTTCCATGATCACTGTTAATCAGAGTGAGATTGCTCCTTATGTATATATTTACTTTTTTATAACCATAATGCACTGAGATATATAGTGTACAACTAATGTACGCTTGCTGAAACTATATTGCTTTCCCTGTTCACTATTTGTTTTAGGAGTCCCTCCGCTGCCCTGCGACCAGGATTGTGCAAGGCCCTGGGGTCTTGTACTAGAATGGTTTTGCTGTTTGTCCAACAACAGGTGTTTCTGTTAGCAGCCAGGCTTCTAAAATCATGACATTTTAAAGTGAGCGTCACAGCACTAAAAATATCCCGCATCCACATAGCCCATGTGTTTTGTCAGATAGAGTTGTACATGCAACTTTTACTGATAAAGCCACATGAAGTCATTAGAATACTCTACTGACCCAGATTTTAATGGCTACCTGAATGGACATGTATACTGAAGCTACAGCTTGCACACTCAGAAACATGTAGTGTTTGTAATTGTGTGTGTTTAATTATATGTGTGTGTTAATTATAGATGTATGCATTGGCATTGTGCAGCAGAAACACACACACACACACACGCACACAATTGTAATTTTTTATACTTTAATAATTTCACGGTTACTCCAAATTAATGTAGAGACAACTTAAAGACAGTATATTTTAAATATGATTTATTTTTAAAACATTAATGATAGACATTCAACATTACAGTATAATTGAAAGCTATATCAATTTCAACATTTATTTAGCTTTAAAAAATTACTTTTAATTTAAGTGAACTTAAAATAAGTTTCACATAAACCCATATGCCTAACAGGTAGAAAATGTACAGAAATTGAATAAAGTTATCAAACAATCTGCACTGCATAAATAATAAATTAAATATAGATACATTTTCTCTATTACCTTTGTTCTTTGATCAACATTAATGACAGACATCACAGCAACTGCTTTTTTAGGCTGCTGTGACTTTAAGATCTGCCGCTGTCGAACATGACGCATGTTACGCGCATCTCATTTCCTCACAATGCTTTAAATTAATTCAAGACGTTATTTAACATTTAATACTGTTCTTATGATAATACTCGACAAAACAGGCATAATTCTGTGTGTTATTGTTCGTTCAAGCGCGAAAGAGAACTCTATTCTGCCTTGCTGTCGTGTGTCTTTCTGTGTGTGTCAGGACATTCACAGACAGTGTGTTCTTTTTTGCTTGTCACGCTTGAATGGTTTAAAAGCATTTGCATGAATAAGAGCATGATCAGATAATGTAACGCTAGCCCTGAAAAAACTGATGATGCGTTAATTGCGTTAAATATTTTTAACGTGTTAAACTGAAAAATATATATATAGTCAGAACTGACTGTGCACAATTGTCACAGAGTCAGCCACACCGCCACAGCCCCAATCATCACCCAATCACCAGGACCCGCCCACTCGTTGACAATCACCAGAATACTGACTCGCTGCACCTGCACCTCATCAGAGACTCTCCCTATATATTCACCCAGTCACCATTCACTCATTGTCTGGTCTCGTCTCAGTATACACTGTTCACGTCAGACTCCTTACCAATCTACCTACTTGTGATCGTCTCGTCTCGTCTCGTCTCGTCTCGTCTCGTCTCGTCTCGTCTCGTCTCGTCTCGTCTCGTCTCGTCTCGTCTCGTCTCGTCTCGTCTCGTCTCGTCTCGTCTCGTCTCGTCTCGTCTCGTCTCGTCTCGTCTGTGGTGGCTGGAATGAGACGGCTCTACTTACCGCCTTTCGTCAAGGGTTGAATCCCGAAGTGCGTCACCAGATGGTCATCTATGACGACACCGTTGGTCTGGAGAGTTTTATTCAGAAAGCTGTACGCATCTCACAACGACTGTCCGCCTGTTCTCTGGATCTGCCCGCTCCGCATTCTCCGCCCACCGATCCATCTGTCGCCCTTCCAGCACCTGAACCCATGCAGGTGGACTCCTATCATCTGTCCCACGCGGAGCGACAAAGAAGAATGCTCAATCGCTTGTTTGACATTTGTGCTGGCTACTGTATATAGGCCACCAGGGCACCATACAGACTTTACCAGAGAATTTGCTGATTTTCTATCAGAGTTAGTACTGGCTGCAGATAAAGTCCTAATTGTTGGTGATTTTAATATCCATGCAGACAATGAAAAAGACGCATTGGGATTGGCATTTAGAGACATTCTAAACTCTATTGGAGTAAGGCAGCACGTGTCAGGACCCACTCATCGCCGTAATCATACGTTAGACCTAATACTGTCACATGGAATAAATGTTGATACCATTGAAATTCTGCAGCAGAGCGATGACATCTCAGATCATTACCTAGTATCATGTACACTTAATTTATCAAAGGCTGCAAAGCCGTCCCCTCGCTTTAAATATGGCAGGACTATCACTGCTGCGACTAAAGATTTCTTTGTAAATAATCTTCCTCATCAGTTTCATCTCCTCAGCATCCCAGATAGCCTAGAGGAACTCGATGTTGCAACAGAAACTATTGACTCTCTCTTTTCCAGCACTTTAGACACAGTTGCTCCCCGGCGCTTAAAGAAGATTAAAGAAAATAGTCCAACGCCGTGGTACAACGAGCACACCCGGGCCCTTAAAACAGCAGCCAGAAAAATGGAGTGCAGCTGGAAGAAAACAAAACTAGAAGTTTTTCGCATTTCGTGGAAAGAGAGCATGATTGCATACAGAAAGGCCCTAAAAACTGCTAGATCTGCTTATTTCTCGACTCTCTTAGAAGAAAACAAGCACAACCCTAGGTATTTATTCGATACAGTGGCTAAATTAACCAAAGATAAAGCTTCACCTTCTGATGTTTGTAAACAGCACAGCAGTAATGACTTTATGAACTTCTTTACTTGTAAGATTGATAATATTAGGAAAAAAATTATAACCATGCATCCGTCTACTACAGTATCACATCAGACAGTGCATTGTACTGTCACTGAGGAAAAATTACATTCATTCACTGCTATAGGAGAAGAAGAATTGGCTAAACTCGTTAAATCATCAAAATCAACAACATGTATGCTCGACCCCATACCGACTAAACTACTAAAAGAGATGCTTCCAGAGGTCATAGATCCTCTCCTTAATATCATTAATTCATCCTTGACATTAGGATATGTACCGAAAACTTTTAAGTTGGCTATTATTAAACCACTTATTAAAAAAACCGCAACTTGATCCTACAAAATTAGTCAATTACAGGCCAATCTCAAATCTACCCTTTCTGTCAAAAATACTAGAAAAGGCAGTGTCCTCACAATTATGCTCCTTTTTAGAAAGAAATGGTATCTGTGAGGATTTCCAGTCAGGATTTAGACCGTATCATAGTACTGAGACTGCTCTCATTAGAGTAACAAATGATTTACTCTTATCATCCGATCGTGGTTGTATATCTCTATTAGTGTTACTCGATCTTAGCGCTGCATTCGATACTATCGACCACAACATTCTTTTGAATAGACTCGAAAATTATGTTGGCATTAGTGGAACTTCATTGGCATGGTTTAAATCATACTTATCTGACCGTTATCAGTTTGTAACAGTAAATGAAGAGATGTCACACCGAACACAAGTTCAGTATGGAGTACCGCAGGGCTCAGTGCTAGGACCGTTGCTTTTCACCCTGTACATGCTACCACTGGGAGATATTATTAGGAAGCATGGCGTTAATTTTCATTGTTATGCTGACGATACTCAGCTCTATATTTCTTCACGCCCTGACGAAACTTACCAATTCACAAGATTAACAGAATGCATAGCTGATATAAAAAATTGGATGACTAGTAATTTCCTGCAACTTAATTCAGAAAAAACTGAATTTTTAATCATTGGACAAAAAAACTCCACAAGTAGTAACCTAGAATACTGTCTAACACTCGATGGCTGCTCTGTCAAGTCCTCGTCGTCAGTTAGGAACCTGGGTGTGCTCTTTGATACCAATCTCTCATTTAAAGGCCACGTTTCTAGCATCTGTAAAACTGCATTCTACCATCTTAAAAATACTGAACAGTTAGTTCATGCGTTCATGACCTCAAGGCTAGATTATTGTAATGCTCTACTGGGTGGTTGCCCTGCTCGCTTAATAAATAAACTGCAGCTGGTCCAAAACGCAGCAGCTAGAGTTCTTACTAGAACCAGGAAGTATGACCATATTAGCCCGGTTCTGGCAACACTGCATTGGGTCCCTATTAAACATCGTATACATTTTAAAATCTTGCTGATTACTTACAAAGCACTAAATGGTTTAGCGCCCCAGTACTTGAGCGAGCTCTTAACGCATTATACTCCATCACGTCTACTGCGGTCTCAAAATTCTGGCCAGTTGATAATACCTAGAATATCAAAATCAACTGCAGGCGGTCGGTCCTTTTCCTATTTAGCACCTAAACTCTGGAACAGTCTTCCTAGCATTGTTCGGGAAGCAGACACACTCTGTCAGTTTAAATCTAGACTAAAAACACATCTCTTTACTATGGCATACACATAAAACATTTTTAATTTCTATTATTCAAATCAGTTAAATGATTGTTTTAGGCTGCATTAACTAGGTCAGCCGGAACCGGGAACACGTCCAATAACACCTGATGTACTCGTTACATCATAAGAAGAATGGCATCTACGCTAATGTTAGTCTCTCTGTTTATCCCGAGGTTTACTGCAGTCAGCCGGATCCGGGCCGTATCCAGACCAGATGGTAGACCTTAGCCTGGACATGACGACCATATCCTGAAGTGTCTGTAGAGACAATAGTGTCAATTAAACTCCCCCCTGTAAATGCCGCATCGACACAACATCCTCATTAAACCCGTCCCCGGCGTGACAACTCCAATCTTTCGAATAATCCTACGAATATCTATTTATCTAATATGACTTCTGACCTGTAATGTTGCCAGAATCATAATCATACACTATTTGTTCGTCGGCCGGAGGAGAACTGGCACCCCGACTGAGCCTGGTTTCTCCCAAGGTTTTTTTCTCCATTCTGGCCCTGAAGGAGTTTTGGTTCCTTGCCACTGTCGCCTTTGGCTTTTGGCTTGCTCAGTTGGGGAAACCTAAATTTTAACTATATTACTGATCTGCCCGCATTGACACTATATGATAATTGAAATGAGCTGGATGACATCACCGTTTTCACCAGAGCGGCTGTACAGCCGAATCAAATTCTGTTGCATTATTTTCCTGTTACCACTGTGAAGCTGCTTTGAAACAGTTGCCATTGTAAAAGCGCTATATAAATAAAGGTGATTTGATTTTGATTTGTGTCTCTATTGTGGGGGAGAAGGTCACATCATCACGAACTGCCCAATACGACCCCCACGCCCAGTGGTGAGTACACTCCAGTTGCTTCCCAAAATTGCACCTCTCACTCGAACTCCTGTCCAAATTATAACCCCTAAACTTCTCATTCCAGCGCAAGCGCTCATCGATTCCGGCTCCGCAGGGAACTTCATCTCCCATCAACTTCTCTAAAGACTCGCTGCCCACAGGAATTAACCATCCACACCATTCTCGGCAAACCGCTGAGTCGTGGTCGTGTTCGTCACTTCTCCCCCACCGTCACTCTCTGCGTCGGCTGCCTGCATGAGGAGAAGATCTCGTTCATGGTGCTGGAAGGTTCAACCGCTGACATCATCCTGGGATGCCCCTGGATGACTCAACATGAACCCACCATTAACTGGAACTCTGGAGAAATTCTACAGTGGAGTGAAGCCTGCTTCAAGGACTGTCTGTTATCTGTTACCAAACCATCGATACGCAGGGACTGCCAACATCATACCAGGTCTTCCTCCCAACTTCAGTTGAATTCAACCTCCGTCGAGAGCCCTGAAACAGAGAGTCTAGCTGAAATTCCTCCAGAGTACCGGGCGTTCCAGGATGTCTTCAGTAAGCGGTTGGCGACCCGTCTTCCACCTCATCGGCCATGGGACTGCACCATCGACCTGCTGCCTGGGGCATCTCCACATAAGGGTAAGATCTACCTTTTGTCTATCCCGGGACAGAAGGCCATGGAGGAGTACATTCAGGAGGCTCCTAACCAGCACTTCATCCGTCCATCTACATCCCCTGCCGCATCTAGCTTCTTCTTGGCTAAGAAGGACGGAGGCTTGCGGCCGTATATTGATTACCGGGCCCTTAACTCCCAAACAGTCAAGTACAGTTATCGTCTTCCTCTGGTCCCTGCTGCGCTGCAACAGCTCTGTGGGGCTCGCATCTTCTCCAAGCTGGACCTGCGGAGCGCTTACAACCTCATCCGGATACGCGAGGGTGACAAATGGAAGACGGCATTCATCACTCCGGCAGGCCACTACGAGTACCAGGTGATGCCGTATGGCCTGTCCACCTTACCCTCCGTATTCCAGGGGTACATAAATGAGGTGTTCCGGGAGTACCTCCAACGCTTCGTCATTGTCTACATCGATGATATCCTGATCTACTCCCGGAACCAGGCCGAACATCGCCAACACGTGACGCAGGTCCTCAAGAAGCTGAGAGAACACCACCTATACCTCAAGTTAGAGAAGTGCGAGTTCCACACACCATCCGTTCAGTTCCTAGGGTATATCATCGACCAACAGGGTATCCAAATGGACCAGAGGAAGGTGGACACCATCCACAACTGGCCCCAACCTGTCTCCGTCAAGGAACTCCAACGTTTTCTAGGATTCGCCAACTTTTATTGCAGGTTCATCCAGAATTACAGTCTCCTCAGCTCACCTCCCACCTCACTCCTCAGGAACCGGCCCAAGTCTCTGTCCTGGAACCCCTTAGCCACCGAAGCCACCGATCAACTCCTCCAGGCAACCCTCACCGAACCTGCTCCGCCAGGAGGTCCTGAGGGACGGTTATACGTACCATCTGCCTGCCGTCTGTCCCTCATGGACTCAGCACATACTTCTCCGGGCTCTGGACACCCAGGCAGCCAGAGAACCCTCTCGCTCCTACAGGATCGGTACTGGTGGCCCAACATGACCCAGGATATCTCCCGATACATCAAGGGGTGCTCAGTCTGTGCCATTTCCAACACTCCACGGAAGCTACCCGAAGGGAAGCTGGTACACCTACCGATACCCCGACGTCCATGGTCACATCTGGGAGTTGACTTCATGACTGACCTTCCTCCATCTAACCATCACACTTGTATCTTTGTCATCGTCGACCAGTTCTCTAAAGCCTGTAAGTTGATCCCTATCAAGGGTCTACCCACCGCATTCGAAGCTGCTAAACTCCTATTCAACCAAGTATTCCGCCATTATGGCTTGCCAGAGGACATCGTCTCTGACAGAGGTCCTCAGTTCATCTCCCAAGTATGGAAGGCCTTCTTCCAACTCCTGGGCGTCTCAGTGAGTCTATCGTCCGGGTACCATCCACAGACCAACGGCCAGACTGAGCTCAAGATCCAGGAAATCGGGAGATACCTCCGGTCATACTGCCATCAGCACCAAGATGGCTGGAGCCGTTACCCCAGAACTCCTTACGGCAGACCACCACTGGGCTCACTCCGTTCCAGTGCATCCTCGGCTATCAACCTCCTCTTTTCCCCTGGTCCGGAGAACCGTCTGAGGTTCTAGCTGTCAATCACTGGTTCGAGGAGAGCAAGAGGGTATGGGACTCAGCACACGTGCATCTCCAGCAGGCAGTGCGAAGACACCAACGCCAGGCAGATGTCCGTAGAGCTGAAGCCACACAATACCAGCCAGGACAAAAGATGTGGCTCTCCACCCGTGACATCCGTCTTCGCCTACCCTGCAGTAAGCTGAGTCCCCGCTACATAGGTCCCTTTACTGTGCAGAGGCAGGTCAATGAAGTCACCTACTGACTCAACCTTCCAGCGCACTACCGGATCTCACCTTCATTTCATGTCTCCCTATTGAAGCCCTTCACTGAACCTCTGTCTCCTTCTCCCGCAGAACCCACCACGGACGAAGTACCTCCTCCTCCAGAAGTCGCTGACGAGGACCTCGTCTACCGAGTCCACACCATCCTAGACTCACGGCAACGGGGCGGCAACCTTGAGTATCTCATCGACTGGGAGGGGTACAGTCCCGAAGAACGCTCGTGGGTATCCCGGGATGACGTCCTGGATCCGTTGTTACTCACCCACTTCCACGAAGAGCACCCAGGCCGTCCAGCCCCCCGAGGTTGTGGCCGACCCCGTCGCCAGGTCCGACAGCCGTCAGGAGCCGGCCCTGGAGGAGGGGGTACTGTCACAGAGTCAGCCACACCGTCAGAGCCCCAAATCATCACCCAATCACCAGGACCCGCCCACTCGTTCACAATCACCAGAATAGTGACTCGCTGCACCTGCACCTCATCAGAGACTCTCCCTATATATTCACCCAGTCATAATTCACTCATTGTCTGGTCTCGTCTCAGTATACACTGTTCACGTCAGACTCCTTACCAATCTACCTACCTGTGATCGTCTCATCTCCTGTCTTCAGTCCGTCTGCCTGGTTCCCGATCTCCTGTATTCGTCTCCTTTGTCACCTGCAAGATACAACTACCGGTATCATCACCAGCTGAGTCACCATCCTCTTCCCATCACCTGGTTCCTGCTGATTCACCTTCACTTTGCTTAATAAACATCTATTGCACTTACCTGCCTGTCTGTTCCCTTCTGTGTTGTGACAACAATAGAATCTCGCCTGAGAGCTCAATCACCTTCGAGTGGTAACAAAACAAGCCAATGCACATTGGCGAGTGAGATTTGCATGGCAAGCCACTCCCCATACATGATATTTGCCAATACCTCAAAACATGCCATTTTATGATTACAATTCGATTAGATTCAGGGGTATATCAACTTGTATATCGATATGTACCTATATTACACAACCAGTTTGATTTATTAACTGACAAATGCAACAAAAATACAACAATTGGGACATCAACAACAAAAAATACCCTTTAGTTTAAAAAAAATCTATATTTGCACCTGGCGATTTCCAGTGACAGTGACCATTAGTGATAGGATGTCATGTCCATCAACATGAAAAAGTTGAATTGTTGTTTAACTTCATGCTGTATACTACTGTATAAGGGAAACAGGTCTATTTAGCTCAAATTAATGAATTAATTCATAGGGAATTTTGAAAGAGTCTATTTTACGGCCGAGCAAATGACTCGTCCAGTGTTCCTTTGAACGGGCCGTAACTATCAACTCTGCAGCGGATATTAATATCCACACAACAGTTAAACACTATTTAACAGCCAGGTAACATAGATCAGCAGTTTAGGACATTAAATTCGTAAGCACATAACACAAGAATACTTATCTTTAAATACAAACGAAACTTTATTGATTACTCTAACACGTAAAACACAAACACACGCACACACACATTCACACGCGTTGCAGAAGGGAAGAAAGTGAGGGAAGAATGAGTTTTAAGAGAGAGAAATGATGAAGTCCCAAGTTTCTAGCAACATATGCATTTAAAACATGACCTGAATGAACCACCAATCATTAACTTAACCCTCCTTTCGTTGCTTAGGCAGGGTTATTCAATTTGATATCAGTGCACCAGTTCAGTTTAGAATCTGGAGGTTACTTGCGTTTGTATCTCGTGTCGTCTTGGGGATTCCCTTTTCGGTCTTGGCTGCAGGGGTTTCCCAGGTTCAGTGATTCGCTGACGGCCTTGTCGTGTCTTTTGATCGACGTCTTGGGAAGCCAATTACGTGGCGTGTTGGCGGCTGGATGAAAAGTCTTGTGGGTATTGTTTGAAGTTGATAGATTCGGCGAGAGAAACTTTGCGGCGAAACTTAACTTAGAACAATAGACTCAACGGAAAGAAAATAAACTTAAGTAAAAGAAAGGAAAGTGAGAGGAGAGTTCTAGATTCCTTAAATGAAATCATTAACCTATTCTCTCAGATCTTGGTCTGCCTCCGATCGTCTTCGTCCGATCATCTATTCGTCATGTTGTCTGTCTTTTGTCTTGACTTAACTTGCTCATTCTTGAACTGCACTGAGAACTTCAACTTTGTTCGTGTTCTGAGATTAAAACTCAAAATGTCTGCCCATCCTCCTGGATGGGTTGACCAATTGGGAATCATCTTTGGTTCAGAGGTGACTGTGTCTCCACCCTACCATAAATTAGGTTATCTGTGGTCTCTTACTTTCCTGCTCTAAGCAGAGAGTACATTTAGACATGATTTCTTATTATAAGAACACGATACATTCTACACAGATTTCACTGAAGCCATCTTCTGGATTATAAACAAACAAACAAAAAGATACCAAGAAAGGTACACTTTCAACCACTCGTTCAGTACTTATACAATTACATGAATTGGGAGTGATATATATGCATAATGGTCACATGTATTGGTTATAGGAGATGATATAGAATTATGCAGTAGAAGGCTGTTTGAATGCAAGTTCGAGAATCAACGATTTTGTGATTTGATGCAGTTTGTATGTGACAACATTTTCTGTGGATTTTTCCTGTGGATTGTAACCGTGTCAGTGAGAGTTCATCTAAAGGTAATTGAAACCGCAAAGATCTGGTTTGCCTCTTTGTCATGTAGATCAAACGTCTCGGTTACGTATGTAACCCTCGTTCCCTGAAGGAAGGGAACGGAGACGTTACGTCAGTTACTGACGAAATGGGGGTTTCGCTTAGAAGCCAATCGCCTTTGAGCTCTACAAAATGAGCCAATGGCATGAAAATGGCATGGATCTGCGGAATTTGCATAACGCAACCCCGCCCCACCGCGTGGGTATAAAGGCCGTTGCGTGGCAATCTCGCATTATGTTACCTGCTGAAGAGCCGAGGCATGAGCGTCCGGCCGTTCCAGCGGTACAGCGGAAGTGGCATGGGGACGTAACGTCTCCGTTCCCTTCCTTCAGGGAACGAGGGTTACATACGTAACCGAGACGTTCCCTTTCAGTCACACTACGAGTTACGTCAGTTACTGACGAAATGGGGGTCCCAATACAATCTCGCCACGACGGCTGTCTTCCAGCGTCCTGCGCTGACCAGGGCTCCCTGCCGTGAGTCTTAGCACGAACGAGGGGCTAGGCTCAACGCTGATACCAAGGTACACTGGGAAGCATATCCCACGTGGAGAAATGCAACACAATGCCTGCCCGAAGGGAGGACTTAAGAATACACATATGACCCCCGGAGGGACTGCATATGGAGAACTCTGGGGTATCCAGCCGCAGGTGGAAAGTTTTTCAACCCCAGGTGTGGCAAGGTGTCTTGCCAAGGGAAGACACGTGCTCAGAGAGACTTACCATGGAATACACATGTGGGGGAACCATGCACACGGAGGCACCTAGCCGAACACGAGGGCTGACCAAGCGGGCATGCACTCTGGTGTCGACATCAGCAGTGCTGGAGGAGCTCAGGGCTTACTGGGAAGCTCACCTGAGAGAAAAAGCGCACGCATCCAGTCTGTGGAGTGGAATGGCGCAGCAAGCGAAGACACCTGAGCCTGTCCAGTTACTGGCCACTTGGGGCGAGTACACGAGCGGACACAGGCTCCACTCGGAGATTATAAAATCTTGCGAATGTGTTGGGTGTCGCCCAGCCTGCAGCTCTACAAATGTCTGTCAGCGAGGCGCCACGCGCTAAAGCCGAAGAGGAAGCAACACTCCTAGTGGAGTGTGCTCTAACCCCAAGGGGGCATGGCATGCCCTGAACCTGATATGCCAGGACAATGGCGTCCACTATCCAGTGAGACAACCTCTGCTTGGAGAGAGCCTTCCCTTTCTGCTGCCCTCCGTAACAGACAAAGAGCTGGTCTGAGGTCCTGAAACACTGCGTCCGGTCTACGTAAGCGCGAAGGGCGCGTACTGGACAGAGCAGTGCCAAGGCTGGGTCTGCCTCCTCCACAGGCAGCGCTTGCAGGTTCACCACCTGATCCCTGAAGGGAGTGGTGGGAACCTTGGGCACGTATCCAGGCCGGGGTCTCAGGATCACGTGAGAATTGGCCGGCCCGAATTCCAGGCACGCTTCGTCAACCGAAAATGCCTGCAGGTCCCCTACCCTCTTGATGGAAGCCAGAGCAATCAAGAGCGCCACTTTCAATGAAAGGAACTTCAGCTCCACAGACTGCAGGGGCTCAAAGGGAGCTTTCTGCAGGGCAGATAAAACCACTGCAAGATCCCAAGAGGGTATTTGAGGAGGACGAGGAGGATTTAATCTGCTGACCAGGTCGTGCTGACCTACCGTTTTCGAATCCACCAGGTCATGATGAGCCGAAATCGCGGCCACATAGACCTTCAGGGTGGAGGGAGACAGCCTTCGCTCCAACCCTTCTTGGAGGAAGGAAAGCACAGACCCGATTGAGAATTTCGTGGGGTCTTCTCGGCGAGAAGAGCACCAGGTGACGAAGACATACCACCACCTGAGGTGGCAGGGTACTCAAACCTACCACGTCTCGTCCAGGTCCCACACGTGTAGGTTCCAAAGGTCGGGACGTGGGTGCCATACGGTGCCCCGTCTCTGAGTAAGGAGGTCCTTCCTCAGAGGGATCGACCAGGGAGGGGCTGTTGCAAGGAGTACGAGTTCTGAGAACCAGGTCCGGCCGGGCCAATATGGGGCGACCAAAAGGACCTGCTCCCTGTCCTCCCTGATCTTGCACAGAACCTGTGCGAGAAGGCTCACTGGGGAAAACGCATACTTGCGTGGGCCCCACGGCCAGCTGTGCACTAGTGCATCCGTGCCGAGGGTCCCCTCGGTCAGGGAATAATACCAGCGGCAATGGGAAGAGTCGTGGGAGGCAAACAGATCTATCTGTGCGTCGCCAAACTGTTTCCAAATCAGCTGAACCGTCTGGGGATGGAGTCTCCATTCCCCCGGAAGCGGCTGAAACCGTGACAGCTCGTCGGCTGCACGATTCAGTTCTCCCGGGATGTGAACGGCACGAAGCGACCTCAGATGCTTCTGACTCCATAGGAGGAGATGGCGGGCGAGTTGCGACATCCGGCGGGAGCATAGACCACCTTGTCGGTTGATGTACGCTACTGTCGCCATGCTGTCTGAACGGACCAGTACGTGCTTGTCCTTGAGCAGGGCTCGGAAGCGGTGCAGGGCAAGACGTACGGCCAGCAACTCGAGGCAATTGACATGCCATAGGCGCTGGGGTCCTTTCCAGGAGCCCGCGGCAGCATGTCCATTGCACATGGCGCCCCAGCCCGTGTCAGAGGCATCTGTTGTTACAACAACATGCCTGGAAACTCGTTCTAGGGGAACACCTGCCCGTAGAAAACTGAGGTTCGCCCACGGGGTGAAGGTCTGACGGCAGGCCCGAGTAACTGGGACCCGGAGCGTGCCGTGTTGCCATGCCCATCTCGGGACTCGATCGCGAAGCCAGTGCTGAAGCGGTCTCATATGAAGCAAACCGAGTGGCGTTACCGCGGCTGCGGATGCCATATGCCCCAGGAACCTCTGAAAATATTTCAGTGGTACTGCACTCTTGCCCTCGAACTGGCGAAGACAAGTCAGCAGTGACTGCGCACGCTCGCTCGTAAGTTGCGCGTACATGGCGACCGAGTCGATTTCCATACCGAGAAAAGAGATCCTCTTCACTGGGGAGAGTTTTAGAGGACTCTTTTCCCAGTTGACCCGAAGGCCCAGACGGGCGAGGTGCTGAAGCACCAGGTCCCTGTGTTCGCAAACCTGATCCCGAGAGTGGCCTAGAATCAGCCAGTCGTCGAGATAGTTCAGGATGCGAACCCCGTGTTGCCTGAGTGACACAAGGGCTGCCTCGACGACCTTCGTAAAGACGCGAGGGGACAGGGCTAGCCCGAATGGGAGAACCGTGTACTGATATGCCTGCCCCTCGAAGGCAAACCGTAGAAACTGCTGCTGGGCCTGGGCGGGAGCCGCAGGAACAGACTGAGGCCTCTGAGTCGGCGGCTGGGTGGAGGCAGCAGCAGGCCGGCGGGGCAGAATATGCTTAATTGCCTCAGTCTGTTTCTGAGCGGTCGAGGACTGTTGGGCAAAGTCCTGGACCGCCCCGCCGAATAGCCCATCCTGGGAAATGGGAGAATTGAGGAAACGTGTTCGCTCAGATTCTCTCATATCAGCCAGGTTGAGCCATAAGTGGCGCTCCTGGACCACCGAAGTGGACATCACCTGAACGAGAGAGCGAGCGGTCACCTTCGTTGCTCGTAGAGCGAGGTCTGTGGCCGCCCGCAGCTCCTGCATTAGCGCGGGTTCAGCATTGCCCTCGTGCATGTCTCTGAGCACCTTGGCCTGGTAGACCTGAAGGGTGGCCATTGCATGCAGGGCGGACGCAGCCTGGCCCGCAGCTCTGTAGGTCTTCGCCACCAGAGTAGACGTAAACCTACAGGCCTTGGACGGGTGCTTTGGGTCACCACGCCATGTCGCAGCGCTCTGCGGACACAGTTGCATCGCAACAGAGCGCTCAACAGGGGGAACCCCAGTGTACCCTTTCACCGCGCCGCCATCGAGGGCAGTGAAGGCGGAAGTGGGTGCCGAACAATCGCGAAAAGTCAAGGGAGACTTCCACGACTTCGACACCTCTTCATGCACTTCCGGGAAGAAGGGCACTGGGGGCTGACGGGCGCCTTCGGCACGGGCCGCCCCCAAATACCAATCATCCAGCCGAGAGCGCTCGGGACATGGCGGAGGGTTCCACACAAGCCCAAGAGCCTCGGCCGCCCGGGAAAGCATGGCTGTGAGCTCCGGATCGGACTCGGACAAAGCTGAAGCCGAAGGAGGCAACACAGCCGAATCGTCATCTCCGGAGGAATCCAGCCCACCTTGTGGTGCGGCGATCGACATAGTATCCTCCGCCGGTGCGCCAAATGAAACGCAAGGCCCAGGACGGGAAACACCTGCGCCCTCTTCTGGCAACACCACAGGTTGCAGTGTGCTAGAAGGGGGTGTGGCCCGAGGAGGATTCGTCGGGTTGTTCCACACCGTCACCCTCAAGTCACCCTGACCACCAGCCAAAGTATTCCCACTCGTGGAGGGAATACAAACCCGATTCCAAAAAAGTTGGGACACTGTACAAATTGTGAATAAAAACAGAATGCAATGATGTGGAAGTTTCAAATTTCAATATTTTATTCAGAATACAACATAGATGACATATCAAATGTTTAAACTGAGAAAATGTATCATTTTAAGGGAAAAATAAGTTGATTTTAAATTTCATGGCATCAACACATCTCAAAAAAGTTGGGACAAGGCCATGTTTACCACTGTGTGGCATCCCCTCTTCTTTTTATAACAGTCTGCAAACGTCTGGGGACTGAGGAGACAAGTTGCTCAAGTTTAGGAATAGGAATGTTGTCCCATTCTTGTCTAATACAGGCTTCTAGTTGCTTAACTGTCTTAGGTCTTCTTTGTCGCATCTTCCTCTTTATGATGCGCCAAATGTTTTCTATGGGTGAAAGATCTGGACTGCAGGCTGGCCATTTCAGTACCCGGATCCTTCTTCTACGCAGCTATGATGTTGTAATTGATGCAGTATGTGGTCTGGCATTGTCATGTTGGAAAATGCAAGGTCTTCCCTGAAAGAGACGGCGTCTGGATGGGAGCATATGTTGTTCTAGAACTTGGATATACCTTTCAGCATTGATGGTGCCTTTCCAGATGTGTAAGCTGCCCATGCCACACACACTCATGCAACCCCATACCATCAGAGATGCAGGCTTCTGAACTGAGCGCTGATAACAACTTGGGTTGTCCTTGTCCTCTTTAGTCCGGATGACATGGCGTCCCAGTTTTCCAAAAAGAACTTCAAATTTTGATTCGTCTGACCACAGAACAGTTTTCCACTTTGCCACAGTCCATTTTAAATGAGCCTTGGCCCAGAGAAAATGCCTGCGCTTCTGGATCATGTTTAGATATGGCTTCTTTTTTGACCTATAGAGTTTTAGCCGGCAACGGCGAATGGCACGGTGGATTGTGTTCACCGACAATGTTTTCTGGAAGTATTCCTGAGCCCATGTTGTGATTTCCATTACAGTAGCATTCCTGTATGTGATGCAGTGCCGTCTAAGGGCCCGAAGATCACGGGCATCCAGTATGGTTTTCCGGCCTTGACCCTTACGCACAGAGATTGTTCCAGATTCTCTGAATCTTTGGATGATATTATGCACTGTAGATGATGATAACTTCAAACTCTTTGCAATTTTTCTCTGAGAAACTCCTTTCTGATATTGCTCCACTGTTTTTCGCCGCAGCATTGGGGGAATTGGTGATCCTCTGCCCATCTTGACTTCTGAGAGACACTGCCACTCTGAGAGGCTCTTTTTATACCCAATCATGTTGCCAATTGACCTAATAAGTTGCAAATTGGTCCTCCAGCTGTTCCTTATATGTACATTTAACTTTTCCGGCCTCTTATTGCTACCTGTCCCAACTTTTTTGGAATGTGTAGCTCTCATGAAATCCAAAATGAGCCAATATTTGCCATGACATTTCAAAATGTCTCACTTTCAGCATTTGATATGTTATCTATATTCTATTGTGAATAAAATATAAGTTTATGAGATTTGTAAATTATTGCATTCCTTTTTTATTCACAATTTGTACAGTGTCCCAACTTTTTTGGAATCGGGTTTGTAGATTGGGGTGTGGTAGAGGGGACTCTCTCTCCAGCACGGAGATCACGGAGTCTTGACCGCAACACTGTGATGGCCATGTTCCCAAGCACGCCAAACAGCGATCATGCCCGTCAAACGAAAGAACCAGCCGACCGCACCCAGGAACGGAGCACGGGCGAGACATCTTGAAACAGACGTGCCGCGTGCAGCTCTTTTAAAGAAGAGTTTTTGCTCTGCAGAATGCCGAAGCGCCTAGGGAGAACACACACGCTGTGCTAGATCACTGCACAGATCAGACAGGAATGCGGAACTCGCTAGAACGCGCCGTAACACCAACACTCTGGAGAGACACTCGTCTTGAAGAGGAAAACGCTCAGGCAGTAACACTCGGCTCTGAAGCAGAAACATAATGCGAAATTGCCACGCAACGCCCTTTGAACCCACGCGGTGGGGCGGGGTTGCGTTATGCAAATTCCGCAGACCCATGGCATTTTCATGCCATTGGCTCGTTTTGTAGAGCTCAAAGGCGATTGGCTTCTAAGCGAAACCCCCATTTCGCCAGTAACTGATGTAACTCGTAGTGTACTGACTGAAAGGGAACAAAGTCTGTTGTTATCTTTGGGGTTGCTCAGAGTTGCCAAAGTTTGCAGGGCAATAAAGTACTTAGCTGGTGTCTTCTCCAGACAGACTGGCGCCTACGTCTTTCTGGTGATGGACGGTTGATTTTGGGGGTCTGAAGTGTTGAATTGTTCTTTTTGTGTGGAATTATGTTTGAACGAATCATCTGGAAGATTAATTTGTGTCTGGTGCATCCACAATTCCTATAATGCAAATGATGAACGACTTTCGGGAGTGACAACCATATGAGTGAAATCAGTGGAGCGCGCGTGATCTGTCACTACTTCCTGCAGTGGAGTGTCGGCGGCAAATTGGAGAAGTAATTTTAGCGGTCACCGGTCAGCAACTTTCTATAATTTATTACATACTCTGTGTACCTTTGGTGGTATTAGACGTGCTGCCGCTGAGCCTGAATGATTTTGTGAACCCATAAACCAGCGCTTGCACTTTCTCTGCAGATAAATAGCTACGATGGCAAAGAGCACTCACTGTTTCTTGTACATATTTAATATTAAGAATTTTATGTACTGCTTTTAGATTTAGTCTTTTCCTTCCAAAATTCGTTTTTGTTTTTAGCAGAAAGAAAACTAATTTGTTGTCTACAACATGAAAAAACACATGTGAATGTCATTCACAAACGTTACTAGGCATCCAGTAGTGGGAACACCCACTAGCGACCTAATAGCAGTCCACTGGCGACATGCAGCGACAACAACAGCTTTGCAGGCAACATCTTCCCAGACAAGTGCGGTTCTTCCACCTTCCACTGTAATTATGGCATGGGGTTCAGGTCCATAAATAGAGAAGACAGGCATTTTATAGTGAACTAACTTCTGTGAAATTGCTTGCTATAATTGTACACAACTCATTTGCACACAAGTGGAAAGAATTTAAATGGCTAGAGCTGTTATTAGTTGTACCCAAAATGGATGTATGAAAGTGTTTTTCAAATTGGAACAATAATCTCTATTGAACCGTTCAAAGTTCCCGGATCTGTGTGATGGCTTTCTCTGTCGGGCATACACCTTTCATCTCATAAGGCATGCTTTATGAAAAACACATTGTGAAAAAAATGTATCCTCAATTTGGTCATAACCATATAGTTTATTTCTCTCTGTTAGAATATCCCTTTCTTAGCTAAATCTTCTCATGGAATTAGCAACCATTTCTACTCTGAGCACATAGCCCCCCACTAAGGCACATTCTAACTTCTGTGCCACAAGGAAATCAAAACAGATTGCCTTTGATTCTAACAAATATGTAGTCACCTCATCATCTTGCTTCATATACACTGAGAATGCATAATGTTGCAACAGGTTGATTGGAAAGTAAAAGTGTTTACACTTCTGCATGGCTTAATTTCTCATTCCAAAAAAAAAGTGCTGAAAACGTTCATTCCGCCATTGAACCTTAAGCATTGTGGTAGTAAATTGTATGTTCGCTAATTCCTCCCCCTTGAAGGCCTCCACAAGTCTTAAATCCTAATAGCCACTTCTAGTACCGAGTACATATGGCCTTTTATGACATGGATAATGAAACCAAAACTATTTCACTGACCGGTGGCAGTTTGAGGTCCTCGCCTTGAGCATTAGCCCTGATATTATCTATTATCTGTCAGGTATCTGTTTTTTACTGCTGATTATTTCCCATAATGCTTACATGGCATAATAAAGAGTAACAGCTTTACTTCTTTAAACTGGTCAACCTTGCTAAAAGTTGGCAGGTTTTCAGAGGAGCTTTATTCTGATATTTTTCATGTCAAACAGTGTGTAGCAGAAACATGCATGATCCTAGGATATCAGAGTTGATTTACAATCATGAAAAGCTATTAATGCAGCTAAATAACAGTACAAATGTTGTATCAAAACAAACCTTCGTGAAACAATAAAAGTAAAAAGACAAGGTCTAGTCTAGGGTACATAAGGCACGCTTAAGTAGTGACTGATGACATGGAGTGAAGATGGCACTTTTGGCACTTTCCCATGCAGCAGCAGCCTTGATACAAACTACAGCAATCATTTGCTATTTCCTGGCATAGCAAACTGAACGTTTATGAGACATAGGTCATCTCGGATACTCTCATTTCTGCCAGTCAGCTCAGGGCAAGAACACAATTCAACAAGAATTAAGTATGAGGTAGTTCACTGAGGCTGGTTTAAAATCTTTACTAGAATTCATATTTTCCAGAGTTTACAAAGGACAGGACCCAGTGGGGAACATTTACAGACTCTAAGCTTTAATTAAAGTAATCATAAATATGGGGTCACTTAGACCAAACAAACTTAAGTAGATAAACAAATCAGGTGGTGACTTAATTGTGGTATCATCATTACTGACCTACAATATCAAAAATGTTACAGGGTTGTACTGAACATAAACACAGACAAGCATAAGCATATTAAGTTATTTATTATGTGTTTATAATGAAAAAAATATGGCACATCAGCATTCACAAAAAGAGGTACAGTATGCATCCATTCAGATGTACAAAAAACAACAGTGAAACAAAAAAAAGTTCAATTCAAAAAGCTCTTCCCAACTAACAACAAAAACAAAAACTGTACAGCAGTGTGTAGTTAAACTCAAAAGCTTTTTTTGCAAAGAGAACTTTAGAGGCAATCACGGTTCAGTTCAAAATATCTTTTTAAAATAAAAGATTAAAACATTGAAAACAAACAATTCAGTTCAAAATGTCTTGCAAACAGAGGATAGTAATCCAAGAAAGTTAGACTCAGCGTAGAGCACAAGGGAACAAACCAACCTGGTCTCATGTTGAACTTGTAATAAATTTTGTAAACAATTTGGTAAAATCATAAAATATGTATTTGTAGGCTAAAAAAAAAGAATTTTGGTGCTATTTAGTTCTATTCCGATTTGCGGATGTGCTACGTTTTGCCCAGCTGGACAGGTTCAGATTTCACAACTGACTATTACCCAAGAGTCCATAAGGCTAAGAGGAGCATGAGGGTTAAAAGTGCCACTTGAAACAAAGGCAGAGGGCCTGACTTCCACATTTTTGCTTATTTTTCAAAACAATTGAGTAGGGATGTAACGGTATTATCAATTTCATGGTATCGCGATAGCAAAATTGTCTTGATATCATTGTGGTCATTTGACTGTATAAAATGATATGTCTTCTCAGCAAATATGTAGTTTTTCAGCCCAGTGGAGGAGAGCAGAGGGAATTGGGAACTACAATTCCCATCGACCCATGCGTGCCCATCATTCTTTGCGCTCTGCTGCCTCCACAGATCCAGCAGAGCGAAAATGGCGGATGCTGCTAGCTGATATGACATAGTTAAATTGTACATTATTGTGTTCAATCATTGTTTAATAAACACTTATGGCACTTTTTTCCAAGTCTTCATTTGACTTTTTTAAACATTTTTTTTTTATTTTTATAAATATCGCAATAAATATCGTACCGTGGACCGAGGTATTATCGTACCGTGAAATTTTGATATTGTTACATCCCTATAATTGAGCATAGAAGACCACACTTGCAGATGTCGGTATGTGTGAATGAGAAAAATAAACCACATCTCACCCTCATTCTCTGAATTTTAGGTTATGTTTACACGACAACGATGTATTAAAACCAAAACCAATTTGTCAAAACGATCTCCATTGCGAAAGAACATTGTTTTGGTTGTGCTTCAGCTCTGCGTGACTGTGCAGATGAATATGACCCTTCACAAAAGATAATGCTTTACAATGAACTCTGTTAGAGAGATAAATGTGCCAATTTATCTGTTAAATAAAATACCTTACATGTTAAAGGGGTCATGCCATGGACTTTTTTTATTGTTTTAATATCTCCTTGAGGTTCACTTATAATGTTTCACGTATAATGTTATAATGTTTTTTTACACACACACACACACACACACAAACAAATATATATGCAAAAGAAACGTAATTTACAGACAAAGCATTATGAAATCATTTACTTACAGTTTGTAATGCAGCTGCTGTCAGATGCAATACAGTTGGCTGCTTCATCTTTTAACAAAAGTTTCTTTGCAAACTCTCCATTACTCTGTGCCTCGTTTATAAAACAAAATGCTCTGAACAAATATATAATCCTCTTATATAAAGCCCATAGAATCGTAAGGTAAAAAGTTGTGAAATTTGGCACACTGATAGAGGTCAGTCCAAACATTTACCACAGCAAATTTGGAGTCTCTAACTCAATCCCTCTAGCGCCACCAACTGTTCAAAATTTCACTTACATTTATGCTAATAACTTTTGAACCATAAGGACTACAAACACAATTTTCCTATGATTCCTTGGCTCAAGACGATTCCCGCCAAATTTTCCTGCCAAAAAAGTTACTTTTTCGAATTCTTATACGGTTTGTCCGATTTTCATTAAAATCGAACCAGATCATCTACAGACCATGCTGGGAAAAAGTTATCAAAAGCTTTTTGATAAACCCAACCTTTCTCGAATAAAACACAAATGAATTTGATGAAGAGCACGCCAAATTGGACGTGAGGCTATATCTCCGCAACGCTTTAGCATATTCAGACCAAACTTGGTACATGTCATCCCAAGCATGACCTGAGGCTACATGTAGCATTTCGGCGCAGCGTCACCTACTGGTCAGAAGATATGAAAAATGACCTTTTTTGCTTATAACTTCTGAATGGTTTGCTCAGTCATAAAACTGGTCATCAAACTAATTCAGTGCATCATGCTGAGTCGAATGACACCCAATTTTCCTATATTGACTATTGTGGGTGTCGAGCTCATGCTCCTTGCTACAGCCCCTTCCAGGCAAATTCCCCTAAGGAAGGACCTCCTTTTTCAGGTATGGGGCACAACTTGGCACCCACGCCCAGACCTCTGGAACCTCCTTGTCTGGCCCCTGGACGGGATGCAGAAGACTTGAATGGGCTATCACCAGCAGTGACACTATAACTCAGGCTAGATTCCCCTCAACGAGGCGGGCCTATGCTTTGAAGTGGAGTCTGTTTGCTAACTGGTGTGCTTCCTGAGAGGAAGACTCACAGAGATGCACAGTGCTTTCCTTCCTGCAGGAGAGGTTGGAGGGACGGCTGTCCCCCTCCACCTTGAAGGTGTATGTGGCCGCCATAGCAGCACAGCATGACGCAGTAGATCGTAAGTCTTTAGGGAAGCACAACCTGATCGCCAGTTTCCTCAGAGGCACCAGGACGTTGAATCTTCCTAGGCCATGCCTTATTCCCTCATGTGATCTCTCTCTGTAGTCTTGCTGGGTCTATAGTGATAAAATTTTGTGATAAAATGAACAGAATTTGAAAGTTGAGACTTTGTTTCTTTTCAAAAGTAACAAAGCACAAAGCTCTTTGTGATTATTCGATGGGAGGCGCACTACAAGTAATGTTTTGTGTAGTGAAAAAACAACCTTGGCTTGAACTACGGGTGATTCATAGGCAGTGTTGACAGATTGGGCGGGTTCCCGCTCAGTTGGGCTTCTTTTGATCAAGTTGGACCGAAGAAAAATGTATTGGGCAGGTGAAGAAAATTTGGGCTGTTTTTAAAAAAATAACTAGTGGGTTTTGTAATGGGTTTTTGCCACCATCGCCATTGTCCATTGGGATCAACATGTGCTCGCCCTGGATCAATGGCCTAATTAATTTTAACCAATTTTAACTGGGTAAGATAGACCTGTCAATTAATTTGTCTTTTATCTATGGCATATACGGCAATAACATTCGTTTTGATTTATATGATGTTTAATGTTGATGATCGCGTTATTTTATTTACATATGCATCTGCTTATATGAGATCGCTTTTTTCTGCTTCTTCTTTTCCTCTGTTTTTATCTGGAGATTCTGTACTCGTTCAAGAGATGTGTAATAGCGCCCCCTACCGTATATCAGTGAAAACATGGAAAGCCGGAAAATCTCGTCAATTGCAGGGAAGCGTTTTCTCATAAAAGACGAGATAACAAAAGACAGAAAAAACAAATCGCTCACTGTTCTTGACTGAATAACTTTAATAAGGGTTAATCTATATTTATACAGTGAAGACTATGAGGTGATATTTTACATTTGATCACTATTTCTGACTCTCAAAAAAACGTGAATTACCCCTGTGGTGGGAGATGACTTAAAGGATCTTTGTAAATATAATCGTAAGCACTTGACTTTACCAAAATCGAAATTGAATATGGGACTATACTGATTAGGACATCTGAAACTTTTAAACAGTCCAGACTGTACTATACACATCCCTGACAGCTGCTTGAAAAGGTTTGACTTACTTAATCAGTTCTGACTGTGCAAAGTTCTTCAGTCAAGTTGCCTTTATTTATATAGCGCTTTTTTCAATACAGATTGTTTCAAAGTTTCTTTACAGTGATAACAGGAAATTAATGCAACAAAGATTGTTTTGGCTGTACAGCAGCTCTACAAGAAAGTTATTGTCCAGTTTAAGTAAGTTCAGCATTGATTAATTTCCATTTAATAAATTTTTAAAAATCATTAGTTATTAATTGAGGGGCCGCCTATACAACACCGTTTTCAACTAAAAACAGAAAACTTTTAATGCGTTCTGGCCGTTCATTTACACGACAATGGCATTTTGGTGGCCTGAGAACCCAAACTTTGAAATCAAAGTGCAAGTTTTTTGAAAACGATACCTTTATTATCTTATATTATCTCTGTGTAAACTTCAAAAATGCGAATCTGTGAAAATGGTGATGGCGTGCACATGCATATTATGTCTTTAGTCTATAGGCATGCACGTTTGAATGCGCATGTGTGTAGGTGCGTGAAAGAAAGTGAAAGAAAGAAATTACTTGTCTGGCATGCATAATACAGCATTTTCACGAATCCGTGTGAATGGGAATCATTTTGATGTTGTCATCTGTACAGAGGAAAGAACTTTTCTGTTTTTAGTACATTGTTGTCACGTAAACGTACCCTTAGTTCATTTGTCGATACAGCCGCTCTGGAGAAAACAGTGATGTCATTGTCCAGCTCAGTTCAGTTCTCATACAATGTTGTCAAAGCAGGCAGATCAAAAATATTGTCCCCAACTAAGCAAGCCAGAGGCGACAATAGCAAGAAACCCAAAATCCATCAGGTGACAGAATGGAGAAAAAAAATAAAATCATAATTTAATGTAATCGTCTGGTTTTAGCCAGGTTTCTGTCAAACACAGCACATCTAGGTTATGTTCTGTAATCATATCATTTACAATAAGTGCTTTTGAATAAAGGGATTGTATATTCAGCAACTCAAGCTTTATCATATGTTCATCTGTATTATATCTGTTTTTTATTTTTTGAACATCAATTAAATTTTTTCCCTTAAATGGGTTTGGGAGTTTTTTGTATTTGCTAATTCGGGGAACAGACACAGTCTCTATATGATGATCTACGTAGGTGAAAGAGTCTCTGTGTGTTGGGATTTATCTGACTTCTGTCGCATGAGACAGCTAGCAGACAGTCGGTTTAGCCAGTCTGTCTGCTTCCTGACCTGGGCCCCAGTTAGTCAAGGTTCAACTCTAAGACTATGTGTCATATTATCTCATCACTCTGGCGAACAACAAGGGGGCCAGAGCATATTACAGTGTCTGACATCGTACTTGCGAGTTCACACACCTCTTTAATGTTAATTTTATTGATCTCCGACTGGTGAAGTCAGACATCGTTAGTGCTGACATGAATAATAATTTACAATTAGCATTAGCCAGCACTTTTAAATTAGCTTTGATGTCAGGCTTCCTGCAAACATGTGACTATGGTAGCTGGTGTCTCTATTTTCACATTCTGTGTAATAGAATCACCAATAACTAGGGCACTTTCAACAGTATTCTTAGTGGGTGAGTCATTGAGTGGGGAGAACCTGTTTGATGTTCTAATTGGAACGGAACAGCTGTGTTTTGTCTCGCGACTATGCCGTCTCACAGTCACCTAGTGCCCTGCTGCAGGGGCTCTATAACCGGAACCGAAAAATGTATGCTGCACAAAAATGCACAAAGTTAGGGTGATACAGAGTGATGAGAGACTTTGATGATGCTCAAAGGAAGAGGTGTGTTGTATTTTAGTAGTATTATGAAGCTTCCTTTTATGCCAGCTTTGAAATCTTGTTATATCTTCAAAAACAGGTTATATAATAAATTAAATGATGTCAGTAGCAGGTCCTGTCTCAATTTTCACACTTGCATTCATTGCACTTGACCACTTGTTAACTTATATTAGATATTTCCTGTATTTGGCTCAGGTTTTCAAGTGTGTGGAGCTATTGATTACCTAATGGGACACACTAAATCATAATGTTGGGAAAATGCAAGCAATGTTTTACAGATCTTTATTTACATATTTTGATTTGCAATATTTTGCACATAAATTGAACGTAAATGTTTGTTCAGTAGTCCCTATGCAACAGAAGACACAATTTATTAATTGTGATGCTTCTAATTAAGTGAGAAAAAGCAGTTGCAAGAGTTTTACAAAACAAACATACTCATCTCTGCCCCAATACAATGTGCAACAACTTGTTTTACTACAAAACTATTTAACTTTCAGTGTAAAGTTTTTCTTGACATCTGGCCACTTTTGGGCCACGTGAGTTCCTGAACATGATGAATAATGGGATACGCTTAGCCTCAAATACCGCTCTGATGCGGTATTAGAGATGGTTTAGAATTAGTGTGAGTCGAGGGCAACCTTTGACATTTTTCAGACCTGGGACAGTCTTGCACTCTTACTTCCTGTCCTGTGCACATACTCTGAAGTGGATCACAGTTGATTGTATTGTGAAATAATCTGTAACACAAAATGCTATTTAATTGTGCCAGGTATATGGAAATTTGCAGGTATTTGGCAATAGTACAGCATTTAATAGTACAACTGATTTATTCTTACTAGAGGAAACAAACAAGGTAGTTTTGTACCCATGATTAACATATAAGGAAACCACTGTAAATAACCAGGTCGACATGGCCAAAGTTCTGGGCCAAGTTTACTCAAATCATGCCAGTATTACTGGTTTTTATTCTTAGTTTTTCTTACTACTAAAGCCACTTTTCTTTTCACACTGCACAACTATCTGTGGTAGCATTCAGTTGCTGCTGTGTGCACACTGCACGATGGATCAGCGACAGGGGGTACACATTGCATGACTTTACAATAGGAAGAATCGCTGACAACTCTGTCTGGTCCACAAACCAAAGACGCGAAAAGTGATAAGGAAATAATGCAAGATCACGTGTGAGACCAGAATTGTTATTAAAAATGGTAGCCTGCAAGAAGCTTGCGATCCAAATTGTCTGTGTGCTGATTTGCAGCGAAAATAAGAAAAAAAAGATTATGGAGGAGAAAATAGTTGGGGAGGCGTGGGGAGCAAGGATTGTGTGTTCTGCAAAGAGAGTTGGAGGTAAATAATTTTGCAATGTGCTGCTGTTGCGGCTGGTCAAGCAAATGTTTGTGCTTTGCTTCTGTTTGATATAATTGTAAAGCTTATGTGTATGCTAATATTCTGGTCTATAATTCCTTCCCGAACTTCCCGCTGCCCTGTATCTTACTCTCTCATTGGATGTAGGTCATCGCCAATGTAATTTTCAGTCAGAATACATTTCACACATTTCGCAGGATTTTGAATCACAGAGAGGTCCAGATATTTAGCATGCCAAATACCTCACGGGCGTTGGCGATGCATCATCGATTCTCTCAGATCGTGTCTTTAATAATTCACACTGCGTGATTGTCACTCGCGTAAACGAGCAACGATTTCGCAAAATCTGTTGGTGAGTGAAAATTCGGGCTAAAATCGTGCAGTGTGAACTCGGCATAACTCTTACTACTGTCAAATGTTGTGGTAGGTGTCCAGTCACCCATGAGGGGTTAAATGATGTTTAGCTATGCATTTTGCATTAAACATGTATGGAGGAATAACTTTACTCTCATCATCTCTTCAACAATTTAATTGCTGGAATATGTTTTAGTCTCAGCTCTAATTGTTACAGTTGTGGTGCGGCAGGGAAGAGAAGATCCGGGGCCTCCACAAAGACGGTCTTTATTCATAAACTAAGGCAGAACACGACACACACGTAAGCATAACAATATCAAGAACGGACAAGGAGTGCTCGGAGTGAGTTCAATATAAAGGGAGTGTAAACGACGAGGACCAGGTGCAGGGAATCCGGGGAGAGCGGGAAAGATGATGAGGAAGTGAGTTCACCCACATGTGCTCCACCCACATGTTCCCCACCCACGAGTGTATAGCCCCCCCCCCCCCCCCAAATTTTCTTGGGGGAATTCAGGGGTGGTATGGAGGGCTCGTGGAATGGGACAGGCTCATGGGCTGGAGCGGCCTCGTGGAGGGCTGGAGCGGCCTCGTGGAGACTTGGAGCAGGCTCGTGGAGAACTGGAGCGGATTCTAGGAGGACTGGAGCGGCCTCGTGGAGAACTGGAGCTGGCTCGTGGAGCACTGAAGCGACAGGATCTCTCCAAAAGTCTATTAGCCACCGTTCCGGTGGCTCTGGCGTGGTCGCAGCCATCTTGACCGGAATCGAGGGCTTCGCGGTGGCCCTCCTCTGCCGTTTGGGCTTTGGGGCAGGCAGGACTACATGGGAAGGGAGGAGGTTTTTTTTTGTTTTTTTTTATATCCCACAACAGCTTGATGAAGGTAGATGATCTGAATGATTTATTCCTTGATTTTTTATAAAAAGACGGTGCCATAAATCTCCAGTACCAAAGAAATAGTTTTTACCTGAGTTTTGAATGTCTGTTTGCAGTCTGAATTAAATGCAATGAGATTAAAATGAATGAATGTGACTGTACCGTAAAGAAAATAGCAAGAAAACAGGGTTACAGTCAAGTAACCCCAAGCGTTCCCTGATAAAGAGGAACAGGATGCTGTGCTGCTTAGCACTAATGGGAAGTGTCTTATCACGACCAGCTGTGAATAGTGTGTTTAACACATCAATGAAATTGACCCGGAGCCATTATAGCCTCGGTTGGTGACGTCATCACCACACCTGCTGCACGAGGCTATAAATAGATGAGCCCCAGCTGCATGCCTTCAGGTCTTTTTTTGTTTGAAGAGCAGTCCTGGGACATCATCAGCACTGCAGAGTAGTGCAGCATCTCGTTCCTCTTTATCAGGGAACAGGGTTACAGTCAAGTAACCCCAAGCGTTCCCTTTCAAAAGCTACACTTAATGCTGCGCTGCTTAGCGCTAATGGGAACGAGAATACCCACGCTGCCGTGCTTGATGGTGTCTGGACCCCTTACGGTTGTGTAGGTGTGCACATGAACGCAAGAAACCCTCAGACATTAGCTTGTGATGTCGACTCAAGGACATGAGAGCCCGGAGTGGCATGAGCATCCAAACTATAAAACCTTATGAATGTGTGCGGAGAGGACCAACCTGCCGCATCACAAACACTTTGCAAGTCCCTGGTGGAGTGAGCCCTTAAGCCTATTGGCGAAGCTTGACCGTGCGCCTCATAGGCAAGAGCAATAGCAACCCAATGTGACATGGTCTGCTTCGTGGCGGCAGAACCTCTGTTACGGCCCCCTTGACAGACGAATAGTTGCTCTGACTTACGCCACTGGCTAGTGCGGTGGACGTAGGCCTGAAGAGCACGAACTGGACACAGTCTATGAAGTCTCTCCTGATCTGGCGTTGTGAACGGCGGAGGGCAGAAGGTCTCCAGAGTGACAGGATGTACAGTCGAAAAGGGAACCTTAGGCAGGTAATCAGGATGAGGATGCAAAATCACTTTCACCATTCCTGGGGCAAAGTCTAAGCAGGATGGCAATGTCGACAGAGCCTGCATATCCCCAATTCTCTTTAAGGAAGTTATGGCCATGAGAAAAAACATTTTTAAAGTCAGAAGTTTGTCAGACGCTGACTCTAAAGGTTCAAAGGGGGTCTCAACCAGACCCTCGAGGACTATAGCTAAGTCCCATGAAGGGATCTTGGTTCTTACAGGAGGCCTCAACCGCCTGGCTCCACGAATGAAGTGAGCGAGCAGAGGATGCCTCCCAAGCGGCACCCCGTCCACCAAGGCATGGCAAGCCGAAAGAGCGGCCACATAAACCCTGAGAGTGGCGGGGCAAGTGCCTGTTGACTTTTTCTTGCAGAAAGTCCAGAACTGAAGCAATCTGGCAGTTAACTGGATCTGCATTGTGTGTCGTACACCATCTTTCAAAGACACCCCATTTATTGGCATAAACTTTCCTAGTGGAGGAAGCCCTAGCACTTAGGATGGTCTCAATAACTGCAGGCGAAAGCCCAGTGTCCCTCAGTTGGTGCCCATCAGGGGCCAAACATGAAGGTTCCACAGGTCGGGCCTGGGATGGAATATTGTGCCTTCTGCCTGAGACAGAAGGTCCCTCCTCGCCGGAATCGCCCACGGCGAGCCGTTGAGGAGAGACACTATCTCCGAGAACCACACTCTGTTCGGCCAGCGCGGCGCTATCAGTAAGAGGCAAGACCCTTGTTGGCGAACCCTGGCTAGAACTCCCGGGAGCAGAGCGACTGGAGGGAAGGCATACAGGCGCATCTTGGGCCATGTATGAGCCATCGCATCGAGACCCAGCAGGGCTGGGTAACTGAGAGAGAAGTAGAGGGGACATTGCGCTGTCTGATAAGAGGCGAAGAGGTCCACTTCCGCTTCGTAAAATCTTGTCCAGATCTGCTTGACCACTTCTGGGTGGAGTTTCCATTCCCCCATCTGCAATTTCTGTCTGGACAGTAAATCCGCTCCCACATTCAATTGCCCCGGAATGTACACTGCTCTGAGTGACAGGAGTTTGTCCTGGGCCCAGAGAAAGTCTCGCTATCCTGTTTAGATTGCGTGAGCGCAGACCTTCCTGGTGATTTATGTAAGAGACCGCACTAGGACATGACAGCCCCTTATCTGAGGGAGAAAGTATTTCAGGGCCAGAAATACAGCCATCAACTCGAGGCAGTTGATGTGCCAATCGAGCTGATGACTCTCCCATTCCCCTTGGGTTGGACGGCCACTTAAGACCGCACCCTAGCCCGTCAGGGAGGCGTCTGTCGTTAGCAGTTTGCGACGACAAGGCACTCCTAAAGTGGGACCCAAGGCAAGGATCCGGGGTCTGAGCCACACAGTTAGTGTACGAAGCCCGCGGCACGTCACTTTTATTAGCTTCTGAGGATTGGCCCTTGGATGAAATCCCCTGGCTTTGAGCCACAACTGAAACGGTCTCATGTGCAACAGCCCCATAGGGATCACCGTGGATGCTGATGCCATGAAACCTAACAATCTTTGATACTGACGAACATTGAGATTTTGGCCTAGCCTGACTTTGCTCAGGGTATGCTGAATGGTCTCGATTCGAGCGGGAGACAGTTGTGCCCACATCGTGATCGAATCCCAAACAACCCCTAGATAAGTCGTTCTCTGGGCAGGAGAAAGAACACTTTTCTTGGTGTTGAGTCTTAACCCTAGAGAAATTAGATGAGCTAGCACGATATCTCTGTGCTGAACTACTATCTCTTGCGATTGTGCTAATATTAACCAATCGTCTATGTAATTCAGAATGCGGATGCCCTGGAGTCGCAATGGAGCCAGTGCTGCATCCATGCATTTTGTGTATGTGAGGGGTGACAAGGCTAGGCCGAATGGAAGAACCCAAAATTGGTAAGCTTCGCCCCGAAAGCAAACCTCAGGAACTTCCTGTGTTGTGGCAGTATTTCTTCAGATCGATCGTGACGAACCAGTCGCGATCTTGAATTTGCGACACAACCGTCTTTACGGTTAACATGTTGAACTTGAGTGCTTTGACTGAAAGGTTTAAGCCTCGAAGATCTAAGATTGGAAACAACCCCCCATCCTTCTTGGGAACCAGGAAGTATCTGCTGTAATAGCCTGACTCTCTCTCTGGAAGAGGAACATGTTCTATGGCCTCTTTGCTCAGAAGAGTTTGTAGCTCTTGTAACAGTACATGCGCCAGCTCCGGCTTCACGGAAGTGGAGACCACGCCGTTGAAACGCGGAGGACGACGAATAAACTGGATTCTGTATCCTTTCTGTACTGTGCTTAACACCCATGCAGAAATGCCTGGCAGAAGTTTCCACGCTGCCAGACTCTCTGATAGTGGTATTAATTTTAACACTTCCTGTTCAGGGGATGTTAGATGTCCCGTGTCCTGGATAATAGCAGGATTTAGACACGGGACATTTAACATTTCGCTGGAAACTGCTGCCCCCCGAATCGCCAGAGGCGGCGGAGGTGGAGCGGTTTCGTGAGGGTAGCGGGACGGGGTGAGCAGGTGTTTGACGCGCCCCGTCCCGCGGGGGGCTACCCCCACCAGACTGGGTGCAAGACCGTCAGGACTTCTTCTTTTTCTTAATAATTCTCCTGAGGTCTGCCCTGGGAGGCTGCTGAGGGCAGAGAGCCGGTCCCTAGTCTTTACGAGGGGGAGCACGACTCGCCACTCTCTGCTTCTTAACCTCCTTAGCTCATGAAGGACCGGGGAGAGGTTGGGTGGCTGACGACCCCTCCCCTTGAGTGCAGCGAGGAAGGAACTGCGTGAACGCTTCCTCATGGTTTTTGGTTTCTCTAAATCTGGCGATGACAGAGTTAACGCGCCGCCAAATAAGCCCGTGGGGGAGACCGGGGAATCTAACAGAAACACACGGTCTTTACCTTTTATTCCAGAAAGATTGAGCCACAGATGCCTCTCCATGCTCACCAAAGCAGACATAGATCGTGCTTGGTGGCACGAAGAGACAAATCTGTGGCTCGGCGAAGCTCCACGAACGCTTCGCCATCGATCGTCCCCCCCGCACTCAAATCCTTCAAGAGGTCAGCCTGGTACGCCTGTAACACCGCCATGGTGTGCAGCGCAGCACCAGCCTGACCTGCAGCTTGGTAAGCTTTACCCACGACAACCGATGTTGTTCTGCACAGCCTCGTGGGGAGGGTAGGTTTCTTTAACGAAGACGCTGACCCAGGTGAGAGATAGCCCGCAAGCGTCTCTTCGACCTGTGGCATCTCCGAATACCACGTGATTTCGCACCCACGATAGTCGAAAAAGTCAACGTCGAGGGCACAAAAACACGCAAGGTATATGGTTTACTCCATGACTTAGATAGTTCGTCATGGAGGTCCTCAAAGAAAGGGAGAGACTGATGTTGCGTTCTCTCCCCCCTGCCACCGGACAGAAACCTATCCTCTAACTTACTGTGTTTGGGGATCTCTTGTTCACGGGGCCAGTCAAGCTGCAACCTGGCCACCGCGCGAGTAACCACCTCTAATAATTCCTCGACGGATTTGTTATCGTACAAGGAATGCTCAGAGACTGGCTGCTCGAAGTCCACAGACCCAAGAGAATCATAATCATCACCCGAACTGCAGAAGCACCGGAGCGCGCTTCGAGATCACGAGAGGGGATGTGTGGATCTGGTGAACGCGCAAGCGAAAGTGACGGACCCGTCTCTTGCTCGTCAGCCAGATCCATTCGAGAGCCCCACGATGGTAATGCGGGTGCGGACTGAAAGTAGCCGAGATGAGCACGCAGCATTTTGACTGTAAACAGCTCGCAATGCCGGCACTCGCCCGACTCCAATGCAGCGACAGTGTGCTCTTCCCCCAAACACACAAAGCAGTAATCGTGTGTATCCACGTCTGCCATCGGGCGAGAGCATGGAGGAACACAACGCTTAGACTGCTGACTCATTTTCATCTGATATAGATTTCTTTTAGCTTGAACTCTTTTCACTGATGTTGTAACAGAGATGAAAAAGAGAGAAATCTGCACACTGCCAGTTGAAAACTAACTCCTAACAAAGATCTCAAGTCGAGTTTTGAAAGGTAGAGAGAGATTTTTCAGAGAATGGTACATACAATCTGTGAATGAACACTAAATCTCTGTGCTCACAACAAAAGGCCAAACATGGAGCATGAATGTCTGGACCCTGACACTGAAACAAAACGGGACTAGACAGGAGTGCCTAGATCCGGACACCAAGCTCTGCATACACAACACAGACAAGAGAGTGCTCACTTAAACAAGGACAAGACATTAAGCGTCAGGGTTCTGTCACCAAACTGAGTATAAGACCAACCGAAGGGATAGAACCCTGACACTTGGGAGCCAATTTGCAAGAAAATGACTCTTATGATCAAGTTCCTTTCCCGAATTGCTCAAAAAGGCTTATGTATTCAGTCTCAATCAGTCTGGTGAATCATTCACTGAATGAAATAATTGAATATGTCAAAGCTGAATTAACAATGCACGTTATTATTTTCAATAAAGTAGCTTTTATGTACTTTCGGACTGGATGTTCATATGACAATGTGCATTTCACAATCATTATGATTTTTTATGTTTCTTATTTTACTTTATTATTATGAAGGGTGAACCCTGTAGAATTCTGTAGGAAACACTGATATAAGTGCATACTCTTCAGCTGTTCCAAGCTGTCACCCACACTGGATGGTTTAGATTCCCACTCATTCATGTGGAGTGTTCCTGGCTGTCCTCTTCAGAGCAAGGAGAGATCATTTTATAGACATTAGAGACATGCTGTAATCCAATGCAGAGTATATCTGATATGATACACTGAAGAGATATGAATGATATATGATATGGTAGACTGAAGTGAGGAGTGAATGTGTAAGCTGAGAGACTCTGAGAAGCAGATGTGGGAATAAAAAACATTCTCAGGCAACAACCAATTAACAGATTCTTTTCTAAAATAGGGAAACTGCCCATTATTAAAAAAAGAAAATGAGATGAGTTGTGGAGACAGGCAGACGCCATCTGGATAGGAACTATGCTATTTCAGTGGATGGTCATCACCACACCTGCTGGTGCCATGTTGCATGCAATGAAAGCTACTTAAGTTCTTACAGTCTTGTAGTGTGTCTTGCACACTACAAAAAAGTTGTAAAAGTTGAAATAGTTCTAGCACTTATTACAGTTCGGAAACTGTAGATATCAGTTTCCAAAAATATCAGCTTGGGAAAACCAAAAAAAGTGTTCAATAGCATGATTCTTCCTTGCAAGGAATGTGGCAAATAAAATGTTAAATGTTTTGGCTTGTGTATCTTAACAAGCCTTTTGTTGTCTGTTAAATGGGGCTTTTGATCAACTAATGCTATTTTGTCAGGGGTTTATTCAAGTGTGCCAATTTGCATAATTTACTTATGTAAGATTTATAGGGTTGCCATTAACTTCCAATAATAATAATAATATTAACAATAATAAATATAGCTGGAAGCAGCAATTAAGAGGTTTGATGAGGTTTGCAAGCATGCAAAGCTGGGAACATCAGACCAATTGCAAAAATTAGTAATTTTTTTTTTTAGATGATTGTCAAAATAGTTGAAAAATCATAGGTATAATTGTTTATGTGATTTAACTGCTTATAACTTTTGACCAATAGGCGGCACTGTCACCAAATTGATGTGGTGTGGTCAGTGTGAGGTGACAAACAAACACAGGCTGTGTCCGAAAACTGGAAAATCCGATTCCAATGTTAGCTTCACTTCCTGCCTCCTGAGAGACCTTCATCTGATCGATTTTTGAAGGCAGCATAGATGTATTCTTCACTGCCTTTGATATCCCACAATCCTATGCGTTCCATTCGGTGACAGTTGAGCTAGAAAAAGTAAGATGGCATCTGAAAGTTGCAGTTACTGGTCAGTTTGTGTGTCATTTCTAGCAAGAAATTACTACTGTAGTAATTAAATATTTGTTTATTTCTCACCAAAGCTCGCTTTATTTTACTGTAGATCATTAAACTGTTACGCTGCCTCAGAAGTCTGTCTGAAGTTTCGTGAGGTACCTGTCACGGTTCATGAATTCACTGACTCATTCTCTCTCCGTATGTGCTGTGTGTGTGTGTGTGTGTGTGTGTGTGTGTGTGTGGGCGTGGTTGCTGATTACCGCTGATCAGATCATCAGCGCCAGCTGCGGCTGATCTACTCGCCTATTTAATGTCTTGCCATCCACCTTGTGTTTGTCAGATCGTTTTGGAGTTCTCCGGTGTTTATGTCCTGGTCCTGGCTGTCTCGGTGTTCCTGTGTCTCGTGTCTGGATCCAGTGTTTGTCTTCCTGGTCGTCTTGTTCCTTGTGTTTCACGGAAGGCTGGTTGCCCATTCGCGTCCCTGCGCTGCCAAGGGTGGACTTCCGGGCACCTCAACTCATCTGGCCCACAGCTACTACTCTGATCTGACTTTCTCAAATAAATACGGCTATTTTACACTCGCTATTGAATCCTCCTTTATTGAACCCGACAGTACCATTGTGCGCTTACGCTGCCTTACAAGTCATTGCCTCATAAGGCAGCGGGGCAACAAGTCAGCTACATAGGTTTTCGGATGCAGCCACAAAGTTTGGTATCAATATGCCAAAGTATTGCAGAGTTACAGCCTCAGAATGAGTTTGGCATCATGCCAACAAATTTGTTGATGTGCTATTCGAGAATGGTTTGGTCAATCAAAAAACTTCTAATAACTTTTAACTGGGATGGTCTAAAGATAATCTGATTTGAATTAGGTGAAAATCAGACCAACGGACTAAGAGGAATTAGAAAAAGTAGGTTTTTCTACAAAATTCAAAATGATGGACAGCAAGTGTGACCTACTATGGCGTAGTTCTCAGATTCTGTAAAGACCAGTTAAAGGTAAAGTTTCAAAAGCTATTAGCATTTTTTTTAATTTCATTATAAATTTTGACCAGAAGGTGGCATTCTCTTGAGGGCACTCTCTTACTTTCAGGCAGGGCCTAAAATTAACAATCACCAAGCGCCAAATGCAACTAAAAATCGTTGTTGGCAAGTATAAGAAACTGTTGGCCGGTAACATTTTTATGAATTCTAACAATGCACTGCTGCATCATCATGAAAGTTTAAGCCTTGCCAATTTAAAAATTCAAGCGCAAGAAGATGTGAAAGGGAACTCAAAACTCACACGCTGTGTGGGACATTTTCTGTGCGCAAACTCAGACAGTGCACGAATACTGAATTGAGCTATCTTTCACGTCTTCTTGTGACATATTCAAACAAAACTAAAAATGCCCGTATTGGTGAGTATCCTTGTAAACATAATCAGTTATTTCTTAAGTGAACATAAACAGTCGAGAAAGAAAACACATCAGTATATTGGATCCACGCATTAGCTCTTAAAGTGACAGCAGCCTAATATTCCTGCTGCACTCTGTTTTTATTGTTAATCAAACAACAAAAGACAAAGAAAAATCACTCACTGCTAATGATTGAATAACTTTTATAACTTTAAAAAGGATTAATCTGTTTAATTTATAAAGAGAAGACTATGCAGTGTTATTTGACTATTACATTTCTGAAAAGCCATTTACTAATAGCAGTTTTCATATCCCCTGACCACGAGGTGCCACTCTGCCGAAACTCTGCAAGTAGCCTCAGGTCATGTTTGTGATAACTTGTACCAAGTTTGTTCTGAATATGCTAAAGCATTGCCCTTCCACGAATTCATTGATGCACTATACGAGACAATATGATACAATGTTTTTTTTCTCTCTAGCCCTTACGGTTCAAATGTTATTAACATAAACATGATTGCAAATTTGGACAGTTGGTGGAGCTAGAGGGATTGAGTTTGAGACTCCAAAATTGCCGTGTTTAATATTTAGACGGTCCTCTGTCTGTGTGCCAAATTTCATAATTTTCCTGCAAACAGCTCTATGGGTTGCCATAGACTTCCTTTGCTTTGTTCTTTTGACCCTAATAATAATAATAATAACAATAATAATAATAAATGTAGCTGCAAGCAGCAATTTGGGGCCAAGCACTGGAGGCACCCATGTACAGCAAGGAGAGCAAGCACAGCAAGCATAGCAAATACAGCAAGCATGTCAAAACACACATGAAACATTTAGAAGGCCTGTTAGATTAAGCTCAGAATACATCATAATCAGAACCTCTTATGGTCTGAAGTGGTTCCACACAGAAACCTGGTCACAGAACCTCTTGAGGTCTGAGGTAGTTCCACATAAGAACTGAATTTGCAACCTTCCAGTCAGGTTCTTATCACAGTGTGCCATGCAGAGGACACACATCATGCTGATACAGAGGAGAACTTTCAATGTAAGAATGAACACACAAAAACAATACTTAGCACTCTAAACAAGTAAAATGCTATGCTAACTTAGCTACTAACATAGCTTATGGTTAGCCAGATGGCCAAAGAGCAACATTAGAAGGAGTGGCCAGTGGTCAGTTGGGGTTGCACAGGCTACTCCACTTTATAATGCTCTGCTATGACACTTTAAGCTTGACGTCGACTAGCGTAACAGGATAAGACATCTTTGAAGTCCACTGGTACTCTCCGTTTCCAACAGTTAAAATGACAAATAAATGCATACTCCTAGAGTGCTCAACAAGATATGTTTGATTATACCATCTGGATGCTCAAAATTGTTAGGGTAAATGCATGTTTTAAACAGCTTATTGTACACATAAGTTAATCGCCATTCTAAACTAATGCGCTTCTGCATTGTAATGCACACACATACAGACCGTATAGCTTGCACATCACATTCAGTAGCGTAATGTATTGTCAACAACTGTTCTGTGACGAATGTGAATGTTGGACAACACTTTCAAAAGTTACATTAAGGCGGTTTTGTAAAAAACCTTATATGATCTGAATGCTAGGTGGTACTGTATTCAAATTTTCCAGGTATCTTAAAAGCATGCTGGCGATGATGTGTATCAAATTTTGTGTTGATGTGTCAAAGCTTATAAAAAAATCACAGTTTATTACAAATTTCAAAATGGAGGACAGGCGATTTGTCCTATCCTGTTTCCAAATTTGGCAAGTACAATCCGACAAGGGTGCTAATTAAGTGTACCAAGTTTTGTTTCAAAATATCAAAGTATTGCTGAGATATAGCATACTCTAATTTTGGTTCAACAACGTTAACTTCACATTATCATAACTTTTGAACAACTAAGAATCTGACAAAAAATTTGAATGCATAATAGTGGTCTTAATATGAATGTATTCAGCATGAGGGGAGTAATCATATGTACTAAGAACTTTGTTTCTAGGATTCAAAGGAAAGTTACAATTGTTTACCATACGTTATCGCTCTGTTATTATAGTCAGGATTCAGAAAGGGGTGTCCAGTCTTGTTAAATGATTTTTGACTATATGGAAGTCTCTGGGACATAAATCTGAAAACAGAGTTGATTGCTGATCAAAGCTTTTCAGTTGTGTTCCATTTGGCTTCAGTTAAACATTTCTCCTCACTAAATCCAGGGTGAAATTATATGCAACAAATTATTGACTGCTAAGACCCTCATGATAGTAAGACTTCAATCATGGCAAGTGTTTGTACAAAAGAAATATGAGAAAAAGACAGTATTAAAGTGCAGAAGAGACATCAAAACACAGTTTTGAGTTTTTTTTAAAGAACTTCAGAGGAAAAACAATGAATGGAATTTGTTCCATGGACCTGCTATACTCCTGGAGCTAGTTAGTATCTCCACTGTAGAACAGCTAGAACATGAGGATTCATAGTAATGACTGTCCAGATCAAAGCATTTTCCAGTGAATTAACCATGCGGGGGCTGCAAATGAGTCTTCAGAATCCATAATTTAGTCAGTTAGATCTGTAAAACGATTTATTTTCATGGCATCATCTTTTGTTGTACATTCAAGTCCTCTAACAATGCAGATGTATTGAATCCTTTTAAGAACATTTTTTTAGGGAGTGCAAATTGATCTCTGTGTTTCATAAATGAGGCCCCTTATCTTTTTTCCAGGCCAATGGAACATTTTGATGATGTTCCTGGAGGTGTTTAACAGCCTTGATCACAGTCAAATGAAAGAGGAAAGATGGGACAAGATGGGAGGGGTTTGCTGAAAATAAAACCCCATCGACTATCAATTACAGACCTATTACAGAGGATAGTAAGCCATTCATGATACATGGTATGTTTGAAAAAGGGTCAGACGGGGATCCGTTTCTTTTTCTGTGCAAAACTCAGCAACACTTTATTTCAATAGTCCACTTTAGACATTCTACTAACTTTGCAACTGCATGTCAACTACCAATCATTAGAGTATTTGTAGACTGTCTGCTTAATCTGCTAATGCTTTATTTTGATGGTCCCTCAACAGACATTCTACTGCTCCTCCCTTAGTTTAGCTTTAGTGTCAGCATTTGTCCTCGGCATAACCATCTCACCTCTTCACAGAAGGATGTGAATAACCTGGAGTTTGTTGCTCTAGCTTTAACAAAGTTAACAATCATTGTAGCCCATTGTAGAACGTGATGAAGTCTAGGTTATCTTTTGTTGCAAGAACATCTCAGTTAAAAAAACAGCTTGTTGAAGCAACTCGTGGGGCAACTGCTTTTATCTGCTGGACTACCCTGGAGTGCTTGCCCGTCATCACCACACCTCCGTCAGTACACACACCGATGCAATTGGACCAGTTTATTTAATTTGATGTTATGAAACAATCCATCACTCCAAAAATATCCTTTGTCAGTATATAAATCAATATATTGTTTTGTGTGAATGAGTGAGCAGGATGATTTTGTAACAAGCATTCTAGTCTACAACATCAAGTATTCAAAAGTCTTGTGAGCAAATGTTTAGTATGTGTTTTATGGCCTTATTTCAGTTACTTTTTTGTTTTTTTCAATACCATGCATAAATGTTATTTTTTCAAAAATACAAACATGTGCATACTGTATATGTTGCTCACATATTATTGTAGCCCAGTTTGGGTTGAATATAGTGTAAGGAGACATTAACCATTAATATGTTAATAAGCACCTGAAAAAATGTCAGGGCATGTCAAAACTTCTCCAGTGCCCAAAACCCCTTCAAACCCCTATTAATTTGGTGCCACCTGTGAAACTCCTACATAACTGGTGTCTCATGTGAGATTATAATTTAAATCATTACAGTTGCTCTGTCTTTGCCATAGATGTACTTCTCGATTCTGTTTACTTGATTATGTTTGACCACACACATCACATTTGGAATTACATGTCAGGTGTAACCAGAATGTGTAGTGTAGTGATTTGTATTATTTAAACACTAGATCAAATTGAGACCATGCAGGTTGTTCTGATTATTATGTGTGTGTGATATATATGTGCAGTAGCATATAAGCCAAAACTGACACACCTCAAATTGTGAAAAAGAATATTAAAATGAAAATAAACCATCTAAACCCTTTTAAAGCCAGTAAATCCATGGTGGTTGACAGCTTCAGTACATCAGAAGTTTTGCTAGTATAATTTTTCATGTAATGTTAGAAAGAGTGCTTATGTTTTATCCAAACAACCCCAAAGACAAAAGAAGTTAGAGAGATATAGAGAAAGAGAGAGAAAAAAGGAAATGTAGAGTAATCTTTGCTTACCACAGAAATGTCACTGGAGCGGTTATGAAAACCTCTGAGCCTTTTGCGTATTGGTTATTGTCCAACCAATTGTACAATGCCAAATGAAGAATATACATGGTATTCCCTGACAACACATTCACATTTCAGACCCCCTGCTGCTTTCAGATGTCTCTGAAATAATGTGATTTATTCATTTGCGTTATTTATTAACTAAAATCTCCAAACAGTTTAATCTCTGATGTGGGAAGACACAGTGATTTGGTGCTTTAATATGGTGACCAGCTTAATGTAAATTATGGATCCATCTAATGCAGTGGTTTGTAAACTGTGGTATAACCAGCGGTACGCAGAGTGGTATGCGACAGGACTGTGGGAATATACATTACAATCTTGTTTGAATTTAAGAATTGTTTCAAAAAACAGCAACAACAACAAAAAAAGCACGCTGTTGGCTAAATAATTTACATTTTGTTTATCAGTGTTCTCTAATTTCTACTACATAGCTCAAATTCCAAAATATAGTGTGTTTGAATTGGCCTGCAACATTTTGCATATTAACATGTTAAAATGCAATATAATCCTTTCTAAATGTAATTAATGTAGTGTATATGTGTTTTTAAAAGCTACTCTGGTAGACTCCATGCACAGATCTTAACTAAATAATGTACATTGACCATTGACCTTATATATGGACTTCTGCATGAACTTCAGCTTGAATTCCTCCAGCTGCTGTAGCAAATTCTTTAGCTTGTTAACTGGCCTTGAATGTTCACTATAAGCTCTATCACTGACCCTAGTGCTAGCACAGGCCCAGCTTTCAGAAACACAACCCTGCTGTCAGTTATAATGAATGTCACCTGCTGGGTTAGGGTGCTTATTACACTTCTTGATGTATACTTCTTGCCAGCAGGAACAGGGTAAGGCAGGTTAGTCTGGCACTACAACCATAAAGCAGTGGACTCTAGACCTGGCATGGACTATATTTTTTTTCCAGAGTTGGCATTAGTGTCAGATGTTCAGACATACTGATGGGATAAATGGGCCCATGAAGGTTAAAATGCACTCAGATGTTTGAGCTTATTGAAATATTTATAATGACAGTTCAGGATTTATGCACTGCTGGTGGTCTTTGTTTGTCAATTACATTTTATTAAAGCTCTTTTAAGCAAATTTTAAGCAAATATGTCCATATAAAATGACAGATAAAAAAGATGGTATACACTATAATTGAAATTGGATGTGATATCCTCACATTGATTGGATGGACTGTGATGCGTGCAAGTCATATTGTTAACACACTCAAAACTATAGCTTCTGTCCTGGACCTTCGAGGACACTCGAAGGATACTGTTTTATAATGTGCTAAGGTGTAAATAATTTCTGACAACCTATTGTTTTTTATTTTTTTAGAAATGTTAGAATGCTGTTGGGTAAATGTTAGTCTCGCGTAGCCAGACCTTCAGACTGACGATAGAAGGTCTGGACTCTATCGCAGCTTTCATTGGACCGCACAAGAGGACGTTTGACTGACATGTAAAGCAACCAATCACAGTTTGTTTTGTTCCGCGTTATGTTTAGGGGCGTGAAAATGTAAAGTCAATGTCCCTGCAATAACAGACCAGTGTGCATCTATAAATTATTCATTCAAATCAAATCACCTTTATTTATATAGCGCTTTTTACAATGGCAATTGTTTCAAAGCAGCTTCACAGTGGTAACAGGAAAATAATGCAACGGAATTTGATTCGGCTGTACAGCCGCTCTGGTGAAAACGGTGATGTCATCCAGCTCATTTCAATTATCATATAGTGTCAATGCGGGCAGATCAGTAATATAGTTGAAATTTAAGTGTCCCCAACTGAGCAAGCCAAAAGCCAAAGGCGACGGTGGCAAGGAACCAAAACTCCTTCAGGGCCAGAATGGAGAAAAAAACCTTGGGAGAAACCAGGCTCAGTCGGAGTGCCAGTTCTCCTCTGGCCGACGAACAAATAGTGTATGATTATGATTCTGGCAACATTACAGGTCAGAAGTCATATTAGATCAATAGATATTCGTAGGTTTATTCGAAAGATTGGAGTCGTCACGCCGGGGACGGGTTTAATGAGGATGTCGTGTTGATGCGGCATTTACGGGGGGAGTTTAATTGACACGGTCTCTACAGACACTTCAGGGATATGGTCGTCATGTCCAGGCTAAGGTCCACCATCTGGTCTGGATACAGCCCGGATCCGGCCGACTGCAGTAAACCTCGGGATAAACAGAGAGACTAACATTAGCGTAGATGCCATTCTTCTTATGATGTAACGAGTACATCAGGTGTTATGGGAAGTGTTCCCGGTTCCGGCTGACCTAGTTAATGCAGCCTAAAACAATCATTTAACTGATTTGAATAATATAAATTAAAAATGTTTTATGTGTATGCCATAGTAAAGAGATGTGTTTTTAGTCTAGATTTAAACTGACAGAGTGTGTCTGCTTCCTGAACAATTCTAGGAAGACTGTTCCAGAGTTTAGGTGCTAAATAGGAAAAGGATCGACCGCCTGCAGTTGATTTTGATATTCTAGGTATTATCAACTGGCCAGAATTTTGAGACCGCAATAGACGTGATGGAGTATAATACGTTAAGAGCTCATTCAAGTACTGGGGAGCTAAACCATTTAGTGCTTTGTAAGTAATCAGCAAGATTTTAAAATGTATACGATGTTTAATAGGGAGCCAATGCAGTGTTGCCAGAACCGGGCTAATATGGTCATACTTCCTGGTTCTAGTAAGAACTCTAGCTGCTGCGTTTTGGACAAGCTGCAGTTTATTTATTAAGCGAGCAGGGCAACCACCCAGTAGAGCAATACAATAATCTAGCCTTGAGGTCATGAACGCATGAACTAACTGATCAGCATTTTGCATTGAAAGCATGTGCCGTAATTTAGACATATTTTTAAGATGGTAGAATGCAGTTTTACAGATGCTAGAAACGTGGCTTTCAAATGAGAGATTGGTATCAAAGAGCACACCCAGGTTCCTAACTGACGATGAGGACTTGACAGAGCAGCCATCGAGTGTTAGACAGTATTCTAGGTTACTACTTGTGGAGTTTTTTTGTCCAATGATTAAAAATTCAGTTTTTTCTGAATTAAGTTGCAGGAAATTACTAGTCATCCAATTTTTTATATCAGCTATGCATTCCGTTAATCTTGTGAATTGGTAAATTTCATCAGGGCGTGAAGAAATATAGAGCTGAGTATCGTCAGCATAACAATGAAAATTAACGCCATGCTTCCTAATAATATCTTCCAGTGGTAGCATGTACAGGGTGAAAAGCAACGGTCCTAGCACTGGGCCCTGCGGTACTCCATACTGAACTTGTGTTCGGTGTGACATCTCTTCATTTACTGCTACAAACTGATAACGGTCAGATAAGTGTGATTTAAACCATGCCAATGAAATTCCACTAATGCCAACATAATTTTCGAGTCTATTCAAAAGAATATTGTGGTCGATAGTATCGAATGCAGCGCTAAGATCGAGTAACACTAACAGAGAGATACAACCACGATCGGATGATAAGAGTAAATCATTTGTAACTCTAATGAGAGCAGTCTCAGTACTATGATACGGTCTAAATCCTGACTGGAAATCCTCACAGATACCATTTCTTTCTAAAAAGGAGCATAATTGTGAGGACACTGCCTTTTCTAGTATTTTTGACAGAAAGGGTAGATTTGAGATTGGCCTGTAATTGACTAATTTTGTAGGATCAAGTTGCGGTTTTTTAATAAGTGGTTTAATAATAGCCAACTTAAAAGTTTTCGGTACATATCCTAATGTCAAGGATGAATTAATGATATTAAGAAGAGGATCTATGACCTCTGGAAGCATCTCTTTTAGTAGTTTAGTCGGTATGGGGTCGAGCATACATGTTGTTGATTTTGATGATTTAACGAGTTTAGCCAATTCTTCTTCTCTTATAGCAGTGAATGAATGTAATTTTTCCTCAGTGACACTACAATGCACTGTCTGATGTGATACTGTAGTAGACGGCTGCATGGTTATAATTTTTTTCCTAATATTATCAATCTTACAAGTAAAGAAGTTCATAAAGTCATTACTGCTGTGCTGTTTACAAACATCAGAAGGTGAAGCTTTATCTTTGGTTAATTTAGCCACTGTATCGAATAAATACCTAGGGTTGTGTTTGTTTTCTTCTAAGAGAGTCGAGAAATAAGCAGATCTAGCAGTTTTTAGGGCCTTTCTGTATGCAATCATGCTCTCTTTCCACGAAATGCGAAAAACTTCTAGTTTTGTTTTCTTCCAGCTGCGCTCCATTTTTTCTGACTGCTGTTTTAAGGGCCCGGGTGTGCTCGTTGTACCACGGCGTTGGACTATTTTCTTTAATCTTCTTTAAGCGCCGGGGAGCAACTGTGTCTAAAGTGCTGGAAAAGAGAGAGTCAATAGTTTCTGTTGCAACATCGAGTTCCTCTAGGCTATCTGGGATGCTGAGGAGATGAAACTGATGAGGAAGATTATTTACAAAGAAATCTTTAGTCGCAGCAGTGATAGTCCTGCCATATTTGAAGCGAGGGGACGGCTTTGCAGCCTTTGCTAAATTAAGTGTACATGATACTAGGTAATGATCTGAGATGTCATCGCTCTGCTGCAGAATTTCAATGGTATCAACATTTATTCCATGTGACAGTATTAGGTCTAACGTATGATTACGGCGATGAGTGGGTCCTGACACGTGTTGCCTTACTCCAATAGAGTTTAGAATGTCTCTAAATGCCAATCCCAATGCGTCTTTTTCATTGTCTACATGGATATTAAAATCATCAACAATTAGGACTTTATCTGCAGCCAGTACTAACTCTGATAGAAAATCAGCAAATTCTCTGGTAAAGTCTGTATGGTGCCCTGGTGGCCTGTATACAGTAGCCAGCACAAATGTCAAACGGGATTTATCAATTTCACTACATAACGTTACATAAAGCACCAAAACTTCAAAGGAATTATATTTGAAACTAGACTTGTGAGTAATACCGAAGATATTATTATAAATTACAGCAACACCTCCCCCTTTACCTTTCAGACGCGGCTCGTGTTTATAACAATAATCTTGGGGGGTGGACTCATTTAAAGTAATGTAATCGTCAGATTTTAGCCAGGTTTCTTTCAAACACAGCACATCTAGGTTATGATCTGTAATCATATCATTAACAATAAGCGCTTTTGAGGAAAGGGATCGAATATTCAGCAGCCCGAGCTTTATCATTTGATCATCTGTATTATATCTGTTGTTTATTTGTTGGACATCAATTAAATTTTTACCGTTGAATGGTTTTGATGGTTTTTTGTATTTACTAATTCGTGGAACAGACACAGTCTCTATGTGATAATATCTAGGTGAAAGAGTCTCTATGTGCTGGGATTTATCTGACTTCTGTGACATGAGACAGCTAGCAGGCGGTCGGGTAAGCCAGTCCGTCTGCTTCCTGACCTGGGCCCCAGTTAATCAATGTTTAGCTCTAAGACTATGTGCCAAATTACTAGAGAGAAGAGCGGCACCATCCCAGGAAGGATGAATACCATCTTTTTTCAACAGGTCAGGTCTGCCCCAAAAGCTTTTCCAATTGTCTATGAACCCTATGTTATTTTGCGGACACCACTTAGACAACCAGCCATTTTTTAACCATTCATTAAAAAATGATGTGCAACTTTACTGCAACAATGGACCCGCGAACTTCACATACTTTTGAAAACCCAGCGTTTAGTTGATCCTGGTAAGCGCTCATTGTCACAGTTGTAAACACGATGGCATTCTTCTTTTACGAGAGAGTTTGGTGTCACGGCATTTGTTTCCAGGCGGGTCGTTAAAGGACGCAATACACGTCTCACGGACATCCTGTAGAATTCAACCAATCAGGTGACGACTTCGAAACACTTCCTGAAGTGTTTACAGAAAAGTGTCCCATATGCATCTGGGCTGTGTTCAGCCCCGACAAAACGTTGCAAAACGTTTTTTAAACGGAAACGGTGGTGTGTTGAACACCCTGTTCTGGTGAAGAGTTGCAACTATGGCAGCTGAGAAAGCCATTCTTTGTGTTCTTTTTGAAGAATTTTCGGAGCCTGATGAAATCGGTATAAATACATGTTTAATACTACAAAATACGCTTGACGTTATAGTCACTGCCCTTGCCATCCAGAATAAAAGAGAACATCCCAATCGAGTGAAAGGATTTGTGGAAACTATGCTTCCTAATTATTGTGATGCAACATTTGCCTTGCATTTCAGGATGAAAAGACAAACATTTCAGGTGAAGGATAATCCACTTCTTACCTCCGAGACTGTGTTATGATCTATATGACCTTATTATTTTTTATTGTGAGTATTAGGCTTATCATTATTGCTGATCACTGTTGTTGTGCTATGATATTGTAATATTTACAATATAGTATAGAAAAGTTTATGAAAGTGTCACTCCACAATACAATAGCAAAATATATAAATATGTATAGTATTTTTATGGACCCATTGTGCGAGCAATGATGCAGTTTTACATACCGCCTGTGGTTCCGACTCATGACCGAGATCTTTTATCGCTGGGATCACTCCATCTTTCAGTTTCAAACGATCTGCAAATCCAGCGTCGAACTGGGCCTTGTTTATAAAACATTCGTCACCGAAATGCCGGGAACAAACTAACACATTTGCACAACATTGGTGCCCCGGAAAAACAAACTGCATCCACTGTTCCCTTAACGTTGGGTTCTTTGGGAAGCTGAACAATGTTATCTTTCCCTCACAACCAAAAACACACTTCTTTGGTGAAATAGTTGTTTTCGTTGTCTAAAAACAAAATGACAAATCTTTCTTGAGCAATTCCGAAAACCCAAATGAACAAAGCACATTGATGGGCGTGCTCTTGCTCTTGCTCTGGTTGATGTGCGCACGCGCTCATCCGGGAGAAGTGCCCATGCAAGGAATTCCGCCCTTTATGACATCATACAGGGCCATACTCGAAAAAAACTTTCCTAAACTTATACGAACCCTGAAGGAGTGTATTTGGCACAGAAATACTCCGTCATACGTCCAACTCGTTTTTTGAAACTTTGGCCATGTTTAGCATGAGAATCCAACTCTTTAACAATGTAAATAAGTCAGAATGCATGAAATAGCATTAGACATCCCCTTTAAAGAGCTTGAGCATTAAAGACATAACTGCACTGTGCAGGGGGATTGGCTCTCAATCCCACCTCTACGGTACTGCATATTTTACAAATAACCTTGTCATCCTTTCAGTCGAAACTATCCCACACAGCAATTCTTTTTAATTGCTTCATTTTACTCAATTACTCAACTTGATATATGACTGTAGGTGCGTGTGCGTTTTTGAAATTGCTTTTTTTAACTGTTTAACTGATAGTATTAATCGGTCAAAAGTCTTATAGGTAATTACTGGTTTACCAGTTATAGCCCATTTGTAGCTTATATATATATATATATAAAGATAAGCTTATAATAAGCTCATATATATGTATAAGATTGAAGAGCTCAGAGAGTGAATAGTGCATGAAAAATGCAGGGAAGTCAAAGGTTGTGAGATGGCAGATGAAAGTGCTGGAGGTAGAAATGCTCTGGGAGTAATCGTAGAGGGCAGAGGTCACTGCTCTCAGATATCTTTGTAGGACACTGGAGCCTTGTTCACTATGCTTTGAAATAGGAGGCAGGCCGTTGGCTTTAGCGTATGAGAGTTCTTAGGCCACATTCTCAGGCTTCAGCTCAGACACAGTTGTCTTGTCAGGTGCTTCCGTGGGCATATAATTTTTTATTAATGGATGACTATGTGCGTGTGGATACTTACAGTAATAGTCACAGTAATAGAAACCATAGCTGTGACCAGACCGTGTACTTTCAAATGATGTGCTGAATACAGTTAATTCCATTTTTTTTTTTTTTTTTTTGCTTCCCTTATTTACACTCTAACCGGCATCCCTATGCGTTGTTTATTTATTCATTTTTTTCATAACTTTTTGAATCTGACGGCTCCTTAGCTTCCGTAGCCTCAGGATAGCGAAGTGCAGTAGGTCATCCATGTATTGTTTGCCTGCTGCATTATGAATAATGAGTATCTGTTTTTGCATAAAGTGTAGCAGGAAGTCTGCATATTTGGACGCAGGGCAAGTGATCGACAAAATGTCATGATGTTTGACACTTTATTTTTATGCATTTGGTTATGATATGTTGTAAGACACCGCTCATTCTCTCACATGTCCGAAGCATCTGTTGTAATGGCAGTGTTGCATGAAATTAAAAGACGATTGTGATTCTTCAGTAGACATTTTGACACAATAATTGCTCAGAAGACCATGTGTACAAAAATAAGGATTAGTTGATGTACAGTTTCATAAACATACATTTAAAGTCATTATTCAAATCTCTTCTTAAGATACACCTTAATATTTCACTTAAGGCTGTAGCGAATTATCTCAAAGGGAAAATATTAATAATTATTCATAACTCATTATGATTATTCATTATGATTAATTATGAATATTTGAATCAGTTAATGAGATTAACTTGATGTAGCTACATTAACATTACAATAAATCAATCAGTTCATCCTGTGAACACTCAGTATTGATTATTAATTAATTCTAAGAGAAGGGTATTTTTCATGGCCACAGAAAAATAATTCTTCCTTAGCATTTACAGCGCTTAGAGTGTGTAACAAAATCGATAATTTAAGTGACAATTTGTTTGCAGGCAGGGAGTCAGAACCAGATATGTATTGTGCACAATTTTTATTAACTAAATTATGAACACAACTAAACTAACAGAAAACGCATACATACAGATCACACATACATGGGTAAGATGTAAAGTTAAAGTGGTTGAAGACCCGGATCAGAACAGAGGAGTGGAGCTATGAAAAACACCTGGGAGAACAATCAGTGACTACAAGCTCCTTTGTCTGAACAAAGGGGTTTACAGCTTTAACTAACTACACAGCGATTTTGTATACCGTACGTTACTTGCATTTGCCTGAGCGGTTGAAGAGTGTCCAATGTACAATCACAGGAGAAAGTCTTGATAGTTCGGTCCAATGGTGTTGAAGTTGCAATCGATTTCTTCTGCGTTGACTGAAGAAGATATGATGAACTTGCATGGTTATTTCGACTCCGTCGAGGTCGAGGAAGTTGCACATGACTTGAGGTGTTGGGCTTGCCGGTCCGCGACCGTGTGGTCAGATCGGGTTTCCGGTCCCACACACGCACATGGCTTGATGTGTGTGTAGGCCTGCCAGCCTGGCCTGCTTGGCTAGCTGAGAGACAGCAGAGGTGACGTGTCGGTCGTCGGTCAAGAGTGAGAACCTCCCCTTCGAGTGGTCAGTGAGCCAATCATACTTAGGCTTTCGGAGGGAAAGTTTTACGATCCTTTGTCTCAAGCAGATCGTTTGTATATGTAACTGGATTGGTTGCTGATGAAGGAACTATTAAAGATTCTTGTAATACTAATATGTTGCACAGGTATCCACATATCATATACACAATCATTCAGATCTTTAAATTACAACTTTGTAGACACCAAACAAGGTATAGGTGAGGTTACATTAACTAGTAGTTTGTTCATAAGATATGCATAAAAACGATATACCATACAAGATACACTTTTACAAGACAGTTATAATCATACACACAATGTCCTGGGGTGCATGTTCATTTATAGAACAGTTTTTCTATAAATTAATGCAGGAAAGTCTGTTTAAGGGCTATGGGTCTCCCTATGGCCCTTGTTTTTCACATTCTTTCAAGCCATAAACAAAGTCGCATCTGATGGTAGCCCTGGTAACTTGAGACCTTTCCTGCTCTTTTGGGGGAAGGTCCGTTATTAAGCATAAAGCATTTAAAGCATATTTGTTAAATGTAACAAGTAATTATGTGTCTGATTTGTCTTAGTCGTTACAAGGCCATGTAATCAAACCAAACCAAACATTAGAGTGCTCATAATCATCTTCAACACTGCCCATTTGTTCAGTAAGATATCAGTTCTTTGCTATCACAGTTAACAAGCTCCGTATGTCACCTCTCAGTCATCTGATACACATTGTGACAAACTGTCAAATGTATGACAAATTTGTTTTATGAGAGACAGAAAGAACTTGAGCAGCTTGTTACACTGTCAGAAGAAGTAATGGATTCACTACCATTTCGCTCACTGTTTAGGTTCCTGTTTTTACAGGGTGTCTGGGTGATCTTTATGGTCAGTATCCAAAAAACAAATTAACAAAGGCCTGCCTTTTTCAGGATTTGGGGGTCTGCATTTAGATTATGTATTTAAAAAAAAACAAAAAGAAAAGTAGATGGAAGTGCCATGAAACTACACAAATATTTTCCTGGTTTGAATTATTAATTACGCTTTACAATATGGTTAAGTTGGTTAAAATTAGTTAATGTAAGGATGTCTAATCCTGCTCCTGGAAACTTCATGCAAAGTTTAGTTCATGCACCTGAACCAGTTGTTATGACCTCTAGAGGTCAGCTGTAACAGGAAAAGGACGAGTCTCAATAACAGAGAAAAATAATACGAGTTTTATTATTTTTTTAACAAGGATTTTAACTTCAAGGGCTGACAAGGCCAAAATAACAAACAAAACTATCTTTTTTTAACCTCTACAGTTCCTGAAAGAAAATTAAAGAAAATAAAATACAATTTGAAATAGTGGCAGAGCGATACACAGTAACAGGTGATGGCAAAACAATGGCAGAGGTTGAGTGTTTGGGGCGGACCTTATATCTGGATTGGGGAGTGAAAGAAAACCAATTGCAGCCAGCGAATTATCATCTGAAACTGCCCGCCTGGAAGACAATTTACGATGACTCAAGGTCATAACACAGATAATATTTGAGTACATTCTATTTGCAGTTAAGTTTTAGATATTTTATTTTACACTGTGCTAAGGAATTTACAATCTTTTTTCTAAAATTGAAGTAATTTTTTGGGATGCAATATTGAAGTAATAGTCAAGTCGATCACTTTCATTTATATAGCGCTTTTTACAATATAGATTGTTTCAAAGCAGCTTTACAGTGATAATAGGAAATTAATGGAAGAGAGATTGTTTTGGCTGTACATCAGCTCTAGAAAAAAGTTATTGTCCAGCTAAAGTAAGTTTTTGATTTATTAATTTCCGTTGTAGGAGATCATTAGCTATTTACTTTGGGGCCACTTACACCACACCATTTTCATCCAAAAAACAAATACGTTTCGGCCGCTCATCCGCACTGCAACAGTGAGCGGCAGCTAGAGAGTGCAGACCTTGAAAGTCCTAGTCCTTAATAATCTTTACAGTTAAGGAATTCATCCAGTTTTTAATAACCTGATTATTTACATTCAGGCCTTCTGTAGCTTATATTTACAAATAGCCTACCAAATGAGAACATACATTCAGGCATGTAGTGGCCATCAGGAGCACCGGGAAATTCCCAGTTGTCCAATCGAGTTGTGGGTAGATCAGCAAAACGAGGGAGACCCCCCTCCCATATTACGTTTTTTATTGGAGCTCATAGGAAACTTCAAAATGCAAATACTTCACACATACATCCCTTATATTATGATTAGTCAAGTCACCTTGTTTATATAGTGCTTTATACATTACAAATTTACCGTAAATTTCACAGAATTTGTTTTTACATTGTGGTTCTTATAGTTTTCGCTGAGGATCTGTGCTGAGGGCTGTCTAGTCGATGAGGTCTTCACAGGGGATCTGTCTCTCAGGCTTTGTCTAGTTGTCATGGTCTCCACTGACATTCAAAGCTATGCTGTGGTTGTCTCAGGTTGCAGGTCCACCATCTGGGGTCGATTCTTTGTACCTCGCTTAATACATCTGAGGTGATTTGATGGATGCCAGATCTTCTAATCGTGATAACTGATCTATGGGTAATTTGGTTCTTCAAACGAATTTGCAGAGTTTATTAAAATATCTGGATTGTTATCTGATATCTGGAAGTTGTCTGAGATTACTGTGCGTTCTTGTGTTCATTGGAAAGGGCAGATAACCATGATCAGCAATGCAAGGATTGACTGGTGGCAAGACAGCAAAGTAATGACATCATATTTAAAAAGAACATCACACCTGCAAAAAACTTGATGATTTTCTGTACCTTTATAAGGAAACAGCCAAGCGACCAAAACGACATAAAAATTATAATAGAAACGTTAAATGTGTACTGTTTATTACATGGTTCCCAATTATTTCCATTATTTCACAAGTTCTAGTATTTGTACAGGCTTTACATTTTTTATTTCAATGATGTAATTAGCTATTCATTTAAATTTACCTGTGAAGCAGATTTGTTATGTGACAGCATTAATTAAAGTTTCTTAAGGGTCAAGAACATTTTTCTAATAGCACAGCACACGGCAAGTTTTCTGCATCTCCTGAAACAGAGAAACTAATATTAGCATAGATGCCATTCCTCTTACAATGTAACAAGTACATCGGGTGTTATGGGAAGTGTTCCAGGTTCCATTTGACCAAATGTATTCAGCCTAACAATTCTTTAAGGGATTTGAATTATAGAAATGTGTTAGTGTGTTATTTGTATGCCAGATTAAAGAGTGTTTAATCTAGATTTAAACTGACAGAGTGTGTCTGCCTCTCAAACAACGCTAGGAAGACTGTTCCTCAGTTTGGCCAATAAATAGGAAAATAATCTACCCCCGCAGTTGATTTTGATATCTTAGGCATTATCAATGGGCCAGATTTTATAAGTAATCAGAAAGAGTTTAAAATGTATACAATGTTAAATAGGCAGCCAATGCAGTTGACAGAACCGGGCTAAAATGGTCATATTATCTGGTTCTAGTAAGAACTCTAGCTGCTGCATTTTGAACCAGCTTGAGTTTGTTTTTTAAACCTGCAGGGTAACCACCCAGTAAAGCATTATAATAATCTTGCATTACGGTCATAAATGCATGAATTAACTTTTCTTTATTACACAGCTTTGTGGAATCCTTGATTCTGATTGGTCAATCGCACTATCCAGAGGTATGTTATTCCCCGATAACAACTGGTAAAAACTGATAAAACAGGCTCATCCAGGTAACTGAAGTCAGCACTATGATATGCTTGCTAGGAATGTTTTTTTCTTTGTGGAAGTTTTGCATTTGGTGAGCTAATGAAACATTAAAACTCGAATCAATTGATTATTTTGTACACTTTAATGGATTATAAGATAACAAACAGGAAAGATTTTAAAAGCTTTATCTCAAATCAATATCTCTTATTCCCATAATTATTTATGTGGCAAAATGCAGTGTAATAAGTGGTATGACTGTACTGAATCCCTTAAATGTCCTTCTAGTTTGAACTTGCCGCTTGCTAGCAACTGCTTTCTTCGTGGAAGCTTTGCGTTTAAAGACCTAATAAAATATCTCAACTCAAGTCAATATTTAATGTGTAATTATTTACTTATGTGGGAAGTAGTCGTGTAATAACCGGGATGATATACATCCAGCCGACTGAAGGCAACCGAACTACTGGCTGGATGTACATTATCCCTTACGCATCTGACATTGAGAGCATATGTTGTACATTAGATATATGCTAGAAATGTGGCTTTCAAATGAAAGATTGCTATCAATTAGCACATCCAGATTCCCAAATAACGACGGAGACTTGACAGAGCAGTCATCAAGCATTAAACCGTATTCTTGGTTATTACATGCTTTTTGGTGTAATAATTAAAACTAGGGGTGCACGATATTAGATTTTTGCCAATATTTTTCAACTCATTTTGGCTGATCGATATATATTTTTTCCTTCATATGGAAACAACACCAAGTCTCTCCCATGCTGGAAATATAAATGAATTCTTTTTCATTTCAGTTAGTATTGAGCAAAAACTGTTATTTTCATTCTCATTTTTAAAATATATATTATACATATATATAAATATACATATATATATATATATATATATATATATAAGCTGAACTTTGCAGGAAGCTAGATCTCCAGGAACAGGATTTGGCACCCCTGGTCTAACAAGTGAGACTACAATGCCCCTCTAAATAAATAAAACTTCTTACCCAGCGGGCACTAGGACCTGCGGGAGGCTGTTGCTGCTGCAGAGGCCACTGCATGCGCTAGGTATACGGTTGACAGGTATCACACACCGGATGTGTCCTTGATCATGATCTTATGGCTAGCACTCCTTGCACACATGTGAGTTATCGCAGGGGTATAATCAACACATTATCTTGTTGACAAAGCATATCAGCATAATTTTCCAATGCCGATCGATGATTACATTTTAAGCCTTTATCGGCTGACTCTGATGTCGTTCCAATAATATCGTGCATCCCTGTTTTTTTCAGAATTTAGTAGTATCCAAGTCATCCAATTTTTTATATCAACTACATTTTGTGAATTGGAATGTTTCGTCAGGCTGCGATTAAAAATAGAGCATTATAGAGTATCATTTTTCTTAATCTTCTTTAAGCACAAAGGAGCAACTGTATCTAAAGTTTTAGAAAAGAGAGAGTTGCAACATCAAGTTACATGCCTTATGACAGTAAACTTTTACAGAGGGATATTTTTGAATTCCTGTTTAATCTAACAGTAAGGAGGAGTGATTCCATTTGCCCATTCCATTTTTGATTCCATTTTCTGACACCTGTGTGTGTTGCTCAAACTTGGTTCATCAAACCCTAAACTTCAGTGAAGATTCAAGATGGATTTTTCTTTAAAAACCACATTATATGATACTGTACATTTCTATTGGATCGATAATCATCCACATGGGCCATTGGTGCTTGGACTCCAATGATTGTCACTTGGGGCTATATTGTACTTTAAAGCTATAAACATTGATGCTGAAATCCAAACAGACAGTAAAGGGGATTTTTGGACAACTTCTAAGGACTCAGTTACCTCTTTTCATGACAAGCAAGATATTTACTTGCATAATGTTTTGAAAGTCTCTATAAAAGCACTCAACACAATTCTGTATCTTGTTTGCTTTCAAGTTATGTATTGAATAATTTGTTGATGTGTTTTATACTATGTTCATTTATGAATACAGTGAAGAAAACGTCTAAGCAATAAACGTCCGTTACAAGGATGAAAAAAGCAGAATAAAATAAACCTTATCTATTTCAGCTGGATTTTTCTGTTCTGAAACTGTCTAGAAAAACCATACAAATTAAGGATGTCCTCACCTCAGTGCTTAAAAGTCTAAGGTCTTGATCACATTGTCTAGGTTTGTTTTACAATAATGACAGACTGACTATATATAACAATAATATAAAGACAATAATGACTTGCTTCTAGAATACTTTATTCTGATGGTTCTGATTGGCACTAATATTTATATATCTATATCTAATATCTATAGCCCTATTCAGACTGCATTAGTTTTACATGGAGAGGAGAATTTTTACCAGAGCTTCTCAGCGATTTTAGTCCCATACGAATGTGCCATCTCAGTAATCATTACGGACAATGTCAGTAAAGATTATGGCGACTTTTACCTTCTGTAAAAAGGTCCGGAAAAATTACCTCAGGTAATGCTAATCCCCTGCGAATAGAACAGCTGTAAATATGTACGTAAATATTCTGTCATTTCCTGTTTAAAAGCATTCAGTTGCGTTCTAGGCGGTGGGACAAGTCTGTGGCAAATCTCAGGTGTTTTCCGCATACCATTCAGATAAAAAAAGAAGGTCGAAAACACTTGTTAGAGGTTCAAAATTTCTTACAAAACTTTGGCGTTGCGTAAATCGAGTTACTCCTCCCACTTATCCCGTGCGAAGTGGCCATTAATATTACAGATATTTACCCGTGGTAAAATTACATTACTCCATCTACCCTTGTAAAACTAATCCCATCCGAATAGGGTTTATGGCAACGCTGTAAATCAGACCATGATAATATTAGCGTAATTTCTCAAGAAAATAGAATTCCAGGTTTCTCAGAAGCGGAAGTCGTCATAGTTGGCTAAACTTCTATAGTGGTGAATCAGAGACTACATTAAATAATATTTTTTTTATTTTTATATAGCGCTTTTTACAATACAGATTGTTTCAAAGCAGCTTTACAGTGATAACAGGAAAATAATGCAACAGTTTGTTTTGGCTGTACAGTCGCTCTGGAGAAAATAGTGATGTCATCATCCAGCTCAGTTCAATTATCATACAATGGTGTCAATGCAGGCAGATCAGTAATATTGTTGAATATTTAGTGTCCCCAACTAAGCAAGCCAAAGTAGTAAAAGAAAAACTCCACAATAGTGTTTTCACAACTTTCAAAAGAGAAAAAAAAATAGAGATTGATAACGGCAGTTGGAAGAGAGAAAGATGTCAATTTGACCGTCACAGCCGCTGTATTAGAAACACCCTCACAGCAGTGTTAACTAGTTTTTTGTAATTTGATGCAAAGGTAATATAATACAAAGTATAGTGTTATAAATATACAACAAATAAAATTTAAATTAAAATATAAAAAAACTTTGCAGGGTTTACGATGCTGATGACCTTTAAAATGTGTCATCACAGTCTGTGAAAAAGGTCTATTGTCTTTTAAGGTTTTAATAGTGTTCTATGAGCATTTGCAAGTTTGAATTAATTTTTTTGCCTTAGAAGTGGGGTTAATATAGAGTGCACTTCATGAAGGACTTTTAATTTAGTGTTCCTGATTTACAAAGAGGCACCACTAGGCCAGCAGTCAGGAACCTATAGCTTGCAAGCCAAATGTGGCTCTCTGGCAAAAATTGTGTGGCACATCAGTTTTCTCACCCTTCACCAGCATATGATCATTCAAATATCCTGCATTTCCTAATTTCCTGCAGAAAACACAAAGTCAATTACAATTCCTTTGTTGTGCAGCCTACCGAAGTTAATGAAAAGTCAGTGTGCAATAATATTTCAAGTTGTTCTGACCAATTTGCGTATACAGGGCTGTGTGCAACTCCAATCACTGGCAAACCACTTACACTTTTATGGCTACGCTTACACTGTTTGGAAATGACAACCTCATTACAGTTCTGATTCTCAAAATGTTCTGTTCACACAGCAGCTTACATTCTGTATGAACAAACAACAAAGTCACAAGCCCGTATTCTATTATCATGCTTGCCATGAATATCACTTGTAACCATAGTGACAGTGATTAAAGTACATATAAAAGACATCCATAAAACTGGATATTATCACAGTCGACATGGCACAAGTTCATAAATCAAATCTTATTTGACCAACAGCAGCTTTTATACCCAAGTGGAGAGCAAAGTGAAGCATTTGAGTCACGCACAGACCACACAATATGCAGCTTTAACACCTTCACATGACAGACACAGCTCATATCTCCGTCTCTGTAAGTTACGAAAATTAAAACAAGGTTGACACACGAGACACACTTGTGTGCAGCGAAGAGTGTTTTTCTCACTGTATGACATGAGAGATAACGTCTCGGTTACGTATGTAACCCTCGTTCCCTGAGGAGGGAACGGAGACGTAACGTCAGTGACTGACGAATGGGGGTTTCGCCTAGAAGCCTATCATCTTCGAGATCTAGAAAACGCCCAATGGCAGTGCCAATGCCATGGGCATGCGGAATTTGCATAGCGTAACTCCGCCCCACAGTGTGGGTATATAAGGAAGTACGCTGGCAACATCGCATTATGTTTACCTGCTGAGGAGCCAAGACTGAACTCCCGGCTGTTCCAGCGGTACAGCGGAAGTGGCAGAGGGACGTTACGTCTCCGTTCCCTCCTCAGGGAACGAGGGTTACATACGTAACCGAGACGTTCCCTTTCGTTCAGTCACTCCGAGTAACGTCAGTGACTGACGAATGGGGGTCCCAATGTAATCACGCCACTCGGCTGTCATCCAGTGCCCTGCGTAAGCGTGAGCTCCCTGTCGTAAGCTAGTACGGACGAAGGACTCCTACTTAACACAGGAATACCAAGGTACACTGGGAAGCATATTCCAGGTGGAAGTATGCGCCAAACGCCTACCCGTAGGGAGGACTTAAGGATACACATATGACCCGCTCAGGGCTACATATGGAGAACTCTGGGGTAACCAGCCGAAGGTGGAAGATTTTTTACCCCCAGGGGTGGCAAGGGGCTTGCCAAGGGAAAGACACATGCTCAGGGAGGCTTACAGTGGAATACACATGTGGGGGTCGCCCATCGGGGGAACCATGCACACGGTGGCACCTAGCCTAACACGAGGGCCTGAGCGAGTGGGCAGACGTACTGGTGTCGGCATCAACAGTGCTGGAGGAACTCAGGGCTTCAGGGAAACTACCTGAGGAAAATATCGCACGTATCCAGTCCGTGGAGTGGAATGGCGAGCAAGCGAAGACACCTGAGCCTAGTCCATTACCGGCCACTAGTAGAGGCGAGTACATGAGGGGACACTGGCTCCACTCGGAGATTATAGAATCTGGCGAATGTGTTGGGTGTCGCCCAGCCTGCAGCTCTGCAATGTCTGTTAGCGAGGCGCCATGCGCTAGAGCCCAAGAGGAGGCCACACTCCGGGTGGAGTGAGCCCTGACCCCTAGGGGGCATGGACGCCCCTGTGTCAGGTAAGCCAAAACAATGGCGTCCACTATCCAGTGAGACAACCTTGCTTGGAGAGAGCCTTTCCCTTCAGCTTCCCACCATAACAGACAAAGAGCTGGTCTGAGGTCCTGAACACTGCGTTCTGTCTACGTAAGCACGGAGGGCGCGTACTGGACAGAGCAGTGCCAAGGCTGGGTCTGCCTCCTCCAAAGGCAGCGCTTGCAGGTTCACCACCTGGAACGGAGTGGTGGGAACCTTGGGCACATATCCAGGCCGGGGTCTCAGGATCACGTGAGAGTAGGCTGGCCCGAATTCCAGGCACGCTTCGTCAACCGAAAATGCATGCAGGTCCCCTACCCTCTTGATGGAGGCCAAGGCGATCAGGAGCGCTGTCTTTATAGACAGGAACTTAAGCTCGACTGACCGCAATGGCTCGAAGGGAGCCCTCTGCAGAGCACTTAAGACTACTGAGAGGTCCCAAGAGGGTACGAGGGGAGCGCGAGGAGGATTCAGTCTCCTCGCTCCCCTCAGGAACCTGATGACCAGGTCGTGCTGACTTACCTTTTTCGTCTCCACAAGGTCGTGGTAGGCTGATATAGCGGCCACATAAACCTTGAGGGTGGAAGGAGACAGCCTTCGTTCCAACCCTTCTGGAGGAATGCGAGCACGGACCCGATCGGGCATTTCCAGGGGTCTTCTTGGCGAGAAGAGCACCAGTGACGAAGAGGTTCCACTTCAACGCATAGGCGTGTCGTTTCTGTAGACAGGGCCCTAGCGGAAGTGATGGTAGCCACCACCTGAGGTGGTAGGGTACTCAAACCTGCCGCGTCCCATCCAGGAGCTACATGTGGAGGATCCAAAGGTCGGGATGCGGGTGCCAAAGGGTGCCCCGTCTCTGAGAAAGGAGGTCCTTCCTCAGAGGAATCGACCAGGGAGGGGCTGTCGCAAGGAGTACGAGTTCGGAGAACCAGGTCCGGCCGAGCCAATACGAGGCGACCAAAAGGACCTGCTCCTTGTCCTCCCTGATCTTGCACAGAACCTGTGCGAGAAGGCTCACTGGGGGAAACGCATACTTGCGGAGGCCCCGCGGCCAGCTGTGCGCCAGAGCATCCATAAATCAAATCTTATTTGACCAACAGCAGCTTTTATACCCAAGTGGAGAGCAAAGTGAAGCATTTGAGTCACGCACAGACCACACAATATGCAGCTTTAACACCTTCACATGACAGACACAGCTCATATCTCCGTCTCTGTAAGTTACGAAAATTAAAACAAGGTTGACACACGAGACACACTTGTGTGCAGCGAAGAGTGTTTTTCTCACTGTATGACATGAGAGATAACGTCTCGGTTACGTATGTAACCCTCGTTCCCTGAGGAGGGAACGGAGACGTAACGTCAGTGACTGACGAATGGGGGTTTCGCCTAGAAGCCTATCATCTTCGAGATCTAGAAAACGCCCAATGGCAGTGCCAATGCCATGGGCATGCGGAATTTGCATAGCGTAACTCCGCCCCACAGTGTGGGTATATAAGGAAGTACGCTGGCAACATCGCATTATGTTTACCTGCTGAGGAGCCAAGACTGAACTCCCGGCTGTTCCAGCGGTACAGCGGAAGTGGCAGAGGGACGTTACGTCTCCGTTCCCTCCTCAGGGAACGAGGGTTACATACGTAACCGAGACGTTCCCTTTCGTTCAGTCACTCCGAGTAACGTCAGTGACTGACGAATGGGGGTCCCAATGTAATCACGCCACTCGGCTGTCATCCAGTGCCCTGCGTAAGCGTGAGCTCCCTGTCGTAAGCTAGTACGGACGAAGGACTCCTACTTAACACAGGAATACCAAGGTACACTGGGAAGCATATTCCAGGTGGAAGTATGCGCCAAACGCCTACCCGTAGGGAGGACTTAAGGATACACATATGACCCGCTCAGGGCTACATATGGAGAACTCTGGGGTAACCAGCCGAAGGTGGAAGATTTTTTACCCCCAGGGGTGGCAAGGGGCTTGCCAAGGGAAAGACACATGCTCAGGGAGGCTTACAGTGGAATACACATGTGGGGGTCGCCCATCGGGGGAACCATGCACACGGTGGCACCTAGCCTAACACGAGGGCCTGAGCGAGTGGGCAGACGTACTGGTGTCGGCATCAACAGTGCTGGAGGAACTCAGGGCTTCAGGGAAACTACCTGAGGAAAATATCGCACGTATCCAGTCCGTGGAGTGGAATGGCGAGCAAGCGAAGACACCTGAGCCTAGTCCATTACCGGCCACTAGTAGAGGCGAGTACATGAGGGGACACTGGCTCCACTCGGAGATTATAGAATCTGGCGAATGTGTTGGGTGTCGCCCAGCCTGCAGCTCTGCAATGTCTGTTAGCGAGGCGCCATGCGCTAGAGCCCAAGAGGAGGCCACACTCCGGGTGGAGTGAGCCCTGACCCCTAGGGGGCATGGACGCCCCTGTGTCAGGTAAGCCAAAACAATGGCGTCCACTATCCAGTGAGACAACCTTGCTTGGAGAGAGCCTTTCCCTTCAGCTTCCCACCATAACAGACAAAGAGCTGGTCTGAGGTCCTGAACACTGCGTTCTGTCTACGTAAGCACGGAGGGCGCGTACTGGACAGAGCAGTGCCAAGGCTGGGTCTGCCTCCTCCAAAGGCAGCGCTTGCAGGTTCACCACCTGGAACGGAGTGGTGGGAACCTTGGGCACATATCCAGGCCGGGGTCTCAGGATCACGTGAGAGTAGGCTGGCCCGAATTCCAGGCACGCTTCGTCAACCGAAAATGCATGCAGGTCCCCTACCCTCTTGATGGAGGCCAAGGCGATCAGGAGCGCTGTCTTTATAGACAGGAACTTAAGCTCGACTGACCGCAATGGCTCGAAGGGAGCCCTCTGCAGAGCACTTAAGACTACTGAGAGGTCCCAAGAGGGTACGAGGGGAACGCGAGGAGGATTCAGTCTCCTCGCTCCCCTCAGGAACCTGATGACCAGGTCGTGCTGACTTACCTTTTTCGTCTCCACAAGGTCGTGGTAGGCTGATATAGCGGCCACATAAACCTTGAGGGTGGAAGGAGACAGCCTTCGTTCCAACCCTTCTGGAGGAATGCGAGCACGGACCCGATCGGGCATTTCCAGGGGTCTTCTTGGCGAGAAGAGCACCAGTGACGAAGAGGTTCCACTTCAACGCATAGGCGTGTCGTTTCTGTAGACAGGGCCCTAGCGGAAGTGATGGTAGCCACCACCTGAGGTGGTAGGGTACTCAAACCTGCCGCGTCCCATCCAGGAGCTACATGTGGAGGATCCAAAGGTCGGGATGCGGGTGCCAAAGGGTGCCCCGTCTCTGAGAAAGGAGGTCCTTCCTCAGAGGAATCGACCAGGGAGGGGCTGTCGCAAGGAGTACGAGTTCGGAGAACCAGGTCCGGCCGAGCCAATACGAGGCGACCAAAAGGACCTGCTCCTTGTCCTCCCTGATCTTGCACAGAACCTGTGCGAGAAGGCTCACTGGGGGAAACGCATACTTGCGGAGGCCCCGCGGCCAGCTGTGCGCCAGAGCATCCGTGCCGAGGAAGCCCTCGGTCAGGGAATAAAACAGGCGGCAATGGGAAGAGTCGTGGGAGGTCGGGAGAACTGAGGTTCGACCACGGGGTGAGGGTCTGCAGGCAGGCCCGAGTCACTGGGACCCGGAGCGTGCCCGACTGCCATGCCCATCTCGGGACTCGATCGCGAAGCCAGTGCTGAAGCGGTCTCATATGAAGCAATCTGAGCGGCTGCAGATGCCATATGCCCCAGGAGCCTCTGAAATAACTTCAGTGGAACCGCACTCTTGCTCCTGATTTGACGGAGGCAAGTCAGCAGTGACTGCGCGCGCTCGCTCGTAAGCTGCGCGCACCTGGCGACCGAGTCGATACTGAGAAAAGAGATCCTCTGCACTGGCAGAGTTTGCTCTTTTCCCAGTTGACCTGAAGGCCCAGACGGGCTAAGTGCTGGAGCACCAGGTCTCTGTGTTCGCACACCTGCTCTCGAGAGTGACTCAGGAACAGCCAGTCGTCGAGGTAGTTCAGGATGCGAACCCTGTGTTGCCTGAGTGGCACAAGGGCTGCCTTGACAATCTTCGTAAAGACGCAAGGGGACAGAGCTAGCCCGAATGGGAGGACCGCGTACTGATATGGAAGTAGGCGTCCTTCAGGTCGATCGCTGCAAACCAATCTACTGGACGAACGCATTCGAAAAGGCGCTTCGCTGTCAACATCCTGAACGGATCGGTTCAGGACGCGCAGGTCCAGGATCGGTCGTAACCCACCGGTTTTCCTGGGTACAATGAAGTAAGGGCTGTAGAAGCCGGACTTCATCTCGGCTGGAGGGACAGGCTCGATCGCACCCTTCGCCAGCAAGGTAGCAACTTCCGCATGCATGACAGGGGCGTTGTGCCCCCCATGGTGTGGCGGACTCCCCGGAAGCGGGGAGGAGCCTGAGCGAACTGAATCGCATAGCCGAGCCTGATGGTCTTCTCGACCCAGCGGAACAGTCCGGGAAGCTCTAGCCAGGCTCCCAAAAACTGCACCAGCGGGGTCGTGCGGACCACAGACGTACCCCGGGTGGGGCAGCGAGGCGGCGTGACCGGCCCGGACGTGGGAGGCGTAGCGTCCCGGTGTGGGGGCACGGTCATCAGCCGCGTCCTGACAGAGGAGACCAGGAAAGGACGCGCGTTCCACTGGGGTCTGCTCTGAGAGGAGACTGGCGTCAGAGAGGGACGAGAGTGGCGTGGCCCGGGGGCGGCGCACACTGCCATCGGTCTCTGGGTGCTCAGGGATGGGTGAGTTAGTTCTTCCACATAGGGTGCTGCTGACCTGGGGCCAGCAGCTGAACAGAAGATTCTCCCCCGGCCCTCCACCGGGGGAAGGAGTGGCCCTGCTACCAACTCCTTGGAAGAACTGCCCATCCCTGAGCTGTCCGCGTCAGGAGCGCCGCTAGCCTGGCGTTAGGCGGGCTGCGGGGCTGGGAGCGGACGGGGGCGCCTTCCTGCGACCATCCCTAAGGCGCGGCCCGGAAAGGGCGGCGAAAGGGTCGAAGCCGCAGGAGGGCGCCCTCGGCGGCAAGCAGACTGAGGCGGCTGAGCCTGCGGCTGAGTAACAGCCACCGGGGTAGTACGTTTAATGGCCTTAGTCTGCTACTGGACGGCCCGAGAACTGTTGGGCGCAGTTCTTGGCCGTGCCGCCGAAGAGGCCAGCCTGGGATATGTGAGCGTTGAGGAACCGGGTTCGCTCAGCCTCTCTCATATCGACCAGGCTGAGCCTCGTCTCTCCTGGACCACAGCTGTGGACATCACCTGACCCAGGGAGCGCACGGTCACCTTCGTCACCCGGAGGGCGAGGTCGGTGGCGGCACGCGGCTCATTAAGAGCCCTGGGACAGCTCTACCCTCGTGCATGCCACGAGCATCCTGGCCTGGAAGACCTGAAGGATGGCCATGGCGTGCTGAGAGGCAGCGGCCTGCCCCGCAGCTCTGTACTCCCTCGCCACCAGAGTAGACGAGAACTACAGGCCTTGGAGGGGTGCTTAGGATCACCGCGCCACATTGAAGCACTCTGTGCAAGAGGGGGGGGTGTGGCCCGAGGAATACTCGTCGGGGTTTATGCCACACCGCAGCCCTCAGGTCACCCTGGCCACCAGCCAAACATCCCGTCACGTGGAGAGGATAACTTGGGTGTGGCAGAGGGGACTCTCCCTCCATACGAGGGTCATTGAGTCTCGACCGTGATTGCAACTGAGCGTCAACAGGGGGGACCCCAGTGTACCCTTGGCCGCGGCCCCATCGAGGGCAGAGAAGGCGGAGGAGGCCGCCGAACGGTCGCGGGAAGACAACGGGGACTTCCAGGACCACGTGACCTCCTCATGTATCCCGGGAGAGAAAGTAATTGGGGGCGGGGCCCAACAACTGTCAGGACGCGTCACACCCAAAGACCAAACATCCCCCGAGATGACATGGCTGTCAACTCCGGGTCGGACTCGGGCAATGCTGGCACGCCCGAAGGCAGCAGCATAGCCGAATCTTCATCCCCAGAGGACTCCAGCCCTCCTTGAGATGCGGCGATCGACATCTCATCGCCAACTGGAGCGCCGAACAAAACACACGGGGCGTCCGCAGACGGTCCCGCTGCTTCAGTCCGATCACTCACGGGTAGCGATGTGCGAGAGGGGGGTGTGGCCCGAGGAATGATCGTCGGGGTTATGCCACACCGTAACCCTCAGGTCACCCTGGCCACCAGCCAAAGTACCATCTCTCTCGGAGACGGTAGATTGGGGTGTGGCAGAGGGGACTCTCTTTCCTTGCGGAGGTCATTGAGTCTCGACCGCAACATCGCGATGGTCATGTTCCCGCAGTGAGAACATGACGCACCCACAAACGTTGCTTGAACGTGCTGAAGCCCAAACACGTCACGCAGCGATTGTGCCCATCAGATGGCAACAGAGATCGACCGCACCCAGAAGTGCACGGGCAAACTGTCTTTAAAAAGACGTGCCACATGCGAGCTCTTTTGTGAGAAGGAGCTTCACAGCGATGCCGAAGCGCCCAGGGAACGAATACCAGCTGGATGCAGATCACTGCACAGATCAGCAGGCAGGAAGTAAACACTCGCTGGAACGCGCCGTAACACCAACACCGACTGGAAAGCTGTTCGTCTCGAAGAAGCTTGACGATATACTCAAAAAGGCTTAAGGAGTGAAGAGATAGATGCTCTTGGCTCCGAAGCAGAAACATAATGCGATGTTGCCAGCGTACTTCCTTATATACCCACACTGTGGGGCGGAGTTACGCTATGCAAATTCCGCATGCCCATGGCATTGGCACTGCCATTGGGCGTTTTCTAGATCTCGAAGATGATAGGCTTCTAGGCGAAACCCCCATTCGTCAGTCACTGACGTTACTCGGAGTGACTGAACGAAAGGGAACTAGTTGTCCAGTCCAGTTCACACAGCGAGGGTTTGCTGAGAATGTGGTTGTGAGTCCCGAAAATGTAGGCCTATATATGTGAGTTTGATGACAGAATGCTGTTGTCAATCCCGTAATTAACTAAACTGTGCAACCCTATTAAGTCAAATACAGGACTCACAACCGTATTCTATTGCTATAGACTTCTTCTCATTTATGGTTAATTACGAAAAAAGCCTTTAAATGAGGAATTGTCACAGTACTTCAAAAGGCAAGCTGAGAATTAGATGTGGCAGGTGAATAAACAGAAAAATATTTGTTTTAGGTGTTCTGTCTATTTTCATAAGAAAGCAAATTTCAAAGAGACACATGCAGCAAGTTTTGGCCCGAGTAGAGGGGGAATGGAATCACAGAATTACTCTTTTGTCTTTACGAAAGTCCATCTGAACCATTCATATCATTAAACTTGAGATTTAAACCCTGTTTTATGAAATATGCTGTAGCAAGCATATTAAGCATATTAGCTGTTTCGCAGTGTCCAAGCATGAGAATAAAACAAATTTTTAATGTTAATGGCAAAGTCACTGTGTTCACCACATTAATGGGGTTTGTACTTTGCTGTAAAAACGGGGATGTCATCACTTTTGTGTTGATCACCTCACCTTTTTGCAAGTAACTTCATCAACTCAGCTTGTTCAGATTCATTATAGAGTGACACTACATTAAAAAGCTTTTGCTCCCCGGGGTCTGGTGTCGACTGAAACATCATTGCGTCTTGTAATTGTCAGTGTGGTGCTAGAGACATTAATGAAAGTGTGTTTGAGTATAGAGAGATGTAATGATATTAATTACCATGTGTTGTAAACAATTTGGAAGTGTTTGTTGTAAGGGTCTTTTGCATCCACTTTTTTGCTACAAGAGCATGTTTCAGATTAAAGTTTCCATCTAGCTCCGTGAATGCTAAGAAAATTCAATAAGAAAGACTTTTAGGAGAGAAATTCCTGGGGAAGTAAATGACTCATTTGTTTATTTAAGCATGTGAATAAAAGAGTGTTTATTTAAATTGCAGTGCATAATTGTAATCCTTACCTCTGCTGGATTTACTAAAATGATTTTTTTTCCCACAGAAGCAGTTGGATGAGTGGACTTTTAGATAATGTCTTTGCCATTAAAGCAAGCAGAGGTCCCCTGCGGATCTTATTTAGAAGTCATTTCTATAAAATGTGAAATTTCTATAGTAAAGAACATTGTGTTTAAGGATGGATGCTGCATCTGTTTTTTACTTAAAGATATAATGTGTTCGGAGCAGTGCTGTGCTGTGACACTAATGTGGACAACATGACCTGAAGTCTTATGGCATTTTCCTCATCACTGTCTTCTGAACAAAAATGCCAAAAAGGCCAAACATAAATACATATTGTGTTGCAAACATCAATACCAGCTTTAACTTGTCATTGTTGGCAAATGACCATGGTATAAGGGGATAATCCACAGCTAGCTGTGCATTAAACAATTTTAATGCCCGATGTGGAGGCAAAGAATCCACCCTACGCCAAGCTTCTGCGAGGTGCATTCAAATCATTTAATGCACTGTTAGTTATGGATTATCCTGCTTATACCATGGTCATTTGCCAACACTGAGAAGTTAAAGCTGTTATTCATGTTTGCAGAGCAATATTTGAATGAATAAAAATGATGGTTATTTTCGTCACTTGGCTCATTATATGTAGCATTATGCTCACTTTAAATCAGACACAGAGATAAAGCAGTGCAGTAAGATTACATTTACGAATGAATCATAGCATTCATTTGGGATGGATGGATGCGGGGAGAGATTCATCTTGTGGTTTCAACACAGTGTACCGATCAGACGTGCAAGGACCGTTTCAATCACAAATAACTTAAATCACCAAGCGTCAATAAATAGAGCAATATAAACATGTATCAGTAATCTGCATAATTTTCCATTTATGTCACATAGCATCGCTGGTATATGGAGTACCGTATTATCAAACCCTATTCCTCAAAAGTGCTCAAGTTGTAGAAAATTCACAAAATAGGTAACAGAAATTATTACTTTGTGGCTATTTGAGATACTTTCTGTGTTTAAAGCACGATGGGAACAGTGCTTCTGTTGCCAAAGACTTGTCATGTTTTTTTCTCAAGAATAATCTGGGCAATGAATTTAAAGACTGTCAACATGAAGACGCAAAAAAAATCAGAGTGAAAATGTGGGCAATTAATCTGTACGTTAACCAAAATAACCTGTCTACTATGTGTATGTATTATATTTATTAGCTTATTAAATATATATGTCTTGCATGTTAAAGGGATAGTTAACCCAAAAATGAAAATTAGCCCATGATTTACTCACCCTCAAGTCATGCTAGGTGTATATGACATTCTTCTTTCAGACGAACACAATCGGAGTTATATTAAAAAAATGTCCTGGCTCTTCCAAGCTTTATAATGGCAGTGAATGGGTACTTCTGTTTTGAAGTCCATAAAAGTACATCTATCCATCATAAAAGTGTTCCACATGGCTCCAGGGGGTTAATAAAGGCCTTCTGAAGTGAAGCGATGCGTTTGTGTGAGAAAAATATTATTATATTTATGAACTAAAATAACTAGCTTCTGGCAGCCGGCCGTACGCAAGTCGACTTACGGCAAAAGAGTAACCCCTGACCTGACGCATGTGTATTGACGAACGCGGAAGCGCAGAGGATAGAGCAAAAAATTTATAATATTAATAATAATATACAATAATATTTATACCATTATTTGGTTTAACAGAGAATCCTGAAAGGTAGCACCTAAAATATATACTGTTACTTATATGTTTACAAACATTTAACTTTAACAGATGGACATGGACATGCTATTTGTGAACAACCTACATTGTGATTATTTTTAGTGATTTTATTTCAGCGCAGTTGTCATGTTTTTAGTGATTATATAGTTTTAGTATTATGTAATATATTGGTGGGGCCCTTTTTCATAATCTTGCATGGGGCTCCACAAACCCACGGGCAGGCTCTGTTTGATGCACGTAGTTTGATCCATAGTTTGTATTTTGACATACCTAGGCTGAAAGACCGCTAATATAGTAAAGCTGCTACTACATGGAAACTCCAGCTTTGTGTAACTCAATCCTTTTGCCATGCACTTTGTGTATAAATGGACCATTCAATCACTCGCTGTGGTCTGGAATCCATGTGCTGCTTTCCAACATTGTTAAAGTCAAGCTGTCAAAATAAAGATGGCTATACAGCTTCTCTAGTTTCAGTGAGAAATCTTTAACTTTCTGAACAAATGCAGGGTCAGATGGTGGCAACATGCATGTACACATGCGCACCCACATCAGCTACGAACTTGTTAACAGCAGTATGTCAGCAGCTGTAACAGTTTACTGTTCTCTTAGACAGAATGTCTCATCTCATGCTTTTCAGACATATGCCACCACTGTTTGCATTTACAATCCAACTCCACAACTGCATGTGAGAGCATTTCCCAGTTAGTTCAATCAGTTGAATAAGAACATTTTATTTCACTTGAAATGATTATAAAGATATTCAATAGGCAGCATTTAACTCATAACAAGATGTCCAATTTAAAATATAGTTTCATACATATGTGCTGCCCGCTATAATTTGTCTTTCTGTAAATTCTGTATTCATGGTACTACAGTTACAATAATAACATTTGTGGTAGTTTATAATGATTTATTGTTACATATGTGCTGTTCCAAGGGCAGCATGTTATGTATGCCATTGTATATTGGCCTTGGTTAGGCACTGGATTTTATACTGGGCTCAAACCTGAGTTGTGTTTCTAACCTGACTTGTAGTGTATACTTCACAATATTATATTTTGTGTTACTATATATACAAGATATAGTGTATGACGTGATGCTTGTTTGTATGTCCACATTGATGAATTTATTAAAAAATGCATTAAAAATACAATTCAAGTACAATTACTTCAGTTGTCCTGATATCACATTGAAGAAAAACAAAACAAAATTCTTGGAAAGAAAACCTTATTACTATAAAGTAGTTTGCCATGATATTTTATTACTATTTCTTAAAAAAAGTAAAGTAAAAGTAATAAAAGAACTGCTTCAGTGCTTATTAATATTTGAAAAAAAAAATTGTAAGGCAAATCCAAGTCGAACATGCAGAAACATAAAACAGAACATAAAACGAGAAATTATATTTTAGAGAGAGCCACCGGAGAACCTCATGACTATGTGTCATAGTCAACACAAATACATGGTTAAAGATATTACATTAGTTTCTGATATGTGAATTTGGATTCTGAAGGAAATGTGTTTTGTTTTTTGTTTTTTTGCCAAGGTACAAGTTGCCACCATAATGCTAGTGTGTTATGGATAGTGGCCAAGGTGTTGATATGGAGTTGTTTAGTTGTTCATAGGGCTTTTTAGTGTTTTAGTGTGAAGTTTCTATGGTGTTCTGAGTGGTTGCTGTGGCATTGCTAGATGATTGTTTACTTAAAGATCCCATCTCCAAATCTTCGATATTCTGCTCTTTTTGTAATTCTTATGTCTATGGATGAATCCTTTATAGATCTATGGGATTTTTTTTGCTTGTTTTATCATCTACCAGGTAATTATAAGCCGACTGCTTAGAAAAATAGTACTACTAATAGTAGTACTAACTTATCTTCAGTAAGCTGGACAATTATATTATTCATGTCTATATAGCAGATGGTGTGAGATGAGTTACACTCTGAAGTTTAATACTATGGGGTTAGAAGTTTGTTCAGAGAAAGCACTTATTTAAGTACTTTCAGTAGAAATCACCACTAATAATAAATATGGGGAACAGCAATAGTAATACTTGCCTTATAGGGAGCACCACTCTGTTTTTGCACTTGATTGGGTTTCAGCAGATGGTAAGAATTCAAGGTCTTTATTTGTCACATGTGTTGTGTTGAATCAGTAACTGAGATTTTTTGCTTCCCTTCTATTGCCATCTAATTAGCCAATGAGCCAAGTCTACTACTTCACTGGAGGAAACATTTTGCATGCAAAGAGCAAATGTTACCAAAGGTCTTTGGGCAAAAGGAAAAAAAAAGTGTGACTTATTTATGCAAAATGCAATCTGATGGAAAACTCTCTCTCTTTTATAGTTATTTATGGTTGTCTCGATGTCAGAAACTAGAAAAGACAGAATTCACAGTGTATTGAAGACTACATATGTTAACACTGTCCATGTCTAAGGGCTAAAAAGAGGGGAGTGTGTGCCCAGTATCATGTGAGCGGAGAATTATGGCCGTCTAGAGAGCAGGCATAATGGATATCATTGGCATGTGCCCATATTCAAGGTTAGGCTTAAGTCCTTGTGAAATATGGTTTGCTTAGCTCTGTATGACTGCCAACAAGAGGAGTTAACTCACACCGTAAGTTTTATTTACGTTAAACTCAGCAAGTTCTAGAACTGAGCACAAACCAAATTAATAATGTTTTTAATACTGGTGTTCCCATCATGCACTGGGGCCTGAATAATTAATAAGGTTGATTTTATTCCCTGTTTTCCAGTTGTATTTACACTATTTTATCATTGCTTTTGTTGTTAGGTTTAGTAACTTGCCATTTTCTGCCTTTTGGAGTTCGTTTTCTACTCAAAATGACACATTCATACTCAAAAACGATCCATCGAATGTTACCTTCATTGTGTATTGTGTAGTAAGTATTGAGGTCTCTGAGTTCAGGTGCCGTGTTACTTCTATTACGTAGATATGGTGTCTACACAATATCTATTGTATTTTTTAATTAGGCTGGCCACACACTTGAAGATTTTAAGCCCGATTTTGAGCCCAATTTGCACCCCGAAGCGATCTGGGGGTGTGGCCTGATTTGAGTCTTGTCACAAATGACTTTTTGTCCAAAAAATCCTCAGTTGTGTGGTGTCATTCCGATTATTTTACTGCTCCTGATTGCATCGGAGCCTGCATAATCCCAAATTTGGGTCTTGATCAGGCACCCTCTGACGTGATACCCGCGATAGCCAATGAGATCGAGCAAGCTTCACCAACCGGATGTTGCGTGCTTCTATAGCTGAAACTTGCCAGCCACAAACATGCCACGAAAGTGGAGTATTGAGAAAGAAGATCACCCATATTCTTTTTTCTTCTCCTTTGTTTAACAAAACTCATGCCAAGAGAACCAGCTGACAACGTTGATCGTCCTCTCAAGTCACGTTTGATCTCACGAATCACCATGAGATCTCATCTCAATGTTGAAATGTTACTACAATCGACAGGTGTGTGGTCTCGTGGTCCGGACGAATCTGCTAGTGTGTATGTTCGAAGGATTATAATGCTAAAAATTGGTTGAAACTTCCCTTATGTCTGTGGTCTCCTACAGCTTTAAAATCAGTTAAGATTTGAAAATCCTCTAGTGTATCCCAGGCCTTAGATGTTTCTAAGTAAAGCATACACTTTAAAAGTGGGTTTAATTCAGTGTTATATTGTTGGAGTAAAAAGTATTGCAAAGGAAACTTCAACTAAATTGAAATTATTCAACCTTTTACTGGCCGAATTAAAATGACAAATTTTCTTTGTTAATTTTACTTAACTTAGTTAGGTTTAGTTAGGAGTTTATTTAATTCCATATGTGAAATTTACTTTAAAAAATCTGTGCAAAAACTTGCAAAAGAAAAATTAAGTAAATTATACTTGTTTTTTTTCCCAGTGTACTGCTACAAGATTTAAACAATATGTGTTTACATGATTTTAGTGTGAAAATTATTTGCTAACCTTTTCTGTCAATTTCTCATGTCATAAATTTTGGCTAAAATTCTAAAATAACCATAAAAATTATTAGAACAACTTTACAGCTCAAATAATACACACCTTTTTTAACATAAGCATTAATGTAAGTGCTTTTATAAATGATAAATTTCACATTTATGCTTTTATATCCTTCAAAAATCCACCCTAGCCACTTCCATTGTAAGTTCTTCACCATATATTTTTTTTCAAGAAAATGAGGGATATGTCAAAAATATTTTTGTGGTAATATTTCCACAAATGGTGCTGATTGAGCTTAACTTGTACTGAACACAGAATATTCCTTTCAAGAGATGTAAATAATGTATGTTGGATTGATGTTTATAAGGAAGTTCATCCTGATAATGCATTGTCAGCATTTGAAAGATTATTTTACCCTATGGTGGACAAACATGCACGTGCAGTGAAGAATGTTAGGGCACCATGGATTGATAATGAGTTATAAACAGTTAAAAAACATTATGGTTGAGAGAGATATGGCAAAGGGTGCAGTAAACAAAACTGGGAACAAGGAGGACTGGGAAGTGCATTGCAAATTAAGAAATCAAGTAACTAAAATTAATAGGAAAAAGAAAAGATTGTTTTACAAAATTAAAATAAGTGAATGTAAATATGATGGTAAAAAATGTGGAGTACATTCAATGAAATAATGGGTAGGAAATCAAGTCAAATTCCTTCTTTTATTGATACAGGTGACTCATTTCTAACTCTTTTTAAACCATATGAAATTATAAATTATTTTAATGATTTTTTCATGAATAAAGTTGATAAATTAAGAGAAGAAATGTTGTTTGGCAGAACCAGTTTGCCACATCTTTAATATCAGAATTGAAAAATTGATTTTTCCTTTAGCTTGGAAAGATGCAAAGGGTATTCATCTACAGAAAAATGCAGCACTGGGTTTTAATGGTCATAACAGTCGACCAATAAGTTTGCTATCAGTTCTTAGCAAAGTATTAGAAACGAGTTTGTGAGCAAATTTTATTATTCTTTAAGGAGAATAATTTGCATGCATATTGAGAGGGACACTCAACAGGAACAGCATTAACACAGATGACAGATGATAGTTTAGCACAGATTGATGACAATAACTTAGTAGGAGCAGTATTGTTAGATTTTAGCTCAGCTTTTGATGTACTGGATCATAAATTATTGCTGGATAAAATGAAATGTTACAAATTTACTTCTCATTGGTACATTGGTTTAAAAGTTATCCGTCTAATGGGACAATGTGTATTTTATAATGGAAGTTATTCATATGTGAAAGAGTTGCAATGTGGTGTGCTTCAAGGAAGTTGTTTAGGACCATTATTATTTTCATTACCAATGATCTTCCTCTTGTTTTAAAGTGTGCATGGACAGTCACGTATGCAGATGATACAACATTATATTTACCTTCAACATAAATTAAGCAGTTGTCTACTGCTTTGGATGAGGAAATACAATTGGTCATAAATTAGGTACGGAATAATAAGTTGGTTCTAAACTTGACAAAAACCAAAAGCATTGTGTTTGCATCAAATTTTTGATTTAAATTTCAGCCACAGTTAAATCTGTCTGTAAAGAGTGTGCCTATTGAACAGGTAGAGGAAATAAGACTTCTTAGAGTTATATTAGACCATAGGCTGAAGTGGTCAAAACAGATAGAAAATATGGTAACAGTTATGGGAAGAGGTTTGTCAGTTATTAAGAGATGTGTAAACATTTTACCACAACACTGTATTTATAAAATTGTGCAAACAATGGTTCTTACTTAGATTATTGCCCAGTGGTGTGGTTGAGTGCATCAAGTAAAGACAAAAAATGGAACTAATTGAAAAATTACAATTAGTCCAGAACAGAGCCACACAACTCACTTTAAACTGTAATAGAAGGACTAATATAATAAGAATGCACAAAACTTTAGGTTGGCCACTGGTGAAGGATTGTCTCTCTGCTTTGTTTTATAAGAAATATTTCTGTGTCTAGAGTTCCTAATGTCCTGTACTGTCAACTTTTGTATAGTAGTACTAGTCATAATTTTAACACCAGGCATGCATAAAAGGGATGTTTTTTACTTCCTGTTTCAAAACCACTAAATTAGTTTAAAAAAATCTTTAAAGGAACATTTAATGGCACAATACATAGTAAATTGTTGATTTTGATATTTAGAATGAATTTTGGGTTTGTATGTTTCATTGACTTGACTTTTTATTGTTGTTGATTAAATGTAGTTTTGTATTTTTTTTACTTGTTGGGACCCCAGGAAGAGTAGCCACTGCCTGGGTAGTGGCTAATGGAGATCCAAATAAACAAATAAACTTCATAGATGGAAAAGACCATTTACAGCCAATACAGGAAATTTACTAAGGAAAATTTTTTTGTTTTGTTTTGTTTTTTTGACAGTTATAACACCACATCTTGCCTGATCTCCACAACTTTTATTAGGTGTGTCCATACATATGTGTGTCAAATTTGTTGAAAATATCTCATTTCGTTTTGAAGTTATAGACACTTATATTTATGAGAGCATAAAAATGATCCATGGGCGACATTGATTGAATTTTTTTGTCAGTTCCTATCATAATTTTGACATTTGGGCGTTATTGTTTTGCTTTTGACCTGTGTTTTCAAATTTCCTGTGGTTTTGTCTCGATTGGACTAATGGTTTTGAAGATAATCGCAAATGTTTTTTAAGCGCTAAATGACACCGTTACACAAACCATAAGGCAAAACCTGCCATGTTTGGTATCGTTGGACTCGGCAAGGATTCAGGAGTCTAAGGAGGTGACTCCCGTGAAAAACACTGGCTTGAAACTTCTCAGGCTCCTTTAGGGCATTGTGCCAATGATGCATACTGAGTTTTTTGAGATACGCCAATGTTCTCATAGACTATCATGGCACCCTGGACAAAGACACTGCATGCCAATTTTTTATCCGACTAACGGTTGGGTGTGGTTATAGCCATTTTCATGATTTTTTTTGCTGTTATAGCGCCACCAAGTGACCAATGGTCGCAATTTTTTTCATGTGACCTCAGATTGATCTCATACATATGTGACCCGAATTTAGCGAAAATATCTCGTTCCGTTCACAAATTATTGCCATTTTAGTAAAAGTGGCCCCGGACACATCAAAGTTTTTGGTTTCCCTTAGCAACCATGAATCGAAATTTGGATTTTTTTTCATAATTATTGATATTCTGTTTTTCAAAAAAAAAACGTCCCTTTCTGCTGGAGGACAAGCAAAAAGGATTTGTCCGTCTTGAGCCAAGGATTCCAACGATATAAGACACTTGAGCCTAGGCCTAACGGTTTAGGAGTTATGAGCCATCGTACTTTTGACTGCTGTAGCGCCCACGTTAGGCCGATCATGGCGCACCTCGGTGACGTTGTAGGCGGTGTGAGTACTACCAGCCCTCAAAGTTTCAAGTTTCTATGACTTACGGTTTGGTCTGCCCGATCAGTTTTAGATGGAGAATGCTGCATCATGGGAAAATTAACAATAACAATTGGGTTTCAGCGCTATGCGCTTGAACCACTAAATACAGTGCAATAATGCTTTATCACTGATTATATGCCAAGTCAAAGAGATAAGTTTTTAGCTTGGACTTAAAAACAAGTAAGAAGCAGATCTAATAGAAATTGGCAAGTCATTCCAAAGTCTGGGGGCAGCTACCGAAAAGGCACCATCACCCCTACATTTCAGCTTTGACTCAGCAACCTCAGTTTGGATGATGGGAGAGACGGTGTTCAGTCAGTAGGTCAGAGAGGTAAGATGGGACCAGAAGTAATGACAAGAAGTAATATTTTAAAATCAACTCTGTAGTGCACTGAAGTGAAGCAACCAGTGCAGGGAACGTAAAACAGGAGTGATATGGTCCCATTTTTGAGCACTAGCCAGAAGTCTAGTCAGCAATAGACTGCTGTCTCGCTGCCATCCAGCCATCAAATATTTAAAAAATCTTCTTTGCAAAAGCATTGCCATAACTTTTTCCAAATCAAGATTAATATATGGACTGTTTTTTTATATTGCGGCACTTGCTGCCAATTCAGTACGACCATGTATGGCTAATATAATTAACCAAGCTCAGTACACTGAGAACATGATCACCTGTTCGAATCATCTAGTGCTCCCTTCATACTGTGGATATACTGGCATATGTTTGCCTGTTGGAAAATTTGCATCATAATGCAATGTTCATAATAATGGGAGGGCGACTATTCCAAACATGACATCAAAAAATAAAATGATCAAATGCAAATCATCAAAACTGTTGTGGAAACTCTGGATATCTGCTTATTAAGCTTCTGCTTGCAGGGGATGTGTATCTAATGCTGTCTTCACATGCTATCGGAATTATCGTAATTACTAGTTTCCTAGTTAAAAAATTGGACATGAGCGACCTCTCAAATCAAAATTTGAATGCGATGAGCTCGTAATCACAACGTAATCAGTGGGAAGTATGAAATATCTGATAGCATGTGAAGGCAGCATTAATCCCGGGCCACATGTGGGCGAGATGGGCCTAGATCGAAATCATTCAGCGGCATTTGCGGGGAGTGTGTCAACATCCTGGATTGGATTCTTCAGAAGATATTGTATTGGGGTATAAACATTTCATTAACAGCAATTTGCTTACTGTAGAGGCTGGTTGACTAGGTGAGTCTTTAATTGATTCAATAGTCACCTTCATTTATATAGCGCTTTTTACAATACAGATTGTTTCAAAGCAGCTTTACAGTGATAATAGGAACTTAATGCAACAAAGATTGTTTTGGTTGTACAGCAGCTCTATAAGAAAGCCATTGTCCAGCTTAAGTAAGTTTTTGTAAGTAAGAGTAAGAGGTCGGTAGCCGCACGCAGCTCTTGCATTAAAGCAGGGTCAGCATTGCCCTCGTGCATGCTTCTGAGCACCTTTGCCTGATGGACTTGAAGGATGGCCCTAGCATGCAAAGCGGACGCGGCCTGGCCCGCAGCTCTATAGGTCTTCGCCACCAAAGTAGACGTAAACCCACAGGCCTTGGACGGGTGCTTTGGGTCACCACGTCAGGTTGAAGCGCTCTGCAGACACAGTTGCATCGCAACAGAACGCTCAACAGGGGGAACCCCAGTGTACCCTTTCACCGCGCCGCTGTCGAGAGCAGTGAAGGCGGAAGTGGCTCCAAGTCAATGGAGACTTCCACAATTTCGACACCTCTTCATGCACTTCCGGGAAGAAAGGCACTGGGGGCTGACGGGCGCTTTCAGTACGAGCCGCCCCCAGATACCAATCGTCCAGCCTCGAGCGCTCGGGACATGGCGGAGGGTTCCACTCAAGCCCGATGCTCTCAGCTGCCCGGCACGCCAAACAGCGATCATGCCTGTCAGACGGACTAACCAGCCGACCGCACCCAGAAACACACGGGCGAGACATCTTGAAAAAGACATGCCACGTGTAGCTCTTTTAGAGAGGAGTTTTGCTCTGCAGAATGCCGAAGCGCCCAGGGAGAACACACGCTGTGCTAGATCACTGCACAGATCAGACAGGAATGCGGAACTCGCTGAAACGTGCCGTAACACCGACACTCTGGAGAGACGCTTGTCTTGAAGAGAAGAAAGCTCAGGAAGGCAAGTAACACTCGGCTCCGAATCAGAAACATAATGAGAGTGCAATGCAACTCCTTATATACCCACAAGGTGGGGCGGAGTTGCGATAAGCAAATTCCGGAGACCCATGGCATTTTCATGCCATTGGCTCGTTTTGTAGATCTCGAAGGCGATTGGCTTCTAAGCGAAACCCCCATTCCGTCAGTAACTGACGTAACTCGTAGTGTACTGACTGAAAGGGAACATATCTTTTAGGATGTATAGACTATTTTTAATGGAAACATGCCTATTTATTGCAGTGTAAATACAATTATCTGATTCGGCGCGTCACTGACAAAGTATTTTAAAAAGGAAACCTTGCAAATCTCTGTATCCTTCAAATACAGTGGTATTTTTCATTATAAAACAAAGTTTAAAATTGTTCTTACTTTATTTCTTTCTAAAAGAGTTCGTACGCATGGGTCAGAGTTTGCGTGCAGGTGCGCAAATTTTCCCGTCAAGTTAGTTTTTATAAATCACAGCTTATGTGTCGGAAGTGCCATACGCCTCTTTCGGGGCCTGTTTTGTGTGTACGCAACGGTTATAAATGAGACCCCTGATCTGGATACGGCCCGGATCCAGCTGACTATGGTAAACCTTGGGGTAAACAGAGAGATTAGTAGTGTAGATGCCATTCTTCTTATGATGTAACATGCACACAAGGTGTTATGAGAAGTGTTCCCAGTTCCGGCTAACCTAATTATACAGCCTAACAATCATTTTACATGATTTGAATTATAGAAATTGATAATGTGTTGTGTATGCCAGGTTAAAGAGATGTGTTTTTAGTCTAGATTTAAACTGACAGAGTGTGTCTGCTTCCCGAACAATGCTAGGAAGACTGTTCCAGAGTTTGGGTGCTAAATAGGAAAAGGATCTACCGCCAGCAGTTGATTTTGATATTCTAGATATTATCAACTGGCCAGAATTTTGAGATTGTAATAGACGTGAAGGACTATAATGTAGCAAATTAGCTCAAAAGAATTATGAATAATTAATTATAACTAGTTATAATTAATTATAAATAGTTGGATAAATTAATAGAATTAGTAGAATTAATATTACAATCAATTAACCCGTTTGTCCACTGAACACTTGTTAATTGTTTATTAATTCTAAGAAATGTTAATTTCCGGGGTATGGGAAATAACTTTCGTACTGTACAGTACTACTCAGAGCATGTAGTCAAAATCTGCATGATTAGGGACTCCAGTATATGAGCATGAAATACGGACAACTTTACGTGACATGAACAAGCCTTTATTAACTAGACTAAACACTTAAACTAACATACACACACATACATGCATACAGTTTACCAAGGGAAAGACAGCTAAAGCAGAATACAGGAAAGCAAGAAGTTATAGCATTGTTTGAAACTCATCAGATCAACAGCCTTGAGCAAACCATTAGTTTAGTTTATCACTTCTTTAAAAGGGGCAAGGATACTTAATGTATCAAATAATGGGACTAAGTTTGATACTTGCATGTCTCACCCATTTGAATTAAACTGTCCTGATGCAATTTGTTGAGGCTCCAGTTGATCTTTGCTGATGTTGTCTTGATGAGAGAGAACCAGTTGGAGTCAGGATCTTTGGTGAATGTAAAGACAAGGCCGCAGCCTGGCATAAACTTAGGGGTCCTTAGAAGACTTCTAGTTCAGCATCATCTTCACATCAGGATTTATCAGAAAAACGGAACCCTGGGCGTGATCTAGTGATCGTGATCTTTTAAAGTGTGAAGATGTCACACCCTCAAGATTTGAGTGAGCCAATAAGGAGTTTTACTATGCTTTGTGCTCTAGCAGGGCATTTGAATATGTAATTCGATTGGGTGTTTAAGAGAAGAACCTTCAATATTCATATAATACTAATGTGTCACAGAGTTAGCAAAATGTAATGTAAATTAACAAATAGGGAAAGAAAAATGGATTTCATAGAAAACGCATAGTAAGTTAACCTTTGATGACTCTTTAGCTAGAATTATGTTCAGTAGGTCAAATATGGACTACTGTCAGTGTTGACAGAACCGGGCTAATATGGTCATACTTCCTGGTTATAGAAAGAACTCTAGCTGCTCCATTTTGGTCCAGCTAGAGTTTGTTTATTAAGCGTGCAGGGCAACCACCCAGTAGAGCATTACAATAATCTAGCCTTGAGGTCATGAATGCATGAACTAACTTTTCTGCATTTGTCATTGAGAGCATATGTCGTAATTTAGATATATTTTTAAGATGGAAGAATGCAGTTTTACAGATGCTAGAAACGTGGCTTTCAAATGAAAGATTAGTATAAAAAAGCACACACAGGTTCCTAACTGACGACAAATACTTGACAGAACATTCATCAAGTGTTAGACAGTATTCTAGGTTATTACGTGCGGAGGCTTTTGGTCCAATAATTAGAATCTCTGTTTTTTCCAGAGTTAAGTAGTAGAAAATTACTAGTCATCCAATTTTTTATATCAGTTATGCATTTCGTTAATTTTGTGAATTGGTAAGTTTCGTCGGGGCGCAAAGAAATATATTATAAAATTTTAACTAAATATGATGTTTTAAACGGGAAAAACATGATTAAATTTCCAGATATTTTACTTGTGTATAAATTTTTTCATGGTATGGCCCCACCTCTGCTTGATGAGTTCATTAGACAAAATCACAAATCTATTAGAGCTAGTACTAGAGGGGGTTGTACAATAGCACATAGAAGAAGTGCTTTAGGGCAGTCAAACTTTTCTTATAGAGCAGCACATACTTGGAATACTAAACCCATTACTAAGAAAAATTACATCTTTTTATTCTTTTTCTGCATCTGTAGACAATGGACATGGATAATCTAAAATGTCCTCATTAAACTACTAATTTACTTTCATTAGTAGTGGCTTGTTTTTTGTCTGCTTAAATTTGAAGTAATCTCGTGTTTGTGTTAATATCCTCTGGTTATGGCTATGTTTACTGGAAAGTGCTTTTATATGATTCTTAATGTTTTACGTACAGTACTTTATGGTAATTCCATGGTTTTATCAATTGTAGGCATATGGACTTTTTTTTAAAACCATGAACCAGCCAGTGACTACAGAATAAACAAACTTAAATTTACCTGATGGACTTAAGTCCTCATGTTAATTAATGTGCATTGTCCCTTATGAAAAAAAAATTGATTTGCTAATCCAAATATGAAGTGAATTGCAGTAATCAAATTACTTTTTAAAAATTCTTCAAAAAAGAAATTTGTGTACTTTTGCACAAAGTTGAAGCTGAAAAAAAAAGCATAATTTGACCACCAAATTTATCTGCTTGTCAAATTTCAAACCTTCATCAAAAACAACATCCATTTTTTTTTTTACCCATGGCTTCACAGATAATAGTAACTCACCAAGGTTTATTTTGGGTGCATTAAATGAATCTGACGGACCAAACAATAATTTTCATTTTAAAGTTCATTAAAGTTCAAAAAGAGACAACCAGGCCTTTACATCCGACAAACAGGCCATGAGAGCTTCAAGACCATATGAATTTCATTTTAGGGGCAGATAAATGCAGCACTCAAATCTAAAAGCACAAGCACAGCATAGTCCCCAGAGTCACCAGTTTATAGAACATCATTTAAAACCTTCACCAGTGCTGTCTCTGCAGAGTGCTGTTTTCTAAAAACCAGTTTGAAAACTTCAAAGATCTTATTTTCACCTAGAAATCTTTGTAACTGTTGTAGAACTGTTTTCTCCTAAATCTTTGTGATAAAGGATAGGTTGTAAATAGGTCTAAGATTGGCTAAAACTGTGGGGTCTAGATTAGTTTTTTTTGTTTTTTTTTAGCATGGGACGAACTGTAGCATGTGTTACCAAATCAGGTACTATACCTGTTTCAGGACATCAATTGATCATAGTCAGGAGATGAGGACCAATTGCAAAAAAAACTTGTTTAAGTAAATACAGGGGAATAACATCAGTAGAGGAGCCAGTCTAACCAGGGCTCAGATCTTGGTTTATGTTGTCTTTACAGGTGCCAATGAGACTAAGACGCTCACACAGATGGAGTTAAGCCTAGACATGCAGGTTGCACTAAGTGCAAATAGCCCGCCTTGTTGGCAGAGGCTATTTACTCTAACTCCACCCACTGATGTCTGGTTGGACCAGACAAAATTATGGAAGATGCTGGATAGTCAAGAGTAGCGAAAGTGTAGGGGTAAGGCGCGTGGCAGAAAGTTTTGACGCAAATCAACCTGAGTTCGCTCTACCCACTTTTCCCATCACATATCAGATTGGAAAGGCATGTATTTTCAATAAAAATGAAGAAAATATTCATAAAGTGGAAATAAGTGTCTAATGTGTGTTTAATAATAAAGTGTTTATCAATAATTGTTAGGGGTAGGTGTAGGGAGAGCTTTATTGTTCCAATAAGGCAGCATTCATTTAATAATTTTAATAAATATAATCATTTACACTCTTTGTCATTATTGCATACTGTTTAATGTACAACAACACTGAGGTGCAAATAGTATATACCATTTATAAGTATAAATAGCATCTAACTACTATTTACACTTATTGCAAAGAAAATACTGCTATTTTTACATAGTGTAAATAGAATCTATCACTATTTTAACAGTGTAAATACCAGCTATAATAATCCAGCTATAATCATGCAGGTGATCAGTTTATTTGTACATTTGTACTTTGTACTTAGTGTATATACACTAAGTACAAATAAACTGATCACCTGCATGATTATAGCTGGATGATTATCTCTATAGGCCAGCATATATCGCTAAGAAAATATGCTATTTTCACTTCAGTGTAAATAGAATCTAGTTGCTATTTACATGCTATTTGCACTTAGTGTAAATAGCATCTATTGTTATTTGCACTTAGTGCAAATAGCAGCTAAAAATAATTAAACAGTAAACTTACAAAATGTGGCCTATAGAGATAGTAACTCATTGGTGATTCAGTCTGAGTCTCATAAGGCAGCAAAGAAAATGTATAACTCTGTTTGGATATGTTTGTGTTGGGATGGGGCTAGTAAGGAGAGTATTGCTTTCTTACTGAAAAACTATTTCAGCAGCCATTTAAAAATAAATTGCCCAGAGGGAGTTTATTTTTATTTAGTAATGACAGACCTGTTGTGTAGAACACAACTGAACAAATGAGAAACAGAGTGAACAACACACACACAAATATCTATCTCAAACCAAGCACATATGCAACCAGATGACCATTGTCTGTGTTTGGATACAATGGGATAGTGTTTGTTACACCAACCCATATGGCCTGTCTGTGGGTCAAAGGGGTTACTGCCCACACCTTTAGGGTTAGTTATCTGAGCTGGCTGCATGCTGTTTGTGTCAGTAAGATTTACAATGGCTCACTCATTGGGTCTTTTTGAGAAGTGTAAGCTATTAGTGTTCGGTTGTCAAAGTTCCGGGAATATGCAGGTGATCAGTAGGAGCTGAGATAGCACATTTCATGAATGAATGGATGATTTTGTTCTACATAAATGGTAATCCATACAGTGAATCTAGTAACTGCATTGATCCTGCAAAAGAGAAATTTTATTTGACACAGCAGCACAAAAAGAAAAAATAAATAACATATAAAAGAGTAATTATCCATAAATAGCTAAAACATCAGGAATTCAAAAAATCTAAATATCCAGAATTTTAAAGACCTAAAGGTCAGTCACTAGGTGATCTATATTTAGAACTATTCATGGAGTGGGAGGTCCTGGATGCAGTGGCATTGTGAGGTCTAATTGCTGCTGGGACAAAAGAGCCCTGCAAACACTTTGAGGCACGTGGCTAAATTAATCGGTGGCTGAACGTCCTCCTGAGCCTCCACAGTTTAGCATGGAGAGGATGAGAAGGGTTGTCCATGATCTCTTTCAGCTTACCCCTCATCCTCCTCTCGGTCACTGCCTCCATACTCTCCAGTTCCATCCCCATTACAGAGCTGGCCTTCCTTACCAGCTTACCTAGTTTAAACCCTTCTAGAAGTGTTAATTGGAACATTAGTAGAGGCAGATGGAGATACAGCCTGTATTGATAAGTCAAATCTGTTAAAAAACTGGTTGAACTTGTTCGCTTGACATGGTGTTCCTTCAACTTCTACAGCTGACCTTTCTATGCCTTCTCCACTTCCCTCCACACTTTCCTTGAATTATTCTGTTGCAACCTCCCCTCAATTATATTCTTGTAGAAGTCCTTAGCCCTCCTCAGCTCCTTCTGTCAAATTAAATAAAATGTTATTTATAAAGCACATTTAAAATCAACCTTGGTTGGCCAAAGTGCTGTACATGAAAGTAAAAAGAAAAACAAGAAACAAAAAAGTTACAGAAGATTAAAAACACAAGAGAAAAGATGCGTTTTTAGCATGGATTTAAATTCTAATGTAGGAGCTGTTTTAACAGTAGTGGTGGGTTGTTCCACAGCTTAGGGCCAGCCACTGCAAAAGCTCGATCACCCCTGCGTTGTAGGCGAGATCGTGGGACAGACAAGAGATGATGATCTCTTGATCAAAGTGATCTGGGGCCGTATTCACGAAACATTTTATCTTACCACTAAGAGTTCTCCTAAATGGCAGTAAAAGTTCTTAGTTAAGAGTTTTGTCTTAAAACCTATTCACAAAGCTACAGAGATCAACTTTTACTAAGGAATAGAGAGAAGTCTTAAAGGATTAGTTCACTTCAGAATGAAAATTTCCTGATAATTTACTCACCCCCATCTCATCTCATCAAGATGCTCATGTCTTTCTTTCTTCAATCGAAAAGAAATTAAGTTTTTTGAGGAAAACATTCCAGGATTTTTCTCCACATAATTGTTTTCAATGGCGACCAACGGGTTGAAAATCCAAATCAATGCAGTTTCAAAGGGCTTCGAAGGGCTTCAAAGGGTCATTTTCTAAAAAAAAGAAACATTTATATACATTTTAACCTCAAATGCGCGACTGCGGTGTTGTTCTTCTTTGCGGCGTATGACGTCATCACGTCGGAAAGGTCACGAGGAAAGGTGGAAGTACCAACCCAGTGCCGAAAAACTCCATTGGATGTTCTCCTCCAACTCTAAAATTGTCCGACATTGTTGTTTTACCTTTATTTTTGCAAAGGGCGTTTGATTTAGTCGTTGCACGTTCGTTTTAACACTGGGTCGGTACTTCAACGTACGTTCCGTGCGTGATCTTTCCGACATGATGGCGTCATATATCATGCAAAAGCAGAACACCGAAGTCGCACATTTGAGGTTAAAAAGTATATAAATGTCTATTTTTTTTTCCGAAAATGACCGATGGATTTGCTAGACCTTATTCCTCAGCCAGGATCGTGCAGAGCCCTCTGAAGCCCTTCGAAGCCCTTTGAAACGGCATTGATTTGGACCTTCAACCCGTTGGTTGCCATTGAAAACCATTATGTGGAGAAAAATCCTGGAATGTTTTCCTCAAAAAAATTAATTTCTTTTCGACTGAAAAAAAGAAAGACATGAACATCTTGGATGAGATGGGGGTGAGTAAATTATCAGGAAATTTTCATTTTGAAGTGAACTAATCCTTTAAACTAAGAGTAAGGGCGGGGTTGACCTCGTTGCTATGGATGATGTCAACACGTTTATTAACTATGCCCACAGTGATTGGCTGATAGGGGAGGAGTACTGTCAGTGATTTAATAATAGAAATTGTGTAGAACGAGGTTTCATGTTGCCATATTCAAATAAAGTTTTTAAAATAAAAATGTTGCCATATTCAAATAAAGATTTTAAAAAGTAGGTCAAGTGTCACTAACTAAACTAGTATATGTTCAGCTAATTGTCAGCCTCTTACATGTCTGCATCTCGAGAGATTGCAGAATTCAAGCGAAAATTGTTTTATAAACAAAGTTTGTGAGGAGCACATTCAAATGGTCTATCTAATCAGCGCGAGAGGAGGTATATACACAGCCGAGAGCCGACTCACCTAGTTACCTCGACAGTTTTCTGGATCCTTCCGCCACCCCGACACCTCACTCTCAGTTGGCGATACGGGGCAGAACTCTGGGTTGGGGCTAAATTCCACGGTTGGAGCCCTCGGACAGCACGCCAAATACGCTTATATTCTTTCTCTATTCGATCATTTGTAAGTGTGAACTCGTGAAAACAACTGCCACAGATAATCGGACATTATTTATTTATTTATTAAAGATTTATTTTTTGGCGTTTTATTGTAGATTAAAATCTATAAATCAAAATATGAATTGCATTTAATCAGAAAAGGTTCAGCACCCAAGGCTCTATCGCCTACTTCCGGATTGCAGCAACATCCATTTGGATTGTTTAGTGATTTGGTCTTAGTGACATAGGAGTCCTCTTACTACTCCTAATGTTTCACAGATTTAGGAGCTAGTTTTACTGCTAAAATGCTTTGTGAAATACTCTTAGAGCAAAAATTTAGGAGTCCTAAAATTATTTTTAAGAGTTTCTCCTAAATCGGCAAGTTAGGAGCTACTTTTAGCCTTAAGATGTTTTGTGAATACGGCCCCTGGATCGTAACAGTTCATTAGGGCCCGAGCACCGATGGTGTGAGGACCCTATTGTAATTGCTCAGTCTATTATTATTCTTCTCCAAAATGAATCGCATTTTTGAGGGCCTAAACATGCTCGAAAACTCACAAAACTTTGCACATGTGTCAGAAGTGGTGAAAATTTACATCTGATGTGGGTTTTAAACCCAGGTGAAAAGGAAATATATTTAAATTGTGCTTTTTTGGACATAATATATTTAAATTATACTATACTAAATGCATATTAAATGTATTATTTTGTATATATATATTTATATATTATACAATATATTTTAATATATTAAATTCTGCTAAAATGGAACAACTTTACATTTAGTGCAATTTAAATGTATTTCTTTAAAATTCATTTAAAATATATTTATTTATTTTAATGTGCTTCGAGAACATTTCAATAGCATTTTAGTTCATTAGAAATGCGTTAGTATTACACTACTAGTATATTATAAAGCTGTTTTTTTCAGTATTCAAAATGGTATAAAAAGTGCAAAATCATTAAATATAAATGTTAAGACACGTACACACTTTGAAATATAGAAAACTTTAATGTAATGTACTATATCGTTATATACATTAAAAAAATAAATTCCTTGAGTACATTAAAAAAGTACAGCAGCATACATAATCTCTTGACAAATACATTATAATAAATGAAAGATCAGTGAAATGCTATGGCAGAGCTATTTCCATCCACTTGTAGAACATTTAAGTTATACCTGTATTACTGAAAAGCACACTATGAATATGACATCACTGAATAAAAGTTACTGGAAAACAAAGTCCAGGTGAAAAGGACATACTATTAAATGTATTAAAAATGCACTTGAAATTCAAGTAGTATGTTTATATAATTGAGTAATCCACGTGTGAAGAATGGACCCCTGGTTTCCTTGGTTTTATCTGCTTGAACAATTGTTGTTTGCACTGTTGTTCTGTGCAACTTTTGTTCTCATCTGATAAATCGCTGATCACTTAGCATCAACCCTAGATACTCTAGCAGCGCTGAGCAGTGATGGACAGTAAAAATATATTTCTACTTCATTACTGTATTTAAGTACATTTTTCAAGTATCTATAATTTATTAGAGTATTTTTCTTTCGGGAAACTTTTACTTCACTACATTCACTACAAGCATAATATGGTACTTTTTACGCCACTACATTCCATAAAAAAAAACATTTTTCCTTGTTAATATGAACTGAAGAAATCACCACCACCTCTGAGACGCAAGAGCAATGTTCGATTTATGAACTAGTTGATTCTTTCCAGTGAACCTGCTGAATTAGTTCACAAATAACTGATCCAGTTGCAACTGCTCTAGAGTCATCAACTCACTGATTCAATGATCCAGTCAAAATGAGCCAAGATTGAGCGTGCAACTTATGAATTTTAGTATTGATTATTGTCAATGAAATCATATTTATGGTAATATATGTCATATGTCAGTTATTTGTGAACTAAATCTGCTGTAAATGGATAAGCCTTGGCCATTGAAATGCTGAAATGTGGATATGTCCACATTTGTGTCACTGTCTGTCACTGTCAGGCTGTTTTAACAAAAAATAACATTTATGTAATTAATGCCCATGCAATTTACTCACTGCTTTAGCATTTAACATTTTCCTCTTAAAATGATGAAGCACTTAGCCTCATGTGACATCTTTACATTGTATTTTTATACTACAGTGCGTGCATAATTATTAGGAAAGTCGATATTTTCATGGTGTGAGCTGGCAATGAAAGTTGGATCAAAATGCAGCAAAACTGATTTTATTTAACAACAAAACAAAGACGGGGTTAGGGTTATTCAAAGGCAGAAAAAAAGCAACAGCTTTACAAACGCAAAAACATACATGACAAGGAACTGAGGAAAACTGAGGGCTCAAATACACAGTATAACAAAGCAGACTAAAAACAGGTGTGCAACTAAATCAGTAACCACGGTAACAAATGAAGAGCGGGAAAATGGGGAACAAAGGAAACAGAAACAGAATACAGGAAAACAAGGTGATACAAACTAAAAGTCCATTGAAAACTAAACAGAAACTCAGGCAAAACGATTACAGATTGGATTAGCGGTTTAAAAGTTATTAAACATTTCAGAACGATAGTTATTTTTAGCCACAGGCGGCTGTCTCGGTCTTTAAGGGTTAAAGAAAGGCTTTCTACAAAACAAAACTTAATGAAGTGGTCAAAATCATGTCTGACCCACTCCTTGTCTTCTGACATATTGCACATCTTATGATGTGTCCTTTCTTACTCGTGCTGTTCACTTTTCATAATCAACATAGATTAAATTAAAAAATAACATTAGGCTATAATATGAAACAAAATACGTTTTAATGGTTTTTAACACTAATGAAGGGGCTCGCGAACGACTGACATCTCTCTCTTTTCAAACTGATTACATAAACAGAGAATATTTGTTACATTATTTAAAACCTGATATTTCAACGTTTCTTTAGACATACAGTGGGGAGAACAAGTATTTGATACACTGCCGATTTTGCAGGTTTGCCCATTTACAAAGCATGCAGAAGTCTGTAATTTTTATCATAGGTACTCTTCAACTGTGAGTGACGGAATCTAAAACAAAAATCCAGAAAATCACATTGTATGATTTTTAAGTAATTAATTTGCATTTTATTGCATGACATAAGTATTTGATACATCAGAAAAGCAGACCTTAATATTTGGTACAGAAACCTTTGTTTGCAATTACAGAGATCATATGTTTCCTGTAGTTCTTGACCAGGTTTGCACACACTGCAGCAGGGATTTTGGCCCACTCCTCCATACAGACCTTCTCCAGATCCTTCAGGTTTCGGGGCTGTCGCTGGGTAATACGGACTTTCAGCTCCCTCCAAAGATTTTCTATTGGGTTCAGGTCTGGAGACTGGCTAGGCCACTCCAGGACCTTGAGATGCTTCTTACGGAGCCACTTCTTAGTTGCCCTGGCTGTGTGTTTCAGGTCGTTGTCATGGTGGAAGACCCAGCCACGACCCATCTTCAGTGCTCTTACTAAGGGAAGGAGGTTGTTGGCCAAGATCTCGCGATACATGGCCCCATCCATCCTCCCCTCAATACGGTGCAGTCGTCCTGTCCCCTTTGCAGAAAAAAAAAGAATGATCCCCAAAGAATGATGTTTCCACCTCCATGCTTCACGGTTGGGATGGTGTTCTTGGGGTTGTACTCATCCTTCTTCTTCCTCCAAACACGGCGAGTGGAGTTTAGACCAAAAAGCTCTATTTTTGTCTCATCAGACCACATGACCTTCTCCCATTCCTCCTCTGGATCATCCAAATGGTCACTGGCAAACTTCAGACGGGCCTGGACATGCGCTGGCTTGAGCAGGGGGACCTTGCGTGCGCTGCAGGATTTAAATCCATGACGGCGTAGTGTGTTACTAATGGTTTTCTTTGAGACTGTGGTCCCAGCTCTCTTCAGGTTATGACCAGGTCCTGCCGTGTAGTTCTGGGCTGATCCTTCACCTTCCTCATGATCATTGATGCCCCACGAGGTGAGATCTTGCATTGTGCCCCAGACCGAGGGAGATTGACCGTCATCTTGAACTTCTTCCATTTTCTAATAATTGCGCCAACAGTTGTTGCCTTCTCACCAAGCTGCTTGCCTATTGTCCTGTAGCCCATCCCAGCCTTGTGCAGGTCTACAATTTTATCCCTGATGTCCTTACACAGCTCTCTGGTCTTGGCCATTGTGGAGAGGTTGGAGTCTGTTTGATTGAGTGTGTGGACAGGTCTTTTATACAGGGAACGAGTTCAAACAGGTGCAGTTAATACAGGTAATGAGTGGAGAACAGAAGGGCTTCTTAAAGAAAAACTAACAGGTCTGTGAGAGCCGGAATTCTTACTGGTTGGTAGGTGATCAAATACTTATGTCATGCAATAAAATGCAAATTAATCATTTAAAAATCATACAATGTGATTGTCTGGATTTTTGTTTTAGATTCCGTCTCTCACAGTTAAAGTGTACCTATGATAAAAATTACAGACTTCTACATGCTTTGTAAGTAGGCAAACCTGCAAAATCGGCAGTGTATCAAATACTTGTTCTCCCCACTGTATGCCTTATGTTTGTGTGACAAGTATTCACTAAGTTACAGTTCATTTTCTGGACTTCATTGACAGAGAGGCTGCAGATCGCGCATCATGTTTGTTTTCTTTATTTTGCAAAAAGCACAACATTTTGTTTTTATTGTGAGTATACACAAATAAAAGTAGAAACTTAACATATTATAATGATGTATAACACTGCCTGAATGACCAAAATCGACGGAGTATTTTGAGTCTCTTTCGCACTGATAAGAAAAAAAACAAGTGTTAAGGTGAAGAATTAGGTGTGAAACCATCAAGAACCCTTTAGAGTGTATTCACACTTGTAGTTTGGTTCTCTTGGTTATTTTGGTCCAGACCAAAAAAGAAAAGGATACATTTAGTCCTGGTTCACTTAGCGTTCACAATGACACAGAACCTAAAGATACAAAAAAATAAATAAATAAATAAAATAACGGCTTTTATGACGTATATTTTGCGACGGAACTTGTCGAACGTCCAAAACAATGCTGTGTGCTGGGCTAAATGCACTCACTGTATGTGCGTACATATGATGGTATATAATGGAGCTGACAACTCGTGAAGAGCTTGTAAAATGGGCTGTGATGGGCAACATTGTGACTATGATGAGAAAAAACAGATATGATGTTTGAGCATTCTGTCCTTTTAAGGGTCGCATCTTGTGACATCATGTCCTGTTTTTGGTTCGTTTACATGTCCGTGTTGCGTTCATATTTCAGTCGAACCGCACCAGAGTTTGTTTGAAAGCGGACCAAGACCCATGTTTTCAGGGATCTCTGGCTGCTTGTTTGGTGCGCAACAGAGTTCACACGGCAGCGTTCACACTTATTCAAATAAACCGCACTAACAGCAATCGCACCAGAGTTCGTTTTAATTGAACCAAACCTGCCAAGTGTGAACACACCCTTAGTCTCCAGTGCCACCATTTTCCAGAACAGCAACCTACCTGGAGTCTACAGAAGTAGAAGGTGTCAGGTTCTCAGAGCCTTTGCTAAGGTAAAGAATCCTGAAACATGGCCCCCTATTTCATAAGAATCAGAAGCGGAAGTGTTTTGAAATACATGAAGACTGATTTGAATTCACCTTCCTGAATCTGTCAGTAAGTTTTGGAGGTTAATTTTAAGTACATCTCCTACCCTGAAAGGTCTGTCTTGCTTATTGTTAGTAGCAGCTCACACCAGTGGCGTGCACAGACCTCCGTGGGGGCAGGGGAGGTGAGGGTTGTGTTGGTTAACTCGCTTCTGGTAGAAATTAGAAACCGCGTTTGCGGGGGCACTGCGGTGCGATCGAAAAGGGCACTTTCACGATTAAAGGGGCAGGGGCTCAAGTCTTTTTACAGTTAACATTACATTCATGCAACTATTTCTATAGTCACTTTTCACAGACATTGTGGTAGCAGACTGATATACCCAGACATATACAAATGTACACTCAACCTTCACTGTTCACAGAGGAATACTCTGCAGCTGTTACCCTGATAAATACAAGAAGACTTATTCGGAAGGTCATAAGATGCTATTATGATGCTATTATGTCTGTTTGGCTATCTGTCTCAATAGTTGTCTATCAGTCAACATGTGTTCATGAGTGTTTGTTAATATACTATGATTTCCACATAGTGGAAGAAAATATGTTTGTGTCCATATGAGATATGTTCAAAAGGATCAGAAATGTGAATTTAAATGTAGTAGGCCTAAATGTAGAGCAGTAAATTCAGTGAGAGTGCTGTAACAATCTGAATACCCAACCAAATTTCACAAGCAAGAAGTCTATTCAGAGTTGGGTTTCCCAATAGAGCCGGTGAGTGTCTCACCTGATTCATTTCAACTGTGAGGCAACAGCTTGGATCATTATTATCGATTAGCTCATCACTGACTCACCAGTGGAGACAGCACTCTGCTTCCAGTTGGACCACAGCAGACTCTGTAAGCAAGATAAGCAGGCTATGCTGTGCTTCATGTTTGCGGTGGTTTCAGATGTCGTTGTTCTCTCGCTTATATGAGGGGCCCTGCCTCAAGCAAAATTACACGTTTTCTCAAATGTTTATATAGATAAAATCTACAGTGGCAGCAAAAACGTGCACATTTTGGGTACTTAGTCACCATGATATCAAAATTGACAATTCTTATTTTGGAAACTTAATATTACAGTCTTTATTAGAAAATGATTTATCTGTGCAAATGTTTTTTATTTTTATTCATATACCCTCGTATTCATTCATCAAAAATTCCCCTCCCCCTTGCAACATCTCTTCTCTAGGGGTGTAACTGTACACATATTCGTACAGAAAAGTTTTGATAGGGGTCTTGGATGTGCACTGAATTAATGCAGTGTGGTTTAACCACTACATGTGTGGGACTTCTGTGTGTGTGGAACTTAATTTGAAACTTCAGTTTCCCCCTAGCATCTTTTGCAAAGGACCAGATTGTTGGTTCAGTTAGCTACTAAGGCTCACCAGTATATCGACTTTGTAAGGTATATCAATATGTTTTAAAATGAGATAAATGAATGGCCAATACCGTTTATATCCATATACTTAGATTTTGCAAAAGTATATGAAAAATAATGGAGGATGTAGAATAAGCTGCTGCAGGAAAAGTACACAATCTAAGTTGTCCTAAAGATGAGACATGCTTTATATTAAGTGCTTCAAACTAACTCAGACTAAAGCAGATTTCCTCCTTTCAAAGGTTACTTGTTAGAACTAAATAAACTTTAATAAAGTTATTTTTAGAATGAGAGTACATGGAAAGCTTTGAAATAACAGTAACAATGATGAAATCTCTGCTGTTTTTGTTTGTCAGACAAATGCAGTTGTAACCTACAATATTTTGTTTGTGGATTTAACATTTGTAGATGGTCTACAGCAATGGAGTAGTCAACACAGCAGGTGGCTTGACTTCATTTGAAGGATGCTGCGTATAGCTTCCAAGCTCACACTACAGAACTGTAAGACTAGCTGAATTGCTATGGTGCTCACACTACACAACAAGGTTTCTTGTCATCTCTTGTCGTCTTGTCATAGCAGCACGCATACTACACAACACAACTCTGACGAGGTACACAAACAAAAAGACATTTGGTCAATAGGTAGTCCTGATGAATAGCGAAAAATAAATTATTGAATTTAATGCACTGATTGGCTGGAAATAAAGAAAAATCCAGCCAAAAGTTCTGTTTTTCATCAACACCTCTGTCTACAAACAATAATAAAAATGTCTTTGAATTGTTTATTTGGGGGTTTTCTCAGCAAATATTGATATGTGATCAATTGCTGTTAATTAGATTAATTGATCAGCACGTCATGTAATTATTCAGATTAAAAATTAATTGATTGACAGCCCTAATTGTCAGCCCTAAAGGGGGAAAAAAATGGTAACACTTTCTATGCAGCCCATGCTTATATAACCACAACTTATTTGGAAAGGTTGCAATAAAAAAGTCTTTGGTGACATCGAACAGAAATCTCATGCACCTACAATTTGCCAGGCATTACTGGAACTTTCATTGGAACTGGGTGTTAGGACCAGAGATGAGACCAAAATAAAGCTTTTTGGAAAAACTCCAGAGTAACATATATGTCTACCTCAGATGTAACGTTTGATCTGTACGTCAGCATCAGGGAATAACATTATAATCTCGTTCACAGTAGAGAAAGCTGCTTACATGTACAAAAGTAACCGTGAAAACTTCGATGTAAACACTGCTTTTGTGTCTTTATCAGCTTTTCCATATATATATACTGGCCCTGATAATCATCACAAATAGTATGGCTTGCTCCATTTCTGTAAATCCATTTAATGAATGAATGACTCTCTCTACACTTTGCTCTGGTCTTCGTCAACAGCCGCTTGCACCACCTGCTGGTGAGGTCGACTAACAGCAGATGGAGATTATGCTCGGTAATCTACTGCTATTCCTGCAGTTCCCGGATGTGAACTGTTGATTTTTCTGTCGAATTTGTGGAAGCGAATTTGTAAAGCGAAATAAAATGGACCGAAAATTGCCTGTTATATTATAGGTTGTATTTTTAAACAGAATTAATATTTTGGAAGTGAAATCTGAGAGGTGAATATGGATTATTGAATTTTTAATAATGAAAATGTGTGTGACATGTTTTGAATTGAAATATTCACATCTAAAAAAATCCTTAATTTGAATAAAATCGAACAACATGGATTAAATGGAGCACCAAGTGGCAAGCGAATGCACATATTATGACCTTTTTTGTAATATATAATTGTGTAAGAGCTACTAGACCACGCCCGAAAGGTGCATGACACACTGAAGGAAAATTAAAATTAAAATTAAAATTAAAAAGTGTCACATGACCCCTTTTAAACTAATGAAACGTCTGTAAATTCACCTTTCGTCATGCTTCTGAGCCATATTATTTTGGCTGACTACTAGTCTGATGACCATAGATATGCAGTATAAAGAGGCAGCTGTACATGATGTTGTGTAAAGTGCAATATAAGTAAAGGTGACTTGACTTGACTTTCACAGACCGAATATATGCTGTTGTTGTTGTTGAATCACAGCTAATTTATCCATACTTGCGTGAGCTGTTCGTTATTTTGGGGCAGAGAAATAAAGGGAGGGGTGTGTTTGTTTGGGTGTCGATTTCAAATATCAACAGTGTTTCTCAGAAATCGCTTACTACACGTTTAACCCTTGCGCGTCAATTAAAAAAAGTTACACATAGGTCCATAGAGGACAAAAATGTCCATGTCAAAAAACTGTCATAAAAAATGAATATTGGGAGCACAGAGTTAAGTTTGGTCTCATTTTAAAGAAGACCCTTGGCAGATTATTGTTGAAGTGAAAAAAAGTTATAAAGTGAAACCAAAAAAAAAGTTATAGAGATTTAAGTTTATGAAAATGATTTATGAACATTATTTTATAAACAATATATATTTATAAAACATGTTGAAAGATGTTGAACTCTAAAACTGCTAGAAAATCAAAGCCGTACATCTAAACAAGCTGTGTTCCAAATTTGAGGTTGACATCTCAAAAAATGAGCTCTCAGTAAGATTTTGTTTTGGCGCAGTGCCAACTTTTTTTCCCATTAGATGCCAGCAAAACTCCACTGGTGCGCACAGTGTTTGGATTTGTTATTTGCTGTTGAGTTTTTCTCTCTTAAATATTACAAGCACACACACGCACACCCACACACAATTTTTTTATTACATACATACACACCACACTCTGATATCCATACCAACACACCCACACAGTTATAGCTGCATAATTTATCCAATTGTCTTTATAATATGCATAAAAAGAAAACAGGAATAAAGTGAGTATTTGCTTTATACGCCAAACCTGAAAAAATGGCACCATCTAGTAAAAAATAGTAAACATTTTAATTTTGAAGCCTTGCCAAGAGAATAAAAGCCTATTAACAAAGATTGCAACATTTTATAGTTAAATGGCAATGGGATTAAAAAATTAATGGGTTTCAGTGGGGACATTTTTGTCCAAAAGGCGCTGAGAGGAAGTATTTTGTGTACCTAGTGCAAAATAGTTTTTTAAAGGAAATGGGGGTGAAATATTAAAATTCCAATAAAAATACACACCTGTGGCAAATTGTATGCAGTTAGCATTAACACAGGCAAAGTTATCAAAAAAACAAAACTGAAAAAGCCAAAAATGTCCATAAGGATGCACAAGGGTTAAAAGTATTAATTGGATAAAGCCTTAATTATGTGCAATTGTGCATTAATTGCATTGTACGATTTAAATTTATCATTTAATGTTGATGGTATTAACATTTAAATAATGTTTTCTCACCTGCTCTAGGTCCACCGGGCAAAAGGGGAAGAAGAGGACGCAATGGAGACCCCGGTGAGTGTTCTTTTTTTTTTTTTTTTTTTTTTTTTTAACTGTTTGTAAGGTATTAGACTGGTTGTCTGACTCAGTGGCCAAACTTTTAAAATGTTAAATTATGAAAATGGTTTGTGGGCCTTAGTCTGTGGGATGGTTAGTAAATGTTCCCCTTAACCACAATTTCCAAGTGCTTGGAGGAGTCTTTCAGTAGAATTGTATGCCAGCATTGGATTCTCTGACATTCCAAAGGGTTTGGTTTATTACATTAGCTGTTACCACCGGTTCCGTTTTACCGGACCTCCAGTTAGAGGTGCAGACACAGGCCAGCCACACAAATGCTGTTCAAATGGGCCCAACCACTTTCTGGAATACACGTGTAAGTGGCACCACAAACGCATGCAGTGTGAAATAGTTCCAGAATCACATTAAATGGAACAACAGAGTCTTTAATCCAAACTATGTATTTACTGAGTACCAATGGTATTCTGAAGTGGAACATGTGGGTTATACAAGGACTGCCTTTTTTATTACCCTCTACCCTCCATAAAAAGCTAATTCAAATGACTGCATGTAATCCACTAGATTCCTGTTTGATTTTCTTATGTAAATTTCTCTTGTAAAAAATCTTTGTTTGAATCTGTAAGTGTGACACATTAGATGGCCAGTGGTCTACCAGGGCCAGTGTAAAGATAAAATTGGGCAATCCTTCTATTATGCAGGAACAATAACCTCATGTTTTTTGCAGAAACAGCAAGTTATATGGCTAGGATGAGAAAGCTTTGTCTGATGGGCCAATATCTATATGAGCCAAAATGACCACACACACCTCCATGATGTGGTCAGGCCAAGCCAAAACAAATCACTTGATCCTCACATAAAGAATTAATAACTCTGGATGTTTCCTCTTACTTAACATGCCAATGATCTATTTGATCTGATTTGTTACACACACTCGCCCTCATAATTCTTAGTAGGGTTAGGCGATATGGACAAAAAAACATTTCTCTGTATTTTTGGTCCGAATGGCAATATATAATGTACATCTTTTGTATGATATATATATATATATATATATATATATTTTATTTTAAGAAATATGATTTCATATCCTGCCCAATGTTGTTGTACAAATATTGTTAATTTTGAAGGCTATGAAAACAAATAAAGTGAATGTAACCCTGTAAGTTGTGCTATTATGTACAAAATTGTTAAAATCACTTTACATTCTAACAACATTACAATCTAAAAAAAATAAAAATTAATGCTTTTAAAAGCACAAGTTAAAAACAAAATCACGAATTAAATTTTAAGTGGTAAGAGGAACATTATCACGTGTGGTTGCAAGTAAACAGACGAAGATGATGAATAAAGTTCCAACACCAAGTTTAATAATAATATTCCACAAAACAGGCAAACAGGCAGGAGCAACACACACTAAACGTAGACGTGACCAGACAATGAGTGCAGGCAAGGATCCAACTTAAATAGACTGATGAAACAAGGTAATTAATCAAACACAGCTGAAACCAACAAACTCATAATGACAGAAACCATAGTAACCAAGGAGTGGTCGGAAAATGAACTCATGAGTCCATGATAACTAAGACAAACTGAACATAACTGTGACATTACACCCCCCTCCGGCAAGACGTGGCCAAGCGTCGTAACTGATAAAGAGCAGAGGGAGGGATGGAGGGGGTTTTGGAGGTTTTGGAGGTGGACGAGGATGTGGCGAAGGGATGGTGACAGAGGAATGGTGGCAAGTGGACGACGATTCCCTGGTGCCGATGATGAACTGACCCAGCAGTGACGACAGCCCATGGAAGAGTTGAGTGAGGGAGGAGCCAAGATGGTTTTGTGGCTGACAGCTGGGGGACGACTGAAGGAGAGGAGGCCGATGGATCCATAGGTGCAGACGGAGGGCCGATGGAACTGAGCGACATCGCTGGCACTGGAGAACTAGGTGATGCCGCGGTGACGAGCGTCGGAGGCGGAGCCAGAGTACCCGAGGACTGGGGCGATTCCGGTGTGACTGAGGACAAAGGGAAGGAGGAACCTGCTGCAGCTGTAGGGGTGGAGGGACGGAGCACAGCGGATGGCCCGTGGCAGAAGTAGAGTGATGACTGACCAAGTGGGAGCCGGTGGGACGAAGGAACCCAGTGAAGCCTCAAGGCCGAGGGTCTCTGGTGGAGCCAAAAGTGGGAGGAGCCAAGGCGAAACTGACAGGTCGACGGGCCGAGATGGAGTGAAGTTATCCGAGGCCCGGAGGCGGAGCCGCAGGATCCTCTTGCAAAGGTTCTGCTGGTGGTTGTACGACCTGAGGCTCGACGTCACGGCAGGGCTCTTTGTCCACATTCACTACTCCCTCGCCCACTGATGTCGCGGGCTCACACCCCTGGTCAGACTCACTGTGGGGCTCCTCTTCCAGGGCGATGGTAAGCACTGTCCTCTTCTCCTCTGGCTCACTCATCGCGGTGGGTGGTCCCTCTTCATCTCACGTGAATTCTCTGCGGTCGATGGTGGTGATTCAGGGTCTTGTTCTGGCTGTGCTCTGGAATGAGGCAAGACGCTTGCCAGACACCTAATGGCAGCCTTCCTCCAGTTAAGTTCAGAGGTGTCTGGGAGGTCAGTGGGATGGTTAAAATTAGCCCGATCCAGAACAAAAACTTTAGGGTCTCGTCATCAAAGGGGCTGGTGACGGCAAGACGGCACAACTCCTCCGTGTAGGTCAAAAAAATCATGGCTCTTATGAGCCACTGCAGCAAACCTCGCTGCCTCTGCACTTTGAGGTCTGGTCATCTGTCATGGGTGGTTGCAGGTAAACAGACAAAGACGAAGAATAAAGTTCCAACACCAAGTTTAATAATAATATTCCACAAATATTCCAACTCACACTAAACGTACAGTGGGGAGAACAAGTATTTGATGCACTGGCGATTTTGCAGGTTTTCCTACTTACAAAGCAGGTAGAAGTCTGTAATTTTTATCATAGGTACACTTCAACTGTGAGAGACGGAATCTAAAACAAAAATCCAGAAAATCACATTGTATGATTTTTAAATAATTAATTTGCATTTTATTGCATGACATAAGTATTTGATCACCTACCAACCAGTAAGAATTCCGGCTCTCACAGACCTGTTAGTTTTTCTTTAAGAAGCCCTCCTGTTCTCCACTCATTACCTGTATTAACTGCACCTGTTTGAACTCTGAGAGAGCTGGGACCACAGTCTCAAAGAAAACCATTAGTAACACACTACGCCGTCATGGATTAAAATTCTGCAGCACACACAAGGTCCCCCTGCTCAAGCCAGCGCATGTCCAGGCCCGTCTGGATGATCCAGAGGAGGAATGGGAGAAGGTCATACGGTCTGATGAGACAAAAATAGAGCTTTTTGGTCTAAACTCCACTCGCCGTGTTTGGAGGAAGAAGAAGGATGAGTACAACCCCAAGAACACCATCCCAACCGTGAAGCATGGAGGTGGAAACATCATTCTTTGGGGATGCTTTTCTGCAAAGGGGACAGGACGACTGCATGCTTTGTAAGTGGGCAAACCTGCAAAATCAGCAGTGTATCAAATACTTGTTCTCCCCACTGTAGATGTGACCAGACAATGAATGCAGGCAAGGATCCAACTTAACTAGACTGATGAAACAAGGTAATTAATCAAACACAGCTGAAACTAACAAACTCATAATGACAGAAACCATAGTAACCAAGGAGTGGCGGGAAAATGAACATAGGAAATACAGGAATACAAACTAAAAGTCCATGATAACTAAGACAAACTGAACATAACTGTGACAAATATACATTCACCAACTGAGTTTAGTAATTTTATTAATTTTACAGTTACTGCTATAATAAAAATTACTTGCATGTAGGTTTAAAATTCCACATATGGAACATTTAATGTCCAACAACAAATATTTAGCAAAATGTATATTATCATAATTATTGTGCTCCTAGTGGGTCTCATTCACTAAGCATGCGTACGCACAAATTTGTGCGTGAAATAGTACGAACGATTTTAAGAACAAATCACAATTCACCAAAGATTTCGTAATATTTTTTTTTCTAAATTTACGAAAAAATATAGGAACAACTGAAACCACACGTATGCAAAAAGAACTTACTCTGTATGGCTTTATAATCGTGGTAAGAAGTTATGTTTCATCCTAACATGACTATAATTACATTGAAGTATATTGCATTAATTGTATTAAACAATCCATATATAAAATTATATAATGAAATTATTAAATAATACAGTTTAATTTCATCTTAAATACATTCGATCATATACAGTTAAAGAGTAAGAAAAGCTGCGTTATATCTTCAGCTGCGAGATTTCTCTGAATAATGCAGATATACGCATGTGTACAGCTGGCTAATGAGAGCTCTGTAATCTGGATCTTTATAAAAGGTGTTTATTGTGAGAACTGGTGAGAATGGCACACTTGGCATTGCTCGAGGATCGGGCGAGAGTGCGTCTGCAAACAGCGTCAAGTTTGACGAGAGTGACGAAAGGCTGTAAGGAAAGCGTGTGCGGAAAGCCCTTATATGGAGATGGTTTGGGTGTGTTATACTCCGAATACTCCAAATTCACTAACATCAGAACGAGGTTAAGAACAAATTCATGTGCGTACGAACGTTTTGTGAATCAGGCAGATATTTTTCATGAAAAGTTCTCCTGTGCGTACAAATACGAAAGAATCCACGCAATTATTAGTGAATGAGACCCATTGTATCGCGCGCTGTCTGTTTGGCGCGCAGTGGCGCTTGTTCACAGAATTCTGTGAAGTTTAGTGGTGACTCGCTTGCATAACACTCGTCCACTCCTGATAGCAAAATGGAAATATTTGCATGACTTTCTTACATTTGCAGATGGAGAATATACCTATAAAATGTAAGTTATGCACTGAGGAAAACATCTCGGTTACGACTGTAACCTCGGTTCCCTGAAGAGGGAACGAGACGCTGCGTCGATTGACGCTGAGGGAACGCTTTGCGTGATGATGTCTTGAAGCACATGTAAAATCAGTCCAATAGTGTGGCGGGACGTCAGAGGCGGGTGACGTCACAAACCAGGAAGCTATAAAGCCTGCCCAAAACACAGCCGCGCTAGCTTCGATAAAGTTCAGGGAACCGAGGTTACAGTCTGTAACCGTCTATACCAACGCTACCATAGCGAGAAGTGTCTGTCCAGTGTGAAATCGAGAAGAGCAGCACTAGGATGAGAGCACCTGGGACCCTGATGTAGAGTCCAAGTCCAAAGAGTAAAATCTTACAAATGTGTGCGGTGAAGACCACCCCGCCGCATCACAAACATCTTGAAGAGCAACTCCTGACATAAGGGCCTTAGAGGCCGCCATACTCCTAGTAGAGTGGGAGTGGACAGCCATAGGTGAAGGCTGTCCGACCGACTCATAAGCAAGTGAGATAGTCTCGACCACCCACTTGCTCATGGACATAGGCATCTAGTGCCCTAACTGGGTTTAGCAGATTATTCTTTTCCTGGTCCGAGTTCTGGAAAGGAGGAGTACAAAAGGCCTGCAGCACAATAGATCTAGCTACATTAGTAGGGACCTTAGGAACATAGCCTGGTCTAGGATGAAGGAACGCTTTAACCATGCCAGGTGCAAATTCCAGGCACGAGGGTGCAACCAACAGTGCTTGCAAATCTCCTATTCTTTTAAGAGATGATAGCGAGGAGGAACAAAGCTTTCAAGGTCAAAAACTTGGCCGGAACCTCCTCCAATGGCTCAAAGGGAGCCAGGGACAGGCCCTGAAGGACAAAGGCCAGATCCCAAGTCGGCACTCAGAGTACCACGGAGGAAACGAGATACCAAAGGGTCTTTACCCAAAGACATTCCACCCAAAGGAATATGGAAGTCGTCACATAAACTTTTAAAGTGGACAGGGATAGACCTGCAGTGAATCGCTCCTGCAGGAACTCCAGCACTGTACCAACCGGGCAGTTAACTGGGTCCCACTGACGGCCACTACACCATGAAGTGAAGACTTTCCACTTTAAGGCATAAAGTTTCCTCGTGGAGGGAGCTCTGGAGTGTAGAATGGTCTCCACAACCTCAGTTGAGAGACCTGTCCCTATGAGCTGGGCCCCCTCAGAGGCCAAGCCCACAGGTTCCACAGTTCTGGACGGGGGTGAACAATCGAGCCCCCTGCTTGGGACAGAAGGTCCCTCCTGACGGGTAATTCTAGTGGAGGCCCGTCGAGGAGAGACACTAAATCGGGGAACCATACTCGGCCCGGCCACCACGGGGCGATCAGAATTAGGCGCACCTGGTCCCTGCGAACTATCTCCAAAACTCCCGGGAGCAGAGCGGTCGGGGGAAAAGCATACAAACGCAGCCTCTGCTACGTTTGTACCATAGCATCCAACCCCAGGGGAGCTGGATGCGTGAGGAGAACCAGAGTGGACAGTGAGACGTCTCTCGAGATGCAAACAGATCCACTTGAGCCTGGCCGAAAAACCCTCCATATCTGGTCCACCACCGCGGGGTGGAGCCTCCATTCCCCGGGCCTCAGCCCCTGTCTCGACAGGATGTCTGCTCCTATATTCTGGGCCCCAGGAATGTAAACTGCTCTGAGTGAAAGTAGCTTTCCCTGGGACCACAGGAGGATTTGGTGCGCCAGTCTGTAAAGTGGACGCGAGCGCAAACCCCCCTGGTTATTTATATAGGTGACCACCGATGTGGTGTCTGTATGGACTAGCACATGATGGCCCCTGAGATCTGTGAGGAAGGTTTCTTCCACATAACTAGGGCACATAAGCATCGCTGCATGACCCTGATCATGTGAAAGGGGTTGCCCCTCAGGGAAAACCCTTTGGTTCTGCAGGTGTGCCTGCATCGACATTGAGTCCCAAACCTAAACGCCTAGAAAAGTGGTCCTCTGAAGTGGAGAAAACACACTCTTTTTGGCGTTTAGCCATAACCCTAACTCTTTCATGTGGGCGAGAACGACATCTCGATGCCGAACCGCCAACTGATGCGATTGAGCTAGAATCAACCAATCGTCGATGTAGTTCATGATGCGAATACCCTGAAGGCGCAGGGGCGCCAGAGCTGCATCTATGCATTTCGTGATAGTGCGGGGTGATAATGCTAGACCGAATGGAAGAATTCGATATTGGTATGCTGTGCCCCCGAAAGCAAACCTCAGGAATTTCCTTTGATATGGAAGGATGGACATATGGAAGTATGCGTCCTTGAGATCTATCATGACAAACCAGTCCTCGGATCTGATCTGTGGCACGATCTGTCTCAAGGTTAACATTTTGAACTTTAGTTGCATGACTGACTCGTTCAGAACCCGAAGATCCAAAATGGGACGCAACCCCCCATCCTTCTTTGGAACTATGAAATACCAGCTGTAAAACCCGGTTTCCCTGTTGGAGGGAGGTACATATTCTATGGCCCCTTTCTCTAACAGAGTTTTCACTTCTTGTTCAATTACCAGAACCTGCTCGGGGCCCACCACGGTGGATAGGACCCCCATAAACCTGGGCGGGCGAGACCCGAACTGTATTTGATACCCTTTTTCTATAGTCTGCAGGACCTAATGAGAAACATTTGGCAGTAGCTTCCACGGGAGGAGTTTTTGGAATGCCAGCGCCTGCTTGGCTGCCTCCTGGAACCTATCGACGACTGAATTAACAGAGGTGACAGGGGTGCATCCATGAGGAAGTTTTTATCTTTTTCCTTTATATTACTCAAATTGAGCCAAAGATGCCTCTCAGTAGCCACCAAGGCTGCCATAGAGCAACCGATAGATTTAGCCGTCTCCTTGGTGGCCCTGAGAGAGAGATCTGTGGCCCTGAGAGAGAGATCTGTGGCCCAACGTAATTCGCAAACTACGTCAGGGCCAATACCCCCGCCCTCATCCATATTTCCTGACAACTCAGCCTGGTAGGCCTGCAACAGCGACATGGTGTGAAGACATGCTGCAGCCTGACCAGCAGCTGAGTAAGCTTTACCCACTAGCGACGATGTAGTTCTTACTGGCTTAGTGGGTAATGCCTTTAGGGAAGGGGGAAAGATAGCTCGCTAATGTTTGTTCTACTTTTGGCATCTCCCCATAACCGTGCTCTTTGTAGTTTAATATAGAGGCATAGTTAAATGTTTGTGCACTATAAACTCTATATGATACCGGTTTCTCCCATGATCTCCACACCGAGGAGTTAGGCCCCGGCGCTGAGGTTGTGACCATCAGGTGAAGGCAGAGATAAGGCTGGGCCCGTCTCTAACCCCACTGATAGATCCATTTGCGAACCCCATGACTGTGATCACCGCTGTGCCTCAGCAACAGCGGGACTAGAGCCCCGAAAGAACGGCAGGCGGGATCGGAGTGTCCGCATAGGAAGCACTTCACAGTGCTCACAGCCAGCGCCCTCGAGCACTGACTGTGCATGCTCCTCACCTAAACAAGCTACACAAAGAACATGTGTGTCCCCACCTGTTAGATAACGCGGGCAGGGGTGCACACACATTCTAAACTGCCTCTTGCTCGCCATTCTTATATATATATATATATGTGACAAAACAACACCAAATATGACAAGGACAGTTTCACACAGAGCGCTACTGAAGACACAGAAGCTAGCGCGGCTGTGTTTTGGGCAGGCTTTATAGCTTCCTGGTTCGTGAGGTCACCCGCCTCTGACGTCCCGCCACACCATTGGACTGATTTTACATGTGCTTCAAGACATCATCACGCAAAGCGTTCCTTCAGCGTCAAATGACGCAGCGCGAGTTCCCTTGAAAGGGAACACCACATCTCAAACGTATTAAACAGCAAGTATCTGTCAGAGCATTAAGTTAACTAGGCTATATCTTAGTTATTTTGAAGCCCCTAATATAAAGCATGTCTCATGTTTAGGACAAACTGGATTAAGTATTTTCTGCCTCAGCTCACTCTGTGTCCTATTTTTCAGATGCGCTCATAATATAAAACCTCATACTATATCTTTAATAAAAATATATTGATTTATCGTACCGCTCTTAGAAGTTAAGGCCAATTGACGGCTAGCTCAGACGGTATCATCTCTTTGTTTACCACAGAGGTGGGAGTATGTATTTTCTAGATGTGGTCATTACAGTGTCTTTTAATGAAATATGAATTAATTAATTATTTCTTGATATAATTTTCATTTTTTTATAAACACTATGTAAATAAACTCCACATTATAGAGTTTATAGAAGCGACTGTTTATAATAAACCCACATAAGTGAGCAGAGAAATCTAGACAAGTATCTTAACTTGACACTTAATATTCAACAATATTATTGATCTGACTGTACTGACGCTGCTGTATGAGAACTGGGTCACACTTTAGATTAGGGTCGAATTCTCACTATTAACTAAGAAATTAACTATGATTTTTGCATCAATAAACTCCTAATTACTGCTTATTAATAGTTAGTAAGGTAGTTGTTAAGTTTAGGTATTGGGTAGGATTAAGGCATATAGAGTAAGGTCATGCAGAATAAGGCATTAATATTTGCTTTATAAGTATTAATAAACAGCCAATATCCAAGTAATATGCATGCTAATAAGCAACTAGTTAATAGTGAGAATTGGACCCTAAACTAAAGTGTTACCGAGAACTGAAATGAGCTGGATGATGACATCATTTTTTGCAGAACTGCTTTATAGATGAAATTAACTAATTCAATAATTGATGATCTTTACAATAGAACTGAATCAACACTGAACTGACTTAAGCTGAACAACAGCCGAAATGCATCATTTTCCTGTTATCACTGTAAAGCTGCTTTGAAGCAATCTGTATGGTATACAGATATATATAAATAATATAATAAAATAATATATAAATAATACTCTATATAAATAAAGGTGACTTGACTTGACACTGTTATTAAAATGGGCAGTCTTAGCAATTTCAATGATTAGGCTCTATTTATTAATTTGATAATTTTATTTTTTTCGTGTGATACCATCCATATTGAAATAAAAGGAGGGCTGTAACTAACAATCTCTTATTTTTTACAATTAGTCGATTAATCTATTGACTATTTTTATGAATAATCAATTTATTATTTTCTGGTAACCTACCAATAAATTATAACCGTAACCTCCACCATTAATCTTTCAATATTTTATTCAAACATTTTCTCATAAAATACTATTTAAAATTTAAAAAAAAATAAAGTGTCAAGAATTAAAAGGCATCTATCAGTAATACAAATGTCCATGATTGCTGCGTTCACAGTTGCTGTTTGGGATTGACATCAGCATATGCTTAAAGGTGTCCTTAAATGTTTTGCTCATTCAGCAGATTAAAGTACAGTATTGGGCAAAAGTGTTGTCCGGAGGGGTCGGGGATATTTATTTTTTAACGACCCTACAAGTTTGATTAAACTATCAAAATAGGGGTTTAGATAGAAAACTAGTCCCTTTCAAATAGGGAATTAGACTCACATATAAATAAAGCTTCTCTACATTTAATCCATTTTTTCTCCATGTCTGAGTCAGGTATATTGTGCTTCTCAGAAAGATTTCAGCTATTTTGGGGAGACATATTTAACTGTACCACTGAAGCAGTGCAAATGGAAGCTTAATCCATCTGCCTTCACATCCATATTTGCCTGGCCAGAGGGTTTTCAAACCTGAGAAGTGCAGACCTTTAGGTTAAATGAAACATCCTTTTATCTGGTCACCTACGGCTCACAGTGACCAGTTAATTGAAAGAGAAGTGCAAATGAGAAAAACACCAAGGTGTTTACTCAGGAACTGAAGCTCAGAGTACCACGTCATCAAAGCATAAGTAAAACGATTTTTGAAAATGAAGAGACTGCTGTTTGGGTAGAAAGCTGGAAGTCTTTGATGGGGTTAGGGGTTCAGACGGCAGTGGAAAGCTGCTGAGTGAGGATGCTGCGGGCATTTGTGCCCAAGCAAAACTGTTGGTCAGTGTTGGATGCACAAGGCTTTTCCCGAGCTATTCATGAGCAGTTATAGGCTACCACTTGAAGCAAAGTGTTTATGGCTAATGAAACTGTGGCTGCAGAGTTTTTATATAAAATTCTGACTTGCCGAACTTCACATTCACATATGAGTCACCGAGTTCTCTTGTGCTGTAAATTATTCACAAATCTTATGATAGTTCGATAATCTCCATTCAGTTTTCACACACTATTAGTTGTTTTCATTTCTTTTGCATAACATTGCACCATTTCATGCTTTTCATCTATAGAAAGATCTTTCTTCCTCCCCATTGTCATAATCTGCACAGGGACATGAAGGCTGAGGATCCAAAAGCAGGATTTATTAGGACTATTCCACAATCAAGTCCAAAAACAGGCAAATGGTCAAACACAGAGTGGCCAGTCCAAACAATGATATCAAGACCACAGGCAAACTGAGCAAGGGAAAACACAACGGAACCAAGAAACTTAGAAAACCGGAAACCCAAGGCTAGGGAAGCAGTGTTAACATTAGCAAGACTGAGCAATAAATGAGACAGAAACCAGGGTTTAAATAGGGTGAGACTGATGAGGTAACAAGACATAGCTGTTCTGGTCAGGGGCTGGAGCCATCATGGGACTTTGGACAGGGGCTGGAGCCATCACGGGACTCTGGTCAGGGGCTGGAGCCGACACTGGACTCTAGACAGTGGCTGGAGCCGACACTGGACTCTGGACTGGGGCTGGAGCCGACACTGGACGATGGACAGGGGCTGGAGCCGACATTGGATGATGGTCAGGGACTGGAGCCGACACTGGACGATAGTCAGGGGCTGGAGAGCAGTGTGCGGCCCAAACACACAAAATGGCCATTTCTGTGATGGGGAGTGCGGAGGACAAGGGAACAAACTCTGGGACGGACAGTGCAGGCATTGGCAGGCTTGAGATCAGCACTGGTCTAGGGATTCCAGCTGCACGAACCAGCATTAGCTGTGTAATGATTTATGGTCTTAAATATTAATATTTAATATTAATATTAAGTTTTTGGTCACACATCACCTAAGGAGAGTGTGTCAGATGATTCCTTCCTATACTATGGGGCACCAGCCAAGGAATTTCACCTTGACAGTAAAGAACAATCATGGGAGATTGTAGACTGAATAGAATTATATAAATTGGAGGTTCATCATCTGGCCAATCTGAGGGATTTGTGAGATATTGTTAACTTGGAAAGCCTCTTACTGTATTATCAACACAAGGAAGACGCAACGGTAATAAAAGGATTTTATTAACAAAAGGATAGACTAGAGTAACTAACAACTACTGAATGGATAAAGTACAAAAAGATTGATAAATGCAAGTGACTGATTTGGATGTTACTATGGAAGTTATCTTATGGAAAGATAAACAGTAGTTCCTCTGGAAGTAATAAGGTAAACCTTATTCTGAATTCTACAAATAAATCGAGAGATTATTTGTTACTAACTGACATCAGCTATGCAAAATCTAATGCAAATTAGATAACCATATACTGACAATATACACTAATGCCAAGGTCTCTGGAAAGAGGTTTGGTAAAGTGATATTTACCGCCTGGTGACGTGCTGAGTCTGAGCGGTGACGTCTTCCACTTGCTAAACTGGGCCGCGTTGCAGTGGGATGAAAGAAGCTGGAATCTGTTTCACAGCCTTGAACTACTACGTGCATTGAACTCCTGGAGCACAGAGAACGTCTTTATTCTGGAACACGCAGATGAAGGATCCTTGAAGAGAAGATTATGAAGTTGGTGCAGAAGATCCGGGCATTCTGGAACACGCAGATGGATGATTCTTGAAGAAAAGATTCTGAAGTTGGTGCAGAAGATCTTGAAAATGAGGGGCGCTAAGCTTGTGGTCATTGTCTCTGTTGCTGTTTTCAAACTCCCCAAATTCACTTCTTGCAGAACTTCTTTGTTTCTCTCTTTAGAGCTTCAGAGTCTTGAGAGAGCAACTTCATAACTCCATAGAGTTGCACTGGAACCTTGAACCTTGAACCTTGAACCGGAACCAGAACCTGGAGCTGGAACCACAGCTGGAGCCAGCACTGGAACTCAGGACTGAAGCTCAGAACTGGAACAACTCTCTGTCTCAGAGGAAACCTTTTTAAACTCTCATGGGAAGGGGGGATTTGCAAATTGGCAGCTTTCAGATTCAACGTTTGATTGGCTGATGCTGTCAGAGGTGGTCACAGTATGGCCCCTCTCTGGCATGAGGTTCATTTGCATAGCTTAAAGTTCATGTTTAGAACAATGTCTTTAAGGTTTTTCCTATGCATAATTCACTTTCCTTTCATTTTCCATAATTTCACCTATTCCAGATTAACCTAGACATTGTGCTGAAAACATAAATCCATCCTTTGTGGCTTCAAGCCACATGGCAAAACTGGTTTGGTGAGTCTGAGAGTCTGTGATCATTCACACCTTGGTCTTAGGACTGAGGGACTGGGGTAAACAATGGGCAAATGGTGATGGGATCAGTCTGTGATCAATGACAGGCTATGTCATCATTCTTCCCTTCCACAAATGGTATTTGGCAATTGGCTTTGCAGGCCTATCTCCTAGCCCACCTATTTCCTTGATTGTGGAACTTCATTTGGAGGTGTGAATTTTAGAGTTCTGTCCTTTTCATCATGGAAAGGGGACTCCTGTTGATCACTACAGCTGTGTGTCCTCCAAGCTGGATGCCAGTCTCACTCGTATAGCGTCCATGGCGGCTGGAGACTCTCGCGTAGCATCCGTGAGGTTGGAGGTTCTGGCATGGCGGCCATGTTGGCTGAAGACTCAGGCATGGCGGCCATCTTGGCTGAAGACTCAGGCGTAGCGGCATGACAGAAGTCCCAACACAACACAGGGAACATTTAACAGTAACATAAATTTTAATCACCAAATAAAATTCAAAACAGAAACCAAAATGGGCGGCAGACACTTTTCAGCTGACTGTGACACAAACATAAAATAAACAGCAACATAGACGACACGTCTGTGGTTCTCTCTCTCTCAAATTCAAACAAGCTTTATTGGCATGACTTGTACAGTATTGCCAAAGCACTGGCCATTACACAAGCAATAAAAAAAAAAAAAAAACAATAAAATCAAGTAAACAAATACATTAAATGATTAATAACAAGAAAATAATTAAGACAATTAAAAATAATTAAATGGATCAAATAAAAATAAAATAAATTAAATAAAAACTATATATATATATACACATACATACATACTGTTACATGTCGAGTCATGTCAAGTTTTGCTTCTCATTTAGCTTATTCCTTTGTTCAGTTTTCCCGCCATTGTCATTAGTCCATTCCATCACCTGTTAATTAGTAATGTCTATCACCTGTGTCTTGTTAATTACCTCGTTTGCCCCTGTGTATTTAGTTCTCAGTTCTCCCTCAGTGTTTTTCGGTTCTCGTCTACATATACTGGTGTTTTTGAGTGTTCCCTGTGAGTTTGTTCATTAAAAGTTCCTGTTCCGAGTTCTCCTTCGCCTTCGTGAGTTTCATATATACCAAGTTTGTAACAGAAGAACCCACCAAAACCGTTTTTTTTGTGGCGTTTTCCCCTTTTCTTTGAGTTATTTTCCCGTTTCCCATGGCCCTTCCCGCTGTTCGCCTTCTGTGCCTGGAGCAGGGAGACCGTCCGCTGGAGATCCATACACGGGAATTCCTGGACCTTGCGTGGCAGACGCACTTCCCTGAACGCTCACTCTGTGTTTTTACTATGCTGGCCTGAGTGAGCAGTCAAAGGCACGCCTTCCAGCGGGCGGTCCCAAGGAGGATTTCGCCACTTATGTGGAGTGGGTACTGGTAAATCTCGACTCGCCATTCACCATCGGCCCTGCTGAGGAGGACAGCAGTACCAGTCTCACTCCACCACCGCCAGAGACCAGCCATCCACCACCGACCACGACCGGCACAAGGGAGTTGCCTGTGCCCGCCGCAGACCGTGGAGACCGGCCTGCCGCGATCGACGAGCCCGAACCCAGGCAAAGGTTGAGAGGAGTCATCGCCCTGGAGCCCGGACCACAGCGAGGGTCTGACCAAGTGCGTGAGCCGGCAACATCATGCGTCGTGGATGGAGTCCTCGTGGAGCTTGAGGGCTGGGAAAGGAGCCCCGACACGTCGGCCACCACCTCGCCGCGGTGGATGCAATTAGGACCTCTGGCGGCTACATGGAGGAACTGAAAGACATTGATGTGGACAATTTAATTTACTTTTTTGGAGATGTGGTACCCAGTTCCCCTGTCTATCCACCACCCCCTGTCTCTCCAGCGTCCCAAGTATCTCCAGAGTCTCCTTGTCAAGAATTCCCGCCCAGCCTCCCTCTCCCACCTCCTCAGTCAGCCAGTTCCTCAACCCCATCATCACTGATGTCCTTCAGCCCTGCTGCTCTGCCCACATGCTGTGTGGGTCCGCCCTGGTTCCTCAGTCCATCAGTTTCAGCCAGTGCAGAGGATCCCCTGTCGTCGCCGCCAGTCTCTGCACCCTGCACTCCACCGCGGCCAGTCGACACATCGGCTACGCCCTGGCTCCTCCCTCCCTCCTCCCTCCCTCGGCTCCACCGGAAACCTCCGGCCATACGGCTTCTCCGGGCTCCCTCGTCTCTCCAGCTACGCCTTGGTCAGTCGTAGACCTGCCTGCACCTTCGGCTTCGTCTGGCTCCTCCTTCCCCTCTGCTCCGCCTTCATCCTCGGTCCCACCAGCTCAGCCTCTGTCCTGCGATCATCCAGCTCCACCTCGGACGCTCGTCGCCACGGCTTCTCCTCGGTCTCCTGGGCCTCCGGTCTCGTGCGGGCCCATCGACCCAGCTGCTCCTCCAGTGTCTCCATCTGTGGCTGCTTCGTCGTCGGTCGTCCCCGGGGTGGTTTCCTCTGTATCAACCACTCCATGGCTCCTCCCTCCTCCGACTCCGCCCTGGGGCCTCGTCCTGGCTGGTCTCTGGTGCACCATCTGGCTCCTGCTCCAGGCTCCCCACTGGCTCCTCCCTCCTTCCACGCCCCCATGGACTTGTTCTTTCTGTTGGACTTTCAGTTTTCTCCTGTTTGTTTCCACGCCCTCCTCCTGAGCCCCCACCCTCCCTCCTCAGATGTTCCTGTTACGGCGCGAGGACGCGCCTACTCGGAGGGGCGTAATGTTACATGTCGAGTCTGTTTTGCTTATCATTTAGCTTATTCCTTTGTTCAGTTTTCCCGACATTGTCATTAGTCCATTCCATTACCTGTTAATTAGTAATGTCTATCACCTTGTCTTGTCAATTACCTCGTTTGCCCCTGTGTATTTAGTTCTCAGTTCTCCCTCAGTGTTTGTCGGTTCTCGTCTACGTATACTGGTGTTTTTGAGTGTTCCCTGTGAGTTTGTTCATTAAAAGTTCCTGTTCCGAGTTCTCCTTCGCCTTCGTGAGTTTCATCTACACCAAGTTTGTAACACATACATACACATAAAAAGCTTTGTATATTTGTATCTACATTCAGATAAGAATATTTCTGACTTTAGTTTTGTCCGCTGGCTGACTCTCTTAGTTTGTGACAGGCTGTTATATATGTTGCTTCTGTTGCAAACAAGCTAGAGTTTTCTCCCAAAATATTAATTAATTTTTCTGAATTTGGTAATGCCATAAAATTAGGTTCTAGTTGTTGGAATTTAGTGAAATAGTCTGATCTGATGTTGTGATAGTAATCACAGTGCAGCAGGAAGTGTTCTTCTGTCTCCACCTCTCTCTGAGAGCACAGGGAACACAGTCTCTGCTCTCGCGGCTGCCATCTCTGTCTGTGCCGTCCTCTCTCTATGGCCAGACTGTGGTCACTCAGCCTGTATTTGGTTAGGGTCTTTCTCACTTTATGCTCTTTCACACAGCTCAGGTATTCTGCTGGTTTATAGTCTATTTTTAGGTGTAAATAGAGTTCCCTTTCGTTCAGTCACTCCGAGTAACGTCAGTGACTGACGAATGGGGGTTTCGCTTAGAAGCCTATCATCTTCGAGATCTAGAAAACGCCCAATGGCAGTGCCAATGCCATGGGCATGCGGAATTTGCATAGCGTAACTCCGCCACACAGCGTGGGTATATAAGGAAGTACGCTGGCAACATCGCATTATGTTTCTGCTTCGGAGCCAAGAGCATCTATCTCTTCACTCCTTAAGCCTTTTTGAGTATATCGTCAAGCTTCTTCGAGACGAACAGCTTTCCAGTCGGTGTTGGTGTTACGGCGCGTTCCAGCGAGTGTTTACTTCCTGGCTGCTGATCTGTGCAGTGATCTGCATCCAGCTGGTATTCGTTCCCTGGGCGCTTCGGCATCGCTGTGAAGCTCCCTCTCACAAAAGAGCTCGCATGTGGCACGTCTTTTTAAAGACGGTTTGCCCGTGCACTTCTGGGTGCGGTCGATCTCTGTTGCCATCTGATGGGCACAATCGCTGCGTGACGTGTTTGGGCTTCAGCACGTTCAAGCAGCGTTTGTGGATGCGTCATGTTCTCACTGCGGGAACATGACCATCGCGATGTTGCGGTCGAGACTCAATGACCTCCGCAAGGAAAGAGAGTCCCCTCTGCCACACCCCAATCTACCGTCTCCGAGAGAGATGGTACTTTGGCTGGTGGCCAGGGTGACCTGAGGGTTACGGTGTGGCATAACCCCGACGATCATTCCTCGGGCCACACCCCCCTCTCGCACATCGCTACCCGCGAGTGATCGGACTGAAGCAGCGGGACCGTCTGCGGACGCCCCGTGTGTTTCGTTCGGCGCTCCAGTTGGTGATGAGATGTCGATCGCCGCATCTCAAGGTGGGCTGGAGTCCTCTGGGGATGAAGATTCGGCTATGCTGCTGCCTTCGGGCGTGCCAGCATTGCCCGAGTCCGACCCGGAGTTGATAGCCATGTCATCTCGGGGGATGTTTGGTCTTTGGGTGTGACGCGTCCTGACAGCTGTTGGGCCCCGCCCCCAATTACTTTCTCTCCCGGGATACATGAGGAGGTCACGTGGTCCTGGAAGTCCCCGTTGTCTTCCCGCGACCGTTCGGCGGCCTCCTCCGCCTTCTCTGCCCTCGATGGGGCCGCGGCCAAGGGTACACTGGGGTCCCCCCTGTTGATGCTCAGTTGCGATCACGGTCGAGACTCAATGACCCCCGTATGGAGGGAGAGTCCCCTCTGCCACACCCCAGTTATCCTCTCCACGTGACGGGATGTTTGGCTGGTGGCCAGGGTGACCTGAGGGCTGCGGTGTGGCATAAACCCCGACGAGTATTCCTCGGGCCACACCCCCCCCTCTTGCACAGAGTGCTTCAATGTGGCGCGGTGATCCTAAGCACCCCTCCAAGGCCTGTAGTTCTCGTCTACTCTGGTGGCGAGGGACTGCAGAGCTGCGGGGCAGGCCGCCGCCTCTCAGCACGCCATGGCCATCCTTCAGGTCTTCCAGGCCAGGATGCTCGTGGCATGCACGAGGGTAGAGCTGTCCCAGGGCTCTTAATGAGCCGCATGCCGCCACCGACCTCGCCCTCCGGGTGACGAAGGTGACCGTGCGCTCCCTGGGTCAGGTGATGTCCACAGCTGTGGTCCAGGAGAGACGAGGCTCAGCCTGGTCGATATGAGAGAGGCTGAGCGAACCCGGTTCCTCAATGCTCACATATCCCAGGCTGGCCTCTTCGGCGGCACGGCCAAGAACTGCGCCCAACAGTTCTCAGCCGTCCAGTAGCAGACTAAGGCCATTAAACGTACTGCCCCGGCGGCTGTTACTCAGCCGCAGGCTCAGTCGCCTCAGTCTGCTTGCCGCCGAGGGCGCCCTCCTGCGGCTTCGACCCTCCCGCCGCCCTTTCCGGGCCGCGCCGTAGGGATGGTCGCAGGAAGGCGCCCCCGTCCGCTCCCAGCCCCGCAGCCCGCCTACGCCAGGCTAGCGGCGCTCCTGACGCGGACAGCTCAGGGATGGGCAGTTCTTCCAAGGAGTTGGTAGCAGGGTCACTCCTTCCCCCGGTGGAGGGCCGGGGGAGAATCTTCTGTTCAGCTGCTGGCCCCCAGGTCAGCAGCACCCTATGTGGAAGAACTAACTCACCCATCCCTGAGCACCCAGAGACCGATGGCAGTGTGCGCCGCCCCCGGGCCACGCCACTCTCGTCCCTCTCTAACGCCAGTCTCCTCTCAGAGCAGACCCCAGTGGAACGCGCGTCCTTTCCTGGTCTCCTCTGTCAGGACACGGCTGATGACCGTGCCCCCACACCGGGACGCTACGCCTCCCACGTCCGGGGCGGTCACGCCGCCTCGCTGCCCCACCCGGGGTACGTCTGTGGTCCGCACGACCCCGCTGGTGCAGTTTTTGGGAGCCTGGCTAGAGCTTCCCGGACTGTTCCGCTGGGTCGAGAAGACCATCAGGCTCGGCTATGCGATTCAGTTCGCTCAGGCTCCTCCCCGCTCCGGGGAGTCCGCCACACCATGGGGGGCCCAACGCCCCTGTCATGCGTGCGGAGGTTGCTACCTTGCTGGCGAAGGGTGCGATCGAGCCTGTCCCTCCAGCCGAGATGAAGTCCAGCTTCTACAGCCCTTACTTCATTGTACCCAAGAAAACCGGTGGGTTACGACCGATCCTGGACCTGCGCGTCCTGAACCGATCCCTTCACAGGCTTCCGTTCAGGATGTTGACAGCGAAGCGCCTTTTCGAATGCGTTCGTCCAGTAGATTAGGTTGCAGCGATCGACCTGAAGGACGCCTACTTCCATATCAGTACGCGGTCTTCCCATTCGGGCTAGCTCTGTCCCCTCGCGTCTTTACGAAGATTGTCGAGGCAGCCCTTGTGCCACTCAGGCAACACGGGGTTCGCATCCTGAACTTCCTCGATGACTGGCTGTTCCTGAGTCACTCTCGAGAGCAGGTGTGCGAACACAGAGACCTGGTGCTCCAGCATTTAGCTCGTCTGGGCCTTCGGGTCAACTGAGAAAAGAGCAAACTCTGCCAGTGCAGAGGATCTCTTTTCTCAGTATCGACTCGGTCGCCAGGTGCGCGCAGCTTACGAGCGAGCGCGCGCAGTCACTGCTGACTTGCCTCCGTCAAATCAGGAGCAAGAGTGCGGTTCCACTGAAGTTATTTCAGAGGCTCCTGGGGCATATGGCATCTGCAGCCACGGTAACGCCGCTCAGATTGCTTCATATGAGACCGCTTCAGCACTGGCTTCGCGATCGAGTCCCGAGATGGGCATGGCAGTCGGGCACGCTCCGGTCCCAGTGACTCGGGCCTGCCTGCAGACCCTCACCCCGTGGTCGAACCTCAGTTTTCTACGGGCCGGTGTGTCCTTAGAACGAGTTTCCAGGCATATTGTTGTGTCAACAGATGCCTCCACCACGGGCTGGGGTGCCATGTGCAATGGACATGCTGCCGCGGGCTCCTGGACAGGACCCCAGCGCCTCCTGCATGTCAATTGCCTCGAGTTGCTGGCAGTACGGTTCGCCCTGCACCGCTTCCGAGCGCTGCTCAAGGGTCAACACGTGCTAGTCCGGTCAGACAACACGGCCACAGTAGCGTACATCAACCACCAGGGTGGTCTGCGTTCCCGCCGCATGTCTCAACTCGCCCGCCATCTCGTCTTATGGAGTCAGAAGCACCTGAGGTCCCTTCGTGCCATCCATATCCCGGGAGTCCTGAACCGTGCAGCCGACGAGCTCTCACGGCTTCAGCCACTTCCTGGAGAATGGAGACTCCATCCCCAGACGGTTCAGCTGATTTGGGAACAGTTCGGCGACGCACAGGTAGATCTGTTTGCCTCCCACGACTCTTCCCATTGCCGCCTGTTTTATTCCCTGACCGAGGGCCCCCTCGGCACGGACGCTCTGGCGCACAGCTGGCCGCGGGGCCTCCGCAAGTATGCGTTTCCCCCAGTGAGCCTTCTTGCACAGGTTCTGTGCAAGATCAGGGAGGACAAGGAGCAGGTCCTTTTGGTCGCCCCGTACTGGCCCGGCCGGACCTGGTTCTCCGAACTTGTACTCCTTGCGACAGCCCCTCCCTGGTCGATTCCTCTGAGGAAGGACCTCCTTTCTCAGAGACGGGGCACCCTTTGGCACCCGCGTCCCGATCTTTGGAACCTCCACGTGTGGCTCCTGGATGGGACGCGGCAGGTTTGAGTACCCTACCACCTCAGGTGGTGGCTACCATCATTTCCGCTAGGGCCCTGTCTACAGAAACGACACGCCTATGCGTTGAAGTGGAACCTCTCCGTCACTGGTGTTCTTCTCGCCAAGAAGACCCCTGGAAATGCCCGATTGGGTCCGTGCTCGCATTCCTCCAGAAGGGTTGGAACGAAGGCTGTCTCCTTCCACCCTCAAGGTTTATGTGGCCGCTATATCAGCCTACCACGACCTTGTGGAGACGAAAAAGGTAAGTCAGCACGACCTGGTCATCAGGTTCCTGAGGGGAGCGAGGAGACTGAATCCTCCTCGCGCTCCCCTCGTACCCTCTTGGGACCTCTCAGTAGTCTTAAGTGCTCTGTAGAGGGCTCCCTTCGAGCCATTGCGGTCAGTCGAGCTTAAGTTCCTGTCTATGAAAAGACAGAGCTCCTGATCGCCTTGGCCTCCATCAAGAGGGTAGGGGACCTGCAGGCATTTTCGGTTGACGAAGCGTGCCTGGAATTCGGGCCGGCCTACTCTCACGTGATCCTGAGACCCCGGCCTGGATATGTGCCCAAGGTTCCCACCACTCCGTTCCAGGTGGTGAACCTGCAAGCGCTGCCTTTGGAGGAGGCAGACCCAGCCTTGGCACTGCTCTGTCCAGTACGCGCATTCCGTGCTTACGTAGACAGAACGCAGTGTTCAGGACCTCAGACCAGCTCTTTGTCTGTTATGGTGGGAAGCTGAAGGGAAAGGCTCTCTCCAAGCAAGGTTGTCTCACTGGATAGTGGACGCCATTGTTTTGGCTTACCTGACGCAGGGGCGTCCATGCCCCCTAGGGGTCAGGGCTCACTCTTGGGCTCTAGCGCATGGCGCCTTGCTAACAGACATTGCAGAGCTGCAGGCTGGGCGACACCCAACACATTCGCCAGATTCTATAATCTCCGAGTGGAGCCAGTGTCCTCTCTTGTACTCGCCTCTACTAGTGGCCGGTAATGGACTAGGCTCAGGTGTCTTCGCTTGCTCGCCATTCCACTCCACGGACTGGATACGTGCGATATTTTCCTCAGGTAGTTTCCCTGAAGCCCTGAGTTCCTCCAGCACTGTTGATGCCGACACCAGTACGTCTGCCCACTCGCTCAGGCCCTCGTGTTGGCTAGGTGCCACCGTGTGCATGGTTCCCCCGTTGGGCGACCCCCACATGTGTATTCCCACTGTAAGTCTCCCTGAGCAGGTGTCTTCCCTTGGCAAGCCCCTTGCCACCCCTGGGGGTAAAATTCTTCCACCTTCGGCTGGTTGCCCCAGAGTTTCCCATATGTAGCCCGGAGCGGGTCATATGTGTTCTTAAGTCCTCCCTACGGGTAGGCATTTGGCGCATACTTCCACCTGGAATATGCTTCCCAGTGTACCTTGGTATTCCTGTGTTAAGTGGGAGTCCTTCGTCCGTACTAGCTTACGACAGGGAGCTCACGCTTACGCAGGGCACTGGATGACAGCCGAGTGGCGTGATTATATTGGGACCCCCATTCGTCAGTCACTGACGTTACTCGGAGTGACTGAACGAAAGGGAACGTCTCGGTTACGTATGTAACCCTCGTTCCCTGAGGAGGGAACGGAGACGTAACGTCCCTCTGCCACTTCCGCTGTACCGCTGGAACAGCCGGGAGTTCAGTCTTGGCTCCTCAGCAGGTAACATAATGCGATGTTGCCAGCGTACTTCCTTATATACCCACGCTGTGGGGCGGAGTTACGCTATGCAAATTCCGCATGCCCATGGCATTGGCGCTGCCATTGGGCGTTTTCTAGATCTCGAAGATGATAGGCTTCTAAGCGAAACCCCCATTCGTCAGTCACTGACGTTACGTCTCCGTTCCCTCCTCAGGGAACGAGGGTTACATACGTAACCGAGACGTTCCATCTTATTTTGTAATTTAGTGGCTTCTTTCCAATAGGTAATGTAATTTTGTTTTTGTAATTGTATAATTTGGTTGGGCCAGATTGTGCTGTGCTGGTGTGGGTGTAGCTTCAGCACCAGCTGTGAGAGAGCGCTCCGGTGCTGGTTCTGCTCCTGACACCGCAGGGCTTCAGCCTGGTATGAGCTTGGGTCACTGCGCTTCAGGTGCTGGTAGAATTTCAGAGCTCTCTTTTGGATGCTTATTAATAAGGGGTGTTGTCCTAATTCAGCTCTGCATGAGATGTTTGGTGTCTCTCTGTTTACTTTTAGGATGCTTTTACAAATTTGGGTATGCAGAGTCTCTCTCTCTCTCTCTCAATTCAGCAGTAACTCAACTAGGAATAAAGAGGGTTGGTTAATAAAAAGGAACTTCAAGTTTTATTAAGTTAAATGCTCATAAGCTTAAAACCACACTCTCTAAAATATCAGCTGCAGGAGAGATTTGCACTTTATCTTCAACACAAGGGGGTCTGAAGAACTGAAGCCTATAAAAACATTTATTTTCAGGAATAAAAAAAGACAAAAAAACATGGTGCTCTTTGATTAAAAACAAGTCGCATATCTGTTCTGCTGATTGATTTGTGACTGGAAGTAATTGGAAAAAGAACATGAATATCATCTCACAAAAACTAGCAAGAACACATTTACCCAGCCCACAAACACTGCGGCCCTAAAACTGTAGATACTGGTCATGTGATGCCATGCCCCCTTGTCATTGTTGGCCTACAGTTTGTAAAGGAGATATAGGGTGGTATTTTTTTTTCATCATGTCAAACATTTAAAATAAAGCTGTGATTGCATATGAATGCAGAAATGTGATGCATGTCTGCTTGTGCCATTGAAATTAGTATCCGGAAGCAGAGATTTTTGGCAATCATCATACCCCCGCTGGGATGCTGTTTATCAATCAGATGTTTATTTTCAGCCACTGGGGTGTTTGAACATGGATAAGGGCCATCATACTGCAGCTGCTGGGAATGCAAATTATCTCACCTGTAACACATTTGATCAAATTTTGACTCCTCTTTTTCTTTTCTGCTTTCTCCTTAGGACCTCCTGTAAGTACCATGGCAACAAGCTGAATGCAGTGTGCATGACTAATCCCACATTATAGCAGGTAGTGTATCTTATGTGCCAGTCAGACTGAAAAATTCTCATCAGGAAGGAAGTTCTCTGCTGATCAAACTAATGAACCCATATCCATATTTAAACCATGCATGGTTAGAAAAGGAATTTTAAGATGTTGTTGTGCAGTGGATGGCCTGAAGACATCTACATGCCAGTGTTAGTTATAGTCGCCACCTACTGACAACAGGAAGTGTCATGTTTAACACTGTGATGCACTCTTAGCATCATATTAAAATAAATAAATCTCCCAAAGGCACAATATGTAATTTTCGCCGCTAAAGGTTGCTTATTCAAATCAAAAGCGTAGCTTGATGAAAAATTGCTTATTTCTCTGGATTTAAACATTTGGGATAATGTAAGTACACAAGTCAATATAATATATAACATTGTTCTAGTGGTTTTTGGATATTTTAATCCAAAAAATCTTACATATTGTGCCTTTAAGATTTATGGTAGATTATGCCATGAGGTAAATAGGCTATATTTTGTCAGCATAAAATTAATATGATATGCTAATATATGGTTTTATTAGTAAACTATGAATATTTCATATGACTGACTAAACCCGGCCAGCATAGAAATTATAATTTGAAGTTTTAGATAAAGCAGATACGTTATTAGAAGCACACGTTTTCCCAAAACAGATCATCATTACAAGACTGTAATCGTTGCGGGAATATATCATTATAACGTTCTGTTCCAAGCCAATATCTGTGCTCCTTAAAACTTATGGCCATGAACTACAATGGATACACTTGACTTGCTGCATAGATCATAAACCATTGCTATTGTTTATTTTAGGACACTTTTGTCTCATGGGATGAGAACGCAAAAATGAGAAAGATTTGTTTATATTGAACATAATGGTCTAAATAGCCTAAGTGGTCTAAGGCTCTTGATAATTTACAAAGGGTTCAATTGATCATACTATTAAACAACGATGGTTTATTGAAATTGAGCTCATTTCATAATTGAATAACTTTATGATGAACTTTCATAATTGATAACACAGTTATTGAACAGATTTGAATAGACACAAACAGACTTCAGCTGAACAATGACACCATTGTATTTTTAGGGCTCTGTTGAAGCATTGAACTGTTTGCATCACTGAATCATTATTTTCTTGTTTATTACTGTAAAGCTGCTTTAAAATTTGCATTGTATAAAGCGCTATATAAATAAAGGTCACTTGATTCTACTTGATTGGAAACGTGCCGTAGAGATTAAGGTACAATTTATGTGCTACTAACGAATGTGTTTTCGGAAACACCGCTAGTTTGTACTTTACAGTAACATGTATATGTGTACTTATAAAAGTGTTACATTTATAATTATTCCCCGCCTCCAGTTCACTCACGCTGCACTCTTCACAAATATGAGACATCACAAGGAGCGCACTGCATTGTGGGAAACAGTATCCCATGCAGTGTCCTCAGATGCATACATAAGATTTCAGCAAATGTAGTAGGTAATCCGGGAATTCCATGCATACAGAAAATACACATACTATTCACAGTGTACACATTGCATACTGCAAAATAGTAGAAGTTGTATGGTAGTATGCCATTTCAAACACAGCCCATGTTTGTTAAGAGTCCTGCCCTGAAGACATGTACATGCCAATATTCAGTTATAGTCATAGTGCCACCAGCTGGTAGCAGGAACTGTGACACATATAAAAGACTTTGACATAATCCTCCTATATTTACCCATTTAAATGCATATTGCCTATCGTTCACTGTTTTCCAAAGGCCGCTGAGTGGCGTTAGCACCGGTGCGAGGGCCCGTTCATTGCTGCTTGCAGCTTTAATATTTATTTAGATTTTTTTTAAGGTTTGTAGTGAGGATAAAGGCCTACAGTAGATTTTAAATGGGCTGTATAAGAAAGAAAGTAAGAAAGAAAGAAAGAAAGAAAAAGAAAAGTAATTAATTCTCATGAATTCTCACAAGAACCAGTTGTCTACTTAAATTAACTCTATATGTGAATAATGATTATTACTTGCCGATGAACAATAGGGATGTATATGGTTTTCAATGGGCTTTGTCCATTTACAGATCACTTGAGTGCAGTTCCATTTCCATGGAAAAATCAATGTTTCTCTCCTTTTCTTTCACTTTTGATTTTATTGCTGTACATATTTTAACAGAGCTTGCTATTTAAGTAATGATAGCCAATTATTTAGGAATTCTGGGAATAACAACCCACCTAAAATGTTAAAAAGAGATTAGAAAAACAGTCATATGTCAGACTATTAGTTTTCTCCAGGCAAAAAATATATTTGGAGTATATGGAAACAGTCTTAACCTATTATATATACTTTAAGTTCTGTGTCATTAGCAAACAGAATGTTGTTTTCATTTAACATGTTGACTCTTCATTGCCATTTTAAGGCTCATAATATCTTTACTGGCCCATGTTATGATGAACATAATGCTGCTGAAGGTTGGGTAGGCATTGCTTCTTTCTCTGTCCCTTTACCTAAGCGCTACCAAATTATCTCCACAAAAACACTATGTAGTCTAACCTTTACAACAATAATTAAAAGATGCTTCTATGTAGCTTGAACTTGCGCTACATATGCTTTAAATTTTATCTTTGACTTTCAAAGAACATTTAGCAATTTAGTAGATGTAACTGTGTAAATTTTGTAATTTGTAATTTAAAATATTTTTTAATTGATTTTAATTTGTCACTCATGTAACTTATGATCTGAGGAACTTTGAGCTTGAGATCTGATACTCTAAACTGACAACTATAGCTGTGGACCAGCTGGCTAGAGTATTTTTTGGAGAATACTTGTTGAGTTGTTTTATGTAAATATAAATGGAGCCCTAAAAAGCATTTTCTCTTTTTCCTTTTAGTACCTGCTGGAACTGTGTGTCAAGGTGAATAAATTATAAAATGTGCTTGACTGGAGTGAGAGCCACACGTTTGGTCTCATCCATAATGTAGTGTATCTTTTAATAAAACATTCTGCAGCTGGTCTTTGATCAGCCTTCCTCCAAGGCAGTCTGAGTTCAAACACGTGGTAAATCTGTGGCTAATTAGCATGCCAGTAAGATGAGCCAGTTATGAACACATTCAGAGGAAATAACTGAAGTTAATGTGTGTGGAAAAGTTAAGAATTTGCTAGGATTTTGTTTTTTCTCTGTATACAAAATTTTCTTTAACATTTTCTTTAACAGGCAACATATATATGGGTGGGCTCCCAGGTTTTAAACCCTAAATTTAAGCCCTAAATCTGCCACACACACACATATATACACTCACCTAAAGGATTATTAGGAACACCTGTTCAATTTCTCATTAATGCAATTATCTAATCAACCAATCACATGGCAGTTGCTTCAATGCATTTAGGGGTGTGGTCCTGGTCAAGACAATCTCCTGAACTCCAAACTGAATGTCAGAATGGGAAAGAAAGGTGATTTAAGCAATTTTGAGTGTGGCATGGTTGTTGGTGCCAGACGGGCCAGTCTGAGTATTTCACAATCTGCTCAGTTACTGGGATTTTCACGCACAACCATTTCTAGAGTTTACAAAGAATGGTGTGAAAAGGGAAAAACATCCAGTATGCGGCAGTCCTGTGGGCGAAAATGCCTTGTTGATGCTAGAGGTCAGAGGAGAATGGGCCGACTGATTCAAGCTGATAGAAGAGCAACTTTGACTGAAATAACCACTCGTTACAACCGAGGTATGCAGCAAAGCATTTGTGAAGCCACAACACGCACAACCTTGAGGCGGATGGGCTACAACAGCAGAAGACCCCACCGGGTACCACTCATCTCCACTACAAATAGGAAAAAGAGGCTACAATTTGCACGAGCTCACCAAAATTGGACAGTTGAAGACTGGAAAAATGTTGCCTGGTCTGATGAGTCTCAATTTCTGTTGAGACATTCAGATGGTAGAGTCAGAATTTGGCGTAAACAGAATGAGAACATGGATCCATCATGCCTTGTTACCACTGTGCAGGCTGGTGGTGGTGGTGTAATGGTGTGGGGGATGTTTTCTTGGCACACTTTAGGCCCCTTAGTGCCAATTGGGCATCGTTTAAATGCCACGGCCTACCTGAGCATTGTTTCTGACCATGTCCATCCCTTTATGACCACCATGTACCCATCCTCTGATGGCTACTTCCAGCAGGATAATGCACCATGTCACAAAGCTCGAATCATTTCAAATTGGTTTCTTGAACATGACAATGAGTTCACTGTACTAAAATGGCCCCCACAGTCACCAGATCTCAACCCAATAGAGCATCTTTGGGATGTGGTGGAACGGGAGCTTCGTGCCCTGGATGTGCGTCCCACAAATCTCCATCAACTGCAAGATGCTATCCTATCAATATGGGCCAACATTTCTAAAGAATGCTTTCAGCACCTTGTTGAATCAATGCCACGTAGAATTAAGGCAGTTCTGAAGGCGAAAGGGGGTCAAACACAGTATTAGTATGGTGTTCCTAATAATCCTTTAGGTGAGTGTATATATATATATATATATATACAGTTGTAAGAAAAAACTTGTGAACCGCTTGCAGAAAATGTGAATAATTTTAACAAAATAAAAGAGATCATACAAAATGCATTATTTTTTATTTAGTACTGTCCTGAATAAGACATTTTACATAAAAAAATGTTTGCATATAGTCCACAAGACAAAAAAATAGCTGAATTTATTAAAATGACTTTTGAGGGACTCAGTCACAACTATTAAAAAAGGTTCAAACATTCACTGATGCTCCAGAAGGAAACATGATGCATTAAGAGCCGGGGTGTGAAAACGTTTGAACAGGATGAAGATGTCCAATTTTTTCTTATTTTGTTTAAATATCAATTTTTTTCATTTAGTACTGCCCTACGGAAGCAACAGAAGATACTTACATGTTTCCCGGAAGACAAATTAAGTACAATTTACCTTGATCTTCAAAATCAATGTTTTAACCCCCCGGCTCTTAATGCGTCGTGTTTCCTTGAATGTTTGAACCTTTTTTAATAGCTGTGTTTGAGTCCCTCAATTGTCCTCAGTGTGAAAAGATGGATCTCAGAATAATACAGTCACTGCTGGAGAGGGTTCAAATATTCAAAAAATGCTGGAAAACTGAAGAATGTGCAGGACCTGGAGGATTTTTCTGATGAACATTAGACAGTTTAACTGCTCAGGACAAACAGTGGACTCAAGAACAACCATCACAAAACAAAAAAACAGCCGTGGATCATCCAGGTAACAACACACAGTATTGAGAATCAATGGTTCATAAACGTTTGAACGGGTCATTTTAGTAAATTCAGCTATTTTTTTGTCTTGTGGACTATATGTAAACATCTTTTATGTAAAATATCTTATTCAGGACAGTACTAAATAAAAAATAACATGTATTTTGTATGATCTCTCTTACTTAGTTAAAATTATTCACATTTTCACAGATTCTGCAAGCGGTTCACATACTTTTTCTTGCAACTATATACGCCATCAGCCTCTGAATACTGAAAAAAAAAAAATCATCCCAAAAATGAATAAATTAAATAAAACTTGGAAGTTAAAACCTGCTCATATTAGTGCAGGAAATTGGTATGCTATACATCACACAATCAGTGTGAGTGTGAGTGTGAGTGATGTTGTTTCATTAATCACATATTGATATTCAGGAAAACAACACAATTTTGAAAATAATGTTGCTTTTATAGAACAGCTCAATAAACAAGAAGTTAATATTGAGTAACTTACATTTTAGAAGTATTTACAGTATTGCCAGTATTTTGCTCCGGCAACAAAAAGAAGGAACGCACAGTGGTGTTGCGTTCCTAAATGAATCAGGATGTTTGAACAAATCTGTTGAATGAATCTATCAATGACTCCAATCTAAAAACAGCCACTTTTCGCCACCTACTGGCATTACAATGTAACCTGCAGAAAGAGTCACTGAAAATCCTCACCACTACTGCACAGACTAACAGTCTGTCTGGGACATACAGACAAGTAGAGTGATACAGTTTTACAACTGCAGCACAAGCAGAGTGATACTGGTGTTTTAGCTTCACTTATGGATGTGGATCCATATTGTAAGTGCAAAGTATAAAGAAAAATTATGTAGTACAAAGTATGCAGAATATTAGGAATTTGTTCTGACTTCTGAAATACTGACAAATACTATATGATATTGATAATGAGAACTAAAGAAAATATAAAAAAAAAATGTCAATGATTTACATTTCTGCTTCTTTTCCAAATGAATGACAGGCCCTTAGCTGTCATTTAAAACAATCCTCAAATACACTTTGCATGGCCTCTGAGGTATCTATTCATGCAAGCTGAATCATACTGCCGTTTCAAGGCACTTTCATATATTTGACTGAATTTTCATCTCCAAGGATACAGGATGAACACAACACAACAGGATGAGATTTCTGAAACAAAGGCCCTCCAGATGTTTAAAAAAAAAAATCGTATGCAGAATGATATTTGAATAACCATGAGTGTGCCTGCTGACTCAAGCTGACACTGATTAAGTCAGGATCATTGTGAGAGGTCACCGTATGGCCTGTAGCGCTTGTGTGTGTGGCATTATTAAAATTATGAAAGATGTTTATCTTTGCCTGAAATCTTTCCACATATTCACATGGGCTTTGTGGAAACAGATGAGCAGTTTTGAAAGCTTTAATATTCGAGTAGTATTTATAATCAGATCATTAGCTCTGATAGATAGATTTTAATGAGATTTTAATAATACATTGATAGATTTTAAATTGAAAGACTTTAGGAAACCTTTTTTTCAAATCTGTTAAAAGCACTCTATAAATATGAAGACCACAGGAGGATGGAGTGTGCTGAACAGGGGCGTCCTGCAGTCAGTGGCCCTTCCTGTCAGAGAACCACCCTAATTACAAGGTAACCCCGAAAATGAACTTACCTGGCTACATGCTGAACCACCAAGGTCTTTTTATGACACCACCAATGCTGCAAACACCCCCCCCCCCACCCCACCTTGACGTTCAGAGAGACGCACACATGCAGTTGACATTAAAGCTTTTTTGTTACAAATTATGATATGCTTTGGATATAGGAACCAGATGGCAGTCCCAACCCAGTTTTCCAGTGTGGTTTTATTATCTTAGCTTAACCTTCCCTCACTGGGATTCTGCCGAAGAGCACCAGCCGCTTGCGGTCATCCGTTCCTGCACATTCTGCTGATTACTTACAGCCTCGTCCTCCATTGGTTTTCCCACTGGAGGTAATTTCTAGTGTAGCACTGCCAATATGATCACCTATTCTCATGTCGAACTAACACAGCCTAGAGGTGGTCATCTTTTTATTTTGCCATCTCACTTACTAGGGGTGTAATGGTACACAAAAATGATGGTTCGGTACGTACCTTGGTTTTTGTCAATATTTTTGCAACCGGCAGCAACATACACTACAGTTTATGGTGCTGTTGTATTAGGGGAAGAGATTTGAAGTTACCATTTGGGTAACACTTTATAATAACGTTCAGTTATAAGTCATTTATAACTTATTAGTTAATGATGAACTAATCAAAACAAAACATTTACAAAACATGACTATACATTCATAAATTATTAATATTTTATATATTAATATTAGTTCATCATCAACTCAATATATGACTTATAACTGAATTAACAAAACATTCATAAATGTTAACATATCACTGTTAACCGTACACTGTAAAACCGAACAGTTTAAATTAATTAAATGAAATAAGTTCATTTCACTCAAATATTACTGAAAGTTCATTGTACTTAATAGAAAAAAGTTCGAGTCAGAGCGCCCCCTGGAGCATTGGACCCCGATCAGACAGAACGCATTTTTAAATAGTTTTCTATTGGCAGTGAGCGCTTTGTGCGCTGTTAATGCACCCCGGCCACCTCATACGTCCCGTCGCCACAGTTGCTGTACCATCACTGCATGGCCGAGTCACTAGTTCGGCTCCTCAGTGAAAAACAAAGGTGCGCTGCATCTCCTTCCGCTTTATACCCACGGTGCGGGGCGGAGCGCGAGATGCAAATCTCGGACGCCAATGGCCATTGGCCCGTTCTGTATACACTCGAAGCTGATAGGGGCTCCCAGAAGTGATCCCAATTCGTCGGTGACGTCCGACGTACGTCTCCGTTCCCTCCTTCAGGGAACGAGGGTTACATACGTAACCGAGACGTTCCCTTGTTATCTCTGTGTATAAGTACTCCCTGGCTGCATTCGAAATCTCATATTTCCCTACTAGTAGGTGAAAAACAGTATGTATTTCCGAATTCACAGTACTCATAAAAGAGTAGGAAAAAAGTACCCGGATGACCTATTTCTTCTGGCGAGATTCTGAAGTGTGCATATGATGGACACTTTACTATCCCCATGAGGCCACGGGAGAGAATTTGTGAATGGCGGTGATGCGACGCAACTAACGCTGTTAGGTCACATGATAATGACAACATGGCAAATGTAGTACGTCCAGATTACATTCGTACTACACACATTCATACTATATAGAACATACTTTTTTAGTGGTTGTGAAGTAATTACTTATTCAAAATAAGTACCTACTCAAGATAGTAGGGGTGGGAATCTTTAGGCACCTTACGATCCGATCCGATCCGATTCCGATTCTGGGAGCCACGATAAAATTCTTAATCTACTTTTTTTTTTCGTATAAATTAATTAGTTCAGCGACTTGAAAATCTTAAAATCTTTTTTTTTTATTTTTTTTTTATTACATATGTAATTATAAGCACTTTTTAAAATAATTACAAATAAAAAATGAAATTAAAACAATTGTATGTTAAAATTTTTAAATATATAAACTAATATAGCTTCAAAACATAAAAGCAAGTAGTAAATAATAAAGAGGAACAAATAAACATATTAAAAGCAATAATCAAAGAGTGCTTTCAGTATTTAAGAGTATCTGAACGTTTTCCATTCAAGAGCTGTGAGTGATTTTTCTCTTTCTCAGCTTTACTGTTGTTTAATTATTATGATGACATCATAGACAGTGGGCGATCTAACAAGCTGAATTCAAACTAATGCACAGATCTCTTTTGTAATATAAGATGTGGTTTGTCCTGTATGTTTTATCCCTTAAGACGTAACTGACTGTGTTTACATTCATTTCGCGTCATAAAAGCATTTTGAGATGCAAGTACATTTAACCACTTACACGGAGTTGCACACAGCGTGAACGCTCTTCACAAAGCACACTGCAAGCGTAACATCAAGCAAAGCTTGCGTTTCTCACACCGCATATCCTGTGCAATGAAGCCCGTGAATGTCGCTTCAATTCGCTTCAACTTTTCCGAACTTTATGAAAGATTATTTTATGGAAGGCTCGAGTGGTGTGTGTGCAATACGGGTATTTCTAAAGCACACGCAAGAATCATCATGCATCTAAGGTTAAAAACTAAGCTCAGAATTGATTCTGAAATTCTCAGAATCTATCCAGAATCGTTGGAGAGAGAATCGTGATGCATCAATGCATCGTTATTTTTTCTCCCACCCTACAAGATAGTATGCGATTTCAGACGCAGCCCCTGTTTTGTTCAGTTCTTTGTCAGTGATCGTCAGTCAAGTATGTTTCCATCACCCTGTTTTTATACGCATTTTGAAGTATCGCATCAGAAATGAGACAAAACAGCTTGCACCAGCGCAAACCCTCTTTTGGCGTTAAAAAACTACTGTCAGTATTTACTAATGACACGCAGTGAAAAATTTGCGCTGAAAAGGCGTTGACAGATATTTTTGCGGCTGACCTTATGCATTTATAGGAGTTTCCCTTCAGACGCAAAATGTATGGGAGGAGAGTATTTAAATGAATCATGCAAGGTGATTTACTACGGTTTGCGCTAGTCAGTTCACTTGTATTTGCGCCATTATGTAATGTCCAAAAAAGCATGTCTTAAACCAGATGCTAATTTGCGCTACTCTTGGTAGATTGCGTTGGTTATTATGGAAATGACCCGGCTGAGTCTGTGTTCTTTAATTTGCACGTCGTCAGTAGATCACGCACAGAACTTTCCTTTCCCATCAACGCTTTTTTGGAATGCCCCCGACAGTAAGGCTTTGGAGGATGAGCTTTGACTAGCAGAGGCGAAGGCAGCCTGCACGCCTTTTAAGCTGTAGAAATAGCTTCCACAATCCACCTGCTTATGGTCTATTTGGTAGCTGGGCAGCCCTTCTTGGGGGGCCCGAAGCATACCAGCAACTAATCAGTCTTTCTCCACTGAGAGGTCTTTCTCACATAAACCTCTAGGGCCCTAACAGGGCAGAGTAACTGTAGCCTCTCTTGTTGCGCTGACACATGGGGAGGATTGACCTGAAGGACTACAGACCCACATTAGTGGGTAATTTCAATACATAACCCAGCCTCAGGTGAAGGATAGCTTTCACCCCACCCGGAGCAAACTCCAGACAGGAGGGAGCAACTGACAGGGCTTGTAGGTCCCCAACTGTCTTGAGGGATGTGATTGCTAATAGAATGCCATCTTCAGAGTGATGAATTTGTCATATGCAGTGTCCAAAGGCTCTAAGGGTGCCAAGGATAACCCTTCTAAAACTACGGTTAGATCCCATGCCGGAAATCTAACCTGAGCCGCAGGGAAAAAAGGAAAGGAAATGAGTGTTGCAATGTACGCAGTCAACCTTGAGGGCTGACCATGCGTGCTCCGCTCCCAAGCAGCTAACACAAAAGTCATGTGTATCCCCACCCGTGGTGAAACGTGAGCAGGAAGGAACATACTTCTTAAACTGTTGCTGCTCGTTCACCATCGTCGTTCTACTAATTCTACTAATACATTTCTACTAATCTACATTTCTACTATTTGAGTGGCCTATGGGGCAAACAAACACTAAATAAGACTCACACACAGAGCGCTTGCTGAAGATCAGAAAATTGTTTCTGCTGTGTTGCCGGCTCCCTTTGTAGCTTCCACATCACGGGATGACGCAGCATCAATCAGAATTGGACTAAGTTCCACACGTGCTTCAGGCACTGTCACGCTGAAGGCTTTCCCCTAAAGTGTTGTCATATGACACAGCGCGAGTTCCCTCAAAAGAGATCTTCCCTGCCATCAGTAGTTAGTGATGGAGCTTATTTTACCATGTTCATGTTACCATCAGTCCATTGTAGCTCTAGTACAGCACTCTCAGGGAAAAAACTGTTTAAAGAGTCAGCAGGACTCATCAGTTGCATCTGGTCCCTGTAAAAAAACAACAACAAAACAACTGTGAACATGCTGATATCAGGAGCAACTAGTGTTGCACGATTTGGGGAAAAAAAATCCAATTGTGATTTTTTTTTTTCTGGTAAAATTGTGATTTAAAATTCACAAAAACTATAAAGAGGTTTGTTGTGCCTACTAGGGCTACATAAAACAACAATGACAATAATAATATAGACAGAAGTAATATAATGACATTCCAGGAAATCGTCTCGGTTACGTATGTAACCCTCGTTCCCTGAAGGAGGGAACGGAGACGTACGTCGGAACTGACCGACGAATTGGGACCTATTTTCAGAGACCAATCTACTTCGAGTGTTTAAAAACGAGCCAATGAGGATTGGCATGCGGTTGACGCATTCCACGACCCGCCCCGCATCGCGGGTATAAATACGGAAGTGGAATACCGCATCATTGCTTTTCAACTGAGGAGCCGAGACAAGTGACTCGGCCTTCAGCTGAAGCACAGCACCTGGCGACGGGACGTACGTCTCCGTTCCCTCCTTCAGGGAACGAGGGTTACATACGTAACCGAGACGTTCCCTTTCAGTCGGTCACGTTCGACGTACGTCGGAACTGACCGACGAATTGGGATCCCTACCAACACGCCAGGGATGCTGGCCCTTCCAGCGCCCTGCCTGAGCTCACTGGACCACACCTATGTTGGAGTGGGAGTCAGGGCTCCCGGCAGGGAAGGTCAGTCACTGCTGTTCCTGCAAGACCCACTCAGCGTGACTATTGGATAACGCTGGGAAAGCGTGCCCGTCTCGTGGAGATGGTACGCTGCGGAGCCACGTCCTTCAGAGGAAGGAGAGGTGGCGAAATACACATAAGGACTAACCTATCAGGGTAGTACTACATATGGCAGTCTCTGGGGTGGATCCAGCCTGGTCCCAGGGGGGAAAGAACACCACCAGAGACGACAGAGCGGGCTCTGTCAAGGGAAAGACACGGGGCTAGCCAATAGGGTAGCTGGTACCGTGGAAAAATACACATATGGGGTTGCCGTTAGGGAACCGCTACATATGGCACCCAGCCTACACACACGTTCCACAAGCATACGGGTGCAGGCCTGGCGTCAGACGGCCGCAACGTCTGACACCGAAGGGGTGACGGAGGAGCTCGACAGGGTTAGCCGTTTCCGGGGAACACAACTGGAGATAATAGACGCACATATCCGGCCCAGAGGGCGGGAGTGGCGTTGCAAGCCGACACTAGAACGGGCACTTAGCGCTACTGGCCACTGGGGGCGAGGATGCGGGAAGATACCGGCTCTACACGGAGGCTATAGAATCTAGCGAACGTGTTAGGTGTCGCCCAGCCCGCAGCTCTACATATATCTGTCAGCGAGGCGCCTTGAGCCAGCGCCCAGGAGGAAGCTACACTCCTTGTGGAGTGCGCTCGCACCCTGAACGGGCAAGGCACGTCTTGGCACTGGTAAGCCAAGACGATAGCATCCACTATCCAGTGGGCTAACCTCTGCTTGGAGACAGCCTTTCCCTTCTGCTGGCCTCCGTAACAGACGAAGAGCTGTTCTGAGGTTCTAAAGCTTTGAGTTCGGTCCACGTAGGCACGGAGGGCGCGGACGGGACAGAGCAAAGCTAGGGCTGGGTCTGCCTCCTCCGAGGGCAGCGCTTGCAGGTTCACCACCTGATCCCGGAAGGGAGTGGTAGGAACCTTGGGCACATATCCAGGCCGGGGTCTCAGGAGTTGGCCGGCCCGAATTCTAGGCACGATTCGTTGACCGAAAGTGCATGCAGGTCCCCCACCCTCTTGATTGAGGCCAATGCAGTCAGGAGCGCTGTCTTCATGGACAGGATGTTTAACTCTGCAGACTGCAAAGGCTCAAAGGGCGGGCCCTGAAGTGCTCTGAGCACCAGGGCTAGGTCCCAAGAGGGTATCGAGGTTGGACGAGGAGGATTCAGTCTCCTCGCACCTCTGAGGAACCTGACGATTAAGTCGTGCTTTCCTAAGGACTTACCTTCCACTGCATCGTGATACGCCGCTATTGCGGCGACGTACACTTTGAGGGTGGAGGGAGACAGCCTTCGCTCCAGCCCATCCTGCAGGAAAGAAAGCACGACATTAACCGAACACCTTCGGGGGTCTTCCCGGCGGGAAGAGCACCACTCAACGAACAGGTTCCACTTCAACGTGTAGAGGCACCTCGTAGAGGGGGCTCTAGCAGAAGTGATGGTGTCTACCACAGCTTGTGGTAGGCCACCTAGAACCTCCGCGTCCCGTCCAGGGACCAGACATGGAGTTTCCAGAGGTCTGGACGCGGGTGCCATAGAGTGCCCCGCCCCTGAGAAAGCAGGTCCTTCCTCAGGGGGATCGGCCAGGGAGGGGCTGTCGCGAGGAGTGTGAGTTCGGAGAACCAGGTCCGGTTGGGCCAGTAGGGCGCAACTAACAAGACCTGCTCCTCGTCCTCCCTGACCTTGCACAGTGTCTGTGCAAGAAGGCTCACTGGGGGAAACGCATATTTGCGTAGGTCCCGGGGCCAGCTGTGCGCCAGTGCATCCGTGCCGAGGGTGCCCCCGGTCAGGGAATAGTACAACTGGCAATGGGTCGAGTCCGGAGAGGCAAACAGGTCTACCTGCGCAGCTCCGAAGAGGTCCCATATCAGCTGGACACTCCGGGGGTGGAGTCGCCACTCTCCCGGAGGTGTCGGCTGACGAGAGAGCTTGTCGGCTGTCTGGTTCAGCGCACCTGGGATGTGAATGGCCCGAAGCGACCTCAGACGCTTCTGACTCCACAGGAGGAGATGGCGGGCGAGTTGGAGCATGCAACGGGAGCGTAGACCACCCTGACGGTTGATGTACGCAACGGCCGCAGTGCTGTCCGTACGGACCAGTACGTGCTTGCCCTGTAGCGGCTTTTTGAGGCGGCCCAGGGCGAGACGTACTGCCAATAACTCTAGGCAATTGATGTGCCAACACTGTTGGGGCCCCGTCCACAGACCCGAAACTGTGTGCCAGTTGTACGTGGCCCCCCAGCCCGTGGATGAGGCATCCGTGAAGACCACAGCATGCCTGGACACCTGTTCTAAGGGCACTCCTGCCCGTAGAAACGAAGGGTCCGCCCAGGGGTTGAAGGTTTGGCGACAGTAAGGAGTAACTGAGACCCGGTACTTGCCGCTCTGCCACGCCCATCTCGGGACTCGGTCGTGAAGCCAGCGTTGAAGCGGTCTCATATGAAGCAATCCGAGCGGCGTTACCGCGGCTGCAGATGCCATATGCCCCAGGAGCCTCTGAAAATATTTCAGTGGGACCGCTGTCCTGCCTTTGAACGTATTCAAGCAGTTCAACACTGACCGGACTCGCTCCTCTGTGAGCCGCGCTGTCCGGTTGACCGAATCCAGCTCCATACCGAGATAAGAGATCCTCTGTGTGGGACAGAGTTTGCTCTTCTCTCGGTTGACCCGAAGGCCCAACAGGCTGAGGTGACGGAGCACCAGGTCCCTGTGTTCGCACAACTGATCCCGGGACTGGGCCAATATGAGCCAGTCGTCGAGATAGTTGAGAATCCGAACGCCGCGTTCTCTGAGCGGAACAATGGCTGCCTCCGCGGCTTTCGTGAAGACGCGAGGCGACAGGGACAGCCCGAAGGGCAAGACTTTGTACTGATATGCCCTCCCCTCGAATGCAAAGCGTAGGAACGGTCTGTGTCGAGGGAGAATGGAGACATGAAAGTACGCGTCCTTCAGGTCGATCGCTGCGAACCAATCTCGGGGACGGATGCATTCGAAAATGCGTTTCTGCGTTAACATTTTGAACGGGAGCTTGTGCAGGGCCCGATTCAGAATGCGCAGGTCCAAGATTGGTCTTAACCCACCACCTTTCTTGGGTACAATGAAGTAGGGGCTGTAGAACCCCGACCTCATATCGGCAGGAGGAACCGGCTCGATCACGTCCTTCGCCAGCAGGACATCGACCTCGGACCGCAAGACAAGGGCATCGCAACTCCGCACAGTGGTGAAGAGGATGCCCCTGTACTTGGGCGGCCGGCGCGCGAACTGAATCGCATAGCCAAGTCTGATAGTACGGATGAGCCAGCGAGACGGCCTGGGGAGACCTAGCCAGGCTCCCAGAGACCGAACAAGCGGGACCAACGGCACCACAGACGTACCCGGGGTGGGGCAGCGAGGTGGAGTAGACAGACCCGACTCGGGAGGTCCGGAGGCGGCCCGGAGTGTTGTCTGAGTACTCCAGGGTGGGGCAGAGTATGGGTGAGGAGGCCCGGAGGCGTCCTCGGTGCCCATACTGCTGCCCCCTGGCGAGGGGGAGAGGGGAGGAAAGGAGTGGCGAGGCCCGGGGGCGTCGCACACTGCCAACCTGGCCCTCTTGGGGCCCAGGGAGGGAAGAAACTGCTCTTTTATTGAGAATGTGGGTACCGCTGGACTCCGGAGAGCCAGCGGCAGGATGTTGGGATGACCAGTAGAGACATTCTCCCCCCGGTCCTCCTCCGGGGGGAGGAGGGGTGCGGACACCACCTCCCCTGGAGCAGCTCCTCTTCTCCCTGGGCTGCCCGTCTCAGGGCCGCTTGCCCTTGCGCTTGCCGGCGGACTTTGCGGGACCCTGGACAGGTTGGGCAGTACCCCTACGCCCGGCACCCTGCTTGCTAGGTGGAGGCTGCTGCTTAGGCTTAGCAGGGGCGGAGGCGGACGCAGGGGGACGCCCTCGGCGACGAGCAGGCGGAGGTGCTGCAGCCGGCGACTGGGTGGAGGCAGCAGCAGGTCGCCGGGGCAGGATGTTCTTAATTGCCTCTGTCTGCTTCTGGGCCACCGAGAACTGCTGGGCGAAGCTCTCGATGGCGTCGCCGAAGAGGCCAGCCTGGCAGACAGGGGCGTTGAGAAACCGTACCTTGTCGGTCTCACGCATATCCGCCAGGTTCAGCCACAGGTGGCGTTCCTGGACCACAAGTGTGGACATCGCCCGACCCAGGGAGCGTGCGGTGACTTTCGTCGCCCGGAGGGCGAGGTCCGTCGCGGTACGCAGTTCCTGCATAACCCCTGGGTCGGAACTACCCTCGTGCAGTTCCTTGAGCGCTTTGGCCTGGTAGACCTGCAGGAGCGCCATGGCATGCAAAGATGACGCAGCTTCTCCACAGGCTGTGTAAGCCTTGCCCGTTAGTGCGGACGAGAACTTACACGCCCGGGAGGGGAGACGCGGATTTCCGCGCCAGTCAGTAGAGGTCTTCGGACACAGTTGCATCGCTATTGACCGCTCGACTGGGGGGATCTCCACGTAACCCTTGGCTGCGCCACCATCAAGGGTAGTGAGGACGGAGGAGTCAGTCGATCGGTTTCTAGCGCTGTAAGGCGCTATCCACGATTTCGTGAGCTCCTGATGCACCTCCGGAAAGAAAGGTACTGGGGCGGGGCGCTGAGAACCAGCGCGGGCCGTCCCGAGATACCAATCGTCCAGCCGCGAGGGTTCGGGACACGGTGGAGGGTTCCACTCGAGCCCAACACTGGCGGCGGCCCGGGCAAGCATAGCCGTGAGCTCCGGATCAGACTCGGGCAGCGCTACCACACCAGAAGGGGGCAGCGCAGCCGAATCCTCATCTCCGGAGTCCATTAGCTCGTCCCCCGATGCGGCTATCGAGACCATGTCCTCAGCCGGAGCCCCAAAAGTAACAGACGGTCTCCCGTGGGAAGGACCAGGCTGCTCTTCCGGAAGCTCCACCGGCGCAGTGGAGGGGGGAGGGGCCCGAGGAGCCTGTTGACCCGGCGGGAGTGCCCTCACAGTAACCCTCAGGTCTCCACCAAAGGCATCAGCCAAAGTAGCAGCCCTCTGCTTCGCAGCAGGAGGGCCACTAGATCGGGGGATGCGCAATGGGACATGAGTCATCCACGAAAGCCGCCTCAGCGTGCTGAACGCCCAAACACGAGAGACAGTGATCGTGTCCGTCAGCTGGGGACAGATAACGACGGCATCCAGAAACACACGGTTTGAATGACATCTTGAAAAAGACGCAGGGTCAAACCGTGTTGCTCTTTTAGAAGGAAAAAACCGCTCCAATCAGTGCCGAGGCACACAGGGGGATGACCACGGCTCGCAGCGGTTCAGGGGTGCAAGCCCGCTGAGAGCACTCAAGCCCAGGAAGCTGTGAGAACAGCTGTTGTTTTTTCTTTTTTGCGATCTCCGCTGAAGTGCCGTCACACCAACACCGTAGACTGGAGCAGTCCTCTTGACTTGAGAAAAAAACACTCTTTGTAGGAACACAGTAGCGTTCGGCTCCGAAGTTGAAAGCAATGATGCGGTATTCCACTTCCGTATTTATACCCGCGATGCGGGGCGGGTCGTGGAATGCGTCAACCGCATGCCAATCCTCATTGGCTCGTTTTTAAACACTCGAAGTAGATTGGTCTCTGAAAATAGATCCCAATTCGTCGGTCAGTTCCGACGTACGTCGAACGTGACCGACTGAAAGGGAACCCTATAGCGCCAAAGCAGCTTTACAGTGATAATAGGAAATGAATGCAACAAAGATTGGTTTGGCTGTACAGCTGCTCTAAAAAAAAGTCATTGTCCAGCTTAAGTATGTTTTTGATTGATTCATTTCTGTTGTAAAAATCATTAGTTATTGACATAGTGGCCGCTTACACAACACCGTTTTCAACTGAAAACTTTTAATGCGTTCTGGCTGTTCATTTACACGACAACAGTGTTTTGGTAACCTGAGAATGCAAACTTTGAAATAGGCATATGGACAAGCACTGACCTTTTGTAGCTGGACACATTTTTACTAAGAAATGACCACGTTTCATTAGCAGGTCTGTCATATAACAGTGCAAAGATTTCATATTCAAAAACAACACTTAATGTTTAATGTATTCAAAGTGGAAGACAGAATTTAGGTTATCATGTTGAAAGGTTAGCATCTTTATGTTCTGTAGATGTGTGTTATATGTGGGATTAATTTACGACATACAAATGTATACAATCCATGTTGTAACACGTTTATTCTTTTTCTTTTTTTATGTTTCAGTTTATGGAGCAAACTTTTAACTTTTTTCTCTTTTATAATTCTCAATAGGGTCCACCTGGCCCAAAAGGTGACAAGGTAAGAACCCTTTCAACACTTTTTACATCAACAAATCACATTTTTCATAGCTTCACAAATATTTAATATCCCATAATATCAGTTTCTATAGTTTCAAAGATGACAGTTTGAATGTCAGGGCAGAGGGTGTTGTGAAGAATCTTCGTGTTGAGTATACCGGAGTCTCCATTCTCAACATACAGTATATAATTACCACCACTGTTAAAATAGAGAATATGACACAAATAGCACTATGTCTACTTCTCTAATTCCAGCTGTAAGCATGTGCTGTAAGTGCTTTCCAGCATAATTAATACAACAAAAGCAATTACATACAGTCACACAAACAAAATTAAATCCTGTTCACTCTAATCAGTTCTAAAAGCCATACTTAAAAGATACGACTTCAAACTAGACTTAAGCATCAACAGATGGGGAAGATTTAATGTGCATTGGAAGAGGGTTCCATAAGCGTGGAGCTGCCACAGAGAAGGCTTTCAATTTTTTTTTTTCAATTTTAATTTAGTTTTAGGAACATGAAGAATCATCTGACTAGAAGATCTCATATTTCTTATACATTATATTTTGGGGCAACGCTTTAAAAACCATCAACAGAACCTTAAACTCAATTCTGAATTTTACAGGCAACCAGTGTAAAGAAACAAAAAACTGGGGTAATTCTCTCTCTCTTCTTTGTACGAGTCAAAAGTCTGGCCGCAGCATTTTGAACTAACTGAAGACAAGGTTATTGACTCTGTGGGTTACCTATATATGAATAATTACAGTAGTCAATGTATGATGACATAGCACTTATTGACATAGAGTCCAACCTACTTATAATTTCCTTAGAGGCAGAAGAGGGTCCAAAGACAACACACTCAGTCTTATTAGTATTAAGATGAAGAAAATTGCTCACCAACCAGACTTTAATCTCGCCTAAGCACTGTACAAGTGCATCAAAAGATTGAGATCCTTTTGGATCTATTGGAATATATAACTGAGTGTCGTCTGTGTATAAATGATACATAATATTGTATTTATGAAAAATTTAGCCTAAAGGGCACATGTACAACGAAAATAAAATAGGCCCAAGTATAGAACCCTGTGGCACACCACTATGTAATTTAGCTGATGAAAAACACAAATTTGGTGTTATCAACTTGTAAAGAATTCAAACAGTTGTCTCGTTTCAGCCATGAATGACTTAATTCTACAGGGATGAGATAATCCACATGCGGCACCAAATAAGTCCTTTGGAAACTTTAAGATTTGATCAGAAATTCTCCTCGTTTTCCACGTTTCTTACGACCTTTCTTCCTTTGCTGGGAACACCGTCGCCGAAGCAAAGCTCAAAGCTCATTTTGGAATATCTAGTCCACAGTGCATTTCATTGCTTTCCCAGCAGGCCCCAAGCTCAGTTTTTTGAACGCTTCACGGAACAGCTCTCTATAAAACTAAGATTGAAAAATTATTGAATTATGTCTTTACTAGTCCCTACAAGCAGTGACCAACCTTTATCCGGTGCAGAAAGATTAAAACCAAACAATTGTTGGAGGTTCCTTACATATAAAGACCTATCATTGCTTTTTAGTCAAGACGGAGCTGCAAATGTTCTTATGGTAAACATATGCTTCAGTAAAGGAAATTTTGTTATTGATCAGTGTGCAGAAGTATTCCATTTGAAATATTCACATTCCTCATGTAGAGGGCTGAGCGGATGGCTGTAGCCAGCTATGAAGTCACCAAGGTTCAGATCTCAGAAAATAAAAATTGAAGTTCTCCAAATGACTAATTAGCCATTTGAAACTCCTATCAGTGTCTGCATTATCAGACAGTTTGCTAGATTTTTTAGTGTCCGTGGTGTAAAAATTATGGTGGGCGATCCACGCTACGAGACGCTGGCGGGGTGAACAGGGCTTGAGAGAATGTTGTGAGTGAGGCCACGGGTGCAGCTGCCACCGTGTTGCCTGATCCACTTATTATAAGCTTCTTTGTACTTGTTTTTTTCCACTTAATGCGAAAATTTTGGAAGTTTTTTTTGCGATTATAATTTTTTATTTGAAATAATAATAACAAATTACAAAGCTACAAAAAATACAAACCCCCCCCCAAAACAAACAAGAAACACATAATTACAGTACATAATACTTCAGCATAAATTAAAAGGAACATGCAAATAAACCACGGAGGTAAATTATCACATTGATTAACAAATCTTCAATTTACCCCAATTTGGTAACACTATAATAACTGCATGCTTTGAATCATTAGTTACGCATTAGTAAATAGCTAATTCATCATTTATAAAGCATTAATAGACATTAATAAGCAGTTTATAAATACAGCAAAAAAAAAATATATTCTTGATTTATAAGCATATCTATAATGTGTTTAATAATCGTATTTTCATACTTTATTAATGATCAATATAATTTCTAAATTAAGTATTACATTATTTACAAACCAATTATTTAGGAGTTGTCGGTGGTTTATAAGATCATTTAGACAGTTTAAGTAAATGAATAATAAACTATTTAGCTAAATGTACATTTATACATCTTATTATTTAGACATTTGCTTTATTAACATGTATTCCTACTGTAATTCATGATTAATTCAGGTAGTTATAAAACATTTAGTAATCGTCAGTATATTTTTGTGAGCTCATCTAAAGTGAGGACTATTTATGCCTCGTAAAGCTTTTACAGAGGAGATTTAAAGGCTCACTTATCTTCTGCACTGCTGTTCTCTAATGTTTTAAAGTTAGTACTGAGGTAGTTTTGACACTGCAAAATATTTTATTATATTATTATTGTTTTATTTAAATTTTATTTGTTGTATTTTGGCACTCTTGTAATCCAGTTTAATCCACTGGTAAATTTTTATTCAGCAATGTTTACACTTTACAGAAATGCATTTTTATATCAGATTGCAGAGGCTTAGTTTCATTTTAGTGCACAGTTATGTTTTCTGGAGGTGTAAAGGAATTTTATTTTTCTATGACATTGAAGAAGTTTATTTTTAATTTTATATCAAGTTACCAGTTGTACAGTTTCATTTTTTTGCATTTTGAAATAAATATTTCTATGTTCTGTATCACTCTGTGTTGTGTTTGTTTCCTTTTTCTGTTTAGAAGATACCTGAGCCTTTAAATCTCCTTTGTGAAAGCTTTTATGAGGCATAAATAGTCCTCACTTTAGATGAGCTCACAAAAATAGTTAACTGACAACTACTAAATGTTTTATAACTACCTGAATTAATTATGAATTACTGTAGGAATACATGTTAATAAAGCATTTATTAACACACTGAGTAACTATTACTATATGTCTAAATAATAAGATGTCTAAATAATATGTATAAACGTACATTTAGATAGTTTATTAATCCTTTACTTACACTTTCTAAATGATCTTATGAACCACTGACAACTTCTAATTAATTGGTTTGTAAATAATGTAATCATTTAAAACTGATAAATTGATCATTTATAAAGTATGAAAATACAATTATTAAATACATTATAGATATGCTTATAAATCAAGACTAAAGCATTTCTAGCTGTATTTTATAAACTGCTTATTAATGTCTATTAATACTTTATAAATGATGAATTGACTATTTACTAATGCTTAACTAATGCTTCATAGCGTGCGGTTATTATGAAGTGTTACCATTTGTTGTATTTTGGCACTCCTGTAATAGTGTTGACACTGGTAAATTTTTATTCAGCAATGTTTACACTTTACAGAAATGTATTTTTATATCAGATTGCAGAGGCTTAGTTTTATTTTACTGAAGGTGAATGTTTTCTGAAGGTGTACAGGAATTTTTATTTTTTTATGACATTGAAGAGGTTTTTTTTTTTTTCCATTTTATATCAAGTTACCAGTTGTACAGTTTCATTTTTTTGCATCTTGAAATAAATATTTCTATGTTCTGTATTATGTTGTGTTTGTTTCCTCTTTCTGTTTAGAAGATAACTGAGCCTTTCAATCTCCTTTGTAAAAGGGGCTCACAAAAATAGTTAACTGACAACTAAATGTTTTATAACTACCTGAATTAATCATGAATTACAGTAGGAATACATGTTAATAAAGCATTTATTAACACACCTAGTAACTATTACTATATGACTAAGTATAATATGATGTATAAATGTACATTTACATAGTTTATTGATCATTTTCTTACACTTTTTAAATTATCTTATGAACCACTGACAACTCCTAAATAACTGGTTTGTAAATAATGTAATACACTGAACAAAATTATAAATGCAACACTTTTGTTTTTGCCCCCATTTTTCATGAGCTGAACTCAAAGTTCTAAGACTTTTTCTATGTACACAAAAGGCCTATTTCTCTCAAATATTGTTCACAAATCTGTCTAAATCTGTGTTAGTGAGCACTTCTCCTTTGCCGAGATAATCCATCCACCTCACAGGTGTGGCATATCAAGATGCTGATTAGACAGCATGATTATTGCACAGGTGTGCCTTAGGCTGGCCAATAAATAAAATAATAAAAGGCCACTCTAAAATGTGCAGTTTTACTGGGGTCCAAAAAAAAGTCAATATCTGGCGCACCATTTGCCTCACGCAGTGCAATTATTAAACACATTATAGATATGCTTATAAATCAAGAATAAAGCATTACTAGCTGTATTTATAAACTGCTTATTAATGTGTATTAATGCTTTATAAATGATGAATTAGCTATTTACTAATGTTTAACTAATGATTCATAGCATATAGTTATTATAAAGTGTTACCAATAATGCTTTTAAAGCTTGGGCTATTTTACTCCAAAACAGTGGGGAGAACAAGTATTTGATACACTGCTGATTTTGCAGGTTTGCCCACTTACAAAGCATGTAGAAGTCTGTAATTTTTATCATAGGTACTCTTCAACTGTGAGTGACGGAATCAAAAAAAAAATCCAGAAAATCACATTGTATGATTTTTAAGTAATTAATTTGCATTTTATTGCATGACATAAGTATTTGATACATCAGAAAAGCAGAACTTAATATTTGGTACAGAAACCTTTGTTTGCAATTACAGAGATCATACGTTTCCTGTAGTTCTTGACCAGGTTTGCACACACTGCAGCAGGGATTTTGGCCCACTCCTCCATACAGACCATTTCGGGGCTGTCGCTGGGCAATACGGACTTTCAGCTCCCTCCAAAGATTTTCTATTGGGTTCAGGTCTGGAGACTGGCTAGGCCACTCCAGGACCTTGAGATGCTTCTTACGGAGCCACTTCTTAGTTGCCCTGGCTGTGTGTTTCGGGTCGTTGTCATGCTGGAAGACCCAGCTACGACCCATCTTCAGTGCTCTTACTGAGGGAAGGAGGTTGTTGGCCAAGATCTTGTGATACATGGCCCCATCCATCCTCCCCTCAATGCGGTGCAGTCATCCTGTCCCCTTTGCAGAAAAGCATCCCCAAAGAATGATGTTTCCACCTCCATGCTTCACGGTTGGGATGGTGTTCTTGGGGTTGTACTCATCCTTCTTCTTCAAACACGGCGAGTGGAGTTTAGACCAAAAAGCTCTATTTTTGTCTCATCAGACCACATGACCTTCTCCCATTCCTCCTCTGGATCATCCAGATGGTCATTGGCAAACTTCAGACGGGCCTGGACATGCACTGGCTTGAGCAGGGGGACCTTGCGTGCGCTGCAGGATTTTAATCCATGACGGCGTAGTGTGTTACTAATGGTTTTCTTTGAGACTGTGGTCCCAGCTCTCTTCAGGTCATTGACCAGGTCCTGCTGTGTAGTTCTGGGCTGATCCCTCACCTTCCTCATGATCATTGATGCCCCACGAGGTGAGATCTGGCATGGTGCCCCAGACCGAGGGAGATTGACCGTCATCTTGAACTTCTTCCATTTTCTAATAATTGCGCCAACAGTTGTTGCCTTCTCACCAAGCTGCTTGCCTATTGTCCTGTAGCCCATCCCAGCCTTGTGCAGGTCTACAATTTTATCCCTGATGTCCTTACACAGCTCTCTGGTCTTGGCCATTGTGGAGAGGTTGGAGTCTGTTTGATTGAGTGTGTGGACAGGTGTCTTTTATACAGGTAACGAGTTCAAACAGGTGCAGTTAATACAGGTAATGAGTGGAGTACAGGAGGGCTTCTTAAAGAAAAACTAACAGGTCTGTGAGAGCCAGAATTCTTACTGGTTGGTAGGTGATCAAATACTTATGTCATGCAATAAAATGCAAATTAATTATTTTAAAATCATACAATGTGATTTTCTGGATTTTTGTTTTAGATTCCGTCTCTCACAGTTGAAGTGTACCTATGATAAAAATTACAGACCTCTACATGCTTTGTAAGTAGGAAAACCTGCAAAATCGGCAGTGTATCAAATACTTGTTCTCCCCACTGTAGGTAAAAATATGTATTTTAGCCCCATTAATCCTTGCAGTGCTGCATTCTAAACAAACTATATTATGAAATGAAAGCAGCCAGAATCTTTTAAGGTCCATGGCAGGTGTAAACCATTGCTATAAAATAGTTTTTTAGCAGCGGTGAAGCCAGACATTAACAGTTGTTATGTTTTCACTATCATAACGTAGAAAACGCTTGGGGTAAACCACGTTCAAATAACACAGACAACATTCAGGAACTCTTTTCTTCTTCTGAATGTAAGAACACAACTACTAATAATTACAAGTGGCAGTGCCACCTGCAGGCACAATGAGGGAATAGCAGTATCACATACATAACATTTCCTCCCCTCTTAATCAAGAAACAAACCACAATGCATTTCCAGCAAAACAAACGTTTCTCTTTTTCTTTTTCTTTTTTTTAACTCTATTCTAGAGGTAGAGGGTAGACTGCCTCCTGCCTTGAGCCAGTTCGAGAATTATTCTGCCCCATGTCAGAACAGGCTCACTAACATAACTAATTACAGTGCAGTTCAGCAGGGGTTTCTCATGGCTCTATAATGTCAGACGGTTGGGAGGTTTGATCACTCTGGCTGGATAACGTCTAAACTGCGATAATGGAATGTTGAGTTTGCCATGGATTGTCTGAGACTCTATTGATGTGTCACTGTTAACATCTTGTTTATTTGTTGGTGGTGCAGAAGAAGTGCCATTTACAGAGGCCTGTACGGGAACAGACACATCACTGGTGTTTCAGCTGCTTGATTCGGAATGGACAAGAGTTGATCAGCATGACGTCTCCATTCCTCAGAAGATCCTACATCCTCAGTATAAAATACTGGACCACTTTGAGCTGTCACCACACCTGATGTCCATCTTTCTCTCCCTCTGTAATCACAAGCCAGCACAGCATCACCGACTCCAAACTGTCTCGGCCTTGAACGACCAGCTCGTTGGAGGAACTGGGAGGTCTGTGAAAGTCACATGGCAGCTGTTATACTGGGTTTCAAGGCATCTAGATCCATATGCAGCTGGCATCCCAAAAACAGCAAGGAAGGGGACTCCCTTGTTGTCAGATGTGGTGTTGCGGTACGTCAGCAAGAATGTTTACAGTCGTCTCTGAAGAGTAGAAGAGCTATTAGAAGCATTCAGTGCTTGTTTTAGCGACTGAACAAACTTTGCAGCCTGCCCATTGGTTGCTGGATGATATAGGGCGTAATGGATATGTTTCACATGGTTGGCCTTCAGGAAAGTTGCAAACTCCTAAGAGACAAATTGTGGTCCATTATCACTCACAAGGACTTCAGGCAGTCCATAATGGCTGAAGAGGTTCCGTAAAACTTTTCTGCTGTCGTTGATGTCATCAGCTGCACCTCAGGCCACTTTGAATGTGCGCCAACCACAACTAGGTACATGTGACCCTCACATGGCCCAGCAAAATCTACATGTATGCGCTCCCATGGTTTGCTTTGCCACTCCCATGGGTGGAGGGGAGCTTGAGATGGCATTTTCTATATTTGTTGACATGACACATATTTTCACTTGCAGTTCAATGTCAGCATCAAGACCCGGCCACCACACATAACTACGAGCAAGGGCTTTCATTCTGACAATTCCTGGATGGCCAATGTGCAGTTCCTTCAGTATTCTTTTCCACAGCTTGTGGGAAACAACGACTCTCATGCCCCGCATCAAGCACCCGTGTTGGACGGACAGCTTATTGCGTCTGGAGATGAAAGATGAGAGTTGACTATTACTAGGTCAGCCGGAACCGGGAACACTTCCCATAACACCTGATGTACTCATTACATCATAAGAAGAATGGCATATACGCTAATGTTAGTCCCTCTGTTTATCCCGAGGTTTACTGCAGTCAGCCGGATCCGGGCTGTATCCAGATCACATAGTGGACCTGCGCCTAGACATGACCAACGCATCCCTGCATCCCTCTGCAGAGACCGTGTCAATTAAACTCCCCCCTGTAAATGCCGCATCGACACGACATCCTCATTAAACCCGTCTCCGGCGTGACGACTCCGATCTTTCAAAAAATCTTTCTAATATCTTTCGATCTAATATGACTTCTGACCTGTAATGTTGCCAGAATCAAAATCATACACTGTTTGTTCGTTGGCCAGAGGAGAACTGGCACCCCATCTGAGCCTGGTTTCTCCCATGGTTTTTTTTTCTCCATTCTGGCCCCTGAAGGAGTTTTGGTTCCTTGCCACTGTCGCCTTTGGCTTTTGGCTTGCTCAGTTGGGGACACTAAATTTTCAACTATATTACTGATCTGCCCGCATTGACACTATATGTGTCACATGTCTGTCTTGTCTTTGTGTGAGCACATGGCTTGTATTTGTCATTGCTGGCCATGTGCTTGTGTTTGTCATGTTTGGTGTGAGCACATGGCTTGTCACGTGTTCCTTGTGCCATGTGCTCTCCTGTCTATTGTCTTGACCTCTTGTTATCTGATTATTGTTTAATTTGCTCCACCTGTCCTCCCTCGTTACCTGCCTTGTTTGTTTCCTATTTAGTCTCCTTGTGTTTTCTGTACTGAGCTGGATCGTTGTTTCTGTTGCCGTCATGTGCTTCCGTTTGCCTTATGGTTTCCTGCTCTTTGTGTTTGTAAGTTGTAGTTTGGTTTTCCCCCTCATGGGTTGTTTTTGTTTGTTTGTTTCTGTTTATATTATTATTTAATAAAACACCATTTCTTCATGCATTTGAGTCCTCGCTCCTTTTCACCCATACCCGCCGTGACATAACGATCCAGCCATGATGAGGACTCAGCAGAAGAAGGGCTCACACCAGCCGCCAGCCTCTATTGTCTCATGCCCTCTCTGGCAACGCATACTCCAGCTCAGAGCATTGAGTTCCTTCCGTCTACAGGGGACTGACCTGAGGGAATTTGCCCTGGAGTTCAGGAGGGCTGTGGATGGGCTGGGGTACAACGATGGGGCTCTCAAGGACCTTTTTAATTATGCCCTTGATGAGCCCTTCGAATGGTGTGTGATGAGAGGGCTGGATCGCACAACCTTTGAAGTGGCAGTGGAATATTTCACTCGCCAAGTGGAGAAGGCTGCCAGAGATGCTGCAGCGCCTCCTAAGGCGGCCGAAGACGCTGCAGCACCCCCAAAGGCAGCCGAAGATGCGGCAGCACCTCCAGAGGCAGTTAGAGATGCTGCAGCGATGGTCTCCACATCGCCTCGCCCTCGTAGGCGCAGGAGAAGGAAGGCTTCTGTCGCTCACCCAGGTTCGTTTGTCTAGGAGGACCCGACGGCGGTGGTCCAAGGTCTGGTGGTCCAGGAGGACCCGACTTCGGTGGTCTCGAGTTCGGTGGTCCAGGAGGACCCGACGGCAGTGATCCCTAGTCCGGAGACTGTTTCTGAGCCCGCTGCCAGCCCAGAGGCGCCGCCCAAGCGCCTTGCCCTGCCCGCGCCGCCTAGGCGCCTTGCCTTCTCTGGACGCTGGTTAGGGGCTGGAGCCCTCTCTGGACACTGGTCAGGGGCTGGAGCCCTCTCTGGATGCTGGTCAGGGACCGGAGCCATCACTGCCCACGCCGCTCAGGCGCCTTGCTCTGCCTGCGCCGCTCAGGCACCTTGCTCTGCCCACGCCGCAGAAGTGTCTTGCCCTGATGGCTCTAGCCCCTGACCAGCGTCCAGTGATGGCTCTGGCCCCTGGCCAGCGTCCAGTGATGGCTCCGGCCCCTGACCAGCGTCCAGAGAGGGCTCCAGCCCCTGACCAGCGTCCAGAGAGGGCTCTAGCCTGTGATCAGAGTACAGAGAGGGCTCCGTCTCCTGCCACGAGTCCAGAGAGGACTCCGTCTCCTGCCACGAGCCCAGAGAGTACTCCGTCTCCTGTCCTGAGTCCAGAGAGGACTCCGCCTCCTGTCCCTAGTCCAGGGAGGACTCCGTCTCCTGTCCAGAGTCCAGGGAGGACTCCGCCTCCTGTCCCGAGTCCAGAGAGGACTCTGCCTCCTGAACAGTGTGCGCCGACTTGGCTTCCTAAACCGCCATGGCTCCCTGATTTGCCAGAGTCGCCGGAGCCCGCCTGGTCCATCCCTCCGGTCCCACCCTGGCCCTCTGCCAGGACTCCAGGTCCACCGGAGCCCGCCTGGTCCGTTCCACCCTGGCCCTCTGCCAGGACTCCAGGTCCGCCGGAGCCCACCTGGTCCATCTCTCCGGTCCCGCCCTGGCCCTCTGCCAGGACTCCAGGTCTGCCAGAGCCCGCCTGGTCTGTCCCTCCGGTCCCGCCCTGGCCCTCTGCCAGGACTCCAGGTTCACCGGAGCCCGCCTGGTCCGTTCTGCCCTGGCCCTCTGCCAGGACTCCAGGTCCGCCAGAGCCATCCTGGTCCTTCCCTCCAGTCCCGCCCTGGCCCTCTGCCAGGAATCGTGATCGGCCAGCACCACCCTGGAGTCATCCTGAACTGCCAGCATTGTCCCATCACCTCCAGGACTCTAGGGTGGGGTGCCCACCCCCCTTTCCGGTTGGTCTTTCTACGGTGCGAGGTCGCGCCTATCGGAAGGGGGGAGTAATGTCACATGTCTGTCGTGTCTTTGTGTGAGCACATGGCTTGTATTTGTCATTGCTGGCCATGTGCATGTGTTTGTCATGTTTGGTGTGAGCACATGGCTTGTCACGTGTTCCTTGTGCCATGTGCTTTCCTGTCTATTGTCTTGACCCCGCCCCTCGTTATCTGATTATTGTTTAATTTGCTCCACCTGTCCTCCCTCGTTACCTGCCTTGCTTGTTTTTTACACAAGGTCTCCTTGTGTTTTCTGTACTGAGCTGGATCGTTGTTTCTGTTCCCGTCATGTGCTAGTTTGGTTTTCCCCCTCATGGGTTGTTTTTGTTTGTTTGTTTCTGTTTATATTATTATTTAATAAAACACCATTTCTTCATGAATTTGAGTCCTCGCTCCTTTTCACCCATACCCGCCGTGACAATATGATCATTGAAATGAGCTGGATGACATCACCGTTTTCTCAAGAGCTGAATCAAATTCTGTTGCATTATTTTCCTGTTTAACACTGTGAAGCTGCTTTGAAACAATCGGCAATGTAAAAAGCGCTATATAAATAAAGGTGACTTGACTATTACCAGTCAGGCCGACAACTTGAGTCCCTTTTATGACCATTTCGACGACTGTAGACAAGGTTGAGTCACTCAGTCTCACATCGATAACAGGGAGTTTCTCCATCTGTCCGAGGTAAAACAGCTGTGCTCTACTTGTAATGGCAGACGGGAAAGACCATAGCATTTGCGTGCTGTTCAGCTCTTTTGTACTCGAAGTTGTGCGCAGACAAAAGTAATGCCCACCTTTGCATCCACGCTGCATGGCGGCATAGACGGAATTCCTTTTTGCAGCCCAAAGATCGTAGTGAGGGGGCGGTGATCTGTGAAAAGCGTGAACTTACGTCTGTAGAGATACTGATGGAATTTTCTGACCCCAAACAGTATGGCCAGAGCCTCGCGCTCAGTCTGCGCAGAATTCTGTTCTGCCTTGCTAAGTGTGCGCGATGCAAAGGCTATTCACCGCTGGGTAACATGGGAAATGACAGCACCAATGCCATAAGGTGATGCGTCGCATGCAAGACGAATGGCATTCTGAGGGTCATAGTGTGTCAAGACATTTTGTGACACCAGTTGTTCTTTTGCCTTTTTGAATGCAGCATCACACTCTGCAGACCACTTCCAGCATTTCCCTTTACACAGCAGGGTGTTCAAAGGATTCGTTATGGTTGACAGATTGGGTATGAATCTCCCGTAATAGTTTAACAGGCCGAGAAGTGATCTCAGCTGTGTGATGTTTGATGGAGTTGGCGCATTGACAATTGCACTTACAGGTGACTTGTGCAACCCTTCGGCGTCAATTATGTGACCCAGGTATTCCAGTGAGTCCTTGAAGAAGTCACATTTCCCTTTTTCAGCATGCAAGTCAAACTGCTTTGGTCGTCCAAGGACTGCATCCAGGTTTTCCAGGTGTTCAGCTTCAGTCCGTCCGGTAACCAGAATGTCATCCAGGTAACAGTGGACATTAGGCAGACCTTGTAATATTTGGTCCATAGTAGTGTTGTCAAAAGTACCGAATTTGGTACCTAGTCGGTACTGAAATTTTAAAAATGTGACGCTTTGAGCGCTGTTGAGCTGAAGCAATCCCGAACAGAAGGCGGTTGTACTGGAATAGCCCTTTCTGTGTGGAAATTGTGAAGAACTTCCTGGACTCAGGAAGGTAAGCATGTGTCAAGTCCAATTTGCTGAAACAAGCGAACAGGTCCTCAATGCGTGGTAACGGATAGTGTTCAATGTGTAAGACTAGGTTTACCATCACCTTAAAGTCACCACAGATGCGCACTGCTCCGTTATTCTTTACAACAGGGACTACTGGAGTAGCCCATTCACTGTACTGTACCGGTGACAATACTCCAATTTCAGTGAGACGGTTCAGCTCCGCTTCGACTTTTGGACGAAGAGCATATGGAATGACTCTGGGCTGGCAAAACTTGGGTTTGTGTTCAGGTTTCAGTGTTATTTTAGCTTTGATACTTGGCATGCGGCATGTTTCTGCAGCACAGCTTCTAGCGTCTTCATTTTGACTGTTTTTATTTCTTTCCAGTTCAGTTTGATCTGACGCAACCACTCTCTGCCATAGAGCGGTGGATAGTCCCCCTGCACGACATACAACAGCTGTCTGCTTGCCCATTTTAACATGCACATCAATTACACCTTCAGGATACTTGTCCAGTGTATGTACGAAGAACAATGCCAGTTGAGCATAGGGGCAGGTGTTTCAATATTTGATCATAAGTCTCTGTTGAAATCAATGGCCTCTGCGCCCATGTCCAGTTCCATTTCCAGTGGCATACCTTCAATATACAGTTCTTTTTTTTTTACATAGCCTTTCTGCTTAGTTGCTTTCGTTTGCCGTGCAGCTTTTGCTGTTTCCACCCTTTGTTTTTCTGTCATCGTTACTTTTCCTGCAAACACGACTGATATGGCCCTTTTATCCACATGTATTACAGTTTTTGTCCTTAAACCAACAGTCTAAGGACACTAGGGCTGTCACGATTATAAAATTTGGCTGACGATTAATTGTCTAAAAAATTATGGCAGTTATGCCGATTAATTGCCACTTTTAAGGGCTTTGACGATTATGACGTTTAATTGTCTGTTTTAGGGCTTTGTCATAAATTTTTTGTGTGCTTCATTAATTAATTGTGATGAATTTAATCCTTTGTAAGTTATAATTTTTTAGCGTAAGATTACAGTTAACACTTTAAATATTAAAGTTATTTATTCAACTTAGTAAATAACTGAAATAATCACAACAGACTGGGTAATCACAAAAAGGCCATAAAATGTATCATTCATATACAGTATGAACTAATGGTCACTTTTTTATTTGTTAACTGATATCCACTAGAATCCACTAAATACACACTACACACAAAGGTTCGACTGGAGCTTCAGACGGGACCTGGTTCTATGATCAGATGAAACTATAAGAAGAACTTTTTGGCAGCAAATCCACCAGATGGGTTTGGTGCAAACAGGGATAAAAAGTACCCCATGCCCACGATTAAAAATACCGCTGGATCTTTAATGTTGTGGGTCTATTTTTTAGCTGGAGGTCCTGGACATCTTGTTCAGATACATGGTATAATGGATTCTAGCAAATACCAACAGATAAAAAATCAAAACCTGACGGCCTCTGCTAGAAATCTTATAATGGGCCGTGGCTGGATCTTCCATCAGGACAACAATCCAAAACAAACATCAAAATCAACACACAAATGTGTCACTGAACACAAAATGAAGCTTCCGCCATGACCATCCCAGTCCCCTGACCTGAACCCTATAGAAAATGAGTGGGGTGAACTGAAGAGAAGAAGCACCAACATGGATCTGGGAATCTGAAGGATCTGGAGAGATTCTGTATGGAGGAATGGTCTCTGATCTCTTGTCAGGTGTTCTCCAAACTCATCAGGCGTTATAGGAGAAGACTCAGAGCTGTTATCTTGGCAAAAGGAGGTTGCAAAAAGTATTTAATAAAAGGGTGCCAATAATTGTGGCCAACGTGTTTTGGAGAAAAGCATTTATTGCATAATGTGATTTACCCCCCACTTTCAATTCTTTTACTTTAATGAAAGATTTGATTTTTGTGAATTTTTTAAATAAAAGATCAAAAGGATAAACAATGCAGATTAATTTTTTACAGCCATATTTGATCATATTTACCAGGGGTGCCAATAATTATGACCACCACTGTACATTTTTAAAAAATACCTGCATGTAATTACATCTGTAATTAATTTCCGTAATTACATTTATAATTACACTTTTGACACTTCCCTTACACCTAACCCTACCCATACCCCCAGACCTGTCCCTAACTTTACCTGTATCCCACCTCAATATCAGCAAAAGTGCTTTTAATAATGTTTCAGTGCGCAAAAGCATGATAATATGAAACGCTTCAAAACAGAGCGGCACAAACTGCTTATGCGCATCATGGGTGCAGAATGATGTGCATAAAGCAACACAGAGTCACAGTCAAAGACTGTAAAAAAAATATGGATGTAGTGTCCGTGACGTCATCAGTAGGTTTCTGAAGGGCATTTTTGAAGCCTAAAACCCGGCCGGTGCCATCTTGGCAGCACGTCACCGCGCGTCACTCCCGGATAACTGACAATGGGCAAAGAGGCGGGATGTGGATGGAGCTGAGGTGCCTGGTTGCTGAAACCACACCCACCTAGCTCGACCATAGCGGCAATCCACCTGTCACTCAAGTGGCCTCGCCCTTAATTATGCAGAACCTTAAGGCTTAATATAATTTAAACGGATGAATTATAAAAAAAAAATTCACCCCCCTCACAGTTGTCATGAAGGACAAAATTAGCTATATAGACCAAAACCACTTTTTGTACCAGGCTGTAAACATATATTCTGCTGTAAAGTTGGGCATTTTAACATGGGGGAGATACAGATTTGACTCCCTTTTGGAGCCTGTCTCTAGCGGCCAGTCGATGAATTGCAGTTTAAGTGACTTCCGTGTTGGTTTCCGTGGCGGTTGCCACTTGGACAGTTGAACAGTTCACGACACAAAGAGAAGAAATGTCGAGCGCACAAATCCTAGTGTATATCTGTCCAACAGTTTATTGATCATTTGTTTCTCCACAGTTTTAAATTCCAGTTATTGTGCGTTTTATGTCAATTCATAGTCCTGGTGATGTGTGATCTTACAGACACCCGGTAGTACGACATAGTTTAGAAACAGCAATAAACTCCAACAAGATAAAGTCATTTTATGCAAATCCACAACCCTTTATCTACATATCAAGTATTATAATGGGAATATATCATCTTGGAGTGAGCTTTACCTTGTTGTTGATGGTTGTAACAGAAGAGGACGCGTTGTTTGAATGCTGAACGGAGAATGATTGACAGCCGCAGCGGAGGGAAGATGAGTTTCCGTGAACTTTAATTTAATGATGTAAATATTCTTCTGTCACTCACAAAAGCTATGGAATGGCTTCAGATGACTTTGAATATACACGAAAACTTAAAGTGCCCCTATTATGGATTTTTGAAAATTACCTTTCATGTAGTGTGTAACATAGTTGTAAGTGAATGAAAACATCCTGCAGAGTTTTAAATCTGAAAGTGCACCGTATATAAAGTTATTGTCTCTCAAAAGTAAGAGTCGACTCTGAGTCAGTTAAATGAATAGTTTTTGAAACGAATCGCAAGCCGTTCCGTTGTGACGTCAAGACGAAACATTAGCATATTGCCTGTCCACTTATTGCGAGCGCATTGTGTTTCATATTGTGTAGGTCTCTGGCTAACCGGCTAACTCACGTTATTACTGTTTTACTGAAATACTACTGTAAATCAGCTGTGGGCTGCAGTATTACCTAAAATGGTGTCTATTAATGCAGATTGTCTGTCGTTCTTACTACTTTGAGTAAAGATCTTTATCTATACACCGTTTTAGGTAATGGAGTCATATGGAGCAAGATTTCTTTTGCAAACTTTAATGTTTAATGTTGCTGGGCTAACGTATGCGCTGTTGTTGATACAGTTCCCGCATGAGCACCGCAATAAATTAGAAACACACACACACACACATGGGTTTGTTGATGGACGCTCACTTGCTAATGCTGATGGTGAGGAATTACAGTTGAAACATCTCATAATATACCTCAAACTGAGTAGCATCACTGAGAAACGTCCTGCTCAAGGTTCGGATTGAATAACTAGTTTTTCCCATGTTTTCATCATCGATTCGGACTCGTGCTGGGATTGGTGTAAAATCGACATCATCGTTACTGTCTTTACAGTGTGTACAATCGTTGAGCTTTAAGAAGCCTCCGGACGGAGCTGAAGATCAGTTATGGTAATGGCCGTTAGCTTCCGAAATACACGCTGTACGCGGTAGACCAATCACAACAGACTGGGCCGTCTGACCAATCAGAGCAGAGTAGGCTCGTGGAAAGGAGGGATTTAGAGAGACTGATTCATCCATTGAGTCGTTTGAGAATCATTGAACATTGTGGTGATGTGCAATGTATATTATGAGAAAATTAACCTTTGATGCATGTAAACCTGTTGTTGGAGACCTCCAAAACAAAATTAGGAAACTTTAAAATAGCATAATAGGGGCACTTTAATTGGTGCTTGTCTATTTCTTTTGGTCTATAACTCCCCCTTGTGCCGCAGGCCTATAAAATAGCGTAATAATCGTGATTGTATGAAACAACTGCGGTTAGACGGTTATTTAATTATCGCGACAGTTCTAATCGTCACTATGGTTATTCTTTCCACATCGTTTACATTTGTTTGCAGCCTTATTCTTTGATAAAGACAGTGCATTTACCGTCAGTGATCCGCTGAGTTGGTGTGCATCACGTGACGCTGTTTCCATGGAGACCGTCGACTGTACCATTTTCTGAAACGTCAGCGTATACTCAGTCAACAAGCGCTTTTGTGTAGCCTCACTCTTTAAGCCACACATAAATCTATCGCAAAATTCAGAGTGTTCTGACAATCCTCTAAGTACTGCAACATACTGTGTCACAGACTCACTCTCCTCCTGATTCCGCCTATGGAAACAAAAACACTCCGCGATGACCAGGGGCTTCGGAGAGAAGTGCTGCTGGAGCGTGTTTGTGATGCGCTTGAAGCTTTTCTCTCTCAGTTTGTCTGGCACGATAAGACTTCAGAGCAATCTATATGTTTTTCCTCCGATCACACTGAGTAGCACAGACACTTTCTTGTCGGCCTCAATGCTGTTAGCTTTTATGTGATCAAAGTGATCAAATCTTTCAATGTAGGTGGTCAACGGTTCGATGTTTTCATCAAAAGCTTCCATATGGCCAATAGTAGCAGCCATCCTAGCTAACCTAGCTTACTTTAGCTACGCAGAGTAAATAAAATAAAAGTTGTAGTACGCCTAACTACTCACAATTAACTGCAGTAGCTCCGCGGTAAGTAATCCACCTCGCTGCCAATTATATTATTTTTCACTATCATAACATGTAGAAAAACACTTGGGGTAAACCATGTTCAAATAACACAGCCAACATTCAGGAACACTTTTTTTCTTCTGAATTTATTTTAAAGAACACAACTACTAATAATTACAAGTGGCAGTGCCGCCTGCAGGCACAATGGGGGAATAGCAGTATCACATACATAACATTCTTGTCTGAACTAATGTAAACTTATAAGAAGAATCATCGAGCAACAAAAGACAAGGATCAAGGTTGCAACCTGACCTTGGTTTCTTGGTCCAAATCTTTCAGCAGGTCTGCCTTGCAAATTGCAACTTTGTAATGTTTTTTTAGCACTTCGAATGGGAACTCACACTGCGTCCTAAGACGCATTTTGGGGAACACCTCATCGTGACTGATGTCTGAAGCACTTGTTTAATCGCGACTTGCACTTGTTTAATTGTGTTGGCCGGCGACGTCACTACTAGTGTGATCGTGAGGTAAAAAAAGGGTGCCTAGAGAGCATGTCATCCTCTTCTTCATCTTCAGGAACTGTTTTGCTAAAGAAACGTTGCACGAATATGGCCTGTGAAAAAGACAAACGTTTCAAGAAGTGTGCTGATCCATGTCCAAGATTTCTGACACCAGATAATATACACGACTTGTGCGTTTCATGTTTGGGCATAGAGCACGCATGCTCAGTCCTCGAGTGGACTGTTTGCAGTCATTGTGAGCGTTTTTCATTGAAAAAGCTCCGCTCTCGTCTGTCCCTCTTCTTGAGCGGCTGACGAGGGAGAGCTGCTGGAGGGAGATTTATTATCTCTTACATCTTCCGATTCAGCAGCCAGTGCTCAGCTGGCATCAAGCCAGGAAGAACAGGAGTTGGCTGATGAGGGCGAAGATGCAGAAATGCCTCCCTGCCCCGCGTATGCAGAGCTGGTGGACGTTATGGAACATGCTATGGCCATGCTCGAGTTGCCCTGGCAGCGCGGAAAGGAGGAAACCACTCACGGAAGATTAGATGAGCGGTTTCTATCTGGACATAACCGCCCAGCTCCTGTGAGCCTTCCATTCCTTTCTGATCTTCATTCTGAGATCGAGAAGGCATGGAAGAATACATATTCTGTCCGCATTCCTCAACATCAGCATGCAAACTGTGTGTCGATGCCCCCTTTTGCCAGCTATTGACGTTTGCAAGCTATCTCTCAAGCTATATGTCGACTTTGAAAGCTCTAGCCTCTTAAAACTGTTTGAATGGCAGGGCGTACGTGGCAGCAGGTCAGGCCGGTGCTGCACTGCACACTATAGCAGTGCTCCAGGCATACCAGGCAGACCTGCTGAAAGATTTGGACCAAGAAACCAAGGTCAGGGTCTTTCTCCTGAGGCGGGTGCCGAGCTGCGCCACACCACAGATCTGGCTCTCCAGGCCACCAAATAGACCGCTGCTGCAGTCAGTAGATCGATGGCGGCAATGGTGGTTACCATTAAAACTTATATACCTTGCCATTCTGAGTCTGCGCCCAGACAGTTGGGGGGTTCTGGCTTGTCTCGGTTTGAGGACAGAAGGCAGGGCCAGAGGGCTTGTGTTGCCACTCGTGCTCCCCCTCTGGCAAGGAGCAGGTCACGTAGACAGTGTAAAGCGAGGAAGAAGAAGCAGGATCTGAGGGAAGTGATCCAGTTCAGACGTGACCAGCGTCCTGGAACCAGTAGAGGCAGATAACATCGCCTCCTTCCCTCTGAGGGTCACTACATTTACTCTCTTCTTCCTCTCTTTTTCTCCCCCTTTCCCGCTCGCAACCGATGATAATATAACTCTTCTGATGGTCCGGCTCGTGTTTTGTTAGTGAGCGTGCTTATAGTATCAGGGCTACCATAATATGTGAGCAACATGTATGTACATGCTTGTATTTTTGAGAGAATAATGTTTATGCATGGTTTTTGAAAAAAACAAAAAATGTAAGACACTGAAATAAGGCCAAAAAACACACAATAGATATGTGTCCACAAGAATTTTGACCAGTGGGTGTTATTGCCTAGAGTTTTTGCTTCAAACTGATGTGAGAATCGTTGTGCCTACTCATTCACATAAAACAATATATTGATTTAAATTTTGTAAGACAGTTTTTCTTTACAAAGCCCATATGTGAAGAGGCGTGAACAATCATGAATAATGCTGTGATTTACACCTGAGGAGACAAAGAACCGCATAATGAGCTGCATAATGAATGAGCCTTTGAGTCAGGTATGACTGAGAGGGGAACTCTTTACAAAATTTACAAAAGAAATATATTTTTTTGTAGTTTATTTAGAACATAGTTAACAATATAAAGTGAGAGCCAAAGGCACATTACAAAGGCCTACTATATTTTAAATTATCAAAAGATTTGACATTACTATTTTTAATGTTTTTGAAGTAAGTCTCATGCTTAAAAAAAAAAAACAGTAATGTTGTGACATTGAAAACAATTCAGTATTCAGTAAATTCAAATAACTGATTAATTGGTAATGATTAATGTTATAAGTAAAATATTTGGGGTTTAAAACAACATAATGCAATGCAATTATGATTTCAAAGAGTACAGTATTAATTAAAATACTATTTATTAAATACAGGTAATTGGCTGATGAAACATTGATTAAAATTAAGATACAATTTATACAAAACGAAATTCACTTTAAAGAAAGGCTTTCTACAAAACAAAACTTAATGAAGTTGTCAAAATCATGTCTGACCCACTCCTTGTCTTCTGACATATTGCACATCTTATGATGTGTCCTTTCTTACTCATGCTGTTCACTTTTCATAATCAACATAGATTAAATAAAAAATAACATTAGGCTATAATATGAAACAAAATACGTTTTAATGGCTACAACAAGTATTGTACACAAAACGTTTCACTGGTAGCCTACTTTATTTATAGCATCTGAGCAGAAATTTGCGAACAAAAGCTTTATTGATGTGACACTAGGCTATTTTACAGTAAACACTTCATAATCTGTCCAAAACAGGCCAAAGAAATCTTGTCTAAACAGTCTTACGTCTATGACATTTTATGTTGCAGCAGGATTCACATTTAAAGGGTCTTTTGCGGTTTAATATTCACAGACACTAACAGAATAAATTTACCTCACAATCCTCAAATAAACAGCTTTTCTTCTGAGGTAAATTATTCCAGGATTATTCCTCACCGCGTCTCAAAATGATGTAAAGTACATGCACTAAACCTGATGTGTTTATTCGAGTTGATGTGGGCGGGGATATACTCGCATGGATCGCATCAATATTTGACTTTCAAAAGAAAGTGCTTCAAAAGAAAGCGCTCCGTGGGCATGGCTGCATTAGTGGATAATGAGACACTCGCGAATGACTGACATCTCTCAATTTTCAAACAGATTACATAAACAGAATATTTGTTTTCGATTTGATTTACATGATTTAAAACCTGACATTTCAACGTTTCATATGTATCATGTTTGTGTTACAAGTATTCACTAAGTTACAGTTCATTTTCTAAAGAGTATCAGATTGGACTTCATTGACAGAGAGGCTGCAGATCGCACATCATGTTTGTTTTCTTTATTTTGCAAAAAGCACAACATTTTGTTTTTATTGTGAGTATACACAAATAAAAGTAGAAACTTAACAGATTATAATGATGTATAACACTTGCCTGAATGACCAAAATCAGAGGAGTATTTTGATTCACTTTCGCACTGATAAGAAAAAAAAACGAGGTGAAGGCGCCAGCGACTTTGCCGACCTCAGAAAGTTAATCTGAGAGTTATTTGTTTTTGAGCTGTCCACTCTTCAATTAACAGGTATGAGCTTTGTTAGGTCTCCTCCCAATAGTGAGAGTCGTTTTGCAGAGATCTTGGTTCCCTGTAGCTTCACTAGTAATATAAGGATGTAGCTGAGTGGTAGGCCCCCTTTACTAGCCTCCTCTATCTAGATAGCCTTTAGAAAGGAGGAGCGTTGCTAGGCCACTTCTCCTTCTGAGAATTGTTTAAAGTCATAGGACGGCCTCCATTCCCTGGAGCTCCTTAATATTAGATACGAAGCAAGTATATGGATTCTGTCTTACTTTGTCCATGTGATTCTTTATTATAGCTTTGTGGTTGAGCCTATTTAGTACTCACCTCATTTGAGAGGGTTGATGTGCAGAGTACTTCGCTCCCTGAGGTTGGATTACAGTAGGCCTCCCTATGGCCACTCTATAAGGAAGGTGGTATCAGCTTGAAGGACTCTATTGAGCCTCTTGAAAAGACCTGCTGTAGATAGAGCTGGTAGGTCCTCCCCAGTACTCAGCCTCCACAGAGCTATTATCCTAGAGACCCCTTTAGGGATGAGCAATGTCACTAGCCTCGTTGGAGGTTCGGCATGTTGAGTCTTGTTCTCCAGGATACCTGCCTCTGGGAGCCAATGTACATGGTTATTGCCATTTTTTTCAATATCTTCTCATTGGATGCCTCTAATAGGAGCGAATTATAGAGACTCTGTTAATAGAAACAGACAGGTTGTAGCCTAAGTTAAAGAGAATAAGTTAGCCTCCCTGGTGGGTTTGGGGGTTGACATTTAGGTCCCCCTTGAAAATGACAGGCCAGGGCCCCTATGTCCTTGGCCATATTCCCTTAAAGGAATCTGCCTTAAAGAAAAAGAATTTGGTTCCAATCCTTTGAGCTCGGCCCTGGGTCAAGTCCTTCCGTTTTGACCTTGTGAAGGTACTTCCTCCCTGAGGCATGTAGCTTGAGCAGTGGCAGTAAGGAGTAGTGTCACCGACAGCTAATACTGGTGTGTACCTTTGGGGGAATTTAACTCTGGCATTTCAGACTACTGAGTTAATTTTCTTGTGCTTAGTCACAGTCAATTCAACATGCATTCTCCTCAGCATGGCGGCGTGGGCATTTGTTCCCCAATAGCATCTTAGGACACAGTGCAAGTTCGCATTCGAAAGGGAACGTCTCGGATTGTAATGTAACCTTGGTTCCTTGAGAAGGGGACTGCTTCTGGGCTGCCTGCATGGGCCCTTCAGACGAAGAAGTGGATGACATGGCGCCCTCTCTAGGCGCCCTTTTTATACCTCACGGTCGCACTAGTAGTGAAGTCATGGTTGTCGCCGGCCAATACAATTGTCGCAATTAAACAATTGCTTCAGACATCAGTCACATTGTGTTTGATCCACTTTAACAAAGGGTGATTATCTAATCTAGAATCCCAGGGCGCACCATACGCTTTCATTGCAGACCTTAATTTCAAATACAGTGGGGAGAACATGTATTTGATACACTGCCGATTTTGCAGGTTTGCCCACTTACAAAGCATGTAGAAGTCTGTAATTTTTATCATAGGTACTCTTCAACTGTGAGTGACGGAATCTAAAACAAAAATCCAGAAAATCACATTGTATGATTTTTAAGTAATTAATTTGCATTTTATTGCATGACATAAGTATTTGATACATCAGAAAAGCAGAACTTAATATTTGGTACAGAAACCTTTGTTTGCAATTACAGAGATCATACGTTTCCTGTAGTTCTTGACCAGGTTTGCACACACTGCAGCAGGGATTTTGGCCCACTCCTCCATACAGACCTTCTCCAGTTCCTTCAGGTTTCGGGGCTGTCGCTGGACAATACGGACTTTCAGCTCCCTCCAAAGATTTTCTATTGGGTTCAGGTCTGGAGACTGGCTAGGGCACTCCAGGACCTTGAGATGCTTCTTACGGAGCCATTCCTTAGTTGCCCTGGCTGTTTGTTTCAGGTCGTTGTCATGCTGGAAGACCCAGCCACGACCCATCTTCAATGCTCTTACTGAGGGAAGAAGGTTGTTGGCCAAGATCTCGCGATACATGGCCCCATCCATCCTCCCCTCAATACGGTGCAGTCGTCCTGTCCCCTTTGCAGAAAAGCATCCCCAAAGAATGATGTTTCCACCTCCATGCTTCACGGTTGGGATGGTGTTTTTGGGGTTGTACTCATCCTTCTTCTTCCTCCAAACACGGCGAGTGGAGTTTAGACCAAAAAGCTCTATTTTTGTCTCATCAGACCACATGACCTTCTCCCATTCCTCCTCTGGATCATCCAGATGGTCATTGGCAAACTTCAGATGGGTCTGGACATGCGCTGGCTTGAGCAGGGGGACCTTGCGTGCGCTGCAGGATTTTAATCCATAACGGCGTAGTGTGTTACTAATGGTTTTCTTTGAGACTGTGGTCCCAGCTCTCTTCAGGTCATTGACCAGGTCCTGCCGTGTAGTTCTGGGCTGATCCCTCACCTTCCTCATGATCATTGATGCCCCACGAGGTGAGATCTTGCATGGTGCCCCAGACCGAGGGAGATTGACTGTCATCTTGAACTTCTTCCATTTTCTAATAATTGCGCCAACAGTTGTTGCCTTCTCACCAAGCTGCTTGCCTATTGTCCTGTAGCCCATCCCAGCCTTGTGCAGGTCTACAATTTTATCCCTGATGTCCTTACACAGCTCTCTGGTCTTGGCCATTGTGGAGAGGTTGGAGTCTGTTTGATTGAGTGTGTGGACAGGTGTCTTTTATACAGGGAACGAGTTCAAACAGGTGCAGTTAATACAGGTAATGAGTGGAGAACAGGAGGGCTTCTTAAATACAGGTCTGTGAGAGCCGGAATTCTTACTGGTTTTTAGGTGATCAAATACTTATGTCATGCAATAAAATGCAAATTAATTATTTAAAAATCATACAATGTGATTTTCTGGATTTTTGTTTTAGATTCCGTCTCTCACAGTTGAAGAGTACCTATGATAAAAAATTACAGACCTCTACATGCTTTGTAAGTAGGAAAACCTGCAAAATCGGCAGTGTATCAAATACTTGTTCTCCCCACTGTACATAAAAAAGGAGGCACCTGGCAAGGAGTAGTCTGTTTGAATATCCTTAAATGTACCATTAAATATGTACCATTAATATACCATTAAATATATCACCAAATGTAAGTACACCTTTTAGGGACCAGGGACGGTGACTGAAAGGTTGGCCACCAGATAACAGGCGGGTATTGTTCCAGAGAGGAGACAGACATGAAAAAAAATAAATAATTAGAATGACCTGTAAACTTTTCTGCATTAAACCAAGCTTTTAAGGTATTTAAAAATAATGTTTCAGAATTTCTGATGAAGACTTCTTGAGCCTATACCAGTAAAAGGCAGATCTTGAAGCCTAGGGAGAACACGGTCAGACTCAATACTCCTCCAAGGTACTTTTGAGTGGGTGTCCACCCAGACACTCATGGCCCTAATTTGGAAAGCAAGGTGGTAAAGCGAGACCGCCATGCGATTTTGCACGCTGCAATACTGAAAAACTGACTCTAGGATGCTTACCACCCTAGATACATTTATAGATTCATTTATTTGAAGAATTTAGGAGGAGGAAAACAAGGAAGCATGAAAAATAAGTTTACTCTAGGTAAAATGTTCATTTTCGAAATTTTTAAGTTACCCACCTCTGTATAACCCGCCTAATTTTTGGACCAATTTCACAAAAATTTGTCTGACCAACCCTAGACAGTGAATTAACAATTTTGATACCAAGATAAGTACATGAATTAGCGAAGATAAGACCATTAGGAAGAGAAGTTGCTTTAGTAAGACTATTAAGTGCCATTAAGGATGACTTATCCCAATTTATTTTATATCCAGACATAGTGCTAAAGGTATTGAATAGAAGCAAAACCACTGGTAGAGAAGTACTTAAATCTGAAAGACAAAGCGTAATATCATCACGCTAAACCCACCAGCTCATTATGCACAGAGCAATTTTAAACACCACTAAAAATATAAATGGTATTTTTTTTTTTTTTTTTTTTTATTATTAAAATGCTTATTAACATTAATGAATGACTGGCATACTTCTTTAGGTTATAATTTGTCTTTCCTGGTGCACATGGCAAATAGTAAATATTATTATTATTATTCATTTATTTATTTATTTTACAAATTTTGAAATCTCTTTTCCATACAGTGAAGTTTAATATCAAGTTCAATACCTACCATAAAATCAGTTCATATAACACAATGCTATGGTCTAGAAGACTTAGAATGTAGAATGCTGCTGCAGAGCAATTACTGGACTTGCTACTGCCAATACATACACGACATGCTGCTGTGAACAAGTAAGACATGCTGCTGCTGTACAATTGAGCGTACATGAATTACCCGTAGCAGATCTATACAGGTGGAGCTGGGGAAGTTGAAATTTGCTAAAGCAAATGCTACCCGAGTATTTGAAGGTTGAGCACGCAAGCTCATTGGCTACTGATACAGCAGGAACCAATCAGCTGTGCCCTAAAGATTACGAGCAGGTAGTTAAAGGACCTATTAGCCTGCGCCATCTAGAGTTTTATGACAGAACTGTATTTGTACTTTCAGGAGCTTGACATCTGTCATTTTATGGAATAGAGCTCCAATTGTGGAAAAGAGTTTAAAAATTATATTGGTCCTAGAGTTATGAAAAATACAGCATATTAGAATGATTTCTGAAGGATCATGTGACACTGAACTCTGGAGTAATGATGCTGAAAATGCAGCTTATATCACAGGACTAAATTACATTTTACAATATAATTTACATAGAAAACAGCTATTGGAAATTGTATTAATATTTCTTAATATTTGTGTTTTTACTATATTTTTGATCAAATAAATTCAGCATTCTTCTTTCAAAAACATTAAAAAAAGTCTTAATTATTTCAAACTTTTGATTGCCAGTGTGTAAAATAATGCATGTGAACTAACTAGCAAATTATATATTTATTTTAGTATATGACACTTTCCTACACGGGACATAGGCTACTTGAATATGAAAGTTGCATGTTCAATTTAATTCAATTCAATTCAAAAGCTTTATTGTCTATCCCCACAGGGGGTAGAAAATTGTCTTTAGACAAAGGCTCGACAAACAATACAAGAAATATCCACACAACAACAATAAAAAAAAAATTCATCTTAAAATCCTGTTTAAAATATCTATGGCAGTTGGAATAAAAGTCTTCTTATACTTGGCCTCTTTCACCAAAGGTACTTTGTACCGTCTACCAGATGGAAGTACCTGAAATGAACTATATAAGGGATGGGAAGAATCTGCCACAATAACAGAGGCTTTCCTTTTTACATCCGCAATATAGAGATCAGGCAGAGTTACCTGTTTTTCAACGATAATTTTACCAGGCATGTTTATAATCCTTAAGAGTCTGTTTTTGTATTTAACAGATAGAGAGTTGAACCAGGATACAATGTTAAAAGTAAGCACAGATTCAATGAGTGATTTATACACAACTATCAGAATGTCCTTTTCAATATTAAAGTTTCCTCAGTTTCCTTAGTAAGCCTAGACGTTGGTAAGCCTTTTTAAAAACACTGTCTGAATGCTTATCAAATGAAAACTGGGAGAAACCAGGTATTTAAAAGACCCTACCTGCTCAACTTTCTCTCCATTAAGTAACAAGGGCTTAAAAAGTGTGCGTGCATTATTAGCCCCACAACACATTTCTTTGGTTTTGTTAATATTAAGCTGTAAAGACCTCTCCTCCATCCAGGCTGTGAGAAATTTAACAAAATTAAAATAAATGTCTAGTGATTGGATATCCTTCACATATCCCACCAGTGCCATGTCATCTGCATATTTTACAAGCATCAAATTCTCATTATTACAAGTTATCTCATTTGTGTAAATGGAGAAAAGAATTGGGGATAAAACACATCCCTTTGGGAGGCCAGTTTTTAAAATCACATTTTCTGACTTTTTGCCATTTAGCAGCACATGTTGTGGCTGGTCCCGTAAAAGGCTATCAATCGATAAAATCAGGGATTGGTGCACCTGTAACTCCTGCAGACGCCTCAGCTCCTGCAGACGCCTCTATGTTTTAGTGTAAAGCCCTATTCAGACAGTAATTGTTTCTCACGTGGAAGTCCGTAAAAATAAATGTGCATGCCACCTCAGTGATCAAACTCGTGCATTTGGATGACGATTTAATTACGGTGGAGCAGCGAGTTTTGTGATCCTGCGCACCTGGGAACGCGCTGCGCACCTGGGAATGCGCTGCTCACATGGTCAATAACATGATTGTATTCTGTAAATAAAATGTCATATGCTTGGTATAATAAGAATAAATGCATATTTAATTTAATAATAGGAAAATAATATCCTAATTATTATTTAATTATTTAAATCTGTTTAAAAATAGGAAGATATATAGACGCACGTTATAGTTAAAATGGTTTTATGTCTTGTATATTATCTCAAAATAAAGGATGACATTTTATTCCACATGGAAATGAACAGAAATAAGTTAATACAGCCTCTTATTTACATGAGGTAAACATAATGCTGCTTGGTTATTTTAACATGTATAATTGCCGTAATAATGGCCCATTTTAAATGTTTACGTGCTTTTCTTCTTTTTATTTTTTGAGCGGTGATGAAATATATTGCTCTTGTAAATACTTGCCAGCATTTCAGTAATAAAAGTCTAGATCTTTAAAATGCATCCAAATTACAGCGAAGCGCAACCGTACGGTGCTCTGCAGTGGTCAAAAAGGATATAAACAGTGAATTTTGAAGTGATATATTCTTGAAAACTCAGAGATGTGGATTCGGACAACGATTAAATTACCACACGACCTTGGTGTTTGTAAAAAAAACAGTAGGTAATTCGGCCGGGGATTTTTACGCGGGTGGTGGGAGAAAAACACTGACATTCTGGATTCGGATGGCAATAAAATCTCCGACTAGCTACTGTCAATGATGAAAATACCTTATGACCCCACAAGAAACAATTACCGTCCGAATAGAGCTTAAGCCTACATTTGAGAATGATATTTTGAGTTTTATGAATCATTTTCAAATCATTGTGAAATTACTGAAGAAAGCCTGGAAACAGATATACAGTAGGTCCTTAACTCAATCTGCTTGCAATCACATCATTCTCTATAGGGCAGCAAGCTCATTGGCTGCTGTATCAGTAGCCAATGAGCTCGCTGCTCAACCTTCAAATACTTGGTCAGCATTTGCTGTAGCAGTTGTACTAGCGCGCTTTCAGAAATCCTCTATTAAATTTAACATTTAAGATAAGTGAACTGTCTTTCTGATGCTATATCACTATGCATTATTATGTGGTCTGCCTTATTAATTCCTAATCAAGTAACCATACACAAGGTTTAAAATCATGTCATGTTTGCAGTCCTGATTTAATGCTTAGAATGAAATACTAAGCTTATTAGCTGCTAGCGAATATGCAGTATTGTGTTAATGCAGCAGCTGCAGCAAGCAGACAATTTAGATGATGTGAGGGTACAGTGAAAAAGCATTGCTGTCGTGAACTTGTTAAAGTGAAATAGGCATTCGCTTTTGTCTTCGCATATTTCAGTGGAGTTTACAACAATTCTTTCTCAGAACTTTTATACAGCAGCAGTAGCAACATGTATAGCAAATTCAGATTGCAATGTTAGTGAATATTTTCAACAGCAACAGCACTATCAGATTTTGTGGTGAAGTAAAGACGCCTAAAGTATAATTTGCTTGTCTAGTTGCGGTCTGTTTCAGCACACACATAAAGCCTTGAAGTTGGAAACAGTGTCTCTTGCGTGGATTATTGTGGTTTTAATAGCTCTTTTTATTATCAAGCACGTCCCGCAATTTAGCAACAGTAGAGACTACATTTTACAACATTCACCATTTGTGCTGATTCTGGTTTTAGGGAGAAATGACAGCACACCGCTGTGAAGGGAGGGACGTTGCGCTAGACGGAACACAGATCGTTTTTTAATAATTTTACCTCATATCATCTTTTTATAATCCTTGAAATCCAAAATTGAAATCAAAAATAAAATTAGATTAATATCACAGTGTAACAAATTAGCTCAAAGGGGAAATATTAATAATTAATTATAACTCGTTATAATTAATTATAAATATTTGGATCAGTTAACCGAATTAACTTCATGTAACTGAATTAATATAACAATCAAATAATCTGTTCGTCCAGCAAACACTTAGTACTGATTAAGTATCAACTCTTCAGAAAGGATATTTTCTGTGGCCACAGAAAAATAACTCTTTCTTAGCTCGTAGCTATGATCGATTCGTTAAAGTGGCAATTTATTTATAAGCAGACCAGAATCAACTTGTACGAATGTGCACAAAGTTTATTTAACTAAAACATGAACACATAACTAATCTAACAAAAACACATACTCACATACACACGAGCACACATACATGGGTAGAATGGAAGTTAAACGTGACTGAAAAACCGGATCAGAACAGAGGAATGAAGCTATGGAAAAGAGTCTAACACCTGGGAGAACCATCAGTTATGACAAGCTCCTTTGTTTGAACAAAGGGGTTTACAGCTTTAACTAACTACACAGTGATTTTGTATATCGTACTTTACTTGCATTTGCCTGAGCTGTTGAAGAGCGTCCGCATATACAGTCGCAGGAGAAAGTCTTGATAGTTCGGTCCGATGGTGTTGCAGTTGCAATCGATTCCTTCCGTGTTGAAAGAATCAGCGACGGTGAACTTGCAGAGACTCTGTTATGGTCAAAGAAGGTCCACATGGCTTGATGTGTGTGGGGCTACGCCGGCGACGCCAGATGAGGTCTCACGTGAACAGCGTTCGGGAATGGAAAGCCAGTCAGCGAGTACTACTAACGTGTTGGCTTTTAAATTCCACAGAGGCCACACCTTTGAGTTTTGGCTTGACCAATGAGGAAGGTGCAATTCTCAGCGGGAGAGTTCCTTTGTTTGAAAGGCTGACTCATTGGAGTGAGTTGAAAATTGTGTGTTCATTTATATCCTGATAAATATAACCAACACACTGCATTCTATAAAGAAAGTGATGTCCACCAAAGTGTGAGTCATTACATGAGGAATATCTTGATAGGAGACACCAGCTAGATGGGCTAACATTAACTAGTAATTCTATCATCAAGCATGCATAACACTATAAAATATAAGAAAAGACAATATACAAACAGTAATGATACACGAAATGTACTGGGGAAATGCATGTTCATTCATTAAACAGATTGTCAATGAATTACCGGATAGAATTCCATTTCTATAGGGGGTTGCATGTCTGTTGGTTGTGCTGTTCTCCCATTTGAGAACAATCAGCCCAAGTGTCTTTGAAGTGTATGAATGGGCACCAGGGTGCTAATTCACAGTGGGGAAACTAGATATCACGGAGCCTGTCTGGGTCCTTAAGGAGATTAAATTGTAAAAATCGTGTGTTTGATCGGTCCAGTCGCTACACAGCCTAAAGTGTAACCAGACTAAACTTTTGTTTAGTTTTCTCGGCCATCGTCACTCATTAAGCAGGGGCTTTCGTCTTGTGTGTGCTGTAGCTCTGCACGAGAGGGACAGCAAAAATGCATCACAGACAAATGGTTTAATATGGCCGCATATAGAAACAGCTGGCAAGATAAAATTTGCGAGATAACGTCTATATAGCAATAATAAAAAGTGTATGTTCTTAATTTCTCCAGTACCGACAGCAGAACCGATAGCGTCGGAGCTTATCGAACGATACATCTGTCTTTTATAATTTAGCACCGAGGCTCATTTAATACTAGGTTTCGGTACCCATCCCTAATTGTAAAGCAGCAGCATGTCTTGCTCACAGCAACATGTCGTGTATGTATTGGGAGTAGCAAGTCCTGTACTTGCTCTGCAGCAGCAGCAGCAATAACCAACAGCAGCAGCAATAACAGCAGCAGCAACAGCGTAGCAGATCTATTCCGCCAAGACCAAACATATCAACATTGTCATATCCATTACCATGCCAGACACTCCAAGAGTTGTCATGACAGAAATACAAAGTTCTGTCATGAAACTCTAGATGGTGCAGGCCTATAGGTCCTTAATTAAAAGCCTGCGCCCATCTTGGGACTTATGGATACAGACACTGACATTTCTGGCTATAGTTTGGAGGTTAAAAAGTTTTGTACAATGGCGTGAGGACCATCATCTCATAGTAAATACTAAGAAAACAGATTAAATGATTTTTGATCCAGGACATCTAGGGGACCATTCTCCATTACTGGTCCACAACATTTGTATTACCCAGGTTCATTCTTACAAATTCTTGGGTGTACATATTGACTGTAATCTGTCTTGGAATGTCCATGTGAGTTCTGTATGCACTAGGATCCAACAGCGACTCTACTTCATACAAAGACTTAAGGGTGTTTTTGTTATTTTATCATGCTGTGATATAGAGTGTGTTAGGTTATGGAATTGTAGCTTGGTTTGGTAACATACCAAACAAGTATTTGATACACTGCCGATTTTGCAGGTTTTTCTACTTACAAAGCATGTAGAGGTCTGTAATTTTTATCATAGGTACACTTCAACTGTGAGAGACGGAATCTAAAACAAAAATCCAGAAAATCATATTGTATGATTTTTAAATAATTAATTTGCATTTTATTGCATGACATAAGTATTTGATCACCTACCAACCAGTAAGAATTCCGGCTCTCACAGACCTGTTCGTTTTTCTTTAAGAAGCCCTCCTGTTCTCCACTCATTACCTGTATTAACTGCACCTGTTTGAACTTGTTCCCTGTATAAAAGACACCTGTCCACACACTCAATCAAACAGACTCCAACCTCTCCACAATGGCCAAGACCAGAGAGCTGTGTAAGGACATCAGGGATAAAATTGTAGACCTGCACAAGGCTGGGATGGGCTGCAGGACAATAGGCAAGCAGCTTGGTGAGAAGGCAACAACTGTTGGCGCAATTATTAGAAAATGGAAGAAGTTCAAGATGACGGTCAATCTCCCTCGGTCTGGGGCACCATGCAAGATCTCACCTCGTGGGGCATCAATGATCATGAGGAAGGTGAGGGATCAGCCCAGAACTACACGGCAGGACCTGGTCAATGACCTGAAGAGAGCTGGGACTACAGTCTCAAAGAAAACCATTAGTAACACACTACGCCGTCATGGATTAAAATCCTGCAGCGCACGCAAGGTCCCCCTGCTCAAGCCAGTGCATGTCCAGGCCCGTCTGAAGTTTGCCAATGACCATCTGGATGATCCAGAGGAGGAATGGGAGAAGGTCATGTGGTCTGATGAGACAAAAATATTCTGATGTATCAAATACTTATGTCATGCAATAAAATGCAAATTAATTACTTAAAAATCATACAATGTGATTTTCTGGATTTTTGTTTTAGATTCCGTCACTCACAGTTGAAGAGTACCTATGATAAAAATTACAGACTTCTACATGCTTTGTAAGTGGACAAACCTGCAAAATCGGCAGTGTATCAAATACTTGTTCTCCCCACTGTATAAGTTAAGTTAAATAGACTTTGTAGACCAAATTCTCTTTGAGAAGACCATAGTTAAACTTACTGTTATAGTTGAAAATTATAGCGGACTCCTCCCATGTCCTGCACTCAGAGAGTACGAACTGCTCCCATCAGGTAAACGCTATAGGGTTTAATTATGGCTCGTTTCCACCGAGCAGTACGGTTCAGTAACGGTTCAGTACGGTACGCAATTTTTGCCGTTTCCATTGTCAGAAGTTGTGAATGGTACCCTAATTCCGAACCATACCGTACCACTTTTTTGGCACCCTTCCGTTGTGGTACCTAACACAGTAGTCCAGTACTAAAGGGTGGAGCTAGTCTCACTGTAGAACATTGATTGGTTGACAGAGAATAGTCACTTGCGCATGTTTTTCCTTGTAGCCTGCAACCTTGGCTCACACAAAGCGTGTCTTCTTCTTGTGACAAACAGCCACATGCCAAGAAGCAAGAACAAGATCTGCTGTATGTCCTCCACTGTTGTGTACTGTGTCGCTTTCTTCTTCGCTCGAGAATGACGTTGATCGCTACACCATGCCTATCAAGTAAGGGTGCTGTTGGCGGTGGAAACGCAAGCATCCCGAATCGTACTGAACTGTACTGTACTGAACCGTACCACTTGGTGGAAACGAGCCATTAAATACAGGAAAAGCTCTTTCAATCCATTTATCAGTGAATCTCCTAAATTCAGGACATAAGGTGGGTGTGAAATGAGGAGCTGTGTTTTAGGTACTGAATGCACTTATGTGTACTTATTTTCAGAAACCCTCCACCTTCCCCAGCTCCACCCGTATAGATCTGTTATGGGTAATTCATGTATGCTATATTGTACAGCAGCAATTACTGTAAAATATTCTGCAATTACTGTAAAATATTCACATTTGTTTTTTGTTAAAATGAACAAAAACTTTAAAACATTGTTTTTACTGGGCATTTACACTCACTCATTTTCCTGACTGCTCTCCACAACAGTTCGTTTTATGATGTCGTTTTATTTTCAACCTCAATTAATTTTTGAGGATGTGGATATTATCCGTGTGTTATAAATTACTTTGGTACTCTTCTTTTGTTGGCTATATTTGTGTACAATATTACAAAATGATATTCTATCGGTCTGTTTTTCTCTCTTTTATTATAGGGGGATCAAGGCGACCAGGGACCACGGGTATGTGGTCTTTTTCTGTCCTGTTTTATGTCCTGTTCTGATGTGTGGATGAATGTGTGTTATTGTCTCCCTTATGCCTTATGGACTTGTGGGCTGCATGTTTGAGATGCATGGGTTTCTGTGGACAAGCTGACTCGGGCTTGTCAAGCACAACAGAGCCTTACTGGTGTGTGTGAATAAGGCTTGAAACTATAAACACTTGTCGTTTTGTCATTTTGAATGATCAGTACCGGCAGCCTGCCTGCAGTTCAATATAGCTGAAGGTTTTGTAGCAGAATCAAAGTCCTAACATACTGCAACTTCATAATGACGTATGAGTATGTTAGACTAAGAGCTCTTTCAAAGAATGTAATTATTTCTATCTCAGTTGCTTGACAGTTTGATAAATTCACACCTCTCAAAGGAATATTATGCTTTGCTATAGTTGAAAGATTATGAAATAAATCACTTGCAAATCTCATTCCAATATCCTTGCATGTGTGCTGAGATTCAATGATTGCTCTTCAGTTTGGCGAAACACAGTTTCTCTCTAACACAGAATAAGTGTCTTTTCCTCTCATGATCTCTCTCTCTATGTTACTTTTTGCATTTTCTCGGTGTGTATCATCATGTGTATCATCTTGAACAGACTCTGAGGGGGTCTCAGGTTTTTGAGTGCCTTTAACTGTTTTTGCCCATGCATTGGAGTGAGCGGAAGTTAACTTTTTTAAATACAATGTAGCTTCGGCCTGCCAAAGGCACCTTAATCATTTTAATCTAAAGCTGTCATATTTCATAGTTGACCACACAGGTTTTCATAGCAAGTCTGTCTTTCCCCCTTGTGTTGATTTACCACCTTTCATAGTGAGAGTCTGTGGTCCTATATCTTGTGAATTTCATTTGGTATCAGTACGATAAGGCTATGTAATTTGGTTATTATTTACACTGCTATAAGATCTGTGGTATTTCAATTATTTCTCTTCTTCTGTGTCACTTTGTTGTTTTAGAGACAGAAAGATTTTACTTGACAGTCACAAAAAATCTTGCAATTCACGAGTTCACACTTACAAATAATCAGTACAATAGTATGCATATTCGGCGTGCTGTCCGAGGAGAGTGCTCCAAGCTCAGTATTTGGCCTGAACCCACAGTATGCTCCCCCCGTATCTCTGGATAGTAACCAGGCAAGTGTGAGGAGACGGGGTGGTGGAGGGATGCTGAAAACTGTCAAGGAACATAGGTGAGTGGGCTACGTATATATATACAGTATATAGGCCTCCTCTCAAAGCTGATTGGATAGATCATTTGAACGTGTTCCTCCCGAACTTTGTTAATAAAACATCATTTCACGAGTTCACACTTACAAATAATCAGATATCCAATGGACAAGTTGGACGGAGAGCTGAGCTTCTGTGGGAGTGAAAGAGATAACACTGCTGCAGCAGTGGAGCAAGTTTGGATGGCGTAACGGAGCTCCTGCACAAGTGGAGTAGATGAAACTGCTGCGGCAGTGGAAACTAGCTTGTTTCTCAACTTGCTTTCCAACTATTCAAAGAGCGAGATGGCCGTACAACTGAGCTCCTGTGGGAACAGAGGAAACATCACTGCTGTAGCAGTGGAGAAAATTTTGCCAGAGAAACAGAGCTCCTGTGGGAGTATAAAGGAACACCACTGCTGTGGCAGTGGAGAAATTTTAGCCAGAAAACTGAGCTCCTGCAGGAGCGGAGGGAACATCACTGCTGCAGCAGTGGATCAATTTTGGCAGAGAACTGAGCTCCTGCGGAAGCGGAGGGAACATCACTGCTGTGGCAATGGAGAAAATATGCCAAAGAAACTGAGCTCCTGTAGGAGTGTGAGGGAACATCACTGCTGCAGCAGTAGATCAATTAGGCCAAAAAGTAGGGCCAAAGTTGTTTGCGGAGGCAGCCTCACACTTGGGTCAGTTCCCGGGGTTTGGGTTTTAATGGGGAAGGTAAAGAAAGAGGAAAGCTGGGGTGGAAAATAAGCCATCTGGGCCTGCGATGTTAGTGGAGGCAGGCTCACGCTAGGGTCCATGGTTGGAGCTGTAAGGCAAGGATAAAAAAAAGAGAGATTTTTGAGACTGGTGACTGGGCCTGCACCGCTAGCGGAGGCATCCTCACGCTAGGGTCTGCTGAAGGAGCTGTAGGCCACTGGTAGGGGAAAAGGTTAGAGGCGGCGGAAGGAGAAAGAAGTGTTATCTGGGCCTGTCTCGCTAGAGGAGGCAGCCTCGTGCTAGGAGCTGCAGACCACAGACAATAGGGAGGGTTAGAGAAGGCGGGATGAAATGGCTGAGACGGCTGAGCTTGCTTGGCCAACGGAGGCAACCTCATGCTAGGGGGAAGGCATTCATTGAGAGGGGCAGGCATTGTTTTGTGGGGTGCGACACCAAGAAAAGCAGCGGTGTGTGGCTGAGCGGAGGGAGGAATGTGGGGCCTGGCGGGCCAACACTCGTCTTCTAGCGCGTGAATCAAAAACGCGAGGGAGAGGAGATGTGAGATGAAAGGGCAGCCTTGCAGGATTAAACGCATTGTGAAGTTTAAGTAGCTGAGCAAAGATAGCAGTTCATGTTTAGCTGTGGGTTTAAATGACTTCAAAACAGAAAAATATATACGCTATATAACTTTCAGTCTTTAAGCAGTTTTGTTGATAATTTTCGTTCTTACTTAATGATTCTGTGTGCGACTGTGCATTGTGATCTGATCGCACGATCTGACCGCATGATCTGACCGCACGTAATGTGTTGGCGTGTACAGTACTATACTTGTCTCAGGAGCAGGGCTCCCTGTGAGCCGAGAAAGAAAAAAGTTTCCGCACAAATGCATTCATTCCCTAAGTATGTGGACAGACCCCGGCTTTGACCTTGGGTCCCACACTTGCCTCCCTCATGGCGGTCCTAGATGCCCGTCTAGATTGACGCGGCTAGCCTTTATGGGTTACACAAAGTTTATTTATATATTTACAATTTATAAGTATTAGTTATATTAAATTATATATATAAATTATAAATAATGAGCACAAATGGATATTCTGGTTGTTTCACGGTTGTTTTTTTGCCAAGTATGACCAAGCGTCAAGTCACATTTATTTGTATAGCAATTCATAATACACATCGTCATCATTTAAAGCAGCTTTACAGAAGTCATAATGTTATGTCTATAATGCCTTAGTGTTTTAACACAAAAGTTTTAGGGCTGGGCGATGTGACAATAGGTGTGACCCATGCTGGCAAAATTAGTCAGAATGAGCTATTTTTCTTGATATTTTCACATTCTTCATTAAAAACCTTCAAAACGATGTATGATTTGTTGGAATTAGACAACAAATGAATGAGCTACACCTGTTTGAAGTCGATACAGTCAGCAAAGTCAATTTTGAGAAAAATCTAGTTCAAGTTTTCTGAAGGTTCCAAAACAAAAGCACCAAGCAACCATACCTTAAAACTTGTTTTTGCACTTTCATCATGCTTCCAATAACAACGGCTGACGTTTACGTTTTACGTGGCGTGAGAAAGTGACATAAACCACACAAAATTCGATCAGAGCGGTCAGACTAAAACGGAATCATTGGCTATAATCATATCAAACATAGCTAACACACGACACAATATAACACAATATACATATAAACTGCTGTGCAATGTTAAATTCTTTATATAAATACTTTCAATGAAGTTGAACATATATCTTCCTCTATAGATATGGGTTTTGACTTGGGGTGTGCCAAATATGGTGTTATTACCAGGGATTTTAAGGTATGGTTGCTTGGTGCTTTTGTTTTGGAACCTTCAGAAAACTTGAACTAGATTTTTCTCAAAATTGCTGACTCTATCGACTTCAAACAGGTGTAGCTCATTCATTTGTAGCTCAACACAGACGTCATTGCCATAGAAACCTATGCAGATTGCCCGGAAATGGCCCTCGAGGGACGCTTATGTGGACTGGTTGCTTTTTCATTGTTTCATTGCTTTTTCATTTTTCTATCTCTCTCCTCACTTCTACTGAACTGATAGGGGTTGAAGTGTTGTTGTGGAAGCGGTGAAATGCAAATGCCCCAGTGTCACATCACAAATGGACGGAAGTAGAAAACAAGCAGCTTGGTTACAACAAATGCTATTTTTGCAGTGAGGAGGAATTTTTGAGGTCTGAAACTTGCAGTATTCGTTAATAGTACAATGACCTCTTATGTGTCAAAAGTTCAAAGAAAGTTTTATTTTTAATGTCATCACCCCTTTAAGGAATTTACAAACCCCAAGACAGGCAGACTAGGACTGACGAGCAACTTGAGTTATTAATAACATAGGCTGGCTATTTTGTCGGAATTGTTTTCCTTCCCACGTATAGAGAACATAACTGTAACACATGCTTGCTTACAGTAGAGTTGACTTGCAAAATGGTAGCCAAACCAAGGACTATATTAACCACAGGCATCTTGTAAAAGGTGGTGGTAAATTCAGCTCGATACAAATTGATCAAATCTATTGAAACACAAGACTAGAACCTGGTAGGAGCATGCCATAACCTTAAGAAGCTTATATGCAAAATTCTGTTCAGCTGTTACCCCAGTAATCAAAAAGGTGTTTCACATTTGAAATAGTTAACCCTGGGCTATTCTAAACCCTGGGTAAACGGAATCCTGGGTTATCTTGCTTAAAAGCTCTAGAGCAGGGTTTCATAATCCCGGGTAAAAAGCGGTGCTAACTCCGCATCTAAATTACAAGTGTGAAACGCTCCTTTACCTGGGGTTAAAAACGGTGTTTAGAATGACGATAACCCGGGGTTAAGCGCAGTGTAAAAAGTCCTATATTTATCCAAATTTTATATTTTTCTATTCTTTATTTTTTTTTAATTTAGTGAATATTGTGTGGTGATTAGCTTGCTGCATTATATCTTTAATAAATTATCCATTACTTGAAGTTATCACTACTTTTGTCAGTGTATTTTGTTTCCAAGTGCTCTTTGCTTGAGCATCAAAATAGAAGACGGTGTGGTTTCCTTTGCTTCTATCTACTAAATGAACTATGCTATTCAAATTACTTTCCATAACATGGTAGGATAGAATATTGCATAAACATTGTATTTCTCTGTGTTTTAATCCATATATTGTTTATTTATTTATTTTAAGAATAGTCTTCCATGAGTAGGTTTATGATGTTAGACATGGGGCAGCATGGTGACTCTGTGGCACTGTTGCCTCACAGCAAAAAGTCCCCCGGGTCGAGTCCCGCTGAGCCAGGAGGCCTTTCTTTTGTGGGTTTCCAAATCCCACAATCCAAAAACATGCAGCATAGTTGAATTTAAGACACTAAATTGTCAGTTAGTGTGAATGTGTGTGTCCTGTGATGGACTGGCTATACATCCAGTTTGCCCCCCATCTGTGAACCGAGACGCTGGGATAGGCTCCAGCATCCTCGGTGACCCTGCAGAGGATAAAGCAGTTTGGAGGATGGATGGATAGATGGATGGATGTTAAGCATCAAATACCAAGTCCTGTACCACAAGAAACAATATTAAAGTTTAAATGTAAGGGCACACAATACAAGAGCACAAATCCGAAGTAAATGAGTAAGAAATACCCATGATCTGTGTTTGGCTAAGCACACTGCTGAGATCAAATCAAAATTCTTTTCAAATCATAAAAGAGCAGTGTGTGAAAGCCTCTTTTCAATTAGAAAATCCCTTTAAACTTGGCATTTTGAGTCAAATGGATACAAAACAAATGCAAAAAAGAGGTAAGCGCACGCCTCATTTGGAATGTATGGTTTTTATTGTCATGCTGTGTTGTTGTGATTGTATTGTTCCATTTTTATGCTGTTTGTCCTCAGGGACTATCTGGTTTACCCACCCTGGCTGCATTACACAGCAATCAAATCCTGACTGTGAAGGTTTGTTGGCTTGGCCAAACGGCCCAGGCAGACTCTATGGATTATACACACACTGAGATATATCAACAGCGCATTTGTCCCCTGTGCCCATGCAGTGACAGACTTGGCCCAAACACAATTGTGTCTGATAAATCCATTCCAACCAATCAAAAAATACTTTCGCTCATTATGACCATCTCTCCCAGTTCCAGGGTTGTCATTATTATGCAGTGTGGTGACAGGAATTTATGCATTCACAGCAGAGCAACTGTTTCTTTCCCCTAATAAACCAGTGATGCGTGATCAATTACAAACAAGATTCATATTTCTAACCACCAAATAGTCTGACCACTGTGTGCTTGTATTCTATGAATAGAATAACTCAAAAAAGATGCATTAAATGCTAAACTAAAGTGGCGAGATTCGGAGCTGGTATCTTTGGTTCCAGGTGCCCCCTTGAGATAGCTTGACTATGTAAACATCTCATTTAGAAGTGCATGGACAGAGACAAATAAATCTGCACGATGGGTTTCAGTGTTTGCAGTTCCTGGAGTCTGCCTTGGCTTCAAAGAAATGTGTCATGACAGTGCTTTCAGTGAGTAGAAGTTGACATGTTTCTTCGGATTGGCTCTGTCAGGGTAGGTGTCCTAGCACTCATGAGGTGGTAATTACAGACTTTGCTGCCAAACGCAGTTGAGACTTCCATTGCTGCCACCATGGAAAATGTCAACTTTTACTAATGCATGAATGCACTGGATTGGGTCCTCTGACTCAATTACTTTAATCTAATCTATTTTTGTACCTTTTTCCCTTTCCTCTTCCTCTTTCCGGGACCTCATGCAACTCTCCTCTCCAACTTCTCTTAACTTTGACCTCCGACCTCTTTTGACCTCACACTCCTGCTCAGATGGTCTTCCCTAAGATAAATCATGGCTTTCTTTCTGCTGATCAACAACTCATTAAACGTCGACTCATTAAGGTAGTGCTTGTCCTCATTCTTTTCTCTCTCACACTGCTCCTTCAGACTGGGCTTCTTATCTTTGGCCCATAATTTGCTCTCAATTCTTCTGCTTTTATCCCAGTCCTCAGCTGGACTAGTGACAAACAATTCAAATTAATTATATTAGCGTTTGCTAGTTGCAATTATTTAATTTCTACTTTAATTAAATTTAAATCATATTTATAATTATTTGGTAACACTTTACTTAAAGCTTTTATGTATAATGCATTATAAATTATGCCTTGTAATGCACCTTATAATGCATTTAATGGTCTCATGAATAATTGTAACCACAGTTATAATACATTATATGCATTTAAGCACAACAAACAAACAATTTCAGATGTAAAAAGGAATCTGTGAATATTATAATGCACTTTAACTTTGGTTATAATTACTTATGAAAAGATATAATGCATTATACCATACATTATGAATACCTTTATAATGCATTATACATAAAGGCTTTAAGTACCGAAAGTTACCAATTACTTTTATGTAATTAAAAACACTAAATCACTGTTAAATTGACAGTATATATTTTATATATTATATATTCATAAATATATAATACTGCAAAAAAAGAGGAGGCTCTGAGTTCTGTGATGTAAGCCATCTTTGTGATGAGTGACCTCATACAAATTACAATGTATGGTTAGAAAGAATCTGGAAGTAATTAAAATCAATAATGCTGCAAAATTGTGAACTCTCGGAGTAAAACTGAACTGTATCATCATAACTAACTGGATTAATACAGATAGAAAATATTACATCTGCAGCCATATGCTAAAATTATTTGTTTTAATACTGTGAGGTAGGGCTGGGCGGTATGACGGTATATATCGTGACCACAGTATAAAGTGTCTATCGTTAGAGATTTCACTATATCGTTCATTTCACGGTATGTAAATATATCCATGTAGCACAGTACTTCTTAATATACACTTAAGAATGATAAAGTAACATGCATAAATGAGAAAGTAAAGAGTGGGACGTGCTTGATATTGAGCGCAATAAGCTGGGAAAAAGAACTCCGTGCGGTTGGTGCTCGTGCTGACTGACATACACCTGAAGCGCGCGCACAGAAAGCCGTTCTCTCAGACAGCATGTCTCTCAGACAGCATGTGATTGCGAATTCAGTTCTCTTTTGCGTCTTATTGCGCTTGAATGATCAGATAGATGCACAATAATGTCATAATGCCCATCGTGTGGAGTACTGATGTAAACATAGTCGGTTATGTCTTAAATGAACGTAAACAGTTGAATGAAAACCGGATGTGTGTCAGTAAATTGGATCCATGCATTCAGTCTTAAAGGGACAGCAGCATAATAAACTGCTATGTTATAATAATGTTAATCAAACAACAAAAGACAACGAGTAAATCACTCACTGCTCTGGACTGAATAACTTTTGTAGTACATGTTAAATAAACTTACTGTAGCTGAAAAATGTAGTTTATTTAATTTGTATCTTTGCTCTATTGTATTTGTCCTACTGTTTGTAATTTCCTTCTTTGTTCTTATTTATTTTATAAAATAAAATAAAAATAGCTATATCGAGATGTATATTGGTATCGTGAAATAAAATTTATCATACCGTGAAATAAGATTTTGGTCATATTGCCCACCCCTACTGTGAGATATGAGAGGTTCCTCCAGGTTCTCTCTGATACCTTATCAATGACTCCTTTTCACTGTATATAAACAACATTAATGTATGTTTTATTCATTGACTTTGACTAATAATGTTTTACATATGTACATTATTATTTCCACAGGGTGACCAGGGTCAAGCAGGGCCCCCAGGGCCTCCTGGGCCTCCAGGCCCCCCAGGCCCCAGGGGACCCCCAGGGGACACAGGCAAAGATGGTCCTCGGGGAGTTCCAGGGCTCCCAGTAAGTATATCTAAATTCAAAACCTATCAAAATGTTAGTAGCTGGAGATTTAGCATGATAATGCAGTGACCCACATGGCTCTGGAAACAATGGCTCCTATTGAAGGATCATACTTACAAACTTTGTCTGTTTTTACCAACACCTTTAAGGCAATCACACTCAGAGTAGAATGGGCTCTGACAGCCCATCACTAACAAAATTCTTTTTAACAAAAAAGACAGAGAAAACTTGTTAATTATCCACCAACATAAAAACCCCACCAGGACCTTCAAATTCTTGGCACTCAAAGTGCATTACATGGAAGGGAGGAATCTTCTCAACCACCACCAATGTGCAGCATCCACCTGGATGATGCAACGGCAGCCATAGTGTGCCAGAACACCTACCACACACCAGCTTATTGGTGGAAAGGAGACAGAGTGATGAAGCCAATCAGTATATATTGGGGTGATTAGGAGGCCATGATGACGGACAGAGGCCAATGGGCAAATTTGGCCAGGATGCCGGGGTTAAACCCCTACTCTTTTTTCGAAGAACATCCTGGGATTTTTAATGACCACAGAGAGTCAGGATCTTCTGTCCATTCTTAATGCTAGGGCTCATTGATACCATTCTTAATGCTAGGGCTCCCTCTACTCAGAGACTTTATGCTCTTATGTGACATCTCTTTGCATCGTCGTGTGAACAACGTTGCATAAAACCGATCAACTCTGTGTGTTTTAGGGGGCGTAATCGAGGTTTCAAAACAGCTACCAAACAGACTATATCACATTGGGTTTTGGATGCAGTTGTCTCTAGCCATCAGAGCCCATTCTACTCTGAGTGTGATTGCCTCAAAGGCGTTGGCAAGAGGTGCGCCTTTGCAAGATGTTTGTGCTGCGGCAGGCTAGTCCTCTCCACTCGAATTCATTAGGTTTTACAGTGTGGATGTGAATTCAACCCCTGGATTGCAAGTCCTTTTGGGTTGATTCATTCCTGTAACTGCAGTTCTGTTCTTGTGTATACTTTTTACAACCTGTGGTGCAGGAATTCTTTCAGTATGGCGTAGTAGGTATTAATGTTCCTATAGTGTCAACGCAATGACGCAGCATTGAAGTTCCCTCGAAAGGAGCGTCTCAGGGTTACATATGTAACCCAGTTTCCTGAGATGGGAATGAGACGCTGCGTCGCATTGCCATACTTCATTTTATAGACGTAGTCACGTATATTTCCTATCAACAGTTAGGACTAAATATATGTTGTGTCCCTCACAGGGAGACCCTGGAAATCCAGGGGAGATCGGTCAAATGGTAAGTGTCTTATTGTATTTACAGCTACTAACATAGCCTCTTCAATACAGTTAAAGACAATGCTATATTTAGCTAGATGTTATAAAGTCAAGTCATTTGCTCTGTTGTAGTTAGTTATTTGTATCATTCAGAACCGGAAAAGGCCCATATGACAACGAGTGTCACTGAAAGGTTTGATTATTAGAATAACTGTAGTGCCACTAGATCAAGGGCCTGTTTTTGTTTTTGTATAAAGCCACTGGCTAGCTAAGAGCAATTGGATGCTGTTTTTGGTGTTTAACAAATAAGACACATTTAAATATCTTAATAAAAAATTTATTAGAATATACTGTTCTAAACTATAGTGCCTGGGCTGTAAATTGTAATGTTGTACATTCAAACCCTGCAATGGGCATCAATGTAAAAATCAGTTTGTCACCTTGGACAATTAACCATTATTTGTTATTTGCACATCAAAACTCAAAACACATCTAATGATGACAATTTCTTTCCTTCCTAATCTGCAAAATGTGTTTAATCAGAAAAAAAGGAGACCTGAGAAAAACTGAAGTCCTTATTTCTTTATAACATTTGCATGAAATGTGTTTCTCCCTTGCTGGTATTGCTGGTCACCAGCATAAAGTATGTTTTGCATGCTAGGGGTTTGCTGGTCACCAGCATGGGAAGCGGATGTGCTGGTGGACCAGCTACACCAGCTCAGTTTTGCTTGAGAACAGCATGACTATTATGGTCCACCAGCTAGACCAGCACTATACCAGCTCTAACCATCATAAACTAGCCTGGACCAACATGGAATTAGCATGGTCTATGCTGGATTTTTCAGCAGGCTAATGGCTTTTTACAAGAGGTAATGTCATCATTCAAGGATTAATCTGTCGTATTAAAAGTAAGATAATATGATGTTACTAAAGTCATAAAAATATGAACCTCAGCTGGATAACAACAGGACTCCTTACTGTCAAAAGCTTTTTGATTCTGGCTCCTGTTGGTATTGGGGAAATCCAGTGGACATTTATTCAGAGATATGTCAGTCTCTGGATATAGGATAACACCATAGGTTCATAACATATCTTTGGGCCAATAAACAGTGCAGAAATTCAAACTTTCCTGAGATCGATTCTGTCACAGTGATTGATTCTGATGTCATGTATGCAAAAAAGTGTGCCGCCATGTCCTCATTATCTTTCGAGGGATGACACACACAAGTTTTGTATGGCTTGTTTAGAACCCGAACACGCTCTGTCAGCTCTTGAGGGAGGGATACACAGCCCACCGCAGACGGAGAGCTAAAGCCTGCCATGATCACAGCGCCAGCAGTCAGGACTGAGCCAAGGATCGTCCCAAAGCCCAAGCACAACAGATTGTCTGACCAGGTGTGTGAGCCGGCTACATCATGTGATGCTGTGGGAGTACTTGTAGAATACGAGGGCATGGAGGAAGGCCCTGCACACATTCCTGCTGTTGAGGGTGAGGTGCATCTGGCCTCTGCAAATTTTTATAATGATTTGGAAGAGGATACTTCCCTGATTCTCCCTTCTCTGCTGGTCCCATCCAGCTCAAAGTCTCCTATGCTCCTGCTGGTTCCACACAGCTTAAGGTCTCCTGTGCCCCCTCTGGTTCTGCAAAGCTCAAAGTCTCCTGTTGCCTGACTGGTTCTGCCCAGCTCGAAGTCTCCTGTGTCTTCAGAGTTCCAACCCAACCACCCTCTCCCGCTTCCTCTTCCAAAATCAGTCAGTTCCTCTGTTCTGACTCCGTTGGATTCCCTTATGCCTTATGCCCCCAGCCATCGATCCCATCACTCCACGGCCTGTTGACCTGTCCTCCCTCGGCTCCACCTGGGACCATCGCCCTTGCTGCTCCAACGGGCTCCCTCGTCCTCGCCTTGGTCAGACATCTGTAGGAACTGAGAGCGAATCCGATAGAAATGACTCCTTCAAACTGTGAAAAGAACTAAATTCCAAATCAACACTCAGGACCATATAAATCAGAATATCTTGTCATACGTGACAAATAAACTCCTCCATAACAACAAGAGAGAGAACCATTAACATGTCGATGGATGGTCAGGCAGTTTAACAAGACTAATGGTCGAAGAGATGGCACATCTTGAGTCTTGAGTCACAAGAAAAATAATGAGTTAACGCAAAAGGTTGTTTTATCCCCAAGAAAGAGATCCAAAACAGACCTTCTTCTTTTAAGACCTAACCCTACCTCTGGAATGCATGAATAAATCCTCTTTGAAACCACAGAGACTGCCTTTACATATCAAAATGCATAATATCATTCCAAATCAATGTTAGACGGACTTATAATTAAACATCATTTCATTACAAAATTCTACATATGGTCTGTAATCCACACATTTGACTATCATGTTGTAATCACTCATTATGTCCTTTTTAATAACTAGTTCATGGGAATTATGGAGTGCTTGGTATCAGTGTAAATGATTTCTCATTTCTTGAATTATGGTATGGATCAAATCCGTGTAAAATATATTGTACTCTTATTATAAAATTCATGTCGAAATCATACCCTGCTATAGTGGGAAAGTTAAGATACCATGTGACTAATCAGATAACATGGTTTTATTTATTTTATTTATCACACAATTTATGGTGAGAGGAGGAGAAAGTCACACCCTGAACCAAAGACGATATCAGATTGGTCAGAACTCCTCTAAAGGGTTGGTCAAACATCTTTTTATTTAAAAACACGAAGGACACAAGCAAAGCATTAGACGAGAAGAAGAGATTAAATCTGGGATGGTTCGCTTGAGGTGTGAAAGCAATCCGACCCAAATGCAAGTAACAGTTGTACTCGCATGTGACTTGCGTGAACACATTTTGGTACGCTTTGAAAGGTTACCTTGTGTGAAAACCCCTTACTTTTCCTTCTTCACAATTTTTGCCACAAAGCCGCAGTACATTATAGTCAATTGCCCGCCTCAAACGTCAAACTGCAGAGACTTCGCTTCCATTCATCTGCCAACACACCAGAACATGATTAGCTTCCCCAAGACGTCTCTCCAGGCACAACGAGACCTCCACGAACCAACGAACCTGGGAAATCCTTTTCAGTAAGGACACCACCGAAGGGAATCCCCAATCTTGTCACCTAAGACAAACAACAAAAGCAAGTAATTCCTCCAGATCCTAGCTGAACTGGTGTATTGATATAAAATGTAATAACCTCACCTATGAAACAATAGAAGGGTTAAATTAACAATTGATGGTTCGTTCAGGTCAGGTCTTATATAGGTCTTATATAGGTTCAGGTCAGGTCCTAGGCATATATTGCTAGAAACTTGGGATTTTATCATTTCACTCTCTTACAACTCATTCATCCTCACTTTCTTTCTACAACTCGTGTGGATGTGTGTGTGCGTGTGTTTATGTTAGATATTAGTTTTATGTGTTAGAATTAGGGCTGCATGATAAATCGCAATTAAACCGCACACGATTTGGCAAAGGCTGCGATTATTTAATGCGCAGCTTCTCAATGAAGCACGGCTGTGATCAGTAGTAAATGCTGCTCCATCTGCAAGCCAGAAGGCGCTCTTGCGCAAGGTACTCCAAGTATGTGGCGCAGAAGTACAATAGCGCACGTCATTCCAGGAAATCCCTATGAACATCATACTATCGGTGAGCTGAGTAAACAGAAGATTGAAATGCTTTGATTGATTAAACATGACTAAATGCTTCTCATGTTTGGAAAGATGTTTGACGTGTGTTGCTTTTTCAAATGCACATTATAAGCGACTCAAACTCGTAGTGATTACAGTGAGGAATACAGCAAGCTATTATATGAGCAAGCGAATACGAGCAAGCGAAGAGTCAAATAAACACAAGAAGTGCTCAAAATACAAAGTTTCAGACATTGCTTAGAGTAGTATAAGCTAGTCCCAGTGATGTAGTGTTTGTGGAGAAGGGAAGGGGTCCAAGAACTGAACCCTGAGGAACCCCAGTGATCAGTTGATGGACACCTCCCCTCTCCAGGCAACCCTGAAAGACCTACCTGTGTGATAGGATTCAAACCAGTGAAGTGGAGTTCCTATGATGCCCAGTGATGAGAGCGTGGACAGAAGAATCTGATGATTCACAGTGTCAAAGGCAGCAGATATAGATCCAGGATAACAAGAACTAATGATTTGGAATCAGCTCATTTGGTGCGAGACAGGTCTGTAACTATCTACAAGTAATATGTTTAATGTGGGTTTTTTTAAGCAGTGGGGTTCCCCAAGCCATGCTTGAATGTGGTAGGGAAAATGCCAGTGCAGATGTGTTGGTGATGTGTGTGAGTGCTGGTAAAAGTGTAGGAGAGATGGCTTGTAGAAGGTGTGAGGGGATGGGATCGAGAGGGCAAGTGGTAGGATGACTGGAAAGGAGAGAGCTAGATACTTCTGCCTCAGTGAGGGGAGAGAAGGAGCAGAGAAGATTTCTGGCTGTGGATGTGGTTGATCTGAGTTCCTGTGTGTGTGGAGCTGAGAACTGACTGCTGATGGTTGTGGTTTTGTCAGTGAAGACATTTGCAAAATCATTAGTGGTTAAAGAGGTGGTGGAGGGGGACAGAGGAGAGAGTTGAATGTTTTGAAAAGTGTGTGTATGTGTTTGAGGCTCTGTTGATCTGGAAATATGAAGATTTAGCAGCATGTACTTCAACAGAAAAGGATGTGAGCAGAGATTGATTCTTACTGAGGTCAGATGGGTGTTTTGATTTGCGCTATTTTCTCTCTGCTGCCCTGATTTTGGTCCGGTGTTCACGAAGAACATCAGATAACCAGGGGTTTAAGGGAGTAGCATGCTCTAGAAGAGAGAGGACAGATATTGTTTGGACAAGACTTTTAGTTCCCATTCATCAGTTCCTGTTTTCCTTTGTTCAGTTTTCCCGCTACTCCTTTGTTGTCATGGTAACTAATATGATTTGCCATCACATTCAGCTGTGTCATCATTAATCACCTCATTTTCCTGTGTATTTAAGTTCCTGTGTTTTCAGTTCAATTTGTCCGGTCTTGTCTGTGTTATGCTGAAGCTACCCTATGTTTGAATTTCCTGTGTGTTGAATTAAAGACTTTTAGAGAGAGAGAGAGAGAGAGAGAGAGAGAGAGAGAGAGAGAGAGAGAGAGAGAGAGAGAGAGAGAGAGAGAGAGAGAGAGAGAGAGAGAGAGAGAGAGAGAGAGAGAGAGACAGAGAGAGAGAGACAGAGAGAGACAGAGAGAGAGAGACAGAGAGAGACAGAGAGAGAGACAGAGAGACTTTTTTGACTTTTAACACACTTTATTAAAACAGTCTAAAAACGAACAGTTCATTATACCTCACACATAATCACAGTACAAGATGTTCAAAAAATAATAAAACAAACAAAACAAACAAAAATAAATTAATAAATTAAATTAAAACATACCTCACTCAAAATGACCACTATAACTACATCACCAATTAAACATTACTTCTCCATCCTCACAAAGTGACAGTAAGGCTCCATTTACACACCATTTAAACTCAAACTCAAGCATGTTTTTTGTCATTTGAAAATATCTATGCTCCACTCTTACTCTGGATTCCACCAAAGCAGTAAATAACAGACACACATTTACATTTCGCCCTTCAGCAGCCAGTCTACAAGACTTCCAAATGGCTAATTTGGCTTGTCCAATGATGAAATTAGCTAGCGTACACTGTTGTCTGTGCGCTCTAGAATACTTGCAACCATAGATGAACAGTGTCTTGTTAAAAACAAAACCCAAATTCCCAAGTAATCTTTCTAGACACGTATATAATGGAACCAATCTAGAACACTCAGTAAAAACATGAAAAACAGATTCTGGTAAAGAACAGAAAATACAAGATGATAAAACATTCAAGTTAAATTTAGAAACATGAGAATTCGTGGGCAAAACACAATGTAATAACCTCCACTGTAGGTCTCCAGATCGTTTAGGTAGAGGACCCTTATAAAAGAGCCTCCAAGAAGGAGAAAGTGCAGCAGGCACGGTTAAAAATTCTCTCCATTTTGTATCACCTCTGTCCTTAATTTGCTCAAAAAGATCCACTTTGACACACAACTGATATAGATCTTTTTTTCCGACCACCTGAAAATCAAGTTCTTGTAATTTATCAATTTTCAGCAGCTTTACTTCATGATCATCTTCAAAACCAACCTTGGGAGACACAAATAACTTAGGAAACAAAACTCTAGAAGGGCCTCCAGACAGAAAACAGTTAACAAACAGGAGGAGTGTGGAGGGAAAAGCTTCTTTAAGTCCACCTATGAGCCGCTCTATCGTCCTCACTGATCTAACGCCAGCCTGATTACCAATGTCTATCATTGACCTCCATTTTCTAGACGAGGTATCAACCAAATCTGAAACTTTTGTCAGTCCTTTTTTCAAAAGATTTTTAACAACTGTATTAGATGTACCACTATTATCACCTAAAAATGAGTTGTAAAACAGTGGTTCTTCAAGGCCAAAATTATTTCCATGTCTAGTCAATTTAAAACCTTTCCAGGAGTTTAACACGGAAACATAAAATTGTACATCAGATGAAAACTTTCCATCATAAGACGACATTAAAAACAAATGCCTATCAAGACAAAACCCCCCAAAAGTTCTGAGCAACGCCAGACCAAACGACACCCATGGCTTAAAATCCTCAGGGTAGAGTAGGTTTTGAACCGTTTTTAACCTCATAGCCTTGACCTTAGCTGCCAAATCAATCAACCCTTGACCCCCTTCATTGACTGGCAAATAGAGAATTGCAGGGGGAAGCCAATGGTAACCACCCCAGAAAAACTCAACGAAGGTCTTCTGCAAACGTCGCAACAAATCTTTTGGTGGATCAAGCACATTCAGACGATGCCACATCATGGAAGCTGCCAAGTTGTTAATAATGAGCACTCTTCCCCTGTATGACAGTTGAGGCAGTATCCATCGCCATCTTTGTAAGCGTCCAGAAACTTTTTCAAAAGTACCATCCCAGTTTTTCTGAATATACTGGTCAGTCCCAAGGAAAACCCCCAGCACTTTGAACCCCTCTCGACTCCAGGAACAGTTCTGAGGAAGTACTGGAGGGCCCACATTCTCCCATTCACCCAGTAAAAAGGAAGCACACTTTTGCCAATTAATTCGAGATGAGGACGCTTTCTGATAAATCTCCAAAGATCCTCTCAAATTCATGACATCCTGAGCAGATCTAATAAAAACAGTGACGTCATCAGCATAGGCACTAAGCCTAGCAGTTATCAGTTCTGAGGTTGACGGACACACTGTTGATATGCCACCCAGCTTATTCCTCAGTGCAGCCAAAAGTGGTTCAATTGCAATGGCATACAGGATTCCTGAGAGACCACACCCCTGCCTTATGCCTCTGCTTACACTGAATGGTCTTGTAAGAGTACCATTAATTTTCAGCATGCTGTATATGTCAGTATACAACAGTTTAATATAAGCAATAATAGATGGACCAAAACCAAAAGCCTCAAGGCACTTAACCAGGAAGCCATGATCAACCCGATCAAAGGCTTTCTCCTGATCCAAAGAAACAAAACCAATATTAAAATGATGCACCTTAGAAAAAGAAATTAAGTCTCGAATCAAAGAAAGGTTATCAAAAATAGTCCTTCCTGGAATGCAGTATGACTGATCTGGATGAATCACCGAGGAAATGTAGAGTTTGACTCTGTTGGTTAAAGATTTTGAAAGTATCTTATAGTCAACTCCGAGTAAAGAGACCGGACGCCAACATCTAATGTCTTCAAGATCACCCTTTTTAGGTAATAGAGTGACCACAGCTCTTCTTAGACTCAGTGGAAGTGTACCTCTTTTAAAACTCTCCATGAAAACAGCAAACAAATCCTTTCCAATGACTGGCCATAAATGTTTATAAAATTCTGCATTAAGTCCATCCAATCCCGGAGCTTTGCCAGAAGACAGTTCTTTAACAGCAACAGATAGTTCATCAAAAGTCAATAGTTCGTCAAGCTTAGATTTCTCCCCTTCCGAAAGCTGAGGTAAATCCTGAAAGAGAAGTTCAGCCATCTCCTCGTCGCAAGTTTCAGCTCTGTAAAGATCCTCATAAAAAGACAGTGTGTAAGAAATAATGCCATGACCATCAGTAACTTTCCTCCCCTCTGGAAGCCTCAAACAGCCTAAAATCTTCTTATCCACAGTCTTCTTCTCCAGGTTAAAAAAGAAAGTTGTAGGAGCATCCATGCTATTAAAAGAAGAAAATCTTGCACGAATCAGCGTCTCCTGGGCTCTTTCCTCCAGTAGATTCCGCAAAATAAATTTATTGCGTTTCAAAGACTCAGTGGTATCCACAACATCCCCTTCAATGTCAAGTAGAAGTATATCCTGTTCAAGCTGTGCCATCTTTTTGTCCAAAAAGCTTTTGTTGTAAGCAGAGTAGCTCTGGCAAAACAATTTAATTCGAGTTTTTCCGATGTCCCACCACTGGCTCAAGGACTTATACTGTGTTTTCCTCTCTCTCCAGATCTCCCAGAAATAAGTGAAAGAGTGCACAAAATTTTGATCTAATAATAATCTATTATTAAATTTCCAAAAAGATGTATTGAACGTGCTCTCTGCAGTAGTGACATCAACAGATAGAAAATGGTGATCAGACAGAGCAGTAGGAAATATACAGCTATTATAGAAATGATCTCTTTTGCCTTTTTGTACATATATCCTGTCCAGCCTTGCCCCAGATACCATATTGGAGTTTATTTTCACCCAGGTATATTGTCTGACCTGAGGAAATGATTCTCTCCAAACATCTACAAGATTGTGGTAAACAATTAAAGACCTAAGCACATCTGCAGATTGACTATGTGGCTCTTCATGATTCCTGTCCAAATTATGACTTAAAGTACAGTTAAAATCCCCGGCCAGAACAATGGTCCTATCATGAGAAACATCACTTAGAGCAATTTTAAGTTTTTCAAAAAAAACCAACCCGATCTAACCCAATATTGGGTGCATACACATTGAAAAAAGAAAAATGATTACCCTGAATAGTTACATCAACTCTGAGCAAACGACCAGAAATCACTTCAACGACACTGAGCGGCTGCTCTTTATATTCAGGTGTCAGCAGTATAGCCACCCCTGCACTGACACTAGAGCCATGACTCAATATAGCCTGGCCCTTCCATTCACTCAACCACTGTATCTGATTGTTCTCATCTGTGTGCGTTTCCTGTAGAAACACCACACCAGCACTCTTCATCATTACATAATCAAACAGACTAGCCCTTTTCACAGCATCACGACACCCATTAACGTTCAATGAACTAAGTCTCAAAGGTGCCATGAAAAAAATTATAAGATTAACACAAAATAAAACTAATCCACAAGAGTTATTAAGTAACCAAGCCATGCTCATTTTTTAACTTGCGAATTCAAAGAACTTCTAACATTACTAAGAAGCTTCTTAAGACGGTAGCGTTTGGGTTTGTCAAGCTCTTCCAAGGAAGCTTTTCTCATCGCCATCGTACCAGACAACAGAAACAACTTTACATCCGGAAAATACAACTCAATTTTAGGTTTACGATGGCCCTTAGTAGTATCAAGGAAATGATTAATCTGCTCAACAGAGTAAAGTTTGGTCTTACCTCCAGAGACAAGCTCTGAATCCACCGCGTCATTCCCCATTATATCTGCATCTTCGTGTTCAATGTCAGAGTCATCCATTAAATCCACAGGTTCTTGAGATAACATGTCATCTTGACTCTGACTAAACGAGTCATCAGTAGTCGTCTCATTTTCAGTTTTATCAGGCTGCGTTTGTTTTGCATCAAGAATCAGTTCCGTTTCAGACACGGACTGCAAGCACACCTGACCCGAGCTCGTCTCTGCCTGCGGTACAGCGGGGATATGACCCGGGCCGGCCGCCTCCTCAGCGGCCTCCGCCAGGCCACCTCCAGAGGCCTCCAGCACCGGTCTCCCTTCGGGCATGTCACCTGACGCCGAAAGCGCTCCGCTCGGCTGGGGTTCTGACGCCTCAGCAGTCGCAGCACTATCCGCGCCGGCCGCCCTCCCGCTGTTCTCCGCATCCGCAGCCGGAGCCGCAATGAGGCCCGCCGGCCTGTCTCGCCTCGGGCAGGTTTGCCTGACGTGTCCAAAATCACCACAAACAAAGCATCTCATTGACTCTGAACTAATAAAAACCGTGTAATCTTTGCCATCGATGCTTAGTTTCGCTGACAGGTTTAATGGATCACTCTGTGAATTTAGAATCATAAAAACCTGACGACGAAAAGACATCACGTGTTTAATCTCGGGATTTTTACATCCAAGAGGAATCATTTTAATAGTACTCACTATTTTACCATACCTCTGGAGTATTTGTTCCAGTTTTTCATTTGTAACAAACGGCGGTACGTTTGATAAAATAACTTTCTTGGCTGGGCTTGACAAAGGCAATACAGGCACAAAAATGTTTTTGATTACCAACCCATTTTCAATCAGTTCGTCCACCGTTTGCCGTTCACTGAGAAAGAACACAATGGCTTTGTTCATTCGGGAGGCAGATCTAATATTAGCACCACCGATCGCCGCGCTCACGGCTATCAAACAATCTTCCACCGACACAGCGGCCTCAGGCATACATTTACAACCATGCTTGAGTGTTAACTGTGAGAAATCCCCCGCTTCCGACCCCATTATCCCCACTCACTGACCGAAGTCAGGACAAACTACAAACTACAAACCAAATACTCTATAACTAAAAATAAATAAATATGGAAAAGAAAAGTAAAGAAATTTCACTGAGAAACTTTCACTCCCGCCAACCGGCTCCTTCCACACTCACTCCCAGCATGCACTCGCACAGAGAGAGAGAGAGAGAGAGAGAGAGAGAGAGAGAGAGAGAGAGAGAGAGAGAGAGAGAGAGAGAGAGAGAGAGAGAGAGAGAGAGAGAGAGAGAGAGAGAGATTTGTCCAATGATGAAATTAGCTAGCGTACACTGCTGTCTGTGTGCTCTAGAATACTTGCAACCATAGATGAACAGATTTGTTGAAAACAAAACCCAAATTCCCAAGTAATCTTTCTAGACACGTATATAATGGAACCAATCTAGAACACTCAGTAAAAACATGAAAAACAGATTCTGGTAAAGAACAGAAAATACAAGATGATAAAACATTCAAGTTAAATTTAGAAACATGAGAATTAGTGGGCAAAACACAATGTAGTAACCTCCACTGTAGGTCTCCAGATCGTTTAGGCAGAGGACCCTTATAAAAGAGCCTCCAAGAAGGAGAAAGTGCAGCAGGCACGGTTAAAAATTCTCTCCATTTTGTATCACCTCTGTCCTTAATTTGCTCAAAATGATCCACTTTGACACACAACTGATATAGATCTTTTTTTCCGACCACCTGAATATCAAGCTCTTGTAATTTATCAACTTTCAGCAGCTTTACTTCATGATCATCTTCAAAACCAACCTTGGGAGACACAAATAACTTAGGAAACAAAACTCTAGAAGGGCCTCCAGACAGAAAACAGTTAACAAACAGGAGGAGTGTGGAGGGAAAAGCTGCTTTCAACCCACCTATGAGCCGCTCTATCGTCCTCACTGATCTAACGCCAGCCTGATTACCAATGTCTATCATTGACCTCCATTTTCTAGACGAGGTATCAACCAAATCTGAAACTTTTGTCAGTCCTTTTTTCAAAAGATTTTTAACAACTGTATTGGATGTACCACTATTATCACCTAAAAAGGAGTTGTAAAACAGTGGTTCTTCAAGGCCAAAATTATTTCCATGTCTAATCAATTTAAAACCTTTCCAGGAGTTTAACACGGAAGCATAAAGTTGTACATCAGATGAAAACTTTCCATCATAAGACGACATTAAAAACAAATGCCTATCAAGACAGAACCCCCCAAAAGTTCTGAGCAACGCCAGACCAAACGACACCCATGGCTTAAAATCCTCAGGGTAGAGTAGGTTTTGAACCGTTTTTAACCTCATAGCCTTGACCTTAGCTCCCAAATCAATCAACCCTTGGCCCCCTTCACTGACTGGCAAATAGAGAATTGCAGGTGGAAGCCAATGGTAACCACCCCAGAAAAACTCAACGAAGGTCTTCTGCAAACGTTGCAACAAATCTTTTGGTGGATCAAGCACATTCAGACGATGCCACATCATGGAAGCTGCCAAGTTGTTAATAATGAGCACTCTTCCCCTATATGACAGTTGAGGCAGTATCCATCGCCATCTTTGTAAGCGTCCAGAAACTTTTTCAAAAGTACCATCCCAGTTTTTCTGAATATACTGGTCAGTCCCAAGGAAAACCCCCAGCACTTTGAACCCCTCTCGACTCCAGGAACAGTTCTGAGGAAGTACTGGAGGGCCCACATTCTCCCATTCACCCAGTAAAAAGGAAGCACACTTTTGCCAATTAATTCGAGATGAGGATGCTATCTGATAAATCTCCAAAGATCCTCTCAAATTCATGACATCCTGAGCAGATCTAATAAAAACAGTGACGTCATCAGCATAGGCACTAAGCCTAGCAGTTATCAGTTCTGGGGTCGACGGACACACTGTTGATATGCCACCCAGCTTATTCCTCAGTGCAGCCAAAAGTGGTTCAATTGCAATGGCATACAGGATTCCTGAGAGACCACACCCCTGCCTTATGCCTCTGCTTACACTGAATGGTCTTGTAAGAGTACCATTAATTTTCAGCATGCTGTATATGTCAGTATACAACAGTTTAATATACGCAATAATAGATGGACCAAAACCAAAAGCCTCAAGGCACTTAACCAGGAAACCATGATCAACCCGATCGAAGGCTTTCTCCTGATCCAAAGAAACAAAACCAATATTAAAATTATGCACCTTAGAAAAAGAAATTAAGTCTCGAATCAAAGAAAGGTTATCAAAAATAGTCCTTCCTGGAATGCAGTATGACTGATCTGGATGAATCACCGAGGAAATGTAGCAAAAAAAAAGATTTTGAAAGTATCTTATAGTCAACTCCGAGTAAAGAGACCGGACGCCAACATCTAATATCTTCAAGATCACCCTTTTTAGGTAATAGGGTGACCACAGCTCTTCTTAGACTCAGTGGAAGTGTACCTCTTTTAAAACTCTCCATGAAAACGGAGAACAAATCCTTTCCATTGACTGGCCATAAATGTTTATAAAATTCTGCATTAAGTCCATCCAATCCCGGAGTTTTGCCAGAAGACAGTTCTTTAACAGCAACAGATAGTTCATCAAAAGCCAATAGTTCGTCAAGCTTAGATTTCTCCCCTTCCGAAAGCTGAGGTAAATCCTGAAAGAGAAGTTCAGCCATCTCCTCATCGCAAGTTTCAGCTCTGTAAAGATCCTCATAAAAAGACAGTGCGTAAGAAATAATGCCATGACCATCAGTAACCTTCCTCCCCTCTGGAAGCCTCAAACAGCCTAAAATCTTCTTATCCACAGTCTTCTTCTCCAGGTTAAAAAAGAAAGTTGTAGGAGCATCCATGCTATTGAAAGAGGAAAATCTTGCACGAATCAGCGTCTCCTGGGCTCTTTCCTCCAGTAGATTCCGCAAAATAAATTTATTGCGTTTCAAGGACTCAGTGGTATCAACAACATCCCCTTCAATGTCAAGTAGAAGTATTTCCTGTTCAAGCTGTGCCATCTTTTTGTCCAAAAAGCTTTTATTGTAAGCAGAGTAGCTCTGGCAAAACAATTTAATTTGAGTTTTTCCGATGTCCCACCACTGGCTCAAGGACTTATACTGTGTTTTACTCTTTCTCCAGATCTCCCAGAAATAAGTGAAAGAGTGCACAAAATTTTGATCTAATAATAATCTATTATTAAATTTCCAAAAAGATGTATTGAACGTGCTCTCTGCAGTAGTGAGATCAACAGATAGAAAATGGTGATCAGACAGAGCAGTAGGAAATATACAGCTATTATAGAAATGATCTCTTTTGCCTTTTTGTACATATATCCTGTCCAGCCTAGCCCCAGATACCATATTGGAGTTTATTTTCACCCAGGTATATTGTCTGACCTGAGGAAATGATTCTCTCCAAACATCTACAAGATTGTGGTAAACAATTAAAGACCTAAGCACGTCTGCAGATTGACTATGTGGCTCTTCATGATTCCTGTCCAAATTATGACTTAAAGTACAGTTAAAATCCCCGGCCAGAACAATGGTCCTATCATGAGAAACATCACTTAGAGCAATTTTAAGTTTTTCAAAAAAACCAACCCGATCTAACCCAATATTGGGTGCATACACATTGAAAAAAGAAAAATGATTACCCTGAATAGTTACATCAACTCTCAGCAAACGACCAGAAATCACTTCAACAACACTGAGCGGCTTCTCCTTATATTCAGGTGTCAGCAGTATAGCCACCCCTGCACTGACACTAGAGCCATGACTCAATATAGCCTGGCCCTTCCATTCACTCAACCACTGTATCTGATTATTCTCATCTGTGTGCGTTTCCTGTAGAAACACCACACCAGCACTCTTCATCATTACATAATCAAACAGACTAGCCCTTTTCACAGCATCACGACACCCGTTAACGTTCAATGAACTACGTTTCAAAGGTGCCATGGAAAAAATTATAAGATAAACACAAAATAAAACTAATCCACAAGAGTTATTAAGTAACCAAGCCATGCTCATTTTTTAACTTGTGAATTCAAAGAACTTCTAACATTACTAAGAAGCTTCTTAAGACGGTAGCGTTTGGGTTTGTCAAGCTCTTCCAAGGAAGCTTTTCTCATCGCCATCGTACCAGACAACAGAAACAACTTTACATCCGGAAAATACAACTAAATTTTAGGTTTACGATGGCCCTTAGTAGTATCAAGGAAATGATTAATCTGCTGAACAGAGTAAAGTTTGGTCTTACCTCCAGAGACAAGCTCTGAATCCACCGCGTCATTCCCCATTATCTCTGCATCTTCGTGTTCAATGTCAGAGTCATCCATTAAATCCACAGGTTCTTGAGATAACATGTCATCTTGACTCTGACTAAACGAGTCATCAGTAGTCGTCTCATTTTCGATTTTATCAGGCTGCGTTTGTTTTACATCAAGAATCAGTTCCGTTTCAGACACGGACTCCAAGCGCACCTGACCCGAGCTCGTCTCTGCCTGCGGTCCAGCGGGGATATGACCCGGGCCAGCCGCCTCCTCAGCGGCCTCCGCCAGGCCACCTCCAGAGGCCTCCAACACCGGTCTCCCTTCGGGCATGTCACCTGACGCCGAAAGCGCTCCGCTCGGCTGGGGTTCTGACGCCTCAGCAGTCGCAGCACTATCCGCGCCGGCCACCCTCTCGCTGTTCTCCGCATCCGCAGCCGGAGCCGCAATGAGGCCCGCCGGCCTGTCTCGCCTCGGGCAGGTTTGCCTGACGTGTCCAAAATCACCACAAACAAAGCATCTCATTGACTCTGAACTAATAAAAACCGTGTAATCTTTGCCATCAATGCTTAGTTTCGCTGACAGATTTAATGGATCACTCTGTGAATTTAGAATCATAAAAACCTGACGACGAAAAGACATCACGTGTTTAATCTCGGGATTCTTACATCCAAGAGGAATCATTTTAATAGTACTCACTATTTTACCATACCTCTGGAGTATTTGTTCCAGTTTTTCATTTGTAACAAACGGCGGTACGTTTGATAAAATAACTTTCTTGGCTGGGCTTGACAAAGGCAATACAGGCACAAAAATGTTTTTGATTACCAACCCATTTTCAATCAGTTCGTCCACCATTTGCCGTTCACTGAGAAAGAACACAATGGCTTTGTTCATTCGGGAGGCAGATCTAATGTTAGCACCACCGATCGCCTCGCTCACGGCTATCAAACAATCTTCCACCAACACAGCGGCCTCAGGCATAAATTTACAACCATGCTTGAGTGTTAACTGTGAGAAATCCCCCGCTTCCGACCCCATTATCCCCACTCACTGACCGAAGTCAGGACAAACTACAAACTACAAACCAAATACTCTATAACTAAAAATAAATAAATATGGAAAAGAAAAGTAAAGAAATTTCACTGAGAAACTTTCACTCCCGCCACCCGGCTCCTTCCACACTCACTCCCAGCATGCACTCGCACAGAGAGAGAGAGAGAGAGAGAGAGAGAGAGAGAGAGAGAGAGAGAGAGAGAGAGAGAGAGAGAGAGAGAGAGAGAGAGAGAGAGAGAGAGAGAGAGAGAGAAAGAAAGAGAGAGAGAGAGAGAGAGAGAGAGAGAGAGAGACAGAGAGAGAGAGAGAGTGAGAGTGAGAGTGAGAGCACTGGCTGGACTTAATGGATGATTTTGAGTGTGGAGAGGTGGGTTCCTTTTTTCCCTTGATCCGGCGTGTATTTCATCATCTTCAGTCTTGTTAACCCAGCCCACCACCTCTTGAAACAGCCATCAGGACTACATTGTTTTTTTTGTTGGGTTTTGTTCTGTTCTCCCATCTGCCCTTCTGTCCTCAGCCTCTCCTGCCACCCAGTCGTCAGTGTTCCCCATCAGTCCCGCTGCACCACCACCTCCTCTCATTGGTGTGGGCACTTCGCGGACCTGCCTGTAGCCTATCCCTCATGGGCATCATGAGCCCATGGCTCTGCCTACAGTCTCGGAGTACCTCAACCAGTTGTCCTGACTCCTATGCCGGTGCTCCTTCCACCCTCATTTCCGGCAGTGACCATTGGCCATTTGGCCTCGCCAGGCTCCCTCAGACTGTCGACTCCACCTGGGTCAGACATCGCCACGCCGTTTGCTGTTCTCCAGCCCTCCACCCCTTCGGCTCTGGATAGCTCCACCCTCCTGCAAGCTTCACCTCTGCCCTCGGCCACCCCAGCTCAACCTCTGACCTCCGGATCCCTACTTTTAACTCGGGGGGGGTTGTCGCTATGGTCATCGGTGTCCCATCGCTCTCCGGCCATGCCTTGGGCTTCCCTGACCATGGCTACAGTTCTGTCGAACCTCCATCGCAAGGACCTCTTAAGCAGGACGTTTCTCAGTAATACACTACTCGTTTTGTGGTACACTATGAGATGTTGCAACTTTAATTCCTCACCATCAGCATAAACAAGTGTATGTCCATCAACAAACTGTGTATATTTCTAATTTATTGCGCCGCACATGCGGGAACTTTATTAATAACAGCGCATACATTATCCAAGCACTAAGATGAGATAGATAGATAGATAGATAGATAGATAGATAGATAGATAGATAGATAGATAGATAGATAGATAGATAGATAGATAGATAGATAGATAGATAGATAGATAGATAATCAATCAATATTTATTCTGAAAAGCAAGCTGATCCAAATAAACTGGGTACTGACCCATCTTTCAAGAGCAAGTGTTTTGCGAATCCCATGTTGAAGCAGTCATCAGTAAAATGTACAACATAGCATTATGCAGATGTCTTTTCTAGTGATGTGTGACCATCACGCAGTAGGATTCGAAATACAAATGACTCGTATAGCCGGTTCAGAGTCGATTCTTTCTTTTGGGAAACAATAACTTTATTTATCGTGCTCTTTCGACTCTACAACTTTGCAGAACGTTTACATTCACAAACAGCTATATTACACACTGCATGAAAGGGGATATTCGAAAAACCATAATAGGGGCACTTTAACGTTTAGCGTCAACACCATGGCACAGTGTTGAATTTCCCTCAAAAGGGAACGTATGTAATCTGGTTCCCTGAGAAGTGAACAAGATGCTGCGCCATGATGTTGACGCTATGGAAACATTAATACCCACTCAACAGGCACTTAATTTTATATGTACAGCAACCAACGTAATAAAATGTTTGAGTCACATTCATTTGTTTTGGATAAAACTGAACACATTTTTAGCCCCACTGACTGTACATTTTGCTTTGAAAATGCTGTGAAACAACGTTGAACAAATGCTGTGCAAGAAGCAACACATAAATTTACAGAAATATCGCAACAGGCACATATTTCCAGTGAGCCTGGGTTGCCTTTATTAGGTATCAGAAACTTGCTCTGAAGACTATAATCATACATACAGGTCAGATAGCTTAAAGTATAAACTAAATGTAAAAAAAAAATCTGTAAAACTGTATATTCTATTTAGATTTGTTGTAAAAATGACATAGTAATGACAAAAATCTTAAAATAATCAATGGCAGTATAATAAAAAATACACATACCATGCAGCTATTACAATTCCTGCACAGTTGTTTCTGTGGTACTTGGCAGTAGATTGTGTTCGCAGGTCCAGGTTTAAACGTTGTTAGATTATTGAATGACATATAATTTGGTATGGCCTTGAAGTATAATAATTCTTTGTGGCTGTAGATCTATAGCCAATTTAAAGATGCACTCAAAATAATGTCTTCCAAAGAAAATAGATAGATTTGGAAAAAGAAAATGGAGTAGAACCTCATATAAACCATGACAGCACTTGACAAATACTGGAAGAGGACACATTGAAAGATGCCTATTCGCACAAAATGTATCCTGGTGTTCCATCTGTGCTGTTTTTTACTTGTTGGTCTATATAAGCAAGCACTTGATGGACATCTTTGGCCATGTTTTTTTTTTTTTCTTCAGTTTTACAATAAATATATAGTCTAATAATGATTTTTCTGTACTTGTATAATATTGTGATGTTTGAAGTTGCCCAGTCAGTGGTGGTTTATTTCCTTCATAATGCCTCTCCAATCAGCAGAGGTCTAACATTCTTTAAATTCTCAGCTTCTACAGTACATAGTAAAAATAAAAAAAAAAGGGGGAAAGATTTTTCTAAGTTGTAAATAAAACAAATATTATTGTAGTATTTTTACATGAAAAATACTATTTCAGTCTTTCTACTTCAAATGTCTTTCTATTTCATGTTTAATTCAATGTGTTACTAGCCATTTCTTTGAAACAATTTTCACAAATAAGTACAAATCCTACACACCTTTTTTTTTTTCAGCGTATGTGACATTTTCTTCATTCATCTATCACTTTAATATATGACTCAATGGAGTGAACATGCTCCCCAAAGCATGACTTGAACCCTTACAGGATACACCATGATTGATTTAGCATGGTCATAAAAGGGGCTGGGTTTTATTTATTAGGTTTGTATTTTTTTTAAAGTTACACACTTTGATTAAAGACATCAATGTTGCTGGTACACAAGGAGCTCTATGGAGAAAGCTGTTAGCATTCCCATTCATCGCAGTGGTTTAGCTAGTGTATTCAGCCCTTGAAATACACAATTTGAATTGCTTCATTGCTTCAACTTGATGCTCAGTTCCGAAAACATTTTTTCTTATAGAAAATGGCGCTCTGGCAATGTTGTTTAGCTAATGGCACCAAAATAACACACACAGTCCCAAACCTTTGACTAGCTCTATATTAGATCTCTTTGCTCCAGGCATCAAAGATAGCAGACTAGAAAAAAAAAAAACAAGTCTAATATTTGATGCTGTTACAAGCCTTCCAAAAAAAAAAAGAAAAAAAAGAGCATGTGTTTTGGCACCGTGTGTGGACAAGGAGGCATGGTGCCCTTTCACAGTTTAGTGAAGCTGGAGTGTGCTTTTGTGCCTATTTTCCACCTCTGTCACCTGGCCAGATATCTGAGGGCAAATCTAGGCTTTGCATTGTTCTTGTCTTTTATGACCTGGTGTGATTTATTATTTTACATTACAATTTAATATATATTTTATGGTAATGCTTTGTTGTGCTAATCAGGAGGGAGATTTGAACAGTAATTTGCATAAGGCTGGCTGCCTCTGCCTGCCAGTGCACAGACGGCAACAAATTTTTGGATCGACACTTGAATCAATCAGACAAAGAAATGGCCTTTCTTTTTGGACTTAGGTTTAATGACATGCTCCAAAGGCCTGTCACTTTCGTATGCTCAGTTTATATATTGAAAAATCACAATGTGGTAAGGTTACAAAGAAATAAGATTTTGAATATAATCATGAGTAATCATTTGGATATCAATATCAACAATTAAGTCACAATAGTGACTTAAAAGAAAAGGTTAGGTTAAATTGCATTGCAGTGCAGAAAATTGTTCCATCATATCTAGAATTGCTCTGATTTAGTTGGTTCAGTTGTATATGCGTTTTAACTCCTTTTTGTAATTTTCTCTTTCCAGGGACCTGAGGGCCCTCCTGGACAGAAGGTACTGTACAGTTGAAGTTATCTTCTATTTTACAGATCATGGAAGCCTCTTTCTGCCTAAGAATATAAAATAATTATTAATTGTGGGAGAAAGTTTACAATAAGAATGAAACTTTTTTAAAGAAATTAATAATTTTATTTAGTACACATTAAATTGATCAGTGACCGTAAAGACTTTTAGTTACAAAAATTGGTATTTCAAATAATTGCTGTTAATAATATATTTGAAAAAAAAAGAAGAATGGAATAGAACCTCATATAAACCATGACAGCACTTGACAAATACTGGAAGAGGACACATTGAAAGATGCCTGTTCGCACAAAATGTATCCTGGTGTTCCATCTGTGCTGTTTTTTTACTTGTTGGTCTATATAAACAAGCACTTGATGGGCATCTTTGGCCATGTTTTTTTTTTGTCTTGTTTTTTTTTTCTTTCAGTTTTACAATAAATATATAGTCTAATAATGATGTTTCTGTACTTGTATAATATTGTGATGTTTGAAGTTGCCCAGTCAGTGGTGGTTTATTTCCTTCATAATGCTTCTCCAATCAGCAGAGGTTGTTAAAAGCCAGTCTAACATTCTTTAAATTCTCAGCTTCTACAGTACACAGTAAAAAAAAAAAAAAAAAATACTATTTCAGTCTTTCTACTTCAAAATTTCATGTTTACTTCAATGTGTTACTATAGCCATTTCTTTGAAACAATTTTCACAAATAATTACAAAGTAAATCCTACACAATTTTTTTTTAGCATATTAAAATAATTTATGAAGGATCATTTTACACTGAAGACTGGACTGCCAAAAATTCAGCTTTGCCTCACAGGAATAAATAATATTTTAAAATATATTAAAGGAATAGTTCACCCAAAAATAATAACAAAAAACAATCCTGATTATTTACTTACCCCAAGTCCATCCAAGATGTATATGACTTTCTTTCCTTAACCAAAGAGAAATTAAGGTTTTGGAGGAAAACATTTTCTCCATCTAATGCTAGTGAATGGGGATCAGCGTAGTCCATTTCTGATGATCCAAAATACATACTTAGGCAGCTGCAAAGGGCTCCACACGACCCCTGCCGACGATTAAGGGTCTTCTCTAGCAAAATGATCAGTCATTTTCAGAAAAAAAAAACAGTAACAGTCAACTAACTGACATAAGAAAACAAAGATTCACTGAATGTTTTCCAGTTGTACAAGTGCTAAACCTGTGCTAGATACAGGATGCAGACCATACAGTAGAATGAAGATGAGCCCCTGTCCCTTTAATAGTGAAAGTGCCCTTTTCGGTCGTAACGCGATTTATACCGAGGGGGACCCCGCCAGCCCACCCCTGCAGATGTCTGTGCACGCCACTGGGCTGAGGAGAGCGGATCAGGAGAATTAGGTGGAGCCACGAAACTGGGTGGAGCCAGTGGAGGAGGAGGAGCTAGGAAACAGGGCAAACAGGGTTTGGAACCCATTCCAGGGTGTCCAAGTCTATAAATGCCAGCTCCGGAATGGACATGGTGACAGGCTCTGACTCCATGATGGAAATGAAGGCAGGCTCTGGTCCTGAAATGAACATGGCTGCCGGCTCTGGCTCCGTGGCAGGAGTGTGCTCTGGGTTCGTGGTGGACATGGGCTCTGGGTCCACGGTAGTTTTTGGCTCTGGCTCTGGGGATAGGGAATCCTCTGGAGGAACTGGCCCTGGAATGCGGGGAGTGGGCACAGAGGGTTTGACCAGCTACAACTCATACTCATTGTAGAAGTGAGCAACTGAAGTTCCCCATAGGCATTGTAGGCAAGGTGGTGATCATTGAGCCCACTCCAAAAACACACCTTGAGTGTGTTCTCATTCCAAGGTACCTGATGACAGAGGTCCAAAAAGTCCTCCACGAAATCCTCCAGAGGACGTCCCCCCCTGAAATAGTGAGAGGAATTGGTATATTGTCGACATAAACATTCATATGAGCAAAACAAAGTACGTTCTCATATAACAGCTACAGAGAAGGCTGCTGTACAGCTGATGCTTGATCAACTTGCACAGACAGGAAACAAGAAATGACACATCCAGATTATAAATTCTGGCAAAGATATTCAGTGCAGAAATTAGTGGTGTGGTGAGCAGAGTAGGAGCAGAAGCGCACCTGCAAAAGCAACCAACAGACTCAGGGCCCTATCATACACCCAGTGAAATGCGGCGCCAGGCACGACGCGAGTGTTTTTTTTCTAGTTTCAGCCTGATGCAGTTATCATTTTCACGTCCTGCACCACGTTGTTTAAATAACAAATGCATTTGTGCCCATTTGTGCGCCCATGGGCGTGCTGGTCTGAAAACGAGGTGTGTTCAGGTGCATTGTTGGCGCATTGCTATTTTGAGGCAACTGAAATAGACTGCACCATTGACCAACAAAATTCTGGTCTAAAGTCAATAGCGAAGTATTTTTTGTGTTATTTAAAGGGCGCGTTAGTAATATGCGCCTATAGGTCGGTTGCACAACGCGCGTACACTCTGCTTATTACACACACAGGGACACACAGAATTTTTGGAGGACTTTGTGCGCAGCAGCACACAAACATTTTTAAATATTAAAAATAAAAGGATTCCTCTCTGGAGAAGCGTTCAATATTTCCGCTCGCAAATTCCGCCATGGTGCAAGTGCAACTGGCTTTTAAAGGGAATGGGAGATGAGACTCTGATTGGTTTATTGCACGTTACGCCCAAAACACACCAATTACTCATTAAGAGAATAGGGACAACAACCCTTTTAGACTATGCGCTGGGCGCGCTGACCATTTTTCCCATCGTTAAACTAGCAAAAGTGGATTCGGACACTCCCTAAGTGCACTTGCGCTTTAGACCATGCGCTTAGATCGTTAAAATAGGGCCCTCAGTCTTTGTTTTCTTCAGTTCTTCATTTTTATTGAATCCATACTAAAACACATGCTTATTACAGCAAAAAGTACCACTGGACATGCTTTTTGCCTACAGAGCATGGAGTTGCAATGTAGATATGTTGGATATATGGGATATATAGGGTTGTGAAGGACCCTAATAGGTGAAAGTGCGCATTCATTTTTGCCCAGTCTCGGCCAAAAATAAAATTCTGCTTATGCCACTCGTTAAAGAATTTCAAAAAGCCAGAGTAGTGCACAGTATTACTAAATTGCTCCACTGAATAACTTGAGAATGGCAGTTTAAAAGACACAAAGCAGAGCATTAACACAGCCTTAGAGTCCCACAAGGGGTTATTATATATAGCAGATGTGCATTGTCTTGACATCAGGTAGCTGCCAGTGTTTTCAAAGTAACCTCATTAAAGCTGTCTGTTTGAGCTGTCAGCAGTCCAGAGTCTCCTCAGGACACTAGGGCCGATGAGACACTGCTGTGTTAATGACTGCGCTCACCTCAGGGCCTCATTTGGGTGTGCCCCATGACTGTTGATGAGAAACATCAACGCTCCTACACAGCACATTACAGATTCCACTAATTAGGGTTGGGAATCAAAAATTGATTCAAATTGTAGAATCGGATACCTAAGTTCAGGAATCAAATACTTTTAATAAAGTTAAAATTTTTTATTTCACTTATCGATTCCTGTGTGCACATTTTAATGTGATGTTAAACCAATCAAGCACAAGAGGACACGAAAAATAATTATTTTTCTTTGAGCACACATCTGAAGTGCACCCACAGAAAGCCGCCTCTCAAATAGTGCGTGAATACTGAATTGAATTCTCTTTCTTGTCTTCCTGTGTTTGAACGGACAAATACACACAAAATTGTCAAAATGCCCATCTTGGCAAGTATACTGAGAAACATAGTCGGATTTTTCTTTAGTGAACTAAACAGTTGAGAAAGAAAATGTGTATCAGTATACTGGATCCATGCATTCAGTCTTAAAAAAAAGTAAAAGCAGTTTAATATTCCCGCTGCTGTCATTGTCATTAATGTTATAAGCAAACAACAAAAGACAAATAGAAATTCACTCATATATCTTGACTGAATAAGTTTCGTAACTTTAATAAGGATTCATCTGTATTTTATTTATAAAAAAAAAAATTATAAAATCATTCAGTTCCCTTTCAGTCGGTCACGTTCGACGTACGTCGGATGTCACCGACGAATTGGGATCACTTCTGGGAGCCCCTATCAGCTTCGAGTGTATACAGAACGGGCCAATGGCCATTGGCGTGCGGGATTTGCATCTCGCGTTCCGCCCCGCACCGCGGGTATAAAGCGGAAGGAGATGCAGCGCACCTTTGTTATTCACTTCGGAGCCGATTGTGCGCTGCTGAAGAGTGTTCCTGTATTATACAGAGATAATCAGAATGAGAGAGGAGAAGCTCTGAGTGTTGGTGTGAAGGCACAGCAGCGAAGACCGCGAGCTCACTGAGAGTAAAAACTGCTGTTATTACAGAAACTCTGTCAGTTCGGTGGGCGTTCACATTACTCTGAGTGCAAAACACAGGCTGCACTGTTCCCTGTGTTTTTGCCGCGGCTATCTCCCTGGGTGCTTCAGCACGTTAAAAGAGCTTTTCCCCTAAAAGAGTACACGAGTGTGACACTGCGTCTTTTTCAAGACGTCATTCCACCCGTGCGTTTCTGGATGCAGTTGTTTCCTGTCCTTACTGACGGCCACGACCTCTCTCACGTAAGCATGTTGAGATTGTGGTCGTGGGTGATCCATGTTCTCTCAGAAAAGGAGAATGTGATCACGTCGGCGTGCTGTTCGTCTCTCCTTTCTTCGTAAGGTTTGAGCGTTCAGCGCGCTGTGTGCCGCCTAGCTGCCAGTTGACAGCGCGGGTTGTCACGGCAACCCAGCGCGTCACTCGATGCTTTAGATGCGCGCTCGAGACTTGCAACCTCAAACGGGGCTGAGTCCCTTCGCCTATTCCCCGATCTAGTTTCTCTTCTGGTGCACCAGAAAAGGGCTACTTCGGCTAATAAGCCTGGGTGACCTGAGGATTACAGTGGGGCTTCCCTGCCGAGTACGTCTCTGTGGGCCCCCACTCCTCTATCGCATCGCGAGCATGTTGAGACTGTGTTCGTGGGTGGTCATGTTCTCTCATGAGAGCATGGCCACGTCAGCGCGTTGTTTGCCTTGCCTTTTTCATAGGGGCTTGAGTGTCCAGCTGTGTGCCAGCTGTGTGCCGTCTAACGGCCACGCTCACTGTCTCACATGCCTGCTGGTAGCTTTCAGATGGAATTGCTGGTCTTTAAAAAAGGGACCTAGCGTTTCATTTGGGGCTCTAGCAGAGGACAGATGTCAATCGCTACATCGAAGAGAGGGCTGTTATGTGCTGGAAATGAGATGAGGCTGAGATTCCCACTATAATAGTGTGTGTTCATGCTGAATCAGATTCAGACTTGACAGCCATGCTTTCCCGGGTGGCTGAGGCATAGTGCAACGTAAATCGCCTTGCCTGCCCCCTTGCTTTTTCCCCGGATGTGCATTGGAAAGCTTTGGCAGTGTGGAACTATTTGGTGCCAAAATATGGAACACCAAAGGGGCCATAATTCTGTATAAAGTTTTCCTCTCTCTCACTACCCTCATCGGTGGGGTGGCAGTGCCACTGGCAGGCCACCTCTGCCCTGCACTCTTAAAAAGAGACGAGGGTAGTTCTGAGCCGAGGTTGAGCTGCGCACAGTGACTGATCATATTTAAAGTCACAGCGCTGGCCCTCGGCCAGACGATGTCCACCCTGGTCCAGAAACACCCTTGGCACCCAGAGATGGAGGGGACAGCTCTTCAGGAGGTGGTGACAGCACCGCTCCTTCTCCCGGAGGAGGGCCGGGAGAGAATCCTTTGTTAAAATTTTTATTTCTGTTCCGCCACTGGCCTTCGTGCCAGTGGTACCTAAAACTTCACTAGAGCTGTTTCTAAAATCTCTGGGTGCCAAGAAAGCGCGCTTGGCGGTGTACGACGCTCCCATGCCTTGTCACCCTCCGGTGCCTCTCTTATCGCCAGCGGGGGGTGCTGGCTGTGTCCAGGATGCACACAAGAGGCCTCCTCACACCCGTGCGCCCCCTCAGCGGAAGCAGGTAAATGTTGCATTGCACACTCAGACCCCACTTCGGGCCGCTATGCCGTCCGAGTCGGGTCCCTGCACTCCACTGCGCTGCCCCGCTGCGGGTACGTCTGTGGTGCCGTTGGTCCCGCTGGTTCGGTCGCTGGGAGCCTGGCTAGCGCTTCCCAGCCCGTCCCGCTGGCTCATCCATACTATCAGACTCGGCTATGCGATTCAGTTCGCCCGGCGGCCCCCCAAGTTCAGGGGCATTCACTTCACCTCCGTGTTGCTACAGGCGGAGATCGCAGTCCTACTGGCGAAGGACGCGATAGAGCCGGTCCCTCCAGCCGATATGAAGACAGGCTTCTACAGCCCGTACTTCATTGTACCCAAGAGAGGCAGCGGGTTACGGCCAATCTTGGACCTGCGGTTCTTGAATCGGTCCCTTCACAGGCTGCCATTCAGAATGCTAACGCATCTTCAGGTGCATCCGTCCCCAAGATTGGTTTGCAGCGATCGACCTGAAGGACGCATACTTTCATGTCTCGATTCTCCTTCGACACAGACTGTTCCTACGCTTTGCGTTCAAGGGATGGGCATATCAGTACAGAGTCCTACCCTTCGGGCTGTCCCTGTCGCCCCGTGTCTTCACGAAAGTCGCGGAGGTGGCCATTGCTCCCATGAGAGAGCGTGGTGTTCGCATCCTCAACTACCTCGACGACTGGCTGATCCTGGCTCAGTCGTGGGCGCAGTTGAGCGAACACAGGGACATGGTGCTCAGTCACCTCAGCCTGTTGGGACTTCGGGTCAACTGGGAAAAGAGCAAACTCTGCCCCGTGCAGAGGATCTCTTTTCTCGGTATGGAGCTGGACTCGGTCAATCTGACAGCGCGACTCACAGAGGAGCGCGTCCAGTCAGTGTTGAACTGCTTGAATTCGTTCAAACGCAGGTTCAAACATTTTCAGAGGCTCCTGGGGCATATGGCATCCGCAGCCGCAGTGATGCCCCTCGGATTGCTTCATATGAGGCCGCTTCAGCACTCGCTACACGACCGAGTCCCGAGATGGGCGCAGCAGAGCGGCTCGTTCTGTGTCTCAGTAACACCGAAGTGCCGCCAAACCTTCAGTCCGTGGTCGTACCCTTCGTTCTACGGGCAGGAGTTCCCCTAGAACAAGTGTCCAGGCATGCTATTGTCTCCACGAATGCCTCATCCACCGGCTGGGGGGCCACGTACAACGGGCTTGCAGTTTCGGGTCTGTGGACGGGGCCTCAACTGCAATGGCATCTCAATTGCCTTGAGTTGTTAGCAGTTCGTCTTGCTCAAAGGGCCGCTACGAGGCAAGCACGTTCTGGTCCGTACGGACAACACTGCGGCCGTTGCGTACATCAACAAACAGGGTGGTCTACGCTCTCGCCGCACGTCACAACTCGCCCGCCATCTCCTCCTCTGGAGTCAGAAGCATCTGAGGTCGCTTCGTGCCACTCACATTCCGGGCCTGCTCAATCGTGCAGCCGACGAGCTCTCACGACAGCAAGCACTCCCGGGGAAGTGGAGACTCCATCCCCAGGTGGTCCAGCTGATCTGGAGTCGCTTCGGGACCGCACAGGTAAACCTGTTGCCGCCCCGGACACGTCCCACTGCCAGTTGTTTTATTCCCTGACCAAGGGGACCCTCAGCTCGGATGCACTGGCACACAGCTGGCCCCGGAGTCTACGCAAGTATGCGTTTTCCCCCAGGCTGTGGTAGACACCATCACTTCGGCTAGAGCTCCCTCTACGAGGCGCCTCTATGCGTTGAAGTGGAACCTGTTCGTCGAATGGTGTTCTTCTCCACGAGAAGACCCCCGGAGATGTTCGATCAGTTCTGTGCTTTCCTTCCTGCAAGAAGGGTTGGAGCGAAGGCTGTCTCCCTCCACCCTCAAAGTGTATGTCGCCACCATTGCGGCACATCACGATGTAGTTGAAGGTAAGTCCGTAGGAGAGCACGATCTGGTCGTCAGGTTCCTGAGGGGGGTGAGGAGATTAAATCCGCCTCACTCTCACTCTATACCCTCTTGGGACTTATCTCTGGTGCTAACCGCACTGCAGAGAGCACCCTTTGAAACTTTGCAGTCAGCAGAGTTAAAAATCTTCCAAATCTTGCATTGGCTTCCATCAAGAGGGTAGGGGACCTGCAGGCATTTTCGGTCGACGAATCGTGCCTGGAATTCGGGGCGGGTAACTCTCATGTAATCCTGAGACCCCGGCTCGGATATGTGCCCAAGGTTCCCACCACTCCCTTTCGGGACCAGGTGGTGAACCTGCAAGCGCTGCCTTCAGAGGAGGCAGACCCAGCCCTGGCTTTTCTCTGTCCCGTTCGCGCTCTGCGGACTTACGTGGACAGAACGCAAAGCTTCAGGAACTCAGAACAGCTCTTCATCTGTTACGGAGGCCAGCAGAAGGGAAAGGCTGTCTCCAAGCAGAGGATGGCTCACTGGATAGTGGATGCCATCGCCTTGGCGTATGAAACCCAAGGCGTGCCTTGCCCGCTCGGGTTGAGGGCCCACTCCACCAGGAGTGTGGCCTCTTCCTGGGCGCTGGCGCACGGCGCCTCGCTGACAGATATATGTAGAGCTGCGGGCTGGGCGACACCTAACACGTTCGCTAGATTCTATAGCCTCCGTGTAGAGCCGGTTTCTTCCCGTGTGCTCGCTTCAAATAGCCAGTAACACCGAAGGGCCCGTTCTAGTGTCGGCTTGCTGCGCCATTCCCCTCCTCATGGACCGGATACGTGCGCTGATATGCTCCAGTCGAGTTCCCCAGAATGGCGAACCCTGTTGAGTCCTCCGCAACCCGCGGCAGTCAGACGTGGCGGAGCGTCCGACGCCAGGTCTAACACTCGTATGCATTGGTGGAACTTGTGTTAGCCTGGGTATCCATATGTTGTGACCCCTACGGCGGTCCCATATGTGTATTCTTCCACGGTACGGCTCCCTACGGGGAGCCCGTGTCTTTCCCTTGGCAGAGCTCGCTCTGCCATCTCTGTGCGGTGTAGTCTCCCGCCTGCATTGGCCGGGGCCACCCCTGGGACTTCCATATGTTGTACTGCCCACGGCCAGTCCATACGTCTATATTCCACATGATACCTCCCTACGGGTAGGATGTGGCTTCCGCAGCGGCCCCCTGGGGCACGCTTTCCCAGCGTTATCCAATACTCTGCTGAGTGGGTCTTGCGGAACAGCAGCAGTGACTCTCCCTGCGTAAGTTCCCCGCCCCGAACAGACGGGGGTCTGAGGGGCTTTCGCTGGGCGCTGGAAGTGGTAGTAACTGTGGCGTTTTCCATAGGGATCCCAATTCGTCAGTGACGTCCGACGTACGTCGAACGTGACCGACTGAAAGGGAACGTCTCGGTTACGTATGTAACCCTCGTTCCCTGAAGGAGGGAACGGAGACGTACGTCCCGTCGCCACAGTTGCTGTACCATCACTGCATGGCCGAGTCGCTAGTTCAGCTCCTCAGTGAAAAACAAAGGTGCGCTGCATCTCCTTCCGCTTTATACCCGCGGTGCGGGGCGGAGCGCGAGATGCAAATCCCGCACGCCAATGGCCATTGGCCCGTTCTGTATACACTCAAAGCTGATAGGGGCTCCCAGAAGTGATCCCAATTCGTCGGTGACGTCCGACGTACGTCTCCGTTCCCTCCTTCAGGGAAAGAGGGTTACATACGTAACCGAGACATTATTTTACTTTTGATTACATTTGATGTACCTGTGCTACTTTGTGCTATTGCTAATTTTTCATTTGTTCTTATTTTATTACTGACTGTTTACTTGTCTTAATCTTTGAAATTTATATTAATTCATCTAGTTGTTTTTGTTGTGGTATTTTTGTTAAAACCATAAGCAAAAGTTTATTGTTTAAGTGTTCTTTAAAGGCTGCTGCATTTTTGTGGTATTCAGCTGCAATGAAATGTTTTTCAAAAAGACACATAATAAATATGTTTGATGTCTAAATATTTGACTTCATTTTTTAACCTTATTAGAATCTAAACTGTTAATCAATAGGATATGCAATCGATAAACAGAATCGGAAGTACAAAAATTCTAATGATACCCACCTTGCCACTAATACGGTAAAAAATATTCTAGACATGTCTAGACATACACACTGAGAGCATGTAAACACAACAGGGTTTTATGTTTACTGTACAGTACATAGTGCTGACAAATTGTCTTTGTCAGCCACTAGACCAGACCTGCTTTGCTGCTGACAGTGTTAGATATTTTATTCAGACACTGTTGACTAGGTAAATGACTTCACACTTTTGTGATGCCTAGCAAAACAATTTAACATTCAGGTTAATTTTTTTTTTTTAATTTTTACTTGTAGGGTTCCATTGGGCCACCTGGTTTTCCTGGTATCGATGGAATAAAGGTAAGATAACATATATCTGTAGTTTTACATTTCAATCAAAAATGTATTGTTTTGAATACATAATAAATTTCCTATTTTTGCCTTTAGTCGCTGTTAAATTTGAGGAATAACTAGTTGGCAGGGGAAAGAATATTGTCAAAATGAATACAATTGCCTTGTCCAATTAATCATCTGAAACAGAGGAACAGAAAGCCAAATACACAATTTGAGTGAAGTATTACACTAGTATTATCATTATTAAAGTGAAACATAGGCAGATTATGAATCTCATGCAGAGTCATGAGTCATTTCTTTGGTTTAAAGTCTGAACTTAGATTATCTTGAAGAGTGCATGTTTTGAAATTTGACCAAGGATGCTAACTGTGAGGCCAGAACTTCTTTCAAATTTCAAATACACCATAATAAGAAAAAGGTTGTGTTGTAAAAATATTTCCATGTTGCTCATCCAGCGGAATGATGCATACCAGCCTTGCAATCTTCTCAAGCATTTAGAAATGCATTAAAATTATGGTGTGTGGTGTGCATTAATTGGAAACAGAATAAGACTGTTTTGTGGTGGAAGCAATACTCACTTTTGAAACAACAAAGGAAAGCTCAGAGTTCTAAATGTTGGATGCCAGGTCTCATGTAATAGATCTCAGATGCACTGCAGTTATAAAACAGACCAGGGCTTCTTTAAATGCAGTTTAGTTCATCATGGAGACAGGTAATTCACTAAATGTCTTTTTAAAATAAAGTAATCAGTATTAGGGCTTGTAACAGTCTTTTGCAACTTGTGAGTATGAGAACATTAAGACAGAGATGTTTTAACAGCATGTCTTTAGCAGCAAAAATGGCATTATAAATAGGTAAATTCATTTTTGTGAATCGATTCAAAATGTCTTTTTTAAATGAATTGATTCAAAAATTTAGATTTATATTGTGCATATATGAACATGATTAACATTCTTCATTGTGTTAGTGAAACGGTGTGTAAAACATTCCTTTATTATTTTCAACTATTATTTTTACTATTAAACATTATAAATCAACTTGGCAACAAAAGCCATTTCAGAACATGTACATACACACACACACACATATATATATATATATATATATATATATACAGCTCTGTAAAAAATTAAGAGACCACTTGATTTCTCAATGTTAAGTGGTCTCTTAATTTTTTACAGAGCTGTGTATATATATACATATATATATATATATATATATTTGAATGTCTCAAAAGACTGGAAAATGTAAAGATAAAAGTAGCATTATCGCTCAGCCTGATAATTAACTGTCATGTCCATGGCTTATGATTGTGAGATGTTTTTATCCTTGTGTAAGAAGTCACATGACTCTTTTTAGAGAGATGGGGTGAATAGGTCACTTTGTGTGTTCTGTCATTTGTAGGGAGATATGGGTACGCCAGGATTAGATGGAATCCCTGGCGTCAAGGTTTGTGGCACATGTTGTGCAAGATTTCATTAGATCAAGAGATTGATTATAGAAAATATCTATACTCATTACAAGTTCCATTGAGATAATGGCTACATTTTTTTTTTATCAGTAGATTATCTCATTATTAGATCAAATGATCAAATATCAAATACCATGGCCATATCATTTAATATCATAAAATGCACATTTGTCATCCTATGTTATTTGATCTATAAAAAGTTATATGCCCATGTCATTAGATGATATGTTGTGTTTTCAGTGTATGCATTAGGCCTAAAGCTGTTGTGGGAGTGAGTAAGGTTTGTTTTAAATGGATACATTCCATGTTCATCATCAAATTAAAATGAATTAAAAATTAAATGAAACCCCAGATGTGATCTGATTGAGCTGGACTCTTTGGTACACCATAATCCTTGAGTTTCTAACCTTTATATATTTAACACTGCTTAATTTCTTTTCCATCAGGGTGACAGAGGTGAACATGGTGAGAAGGTAAAACATGTTTTTACTCTAAGAGTTAACTGATAATATGTCAGTAGTGTTTTGTTTAGCATGTGCTGGGGACAACAGTTTAGGACCCAAGACCAGATGTGAGGAATGAAGACCAAGAGTCAGAAGTGCGAGTATTTAAAGAAAGATTTTACTGAAGAATAGTTTGCAGTTTCATCAGCAGAAGCCAGCTTTAGGTCTCACAAGGAGTTTGTAGGCCGCGCTCTGCGTACATTCAATAATCACACTCAGTTCTCAACACAATTATACTCTTTTCTAGGTCTAGCTACGTCATTACTGCAGGTTGAATGATTCTGATTGGCTAAGAGAAAATAGATAATAGATAATCATAGTAAATTTCCACACATCGGCTGATAGGCAGAAGCATATCTCCGTTGATCAAACTGCTAATGCTGGAACCCCAGAATTAGGCCCGTTGTGACCTTCCAGGTTGTAAATAGGCACCGGCAGGTCTCAAGCAGAATACCAGTTCTATTTCAGCCGGTCACGTTCAACGTTATGTTGGAACGTCACTGAAGTTATGGGGAATCGCATGTGAGCCCAATCACCTTCGAGTGTAAACTAAACAAGCCAATTCACATTGGCGTGCGAGATTTGCATCTCGTGCCCCGCCTCACAGTGCAGGTATAAATATGGAAGCAAATGCATGCACCTTTGTCTTTCACTTCGGAGCCGAATGAACACAGTTCTGCAGTCTCCTGAAGAGACTTTTTTTTGCATCCGGCCAGTGTTGGTGTGATGGCAAAAGACAGCGGTGATCGCGAGCTCAATGACAGCTCAAAACTGCTGTTTTCACAGCATCTACGAGGAGGGCGTCTTCAACGAGCGCTGTTTATACAACTGAGTAAGGTTCGGTGAGACCATTCCTGAGTGAGTGCGTACAACAGTAACAGTACACTATGGGAACATGACCATTGCGATGCTGTGGTCGAGACTCACATACCTCAAAGGAGGTGGAGTCCCCTTACCTATGCCCCGATCTAGTTCCGCTTCTGGTCCCCAGAAGAGGGCTACTTCAGCAAATAGCCAGGGTGACCTGAGGATCACAGTGAGGGCTTCCCCACCGAGACGATGTCCGTGGCCCCCTCACTCCTCTAGCACATCACGGGTCGTGGAGCTTCCAGCGGAGCGCGCTGGTCCCCCTCATGGGCGGCCAGTCGTTTCGTTTGGGGCTCCCACTGACGAACAGATGTCGATCGCTGCATCGGAGGGGGAGCTTCAGTCATCTGGAGATGAAGACTTGGCTGCGTTGCCTCCTTCTGGGAGAGTGGCGTTGCCCAAGCATGATTCAGAATAGATAGCCATGTTATCCTGGGCTGCTGAGAGGGTCGGGCTCAAGTGGAGGCTTCCACTGTATCCCGAACCCTCAAGGTTGGATGACTGGTTTCTCTGGGCGGTCCGCGACATAACACCAAACGTGACCGACTGAAAAGGAACGTCTCGGTTACATATGTAACCCTCGTTCCCTGAAGTAGGGAACAGAGACGTTACGTCCCGTTGCCACAGTTGTTGTATCGCCGCTGCATGGCCGAGTCACTAGTTCGGCTCCTCAGCGCAAAAAAAGGTGCGTGCATTTGCTTCCCTATTTATACCCGCGCTGTGAGGCGGAGCACAAGATGCAAATCTCGCACGCCAATGTGCATTGGCTCGTTTAGTTTACACTCGAAAGTGATTGGGCTCACATAATGTCTGTGACGTTCCGATGTAACGTCTCCGTTCCCTCCTTCAGGGAACGAGGGTTACATACATAACCGAGGCGTTAAACACCAATACTGATCTGTAAAAGACAGACTAACGCATACATATACACATGGATCCACCAGACCCACAGCTACTTCAAGGTTGAAGTTGGTCAGGCTCTAGCTCTGACCAAAACTTCCCCAAAACATACTGATAGCATGTTCTTTCTGTCAGTAAGAGGTACAGACAATATTCATCTTTATTCTCTAGTGTTAAAGTTGTATATAATAATATATAATATAATTATATTTATAATAATATAAATGCAAGACAAATCCATATTTCATCTCTGGAAGCCGGGCTGAATGAGTAAGCACTGTTACTGCACTCCTAGCATCTGCTAGACCCTCAGTCACTCCTCAGATACCAAATAGAGAACATATGAAAAGAGCAATAAACAGTAGTCCTATTGATTAATTAATATCATAAACTAGAAGAAATCATTCAAATAATTTTAATATGTAGGAGGATAAATATTGATTAAGATATACATTAGGATATACACTATATTGCCAAAAGTATTGGGACACCCCTCCAAATCATTAAATTCAGGTGTTCCAATCGCTTCTGTGGCCAAAGGTGTATAAAATCAAACACCTAGGCATGCAGACTGCTTCTACAAACATTTGTGAAAGAATGGGTCGCTCTCAGGAGCTCAGTGAATTCAAGCGTGGTACCGTGATAGGTTGCCACCTGTGCAACAAGTCTATTCGGGAAATTTCCTCACTACTAAATATTCTACGGTCAACTGTTAGTGGTATTGTAACAAAGTGGAAGCAATTGGGAACAACAGCAAGTCAGCCACGAAGTGGTAGGCCACGTAAAATCACAGAGCGGGGTCAGCGCATGCTGAGGCGCACAGTGCGCAGAAGTTGGCAACTTTCTGCAGAGTCAATAGCTGACCTCCAAACTTTGTGTGGCCTTCAGATTAGCTCAAGAATAGTGCGTTGAGAGCTTCATGGAATGGGTTTCCATGGCCGAGCAGCTGCATCCAAGCCTTACATCACCAAGTGCAATGCAAAGCGTCGGATGCAGTGGTGTAAAGCACGCCGCCACTGGACTCTAGAGCAGTGGAGACGTGTTCTCTGGAGTGATGAATCACGCTTCTCTGTCTGGCAAGCCAATGAACGAGTCTAGGTTTGGTGGTTGCCAGGAGAACGGTACTTGCCTGACTCCATTGTGCCAAGTGTAAATTTTGCTGAAGGGGGGATTATGGTGTGGGGTTGTTTTTCAGGGGTTGGGCTTGGCCCCTTAGTTCCAGTGAAAGGAACTCTTAATGCTTCAGCATACCAAGACATTATGGACAATTTAATGCTCCCAACTTTGTGGGAACCGTTTGAGGATGGCCCCTTCCTGTTCCAACATGACTGTGCACCAGTGCACAAAGCAAGGTCCATAAAGACATGGATGAGCGAGTTTGGTGTGGAGGAACTTGACTGGCCTGCACAGAGTCCTGACCTCAACCCAATAGAACACCTTTGGGATGAATTAGAGCGAAGACTGCAAGCCAGGCCTTCTCATCCAACATCAGTGCCTGACCTCACAAATGCGCTTCTAGAAGAATGGTCAAAAATTCCCATAAACACACTCCTAAACCTTGTGGAAAGCCTTCCTAGAAGAGTTGAAGCTGTTATAGCTGCAAGTCAAGTCAAGTCACCTTAATTTATATAGCGCTTTTTGAAACACAGATTGCTTCAAAGCAGCTGCACAGTGGTAATAGGAAATTAATTTTGTTTTTGAAGAAAAGTTTTTGATTAATTTCTGTTGTAAAAACTGATTAGTTATTTAATTTGGTGCCATTTAAACAACACCATCTCCAATTAAAACAGAAAACACCCAATGCATTCCGGACCCAATCCGCATGGCAACAGCTTCTGGTGGCCCGAGAATGCAAACCATGAAATAGGTTTGAAATAGTTTTGAAACTATACCATCATCATCCCCGCGCAAACCCCTAAAAAGTCGAATCCGTGAAAACGGCGACGGCATGTACGCAAGCATTACGTGTTCAGCGTATAGGCAAGTGTGTTTGAATACGTATGTGTGCATATGTGTTTTCATCTGTATAGAGGGGAAGGGACGGAGGCCTTCACAGGGGAGAGTCTAGTTGACACAGTCTCTGCTGACACTTCAGGGATGCGTTGGTCGTGTCTAGGCGCAGGTCCACCATCTGATCTGGATCCGGCAGACTACAGTAAACCTCGGGATAAACAGAGAGACTAACACTAGCCTAACATTTTTATGATGTAACGAGTACATCAGGTGTTATGGGAAGTGTTCCCGGTTCCGGCTGACCTAGTTAATGCAGCCTAAAACAATCATTTAACTGATTTAAAATAATAGAAATTGATAATGTTCTATGTGTATGCCATAGTATAGAGATGTGTTTTTAGTCTAGATTTAAACTGACAGAGTGTGTCTGCTTCCCGAACAATGCTAGGAAGACTGTTCCAGAGTTTAGGTGCTAAATAGGAAAAGGATCGACCGCCAGCAGTTGATTTTGATATTCTAGGTATTATCAACTGGCCAGAGTTTTGAGACCACAATAGACGTGATGGAGTATAATGCGTTAAGAGCTCGTTCAAGTACTGGGGAGCTAAACCATTTAGAGCTTTGTAAGTAATAAGCAAGATTTTAAAATTTATACGATGTTTAATAGGGAGCCAGTGCAGTGTTGACAGAGCCGAGTTAATATGGTCATACTTCCTAGTTCTAGTAAGAACTCTAGCTGCTGCGTTTTGGACCAGCTGCAGTTTATTTATTAAGCGAGCAGGGCAACCACCCAGTAGAGCATTACAAAAATCTAGCCTTGAGGTAATGAACGCATGAACTAACTGTTCAGCATTTTTATAGTTTTACAGATGCTAGAAACGTGGCTTTCAAAGATTGGTATCAAAGAGCACACCCAGGTTCCTAACTGACGACAAGGACTTGACAGAGCAGCCATCAAGTGTTAGACAGTATTCTAGGTTACTACATGCAGAAGTTTGCAAAGGGTGGGCCAACTCCATAAGGATTAAGGATTAAGAATGCGATGTCATGAAAGTTCATGTGCATGTAAAGGCAGGCGTCCCAAAACTTTTGGCAATACAGTGTATCTCAAGATGAAATCTGAATCTGTATATCTTTTCAGTATGTTAGTGGAAAATGCAGTCGGGCCACTATTAGAAGGGTTATGTGAATAAACAAACAAATAGCACTCTGCCCCTTCTCATCTGATATGTTGGCTGAATGAGAGTTTAAAAAAAGGCAGAAAGGGAATTAGCATTAGCACATGACATTATACATTTTCTCCAATTTTATGCACCGCAATGTGTGTCTACAGAACTTAATTTCTAAATTACTTTCACAGAGGCAGCCAAAAATACATGGCACAGTATTAAAAAGTTTGTTACTTGTCAGAAGTTTTGTTCTCGGTGACAGTCCATTAATTTTGAGGACAGTGTGTCAAGAGGACAATGCTGATAGTAATCTGTTTATCTTCATGTCTTGGATCACTCCTACCAGGGATCATACTCGAAGCAGTTGGCAAACTTACCCTTAACCACAGGCTTCCACCACTCTTTCTTTCTGAAATTTCTCATTTAGACTAATTTTGGACCATTTCATCTTATTGAGTCAAACACCTTCACAGTTTCAAACAGGTCAAACATAATGAAGCAGATTCCATCCCACCCTAGACCTGCACTGCATCCGGACATTTCTGTGGAGCTTAAAATGGCTGAAATCAAACATAGAAAGGACAAAGAATGTCATCAAACTACTAGACCAGCTGCAGACATAGCCATTTTATTTGTTACAATAAAACTTGGCAGTTGCATTCTTTGCATATTTTTTAAACTCACATTTAGAACTGTCTTTGCTTTTTAATATACCTCTCATTAAATACTGTATACACATTTAATTCATCTTTGAACTAAAGCCAGTTATGCTTGTTTTCTCTAATGTTTCATGTTTTAACATGAAACAACTGTGTATAAAGAGGCAACACTGCTTGTGTACAGTTTATGCAATGCGACCCACTTTATATTAGGTGGCCTTAACTACTATGTACTAACATTTAAATTAATAATTTGATACAATGCACTTATTGTGTACTTACAAACCCGATTCCAAAAAAGTTGGGACACTGTACAAATTGTGAATAAAAAAGGAATGCAATAATTTACAAATCTCATAAACTTATATTTTATTCACAATGGAATATAGATAACATATCAAATGTTGAAAGTGAGACATTTTGAAATGTCATGCCAAATATTGGCTCATTTTGGATTTCATGAGAGCTACACATTCCAAAAAAGTTGGGACAGGTAGCAATAAGAGGCCGGAAAAGTTAAATGTACATATAAGGAACAGCTGGAGGACCAATTTGCAACTTATTAGGTCAGTTGGCAGCATGATTGGGTATAAAAAGAGCCTCTCAGAGTGGCAGTGTCTCTCAGAAGTCAAGATGGGCAGAGGATCACCAATTCCCCCAATGCTGCGGCGAAAATAGGAGTTTCTCAGAGAAAAATTGCAAAGAGTTTGAAGTTATCATCATCTACAGTGCATAATATCATCCAAAGATTCAGAGAATCTGGAACAATCTCTGTGCGTAAGGGTCAAGGCCAGAAAACCATACTGGATGCCCATGATCTTCGGGCCCTTAGACGGCACTGCATCACATACAGGAATGCTACTGTAATGGAAATCACAACATGGGCTCAGGAATACTTCCAGAAAACATTGTTGGTGAACACAATCCACCGTGCCATTCGCCGTTGCCGGCTAAAACTCTATAGGTCAAAAAAGAAGCCATATCTAAACATGATCCAGAAGCGCAGGCGTTTTCTCTGGGCCAAGGCTCATTTAAAATGGACTGTGGCAAAGTGGAAAACTGTTCTGTGGTCAGACGAATCAAAATTTGAAGTCCTTTTTGGAAAACTGGGACGCCATGTCATCCGGACTAAAGAGGATAAGGACAACCCAAGCTGTTATCAGCGCTCAGTTCAGAAGCCTGCATCTCTGATGGTATGGGGTTGCATGAGTGCGTGTGGCATGGGCAGCTTACACATCTGGAAAGGCACCATCAATGCTGAAAGGTATATCCAAGTTCTAGAACAACATATGCTCCATCCAGACGTCGTCTCTTTCAGGGAAGACCTTGCATTTTCCAACATGACAATGCCAGACTTTGCGTAGAAGAAGGATCCGGGTACTGAAATGGCCAGCCTGCAGTCCAGATCTTTCACCCATAGAAAACATTTGGCGCATAATAAAGAGGAAGATGCAGTTGACAGTTGAGCAACTAGAAGCCTGTATTAGACAAGAATGGGACAACATTCCTATTCCTAAACTTGAGCAACTTGTCTCCTCAGTCCCCAGATGTTTGCACACTGTTATAAAAAGAAGAGGGGATGCCACACAGTGGTAAACATGACCTTGTCCCAACTTTTTTGAGATGTGTTGATGCCATGAAATTTAAAATCAACTTATTTTTCCCTTAAAATGATACATTTTCTCAGTTTAAACATTTGATATGTCATCAATGTTGTATTCTGAATAAAATATTGAAATTTGAAACTTCCACATTATTGCATTCTGTTTTTATTCACAATTTGTACAGTGTCCCAACTTTTTTGTACTTATTTTTTGATGTAAGTACATAGTAGTTAAGGCCACCTAATATAAAGTGGGACCGTGCAATGTATTAAAACATTAAATATTATATTCTTTCTCTGACAGGGAGACATGGGAGAGCAGGGGCTGAAAGGTGACACTGGAGAGAAGGTCAGGCTGAACATCATATCCATACATATTTAATTGTATAACATGCTTAACTATAACATGATTAACTGGGGGTGTTGGTATGGACTGTGTTATTGTGACATTGCTACTCATAGAACATCATTACTACATTGTGGACTGTGAAATTAAATTAATTTTTATTATTAAATTAATTCACTTAAATGGTTTTATGCTGAATAGTGTAGTCATCATTTTATTTTTTTATTTTATTCTAAATATATTTAACGCATTGATACATATGTTTTGAGGCTAATACACCTGGTGGTAGTAATATGACTGTATCCCATAATATATGGAATTATTTGGACACAGAAAATTGGACACATGATAAAACATTGTTTCTTGGGAAAGTCTTTGATCTTTCTACATAGCTGTAAATAGACATATTTAGCCAAAGGTATAAAATATGATTCAGAAGGTTAGCATCATAGGAAATAAAAGCCTTAAGCTTTTCATAACAGACATCAGAAGTGGAGTGGTGTGACGCTCTGCTCAATATTCCGCTCTATGCCAGTGTGGTCTGCTCAATCGCTCACGGCCAAAGCGAATGCTCCATTCATATACCTCTCGCGCTTACTGGTAAAACGAAATTTGCTCAAATCCCGCTCTGACATGGAATTTCTCTGTACTATACATCTTTCTGTTTGTAATGAATTTCTTGAATAAATGTCTCAATTACAGTAAGCTATAGATAACAGTTATGAAATTTGTAGCTTTAAAGCAATATATTGTATAAAGTAGTATAAATAAACGTCACGTTAGAGTGCCGAATTGCTGAGCTTGTGCAAATATATCCACATCGCTATGATCAGATGCTTTTTTTCTGCAGTTTTTTCACTGCTGTCATTTTTGTTGTGTGTTTTTGTTATTGAGAGGAACTGCTGACTAACAGTGTACCGCTGAGAAGGTATTTCAAACTTCTTTTAAGTTTTACCCCTAAGCAAAGAACGAAAAATAACTTTGCTGTGAGTATATCACAAAAAGAATCTTTGCTAACTCAGTTTTTCCACACTTCCTTTCAATTTCTTCTCCTTCTTCATTCTTAACTTTGATGTTTACTGTGCATTTATGTGTTATGCGCAATTTCATTTAAAACAATACTTCATAATGTTAGCCATATTGCTTATTTCACAGATTCTCGAACCAGCATATAACAAAGGGCATTCTGGGTTGAGCGAGTGGTCTTGAGCAGACTGAGCAGCCAGAGCGGAATCTTCAGAAAGGCGCGGAATAAATATTACCGCTCCAATATTACCGCAACAGTGGGCAATTAACAGGCATATTTCCAGCACCCATCTAAATGGGTATGAGTCTGACTCAAATCAGGTTTGGGTAGTAATATATTTCAAACATACTGCAGCATTTGTACAGCAAATATTATCACAATTAGTCTCTGTTAAAATAATTACATGTCCCTGTCATCCACCTTTTTCAGTGCTTCTTGTTCATATGTGCTACCATCACAGACTCTAGATATTTAAAGCATGGCAGTATAAGTCTAAATAAAGGAGCCAGTCGCAAAATTGGGAGAGTATTCACGTCACCGCAGCTGTCGTTAGAAAGCTCCGGTTGCACAGTCAGTTTCCTGAGATGCAGGCTTAGGACTGCACATGCGCTTTGGCTGGCCCAGCTTGAAAAAAAAGCTTTTTTAAAATGCTATTTGAACATAAGAAACAAACATTTTTTGGGAGAGTTCATTTAAATGTAAATATGGCAAGCAGTTTTTGAGATCTCAGGATTTCCCCACTGAAGTAGATAGGACTTAGTCTTGGATGCCTGAAATAGCTACCCAAAGCCGTTACAAATATGGCTGCTAAGTGAACAGACTTTCTTTGAAAAGGACTTTGTTAACATTAATTAGACCAAGGCTACCTATGTATGATTCACCACTGATGAAGAGCACTGATGTGTAATGTCTCGGTCCTGTCTGCACAATTAAAACACTCTTGGTTATGATCTGGAATCAATGTCTAGTGCTTTTCCCCCAAAAATCATGAATGATTCATTGCAAGTCATTCAGAGAGGATACAGACCTTTTGGCACATGTTGTCTAAAGATGCCAGGGCCTGGACTCACAGTCCAAAGGAAAATATTAAGGCTACAGGTTTAAGATCTATACCAAATAAAAAGCCGAAAAGAGAAAAATAATGATGGCAGAGGCAGGCACATATCCAGACTGTGTGAGAAAATGGCCAAGTGTTTTGGCAGACTTTGCTGTGAATGAGGCTAAGTGAAAAGATCTCTTCCAAAAGTGAGATTGCATAATGTTACCTATAAATTGTATTATTGTTCACAGAGCTAAATAATAAAAAACAAAAATAACAAAAATAATTTATCATTGTGCAAAAAGCAGAAAGCACAAGCTTTTGTGTCAGGTTGTTATGTTGTAATGCTAAATACACTATATTGCCAAAAGTTTTGGGACGCCTGCCTTTACATGCACATGAACTTTAATGACATCCCAAGCGCATTTGTGAGGTTGGACGAGATGGCCTGGCTCGCAGTCTCCGCTCTAATTCATCCCAAAGGTGTTCTATCGGGTTGAGGTCAGGACTCTGTGCAGGCCAGTCAAGTTCCTCCACACCAAACTCGCTCATCCATGTCTTTATGGACCTTGCTTTGTGCACTGGTGCACAGTCATGTTGGAACAGGAAGGGGCCATCCCCAAACTGTTCCCACAAAGTTGGGAGCATGAAATTCTCCAAAATGTCTTGGTATGCTGAAGCATTAAGAGTTCCTTTCACTGGAACTAATGGGCCAACACCTGAAAAAAAAAACCCCACACAATAATCCCCCCTCCACCAAACTTTACACTTGGCACAATGCAGTCAGGCAAGTACCGTTCTCCTGGCAACCGCCAAACCCAAATTTTGTTCAAAATACTAATTCTGTCCTAATTCCGTCAGTGCTTGTAGAGTGTCACTGTTTTCATTTACACACATGCATCTCATGACCCTGTTTGACTCAGTTCACAGTAAATGCTGCTCCACACAAACTTCATCTCTGCAAGTGGCGTGAGTTTGGGTCACAGCATGCATTTGAAAACACTAACATGCGTAAACCATATTTCCAAATTTGTAAATCTGTTACAAAATAGACAAAATAGAAGCTTTAAAGGCTTTTCTGCAGTTTTCCTCCAAAAATAAATGTTTGAAAGCAAAGAAATTAAGACAGCCACAAATATTAGTGTTATAATTTTACTCTAAAAATAATATAATATCAAATAATATATTTTTATTTTATAGTACATCAGTATCACTATATTCATATTTCTTTATTGATTTGTTAAATTTTCAGAATTTAATAATAAAATAATAATAAAAAAAAAAAATATTGAACTAATAATAATAATAGTAATTAGTAGTAGTAGTAGTATAGACATATTGAATGGGTTCCATAAAAACAGCAGTGTGAATGTGGGTAAAAAAGTCTGACTGAGTCCCCTATTTTTTTAAAGCTGATTTTACCTAAATTCTTTACTCAGGTGGGGCATGTCCCTGGGCCCACTGTAGAGGGTTTGAGGGTAGAGGGTATCTGTGTCTATTTTTCAGGGTTGCAAAGTCATCAGTGGTGAAAAAGGTGACAAAGTAACTGGTACAAAACAAATAACACACCCAGTCGCAATTGTGCTATTAGTCTGCATATCAGCAAGGCTGTGATTTGGGGGTAGACACGAGGCCATGGTCAGCCGATACAGTCATGCTGATATTCAGAACATCAGCTTGATCGAGTAATATTGCTTAAATATGTTCTGAATCTGAAGTTCCCTTTCAGTCAGTACACTATGAGTTACGTCAGTTACTGACGAAATGGGGGTTTCGCTTAGAAGCCAATCGCCTTTGAGCTCTACAAAACGAGCCAATGGCATGAAGATGCCATGGGTCTGCGGAATTTGCATATCGCAACCCCGCCCCACCGCGTGGGTATAAAGGGCGTTGCGTGGCAATCTCGCATTATGTTTCTGCTTCAGAGCCGAGTGTTACTGCCTTAGCGTTTTTCTCTTCAAGACGAGTGTCTCTCCAGAGTGTTGGTGTTACGGCGCGTTCTAGCGAGTTCCGCATTCCTGTCTGATCTGTGCAGTGATCTAGCACAGCGTGTGTGTTCTCCCTAGGCGCTTCGGCATTCTGCAGAGCAAAAACTCTTCTTTAAAAGAGCTGCACGTCTGTTTCAAGATGTCTCGCCCGTGCTCCGTTCCTGGGTCGTGCACGCCGAACGCGCGTTCATGGATGAGTCATGTTCCCACTGCGGGAACATGGCCATCGCAGTGTTGCGGTCAAGACTCCGTGATCTCCGTGCTGGAGGGAGAGTCTCCTCTACCACACCCCAATCTATTCCCTCCACGAGTGGGAATACTTTGGCTGGTGGTCAGGGTGACTTGAGGGTGATGGTGTGGACCAACCCGACAAATCCCTCGGGCCACACCCCCTTCTAGCACACTGCAACCTGTGGGGGCCCTGCGTTTCATTTGGCGCACCGGCGGAGGATACTATGTCGATCGCCGCATCACAAGGTGGGCTGGATTCCTCCGGAGATGACGATTCGGCTGTGTTGCCTCCTTCGGGAGTCCCAGCATTGTCCGAGTCTGATCCAGAGCTCACAGCTATGCTTTCCCGGGCGGCCGAGGCTCTTGGGCTTGTGTGGAACTCTCCGCCATGTCCCGAGCGCTCTCGGCTAGATGATTGGTATCTGGGGGCGGCCCGTGCCGAAGGCGCCCGTCAGCCCCCAGTGCCCTTCTTCCCGGAAGTGCATGAAGAGGTGTCGAAGTCGTGGAAGTCTCCCTTGACTTTTCGTGATCGTTCGGCAGCCACTTCCGCCTTCACTGCCCTCGATGGCGGCGCGGTGAAAGGGTACACTGGGGTTCCCCCTGTTGAGCGCTCTGTTGCGATGCAACTGGGTCCACAGAGCGCTGCAACGTGGCGTGGTGACCCAAAGCACCCGTCCAAGGCCTGTAGGTTTACGTCTACTCTGGTGGCGAAGACCTACAGAGCTGCGGGCCAGGCCGCGTCCGCCCTGCATGCGATGGCCACCCTTCAGGTCTACCAGGCCAAGGTGCTCAGAGACATGCACGAGGGCAATGCTGACCCTGCGCTAATGCAGGATGAAGGTGACCGCTCGCTCTCTCGGTCAGGTGATGTCCACTTCTGTGGTCCAGGAACGGGACTTATGGCTCAACCTGGCTGATATGAGAGAATCTGAGCGAACCCATTTCCTCAATTCTCCCATTTCTCAGGATGGGCTACTCGGCGGGGCGGTCCAGGTCTTCGCCCAACAGTTCTCGACCGCTCAGAAACAGACTGAGGCAATTAAGCATATTCTGCCCCGCCAGCCTGCTGCTGCCTCCACCCAGCCGCCGGCTCAGAGGCCTCAGTCTGCTCCCTGCCGAGGCCGCCCTCCTGCGGCTCCCGCCCCTCCTGCCCAGCCCCAGCAGCAGCCTTCACCCGGGCCGAGGCATGGAGGACGCAGCAGGAAGGCGGCCCCGCCCGTCCCAGCCCCCCAGCCTGCTAAACGGCAGTCTAAGTGGCGGTCCTGAGACGGGCGGCTCGGAGGTGAACTCGGTTCTTTCCCAGGAGATGGTAGCAGGGCCACTCCTTCCCCCGGTGGAGGGCCGGGGGAGAATCCTTGGTTTTTCCCTTCTGCCGCTGGCCCCACGGCCAGCGGTACCCTATTCATGGTTAAAGAAAGAACTGACTTTTTCACCTCCGAGCCTCAAGAGGGCGCGGCTGGCAGTGTGCGACGCCAAGCAGCCTCGCCACTCTCGGCCCCCTCTGTCGCCAGCCCCCTGGCAGATGAGACCCCCGTGGAACGCTGGTCCTTCCCTGGTCTCCTCTGTCAGGGCGCGGAATTTGACCCCGCCCACACCTCGGGACGCTTCCACGCCTCCCATGTCTGGGCCATCGGGGGTACGCCTGTGGTCCGCATGACCCCGCTGGTACAGTTTCTGGGAGCCTGGCTAGCACTTCCCAATCTGTCCAGCTGGCTCGCTCGCACCATCAGGTTCGGCTATGCGATTCAGTTCGCACGGTCTCCTCCCCGCTTTTGGGGAGTCCGCTATACCATGGTGGGTGGCAATGCCCCTGTCATGCGTGCGGAGGTCGCCACTCTACTGGCGAAGGGTGCGGTCGAGATCGTCCCTCCAGTCGAGATGGAGTCCGGCTTCTACAGCCCTTACTTCATTGTACCCAAGAAAACCGGTGGGTTACGGCCAATCCTGGACCTGCGCATCTTGAACCGAACCCTTCACAGGCTTCCATTCAGGATGTTGACAGCCAAACGCATTTTCAAATGCGTTCGTCCATTGGATTGGTTTGCAGTGATCGACCTGAAGGATGCGTACTTTCATGTCGCCATTCTTCCTCGACACAGACCGTTTCTACGGTTTGCCTTCGAGGGGCAGGCATATCAGTACACGGTTCTTCCATTCGGGCTAGCCCTGTCCCCTCGCGTCTTTACGAAGGTCGTCGAGGCAGCCCTTGTGCCGCTCAGGCAACACGGGGTTCGCATCTTGAACTATCTCGACGACTGGCTGATTATAGGCCACTCTCGGGATCAGGTTTGCAAACACAGGGACCTGGTGCTTCAGCACCTCGCCCGTCTGGGCCTTCGGGTCAACTGGGAAAAGAGCAAACTCTCCCCAGTGCAGAGGATCTCTTTTCTCGGTATGGAAATCGACTCGGTTGCCATGTACGCGCAGCTTACGAGCGAGCGCGCGCAGTCACTGCTGACTTGTCTTCGCCAGTTCGAGGGCAAGAGTGCGATTCCACTGAAATATTTTCAGAGGCTCCTGGGGCATATGACATCCGCAGCCGCGGTAACGCCGCTCGGTTTGCTTCATATGAGACCGCTTCAGCACTGGCTTTGCGATCGAGTCCCGAGATGGGCATGACAACATGGCACGCTCCGGGTCCCAGTTACTCGGGCCTGCCATCAGACCTTCACCCTGTGGGCGAACCTCAGTTTTCTACGGGGAGGTGTTCCCCTAGAAAGAGTTTCCAGGCATGTTGTTGTAACAACAGATGCCTCTGCCACGGGCTGGGGCGCCATGTGCAATGGACATGCTGCCGCGGGCTCCTGGAGAGGACCCCAGCGCCTATGGCATGTCAATTGCCTCGAGTTGCTGGCCGTACGTCTTGCCCTGCACCGCTTCCGAGCCCTGCTCAAGGACAAGCACGTACTGGTCCGTTCAGACAGCACGGCGACAGTAGCGTACATCAACCGCCGGATGTCACAACTCGCCCGCCATCTCCTCCTATGGAGTCAGAAGAATCTGAGGTCGCTTCATGTCGTTCACATCCCGAGAGAACTGAATCGTGCAGCCGACGAGCTGTCACGGTTTCAGCCGCTTCCAGGGGAATGGAGACTCCATCCCCAGACGGTTCAGCTGATTTGGGAACAGTTTGGCGATGCACAGATAGATCTGTTTGCCTCCCACAACTCTTCCCATTGCCGCTGGTATTATTCCCTGACCCTGGGGACCCTTCGGCACGGATGCACTAGCGCACAGCTGGCCGCAAGTATGCGTTTCCCCCAGTGAGCCTTCTCGCACAGGTTCTGTGCAAGATCAGGGAGGACAGGGAGCAGGTCCTTTTGGTCGCCCCATATTGGCCCGGCCGGACCTGGTTCTCAGAACTCATACTCCTTGCGACAGCCCCTCCCTGGTCGATCCCTCTGAGGAAGGACCTCCTTACTCAGAGACGGGGCACCGTATGGCACCCACGTCCCGAACTTTGGAACCTACACGTGTGGGACCTGGACGGGACGCGGTAGGTTTGAGTACCCTGCCACCTCAGGTGGCGGCTACCATCACTTCCGCTAGGGCCTTGTCCACGAGACAGGCCTATGCGTTGAAGTGGAACCTCTTCGTCACCTGGTGCTCTTCTCGCCGAGAAGACCCCACGAAATGCTCAATCGGGTCTGTGCTTTCCTTCCTCCAAGAAGTGTTGGAGCGAAGGCTGTCTCCCTCCACCCTGAAGGTCTATGTGGCCGCGATTTCGGCTCATCATGACCTGGTGGATTCAAAAACGGTAGGTCAGCACGACCTGGTCAGCAGGTTCCTTAGAGGAGCGAGGAGATTAAATCCTCCTCGTCCTCCTCAAATACCCTCTTGGGATCTTGCAGTGGTTTTATCTGCCCTGCAGAAAGCTCCCTTTGAGCCTCTGCAGTCTGTGGAGCTGAAGTTCCTTTCAATGAAAGTGGCGCTCTTGATTGCTCTGGCTTCCATCAAGAGGGTAGGGGACCTGCAGGCATTTTCGGTTGACAAAGCGTGCCTGGAATTCGGGCCGGCCAATTCTCACGTGATCCTGAGACCCCGGCCTGGATACGTGCCCAAGGTTCCCACCACTCCCTTCAGGGATCAGGTGGTGAACCTGCAAGCGCTGCCTGTGGAGGAGGCAGACCCAGCCTTGGCACTGCTCTGTCCAGTACGCGCCCTTCGCGCTTACGTAGACCGGACGCAGTGTTTCAGGACCTCAGACCAGCTCTTTGTCTGTTACGGAGGGCAGCAGAAAGGGAAGGCTCTCTCCAAGCAGAGGTTGTCTCACTGGATAGTGGACGCCATTGTCCTGGCATATCAGGTTCAGGGCATGCCATGCCCCCTTGGTGTTAGACCACACTCCACTAGGAGTGTTGCTTCCTCTTTGGCTTTAGCGCGTGGCGCCTCGCTGACAGACATTTGTAGAGCTGCAGGCTGGGCGACACCCAACACATTCGCAAGATTTCATAATCTCCGAGTGGAGCCTGTGTCCGCTCGTGTACTCGCCCCAAGTGGCCAGTAACTGGACAGGCTCAGGTGTCTTCGCTTGCTGCGCCATTCCACTCCACGGACTGGATGCATGCGCATTTTCTCTCAGGTGAGCTTCCCAGTAAGCCCTGAGCTCCTCCAACACTGCTGATGTCGACACCAGAGTGCATGCCCGCTTGGTCAGCCCTCGTCTTCGGCTAGGTGCCTCCGTGTGCATGGTTCCCCCATTGGGCAACCCCCTCATGTGTATTTCCACGGTAAGTCTCTCTGAGCACGTGTCTTCCCTTGGCAAGACACCTTGCCACACCTGGGGTTGAAAAATTTTCCACCTGCGGCTGGATACACCAGAGTGCTCCATATGCAGTCCCTACGGGGGTCATATGTAAGTCCTCCCTTCGGGCAGGCATTGTGTTGCATTTCTCCACGTGGGATATGCTTCCCAGTGTACCTTGGTATCAGCGTTGAGCCTAGCCCCTCGTTCGTGCTAAGACTCACGGCAGGGAGCCCTGGTCAGCGCAGGACTCTGGAAGACAGCCGTCGTGGCGAGATTGTATTGGGACCCCCATTTCGTCAGTAACTGACGTAACTCGTAGTGTACTGACTGAAAGGGAACGTCTCGGTTACGTATGTAACCCTCGTTCCCTGAAGGAAGGGAACGGAGACGTTACGTCCCCATGCCACTTCCGCTGTACCGCTGGAACGGCCGGACGCTCATGCCTCGGCTCTTCAGCAGGTAACATAATGCGAGATTGCCACGCAACGCCCTTTATACCCATGCGATAATTAAAATTTTGATTTTTTTTATCTTTATTTCACACATCAATATGGAGCCCCTAAAGTGACCTTTGCAAAATAAAAAAATATATAAAGACTTTCGCATGAAACTTTTCACGTGCACACAGGAATTTTTTGCGTGCTCACGCATTACAATTTCCGGTTTATGTATAACCAATTTATACATATTTGTGTAACCAATTTTCTTTGTGTGTCAATGCTATTTTACTATGAAGAAAATGAGAGTATGGATGCCCATTAATTAATAAAGATTTTTTTGCTCAAAATTAGTTTTTTGTTAGGGGAAGTATACCTCTAATCTCACAGCCTTATGTTCGCTTTAACGCATTCTCTGTGATGGCCAAGAAACTGCAATGGACTGATGGCGCAATACGACTGTGTGCATTGGACTGGTAAAATGGGCTCAAATTGTGGATTTCGTTAGAGCAGTTCGTCTAGTTGTGGGGCTAAATCCAGCTACTTATTTGTTTGTCATTTATTGAAGCGTGAGCCTCACCTTTATATAATGCAATACTGTTTTAAAGTCCTTTATGATGTGGCTCTGCTTGCAATAAGCACTGTTAGAACTGAATGAAGAAAATCAGCATTTCTCCGCCACCTGTAAGTTTAATAATGGGTGTTTTGATCTTGTGAAATATGAAATTTTTCACATTTTACTGTACCAATATTTTTTAATTGGCCGTTAAAGTTTTATTTGGGTCAATACAAATATACTGTGGCCCTGACTAAATAAAATTTTTTACTGTACCAGTGTTTTTTATGAACCATTAAATTAAGCATTTAGGACAATGTACACTGAGCCACCTATTGCACCATCAGCCCATTTTACGGCGTGGTTTCTTGGCTGCCAGAGTAAAATTTGTTAAAGGGGTCATGAACTGCATTTTTTTTAAATATAATGTTTCCTGAAGTGAGCTAATAATGTTAGCATGAATTTTACATTAAAAATGTCATAATTTAGAAATAAAAGGCCATTTTCTACCCTGATTTTACCCTCTGATTTGAACGCTGTGAGACTTAACTAGTAACCAGTAGACTAGTAAATGCCCACTGCTATGATTGGCTAGCATCTTATGATATAAGTATTACATCTTTTACTCATCAAAAACCTTTTACTCTGTTTTTTACTATTACAGCTGTTGAGATTAACTAATCGCGAAAAGTGTTGATTATAGCATTATATTTAGATATTTACTCCCGTCGCATGAAAGGTTGCAGAGATGGGCATTGTAGGCGATGACAGACATGTCTGTTGAGCACATGAATGCAATGATCTCATCATTGCAACTCGATTTCTGCATTCTTACGAATGCTTTCATCATAACGAACAGTGCAAACACGCTGTAAATAAGAGATTTGTTTTGCAGTGTTAATCAGCGTCATTGTTTATAACGGGAGTTTTGACGAGAGTCTAGCACACAGTTACGGATAAACTCACACGATGTGATTAATAGCTCCAGCGATTAGGGAGCGTTCTTTGATCGCTTTCTGTATATAATTTAATCACAATTTAAATAACAGATTATTTTCATGCTACTCAAAGAAACAATGTGAAGTTGACCGTTTAGTCACTGGCTTGATTTACTGACACATAAACAGCAATAAACGATTTTGAGACAAAAAAACGTCTGTCTGTACATGAATCATTACATATCAGAAATCACTGATCACAGATTAGGCATTAGAATTAACACAGTTACTTACATGTTGTGGCATTACTGTCGGGTCTATATCTTACAGTAAAAGTCTGTTTGCAAAGCCTGCGCCAAAATTTCGACTGATTTACCAAAGAATCCACCTAATGTACCAAACAAACAAATAACGCTCTACTTGTCAGGGTTGGGTGAAGGGATGAAGCGAGGACCCAGGGCTTAGGAACAGGCTCTGGGACGGCCTCTGGAGCACAAACAGGACTGGAGGAAGCTGAGAGGTGTGTGCTGCCCAGGCACACAGGACAACCATGGCGTAAAAGGTGAAGACTGTCCTCTTGGCCATGGTAGGACTGACGGGGGAAACAGGCGGCACTGGAATGGCCTGAAGCAGATGTAGTGTGTGTAGCCCAGACACACAGAAGGGCAGTGACATAAAGCGAGAGGGCAACCTCTTCGGCATGACTGGGAGACCGTGAGGCTTTGGGGCGGCCTCCATGGCTATGACAGGGAGTTCAGGAACCACCGGAGTCGGGTCCTCCTGGACCAATGGACTTGGGACCACCGGAGTCGGGTCCTCCTGCACCACCGGACCTGGAATCACGGAAGTCGGGTCCTCCTGAACCATGGGAGTGACAGGAGCCCTCCTTCTCCTACATTTACCAGGGAAGCGACAGGAGCCCTCCTTCTCCTACATTTACCAGGGAAGCTGCAAAGCACTCTGCCTCCTCATGGAGTGCTGCAGTGCTCTTGTGCGCCTCAAGTGAAACTGCAGTGGCCAGAAATGTTGCCGGGTGGGCTGCAGCAGGTTCAGCCATCACTGAGGGGACAGTAGATGAGGCGGACCCATTTCTCCTCCTCCTCATCGGATTATGGGTCATTGGAGGACTGGGGCTTTCTCTGACTGAGGGTGGAAGGGAGGGACAGTCAGTGTGGAGGGACTTTGTGTTGCATGGAGATTCCACCTTCCAACGATGGTGCAAATGGTACATGAATTCCCAAAATAGCAGGTGCCCCAGCCTTCTTATCTCCCAAATGCTGAGGGGCTTTGTGAGGCAGGTGTTAAAAACCTCTTTCAAGTCAGCATTTTCTTGATAGTTCAGGTCACCCACCACAGCTAGGAAGTCATGGGCAAAGTCTCTGACATTGCTCTCCCCCTGACGAAGGGAGTGTTGCTGAACAATGTGAAGCATCTGTTGTTTAACAGAGCCCAAATAGGCAGGAGATGGGAAGAGGAAGGTGCCCATAACTATTCTGCTGAGTCCTCTGGAGGCCAGATCATTCTGTCAGGGTTGGGTGAAGGGATGAAGCGAGGACTCAGGTGCAGTGCAATGGGCTTTTATTTAAATATAAAAATTAAACAAAAAACAAACAAAAACTACCCAGAGGGGGAAAACAGGACCAACTTGACTTGAATTAACTTGACTTTTGCACAAACAAAACTAGACATGAACACGCAGCTAATGAGAACACTCATAAGCCACATGTTCACATAAATATCACATAAATATAAATATCATTATTATTATTTGTCTTGTGCTGTGTTGCACGCAGCTTGTGTTTTTCACTGGCTGCGTGCAACACAGCACAAGACAAATAATAACATAAAAGCACCAAATGTAAACATGAACCGCATGCTACACAGAACACAACAACACACATGGACAGAAGAGCGTACAGCCAGAGCGAACTCGATGCCACACGCTCACACAACAACACCGAGCGAGCGCACGTGATGTAGAAGTAGGCGTTGATTTTCTTCTATAGCCGTTTTCTAAACTTGAATTCAATAAAAGCTGTTTTTGTACTAATGGGGAAGTTTTAAAACTTACAGGATGTTTTTATAGTACAATGACCTCTTACATGCCAAAAGATCAAGGAAAATTTGATTTCTCAATTCATGACCCCTTTAAAGCGTACATAAGGCCTTGAAATATGATGTACTGCCCTAACAAAAGCCACATTTGAGCACTTCTTACTGTATCAGTCTTTTTAATGGACCCTTGAACTTGGCAAATAGGACAATGCAGTCGTATTGCGTCATCAGCCCATTTCACGGCGCAGTTTCACATCGCACATCCCATCACAGAAGATGCATTAAAGTGGACATAAGGCTGTGATATTAGAGGTATTCTGCCCTAACAAAAGACACATTTTGAGCAAATAGATCTTTATTAATTCATGCGCATTGTAGGAAACTCAGAAGTGAAGACCAAGAGGGATGTATCTTCAACAGGATTCTTTATTGAGAACATGCTGTTTCATAGCTGCAGTCATCAAGTCCCACTAAGGAAGCTATACACTGTAGTACACATTTTAGCGGGCAGTCCTTACAAATCAAGACAAAGCACTTATAGGTGACGACCTTAATGGTATAGGAACCCAACCCAGCTTCTAGGGTGTCACCAGTCCTAATTCAATCAGCATAACTATTCAAAGAATGGGACAGGGGCTCCAAGAGCCATTAAAGACAAAAGAGTCTCAGTAATCTGGCTCATTTGATTTACAATAAAGAGAACAGGGCTGGCAGGAATCTCTTTCTGGAAACTTTTCTTAACAGAATTATTCATCATATATCATCATCATAACCTTAAATGCTAAATACAACGAACTTCACTTTAGTTTTTCATGTGATGTTATTTCAAGACATAGGATCAGCAGATCTTAAATTTGTAATCCATACTCTTTTAAACTTAAATGCCAAATATTTAGCTATTTTGAAATTTTTGTGTCTGTCTCTGCATGGTATAAAGACATATCTGAGGTTTTATCCCAGTGGGGATACATACTTACAACAGTGCCTTTTTGGCCTTATGTGTATAAATATTAAACTGGGTGTGAAATTAGCTGTGACTTGCCATGTAGCACATTTCTCACTAAAATCACTCAGATCTCAGAGCTGGAAAAATCCTCTCTGGGTCAAAACATAACACAAACAAACTCTGTAATTGGATTGCAAAAAAGCATTTGGGTTTTAGAGGTTTGGCCAACAAGCATGTTCTCCCGGCAGTTCCTCGCAATCTTGAGGTTGCAGCCCTCCTGAGAAGCCTGGTGGCGGTTCAAGTACGGGCAGTGCCATGCTACAGTCTCTGAGAACCTCTGCAGCTCCTCTTGTTCTGTATAGAACAGACTCATTAGAAAGCAGCACTGTTTCTAAAACAAAAAAATGTAGAAAGTGCAAAAATTTCAATCATGATGTTGATTGAACTTTCAAGAAGACTTTATCATTCCTCATAGACCTCAGTGAGCTTTTATATCAGAAATTACACACTTCATTCCCTCACTTATGTGTAGTCTAGTGACACTTTGATTAATTTATCCAATACGTGCCAGTATCACAGTCCCATTAAGTCAGTCCACAAATGGTATAAGCAATTTTCTTAATTAAAAGCTAATCTTTATGCTCAACATCACTAATGCATTACCTTTTAATGCAACATCATTAACACCATCAGTGTTTAATGTTTTTTAAGCCATGTTTTCTCATCCATGTAACACTCTAGAACCATGTTTCACATCTCTCCCCCCATACAGCTCCCTGTATTCAGAAGGGAGTAGTTTTCACTGAGGAAAATGTTCACATATGAACTTTGATGAGAATCATTTTTAAAATTGAACATGTATGTGAACTCAGTGGTCCTCAGAGAAATCTAATCTTGTCTGGATAAGAATGTGTCATGTTATTTTTATTAAAATGCTTCTCAGTTATATTGATGTTTTGATTGAATACCATAACTACTGTAATGTGCTTATTTTCTTGGGGGAAAAAAAATCATTAAGGAAAACTAATCTCTTCCAAAAAGTGATTGTGCTACACCTTGCATCAAGCAATCTGTCAGTGACCCCTTGGTCGTGATTTATCTTGTTAGCAACAAAATGAGACAGTTTCAGAAGATTATGTTCTCTGGCAGTATGTTGTGCTGTTACTTGTTCACCTTTTTTTGCCATATGATATTTTAATACTCTTGGTTTATTAAGAGTATAATAAACATGATCAAAACCTTGTGTGTTTGTGATAAGGCATGTTGCAGAGATTTTTAGGAGACCGAATAAGCTATGTTTTATATTCACATTTCATATGCTGCAAACACTAATAGCAACAGCAAAGAAAACAATTTTCTTTTTGCTGACAAAACAGTAGTGGTAGTGGCTATAATGTTTTTGTTAGTCATTAGTCTGCATGGTATTTCACGCTTGCAAGCTGGTGGCTTCTTTAATGGAATAACAAGGCCTGGAGACATAACGCAATCAGAACCAGATGTTGTAACAAAGTCCACTGAAGGCAAGATTGATGAACCCATGTGCAGTTTATTGAAATCCAAAACTATGAACCAATACAAGATAAAGAGACTTGACCATGAAACAAAGACTCACCAACAGCAGGTTACATAACAATATACAAGAGTGCAATGAAACATGAGGGCTACGTACACACATGACTAATGACCAAACAAGAAACACCTGAACACACTGAAACAATGAACCAATCAATATGTGACACATAAGTACAAGACATGGGCTGCATCTGAAAACCTAGGCAGCTGTAAGGCAGCATAAGTGCACAAAGGTACCTCATGAAACTGATTTCGGACAGACTTCTGAGGCAGTGTAACAGTTTAATGATCTACAGCAAAATAAAGTAAGCTTTGGTGAGAACTAAACATTTAATTACTACAGTAGTAATTTCTTGCTAGAAATGACATCAGAAGTGGAAAACGTTGGTCCAAAAAAAAAAACACACACACACACAAACTGACCAGCAATCGCAACTTTCAGATGCCATCTTTCTTTTTCAAACTCAACTGTCACCGAATGGAATGCATAGGATTGTGGGATAACAAAGGCAGTGAAGAATACATCTATGCTGCCTTAAAAAAAAAAAAAAAAAAAAAGAAGGTCTCTCAGGAGACAGGAAGTGAAGCTAACATTGGATTCGGATGTGCCTTGATGCTTTCCTACCATGAAATGTGTCCTCCGAAGGCAGCATTTTCCAGTTTTTGGACGCAGCTGTGATCACATGATTGCAAGATAAATGAGGAGCAAGGGAAGTGCATGACAAACAGGAAGCATAACTAAGAGCATGAGTTACAAAATAAAAGACATGAACACAAACAAAACTCAAAACCTAAATTACATTTGAGGTAGGACAAGAAATAGGAAAATCCCTATATCCCTATAATCCCTAAATTAAAACTGTGAACAAACTTTAGAACAAGTATAAGTAATTAGATTTTTGGGGCTGTGGATGGACTCAACTTACATCTGACAGTCAAAGAAATTAATAGATAAATGTTTGGGCGCAGGTCGACAATCATTAAAAAGAATATACTGTCCTATGATCAGACCAGTAGATTATGGATGCATAGTATACAGCTCAGCACCAGCATCCACGTTAGAGAAAATAAATGTTATTCAGTCGCAAGTTTTAGGAATAAGTTGTGGGGTATTCAGAACATCCCCTATTCCAGCAATACAGGTAGAAATGGCAGATATGCCTCTGGAAGTTAGGTTACAATTAAAAATTAAATACTGGAGCACACTAAAGGGACACAAGGAGAATCACCCAGTGAAAAAGGCCCTAGAAAAAAGCTGGGAACATGGAAAAGAAATAAATAGTTTTGGATGGAATGTAGAAAAAGCCCAGAACATAATAAATATAAATATTAGTCCTACAGTGGTAATACCATCAATACCTCCTTTGGCTTCTCCCTAAACCAGATGTAGATCTAACGTTGCAAAACAAGATACAAACAAAAGGAAATAATCATATCAAAGGATATAGTAGTTGTAATGTGTGAGCAGGGATAAGGCTGAGTGAGAATCCAAGTGCAGCATGAACGATTTAAAAACAAACACCATCAAAAGTAAATACAAGAACAAAAGTAAATGGCACAAGACAGAAAAACACAGGCTGGGATCATGACAGTAGTAAAGCAGCACCTAAGTCAGGAATATTACAATAGTATTCAAATATTCACAAGTATATTTGAATATGCATCATAGAATCCAACAGCAGCCGTTTACATTCCCCATTTTAAATGCAGTATTGAAAAGAGAATTACAGATCATGTTTCCGAAGTGATAGGAAGTTTAATGGCACTTCAATAGGTGGAAGAAGTTCATCCTATTGATGTAGTGATTTGCTCAGATTCATATTCAGTTTTAATGAGTTTAAATAGTGAAAAATCAATGTCTAGGCAGGATATCTTGTATGAAATACTACAATATCTGTACAGAATATACAGAATAGGAGTAAACATTTCCTTTTTATGGGTTCCAGCGCATGTGGGGGTAGAGGGCATTGAGGAGGTAGGTCAGTTAGCAAAGAGATCTCTGAAACACACTGAAATAGATATTAATCAAAAAAAAAAAAAAAAAATCAAAATCACCTTTATTTATATAGCGCTTTTTACAATGGCAATTGTTTCAAAGCAGCTTCACAGTGGTAACAGGAAAATAATGCAACGGAATTTGATTCGGCTGTACAGCCGCTCTGGAGAAAACGGTGATGTCATCAGCTCAGTTCAATTATCATATAGTGTCAATGCGGGCGGATCAGTAATATAGTTGAAATTTAGGTGTCCCCAACTGAGCAAGCCAAAAGCCAAAGGCGACAGTGGCAAGGAACCAAAACTCCTTCAGGGCCAGAATGGAGAAAAAAACCTTGGGAGAAACCAGGCTCAGTCGGGGTGCCAGTTCTCTTCTGGCCGACGAACAAATAGTGTATGATTATGATTCTGGCAACATTACAGGTCAGAAGTCATATTAGATAAATAGATATTCGTAGGATTATTCGAATGAATGGAGTTGTCACGCCGGGGACGGGTTTAATTAGGATGTCGTGTCGATGCGGCATTTACAGGGGGGAGTTTAATTGACACGGTCTCTACAGACACTTCAGGGATATGGTCGTCATGTCCAGGCTAAGGTCCACCATCTGGTCTGGATACGGCCCGGATCCGGCCGACTGCAGTAAACCTCGGGATAAACAGAGAGACTAACATTAGCGTAGATGCCATTCTTCTTATGATGTAAAGAGTACATCAGGTGTTATGGGAAGTGTTCCCGGTTCCGGCTGACCTAATTAATGCAGCCTAAAACAATCATTTAACTGATTTGAATAACAGAAATTAAAAATGTTTTATGTGTATGCCATAGTAAAGAGATGTGTTTTTAGTCTAGATTTAAACTGACAGAGTGTGTCTGCTTCCCGAACAATGCTAGGAAGACTGTTCCAGAGTTTAGGTGCTAAATAGGAAAAGGACCGACCACCTGCAGTTGATTTTGATATTCTAGGTATTATCAACTGGCCCGAATTTTGAGACCGCAATAGACGTGATGGAGTATAATGCGTTAAGAGCTCGCTCAAGTACTGGGGCACTAAACCATTTAGTGCTTTGTAAGTAATCAGCAAGATTTTAAAATGTATACGATGTTTAATAGGGAGCCAATGCAGTGTTGCCAGAACCGGGCTAATATGGTCATACTTCCTGGTTCTAGTAAGAACTCTAGCTGCTGCGTTTTGGACCAGCTGCAGTTTATTTATTAAGCGAGCAGGGCAACCACCCAGTAGAGCATTACAATAATCTAGCCTTGAGGTCATGAACGCATGAACTAACTGTTCAGCATTTTGCATTGAAAGCATGTGCCGTAATTTAGATATATTTTTAAGATGGTAGAATGCAGTTTTACAGATGCTAGAAACGTGGCTTTCAAATGAGAGATTGGTATCAAAGAGCACACCCAGGTTCCTAACTGACGACGAGGACTTGACAGAGCAGCCATCGAGTGTTAGACAGTATTCTAGGTTACTACTTGTGGAGTTTTTTTGTCCAATGATTAAAAATTCAGTTTTTTCTGAATTAAGTTGCAGGAAATTACTAGTCATCCAATTTTTTATATCAGCTATGCATTCTGTTAATCTTGTGAATTGGTAAGTTTCGTCAGGGCGTGAAGAAATATAGAGCTGAGTATCGTCAGCATAACAATGAAAATTAACGCCATGCTTCCTAATAATATCTCCCAGTGGTAGCATGTACAGGGTGAAAAGCAACGGTCCTAGCACTGAGCCCTGCGGTACTCCATACTGAACTTGTGTTCGGTGTGAGATCTCTTCATTTACTGCTACAAACTGATAACGGTCAGATAAGTATGATTTAAACCATGCCAATGAAGTTCCACTAATGCCAACATAATTTTCGAGTCTATTCAAAAGAATGTTGTGGTCGATAGTATCGAATGCAGCGCTAAGATCAAGTAACACTAATAGAGATATACAACCACGATCGGATGATAAGAGTAAATCATTTGTTACTCTGATGAGAGCAGTCTCAGTACTATGATACGGTCTAAATCCTGACTGGAAATCCTCACAGATACCATTTCTTTCTAAAAAGGAGCATAATTGTGAGGACACTGCCTTTTCTAGTATTTTTGACAGAAAGGGTAGATTTGAGATTGGCCTGTAATTGACTAATTTTGTAGGATCAAGTTGCGGTTTTTTAATAAGTGGTTTAATAATAGCCAACTTAAAAGTTTTCGGTACATATCCTAATGTCAAGGATGAATTAATGATATTAAGGAGAGGATCTATGACCTCTGGAAGCATCTCTTTTAGTAGTTTAGTCGGTATGGGGTCGAGCATACATGTTGTTGATTTTGATGATTTAACGAGTTTAGCCAATTCTTCTTCTCCTATAGCAGTGAATGAATGTAATTTTTCCTCAGTGACACTACAATGCACTGTCTGATGTGATACTGTAGTAGTCTCTCTGAGTAAAACTGAAGTTAAAGGAATAATTAAATCTGCTCTAAACAGGATGTGACAAGAGAAATGGGACAAGGAGATAAAAGGTGACATCTGTATAATATTCAAAATAAAGTTGGGGTTGAGAGAAATAAATACGGAAGCAGAAAGGAAGATTCCATAATATCTAGACTTCAAATAGGGCACACATCCCTTAATTACTCACTGTTTCTCATAGGGAAAAGAGAATCTAAAAATTGTGCGCAATGTGGCATGTCGGAAACAGTTGAGCATGTGTTGATTCATTGCACAGAATATAACAGAAATAATCCATTTTACAGAATTATTAAGCTATACGTAGGATTAATAAGTTGTCAGTAAATAGCATATTTCATAATGCACAGAAAGAGATTTTATAGAGGGTTTATAGTGCTCTACTGAGGTAACTAAGGGAAACAGGATTGTTTAACAGAATACAGTCTAGTATCAATTTTTTAAAAATAATTATTATTTACTTTACTCTCTCTCAACGCTTCATACTCCTGTCCAGTTGGTGTCGGTAAATGCACCTTTTAGCTGGTTTGCCAATCGCCATAAAACACCTAAAGAAGAAAGAAGAAGAAAACCCAAAACCAACCGTGACAGATGTAATGATTTGTTACCAATGTAAATCTCTGCCAATGTTCGACAGGTTCACAACAGAATACACTTTTATCTATTGTGATAAACTGCTAAAGTAGAAAAATACTTGTCTTAGGCCAGACAGCTAAATTTTGCCATTTCGAACCAAACATAAATAAAACTTTTACAGCAACATGAGTGGAAACAATTTTATATAATTTCTTGACATACATAGCTTGGTTCATGCATCTATTGTGCACTAAGAATATCCATGCAAAAGGCAAAAGATGAGGCATGAAGGTGCTGATTGGGGTGGAGTAGAAGGAGTTTACTGACATCCAGCTGTAACTGTTAAAGTAGTTTATGATTAACAAAAAATGCAGCAATTAAGCTTGCATCATAATGAAGCCCACAAAAACTAGGGCATGCGTTCCTCAACAACCTCTGAGCACAAGACACATGTGAAGTGGAACCGCAAATTCAGCAGCAGGCCGAGGGCCCAACTGCTCTTTCCCACTGCCTCCAATCATCCAATCATCCTCTGGTCCTCCTTTTCCATTTTTAGTATATCGTTGTCATGTAAATGTACCCTCAGGGTTTAAATACACAGAGAGAAATAATTAACAGAACTAGGAACAGGTGTGGGATTAATTAACAACCTAGGAAAGAGCACAGGCAAAGGAGCATAGGAAACACAGAGAAAACGAAACAAAAACAGAACATACACTTTACAGATGTAGCCAAACCAATGGTTATTATTAGTCTTCAAGTCTTTTTATGCACATATTGTTGTCTGATCACAAAGTATAAACATACAGTGGGGAGAACGTCTCGGTTACGTATGTAACCCTCGTTCCCTGAAGGAGGGAACGGAGACGTACGTCGGAACTGACCGACGAATTGGGATCTATTTTCAGAGACCAATCTACTTCGAGTGTTATAAACGAGCCAATGAAGATTGGCATGCGGTTGACGCATTCCACTACCCGCCCCGCATCGCGGGTATAAATACGGAAGCGGAAACACTGCATATCGCTTTTCAACTGAGGAGCCGAGACGAGTGACTCGGCCTTCAGCTGAAGCACAGCACCTGGCGACGGGACGTACGTCTCCGTTCCCTCCTTCAGGGAATGAGGGTTACATACGTAACCGAGACGTTCCCTTTCAGTCGGTCACGTTCGACGTACGTCGGAACTGACCGACGAATTGGGATCCCTACCAACACGCCAGGGATGCTGGCCCTTCCAGCGCCCTGCCTGAGCTCACTGGACCACACCTATGTTGGAGTGGGAGTCAGGGCTCCCGGCAGGGAAGGTCAGTCACTGCTGTTCCTGCAAGACCCACTCAGTGTGACTATTGGATAACGCTGGGAAATGTTGCAGACAGCCGCAACGTCTGACACCGAAGGGGTGACGGAGGAGCTCGACAGGGTTAGCTGTTTCCGGGGAACACAACTGGAGATAATAGATGCACGTATCCGGCCCAGGGGGCGGGAGTGGCATTGCAAGCCGACACTTAGAACGGGCACTTAGCGCTACTTGCCACTGGGGGCGAGGGTGCGGGAAGATGCCGGCTCTACACGGAGGCTATAGAATCTAGCGAACATGTTAGGTGTCACCCAGCCCGCAGCTCTACATATATCTGTCAGCGAGGTGCCTTGAGCCAGCGTCCAGGAGGAAGCTACACTCCTTGTGGAGTGCGCTCGCACCCCGAACAGGCAAGGCACGTCTTGAGACTGCTAAGCCAAGACGATAGCATCCACTATCCAGTGGGCTAACCTCTGCTTGGAGACAGCCTTTCCCTTCTGCTGGCCTCCGTAACAGACGAAGAGCTGCTCTGAGGTTCTAAAGCTTTGAATTCGGTCCACGTAGGCGCGGAGGGTGCGGACGGGACAGAGCAAAGCTAGGGCTGGGTCTGCCTCCTCCGAAGGCAGCGCTTGCAGGTTCACCACCTGATCCCGGAAGGGAGTGGTAGGAACCTTGGGCACATATCCAGGCCGGGGTCTCAGGACAACGTGAGAGTTGGCCGGCCCGAATTCTAGGCACGATTCGTTGACCGAAAGTGCATGCAGGTCCCCTACCCTCTTGATTGAGGCCAATGCAGTCAGGAGCACTGTCTTCATGGACAGGATGTTTAACTCTGCAGACTGCAAAGGCTCAAAGGGAGGACCCTGAAGTGCTCTGAGCACCAGGGCTAGGTCCCAAGAGGGTACTGAGGTTGGACGAGGAGGATTCAGTCTCCTCGCACCTCTGAGGAACCTGACGATTAAGTCGTGCTTCCCTAAGGACTTACCTTCCACTGCATCGTGATACGCCGCTATTGCGGCGACATACACTTTGAGGGTGGAGGGAGACAGCCTTCGCTCCAGCCCATCCTGCAGGAAAGAAAGCACGACATTAATCGAACACCTTCGGGGGTCTTCCCGGCGGGAAGAACACCACTCAACGAACAGGTTCCACTTCAACGTGTAGAGGCGCCTCGTAGAGGGGGCTCTAGCAGAAGTGATGGTGTCTACCACTGCTTGTGGCAGGCCACCTAGAACCTCTGCGTCCCGTCCAGGGACCAGACATGGAGTTTCCAGAGGTCTGGACGCGGGTGCCATAGAGTGCCCCGCCCCTGAGAAAGTAGGTTCTTCCTCAGGGGGATCGGCCAGGGAGGGGCTGTCGCGAGGAGTGTGAGTTTGGAGAACCAAGTCCGGTTGGGCCAGTAGGGCTGCTCCTCGTCCTCCCTGACCTTGCACAGTGTCTGTGCGAGAAGGCTCACTGGGGGAAACGCATACTTGCGTAGGTCCCGGGGCCAGCTGTGCGCCAGTGCATCCGAGCCGAGGGTGCCCCCGGTCAGGGAATAGTACAACTGGCAATGAGTCGAGTCCGGAGAGGCGAACAGGTCTACCTGCGCGGCTCCGAAGAGGTCCCATATCAGCTGGACGCTCTGGTGGTGGAGTCGCCACTCTCCCAGAGGTGTCGACTGACGAGAGAGCTTGTCGGCTGTCTGGTTCAGCGCACCTGGGATGTGAATGGCCCGAAGCGACCTCAGATGATTCTGACTCCACAGGAGGAGATGGTGGGCGAGTTGGAGCATGCAACAGGAGCGTAGACCACCCTGACGGTTGATGTACGCAACGGTGCTGTCCGTGCTGTCCGTGCGGACCAGCACGTGCTTGCCCTGTAGCGGCTTTTTGAGGCGACCCAGGGCAAGACGTACTGCCAATAACTCTAGGCAATTGATGTGCCAACACAGTTGGGGCCCCGTCCACAGACCCGAAACTGTGTGCCCATTGCATGTGGCCCCCCAGCCCGTGGATGAGGCATCCGTGAAGACCACAGCATGCCTGGACACCTGTTCTAAGGACACTCCCGCCCGTAGAAATGAAGGGTCCGCCCAGGGGTTGAAGGTTTGGCGACAGTAAGGAGTAACTGAGACCCGGTACTTGCCGCTCTGCCACGCCCATCTCGGGACTTGGTCGTGAAGCCAGCGTGGAAGCGGTCTCATATGAAGCAATCCGAGCGGCGTTACCGCAGCTGCAGATGCCATATGCCCCAGGAGCCTCTGAAAAAATGTCAGTGGGACCGCTGTCCTGCCTTTGAATGTATTCAAGCAGTTCAACACTGACCGGACTCGCTCCTCTATGAGGCGCGCCTTCCGGTTGACCGAATCCAGCTCCATACCGAGATAAGAGATTCTCTGTGTGGGACAGAGTTTGCTCTTGTCTCGGTTGACCCGAAGGCCCAACAGGCTGAGGTGACGGAGCACCAGGTCCCTGTGTTCGCACAACTGATCCCGGGACTGGGCCAATATGAGCCAGTCGTCGAGATAGTTGAGAATCCGAACGCCGCGTTCTCTGAGCAGAACAATGGCTGCTTCCGCGACTTTCGTGAAGACGCAAGGCGACAGGGACAGCACGAAGGGCAAGACTTTGTACTGATATGCCCTCCCCTCGAACGCAAAGCGTAGGAACGGTCTGTGTCGAGGGAGAATGGAGACATGAAAGTACGCGTCCTTCAGGTTGATCGCTGCGAACGGGGACGGATGCATTCGAAAATGCGTTTCTGCCTTAACATTTTGAACGGGAGCTTGTGTAGGGCCCGATTCAGAATGCGCAGATCCAAGATTGGTCTTAACCCACCACCTTTCTTGGGTACAATGAAGTAGGGACTGTAAAACCCCGACCTCATATCGGCAGGAGGAACCGGCTCGATCGCATCCTTCGCCAGCAGGACATTGATCTCCGACCGCAAGACATGGGCATCGCTGCTCTGCACGGTGGTGAAGAGGATGCCCCTGTACTTGGGCGGCCGGCGCGCGAACTGAATCGCGTAGCCGAGTCTGATGGTACGGACGAGCCAGTGAGACGGTCTGGGGAGACCTAACCAGGCTCCCAGAGACCGAACAAGCGGGACCAACGGCACCACAGACGTGGTGGGGCAGCGAAGTGGAGTTCAAAGTGGAGTACGTAGTGGAGTACGCCCGGAGGCGGCCCAGAGTGTTGTCTGAGTACTCCAAGGTGGGGTAGAGTGTGGGTGAGGAGGCCCGGGGGCGTCCTCGGTGCCCACACTGCTGCCCCCTGGCGAAGGGGAGAGGGGAGGAAAGGAGTGGCAAGGCCCGGGGGCATCGCACACTGCCAACCTGGCCCTCTTGGGGCCCAGGGAGGGAGGAAACTGCTCTTTTATTGAGAATGTGGGTACCGCTGGACTCCGGAGAGCCAGCGGCAGGATGTTGTGAGAACCAGTGGTGACATTCTCCCCCCGGTCCTCCTCCGGGGGGAGGAGGGGTGCGGACACCACCTCCCCTGGAGCAGCTCCTCTTCTCCCTGGGCTGCCTGTCTCAGGGCCGCTTGCCCTTGCGCTTGCCGGCGGACTTCGCGGGACCCTGGACGGGTTGGGCAGCACCCCTACGCCCGGCACCCTGCTTCCCAGGTGGAGGCTGCTGCTTGGGCTTAGCAGGGGCGGAGGCGGATGCAGGGGGACGCCCTCGGCGACGAGCAGACGGAGGTGCTGCAGCTGGCGACTGGGTGGAGCCAGCAGCAGGTCGCCGGGGCAGAATGTTCTTGATCGCCTCCGTCTGCTTCTGGGCCACCGAGAACTGCTGGGCGAAGCTCTCGATGGTGTCGCCGAAGAGGCCGGCCTGGCAGACAGGGGCGTTGAGGAACCGTACCTTGTCGGTCTCACGCATATCCGCCAGGTTCAGCCACAGGTGGCGCTCCTGGACCACAAGTGTGGACATCGCCTGACCTAGGGAGCGTGCGGTGACTTTCGTCGCCCGGAGGGCGAGGTCCGTCGCGGTACGCAGTTCCTGCATAACCCCTGGGTCGGAACTACCCTCGTGCAGTTCCTTGAGCGCTTTGGCCTGGTAGACCTGCAGGAGCGCCATGGCATGCAAAGATGACGCAGCTTCTCCACAGGCTGTGTAAGCCTTGCCCATTAGTGCGGACGAGAACTTACACGCCCGGGAGGGGAGACGCGGATTTCCGCGCCAGTCAGTAGCGGTCTTTGGACACAGCTGCATCGCTACTGACCGCTCGACTGGGGGGATCTCCATGTAACCCTTAGCTGCGCCACCATCGAGGGTAGTGAGGACGGAGGAGTCAGTCGATCGATTTCTAGCCTTGTAAGGCGCTATCCACGACTTCGTGAGCTCCTGATGCACTTCCGGAAAGAAAGGTACTGGGGCGGGGCGCTGAGAATCAGCACGGGCCGTCCCGAGATACCAATCGTCCAGCCGCGAGGGTTCGGGACACAGTGAAGGGTTCCACTCGAGCCCGACACTGGCGGCGGCCCGGGCAAGCATAGCCGTGAGCTCCGGATCGGACTCGGGCAACGCTACCACACCGGAAGGGGGTAGCGCAGCCGAATCCTCATCTCCGGAGTCCATTAGCTCGTCCCCCGATGCAGCTATCGAAAACCATGTCCTCAGCCGGAGCCCCGAAAGTAACAGACGGTCCCCCGTGGGAAGGACCAGGCTGCTCTTCCGGAAGCTCCACCGGCGCAGCGGAGGGGGGAGGGGCCCGAGGAGCCTGTTGACCCGGCGGGAGTGCCCTCACAGTAACCTTCAGGTCTCCACCAAAGGCATCAGCCAAAGTAGCAGCCCTCTGCTTTGCAGCAGGAGGGACACTAGATCGGGGGATGCTCAATGGGACTCCACCCCGTCTGAGGTATTCGAGTCTAGACCGTAATACTGCGATGGTCATGTTCCCGCAATGGGAACATAAGTCATCCACGAAAGCCGCCTCAGCGTGCTGAACGCCCAAACACGAGAGACAGCGATTGTGTCCGTCAACTGGGGACAGATAACGATGGCATCCAGAAACACACGGTTTGAATGACATCTTGAAAAAGACGCAGGGTCAAACCGTATTGCTCTTTTAGAAAAGGAAAAAACCGCTCCGATCAGTGCCGAGGCACACAGGGGAAATGACCGCTGAGAGCACTCACAGGAAAAACGCCCAGGCAGCTGTGAGAACAGCTGTTTGTTTTTCTCTTCGCGACCACCACTGTAGTGATATGCGGTGCTTCCACTTCCGTATTTATACCCGCGATGCGGGGCGGGTTGTGGAATGCGTCAACCACATGCCAATCTTCATTGGCTCGTTTATAACACTCGAAGTAGATTGGTCTCTGAAAATAGATCCCAATTCGTCGGTCAGTTCCGACGTATGTCGAACGTGACCGACTGAAAGGGAACAAGTATTTGATACACTGCCGATTTTGCAGGTTTGCCCACTTACAAAGCATGTAGAAGTCTGTAATTTTTATCATAGGTACTCTTCAACTGTGAGTGACGGAATCTAAAACAAAAATCCAGAAAATCACATTGTATGATTTTTAAGTAATTAATTTGCATTTTATTGCATGACATAAGTATTTGATACATCAGAAAAGCAGAACTTAATATTTGGTACAGAAACCTTTGTTTGCAATTACAGAGATCATACGTTTCCTGTAGTTCTTGACCAGGTTTGCACACACTGCAGCAGGGATTTTGGACCAATCCTCCATACAGACCATCTCCAGATCCTTCAGGTTTCGGGGCTGTCGCTGGGCAATACGGACTTTCAGCTCCCTCCAAAGATTTTCTATTGGGTTCAGGTCTGGAGACTGGCTAGGCCAGTCCAGGACCTTGAGATGCTTCTTACGGAGCCACTCCTTAGTTGCCCTGGCTGTGTGTTTCGGGTCGTTGTCATGCTGGAAGACCCAGCCACGACCCATCTTCAATGCTCTTACTGAGGGAAGGAGGTTGTTGGCCAAGATCTTGTGATACATGGCCCCATCCATCCTCCCCTCAATACGGTGCAGTCGTCCTGTCCCCTTTGAAGAAAAGCATCCCCAAAGAATGATGTTTCCACCTCCATGCTTCACGGTTGGGATGGTGTTCTTGGGGTTGTACTCATCCTTCTTCTTCCTCCAAACACGGCGAGTGGAGTTTAGACCAAAAAGCTCTATTTTTGTCTCATCAGAACACATGACCTTCTCCCATTCCTCCTCTGGATCATCCAGATGGTCATTGGCAAACTTCAGATGGGCCTGGACATGCGCTGGCTTGAGCAGGGGGACCTTGCGTGCGCTGCAGGATTTTAATCCATGACGGCGTAGTGTGTTACTAATGGTTTTCTTTGAGACTGTGGTCCCAGCTCTCTTCAGGTTATTGACCAGGTCCTGCCGTGTAGTTCTGGGCTGATCCCTCACCTTCCTCATGATCATTGATGCCCCACGAGGTGAGATCTTGCATGGTGCCCCAGACCGAGGGAGATTGACCGTCATCTTGAACTTCTTCCATTTTCTAATAATTGCGCCAACAGTTGTTGCCTTCTCACCAAGCTGCTTGCCTATTGTCCTGTAGCCCATCCCAGCCTTGTGCAGGTCTACAATTTTATCCCTGATGTCCTTACACAGCTCTCTGGTCTTGGCCATTGTGGAGAGGTTGGAGTCTGTTTGATTGAGTGCGTGGACAGGTGTCTTTTATACAGGTAACGAGTTCAAACAGGTGCAGTTAATACAGGTAATGAGTGGAGAACAGGAGGGCTTCTTAAAGAAAAACTAACAGGTCTGTGAGAGCCTGAATTCTTACTGGTTGGTAGGTGATCAAATATTTATGTCATGCAATAAAATGCAAATTAATTATTTAAAAATCATACAATGTGATCTTCTGGATTTTTGTTTTAGATTCCGTCCCTCACAGTTAAAGTGTACCTATGATAAAAATGACAGACCTCTACATGCTTTGTAAGTAGGAAAACCTGCAAAATCGGCAGTGTATCAAATACTTGTTCTCCCCACTGTAAAACTTGTTAAAAAGATAAAAAAAAACAACGGATGGAGAGGTTTCTTATTGCATGCTTTTCTCAGGGAAATTGAAACAAACACATTTAGTGTTTTTTCCAGATTTCGTTCCCTTGGGAAACATGGCAGTTTGAAGCAGAAAGACATTTTCAGATATTCTGCTGCACCTTTGCATCCACTGTGCCAGCTCTCTCATCAAGACTGAACTCAACCATCTCACTGTTTTGAATGTCAATGATTTGCTCTGCGCTGGCACACATCTGTTTAATGTGACACAGATGCTGCACAGTGTGTTTGTGTGCAAGATAAGAAAACATTTATACTAGCGTACTTTATGAATTTATTTAGGTTGCCTTGACTTGATGTATGATGCCATCATAAATACTGTTTCGTGGGTTCGTTTTCATTGAATCTTTATTTGATAAATGAAACAGAGTGATGGCGTTGAGCCAGTGAGTTAGTACTGTAATTAGTGCTTAAAAATTAGCTTTGAAGGCACATTAAGCTGATTACTCTCATCATCAGAAGCTCGTTCTCAGTGATATTTAACCTCCTTAATGCAAAGGAATGTGGAGGTTTAAATGGTACATGGAAATTCAGGAATAATAGCACAATAGTGACTAACTGAAATCGGTTAAAACAGAAGCTAACCTTAAATGAACAGAACACCCTCCATGACCTTACATGAGCAATGGATGCTCATGACCTCAATGCACAGTTGCTACCGGAGATTATTCCAAACCTATTCTATAGCCATTTCAACCAACCATTTCTAGACTGTCTTTCATGTCAGCCCCCTTAAAAATCTGTGATTAACTCAGCTTTCTGCACCTGTTAAAATCTGTGATTGTGATCTCTCTTCACGTTTACTGAAAACAGTGGCTGCAATAAGATTTTTCTCTGAATCCCCCTCTTACCAGATGTTAGTTACTTACTAATAGTTACATTATTATCCTTATTCACTATTTCTGTCCCAGTGAAATATAAAATTAGTAGTACATACATAAAGTACAAGTACAACATAAAATTCCACCAAATAAACCAGGTGGTACATATCCGGGTGGTACATATATTTTGCCAAAAAAACATGATATAGTGACAGTCGATTACATAGCAGCTAACCTTAAATGAAGACCCCCAATGAACTTTCTGCACAATTGTTATGATAGAATATCAAAGACACTCTCCTTTTTTCTCCTTACATCCTATTGGTATTATGGCAGTGAGAGAAGCTTTAGCTAATGGACTTTCATCTCTCCTTATTTGTTTCACTTAAACTAATCTGCTTTGCTTGTATACTCACACAATCTGATGAGCCGCTTTGTGCACCAGATTAACCTTTGTTTTGGTATGCTCAGCAACATTGTGACTTTCAAAATTTCCAAAAAACACCACCATGTGGTATAAAGAAGATGGTACACTTTAAAATTTTAGATGCTACAGTTTCAAATGGCTCAGTTTTGACCAAAACAAAACAAATTTACTGAATAAACAAATTTACTATGATTTTTATATCTCTCACAGGGTAATGCAGGATCCTCTGCTGCTGGAATTAAGGTAAGACAGATCTTCAGAATTATTTTTATATTTAAGTTCATGTTTTTAGCAAGTTCTATTTGTTCTTTTTCATTTGGCATATACAGGTGAGCACTTAAAAGCATTCTTCTTATTACAGGGTGAGCCAGGAGAGCCTGGACGTGGAGGACATAAGGTAAAACCACATACTGCACTGCTGGCCAGAGTATTTACTTAAGATAGTTATTGTTTGGAACAAAGGACATGTGTCTTATTTACAGCTGATTCATTTATGGAGAACACTGAGAAATTGTTTATTATGTAGTCATAATGATTTACCAAAAAGTATTATAGCATACTAACTTGTTTGCACCGTATGGCTGTAAGAAGCAAAGCTTACCAACATTTGCTTGCTGCTAATAAGCATGTGAATGTAGCAAGGTCAGCTTCCTTTCCAGCCTGGTTTCAGTTGAACTGATATGACCTATGAATGCATTTTTTTATTTGATGTTTCTGGGAAACCTTTTAGTTTGTGCCTTAGTACACCTGGGCATATACTATTCATTTACTGAGAATTGAACTCCTCTCCTGCTCCAATGCAAGCAGTAAAAACATAATTCTACACCATGCCATTATAGTTTGTCTATATTTTGTCTTTTTTCTTTATGTTTTGCATCACACTTATTACTTGTTCTGTTTACTATTAAAACACTGTTAGGCTTCACTGAATAATTATTCTGCTCCAAATTCAGTGTGAGACCCAAGAGAACAGCTTGAGTTCTACTGTTCATCACATTTACAGCACTTAAAAAAAGCCCTGTGTAAACATACAACTCTCAAACTGCAGTCTGGGATCTATTTAACAGCGCCATTTTGAGCACTAGTCCTACTCACTTTTCACATGTGTATTTATTTCAGCAGAGCAGAACGACTAATTAACAACAGAATTTTATCGTGGTTACGGGGTATGTTAGTGCTTCTGAGGATTTAGCTTTTCTTCCTCTTTTCTCATGATATACTGCGCCCAAAGTAATACAATTAGGGCTGTCAAGCGATTACAATTTTTAATCTAATTAATTACATAATGTGCCGATTAATTAATCTAATTAATCGCAAATGAATCACACGAAATTTGGCTGAGAAATGACCCTCAAAAGATAATTTAAAGTCATTATTGTGTTAAAAGAGAGAAAAGCATCAAATAGACATTACACAAATTGCATTAGAAATAAATATTTTATTTTTATTAAACATAGAATTTATTACACAAATGTTTAGGCTACTACGGCCTAAACAGAAGCTGCATCTGAATTGCATCTGGTTTTTAGACATATTTACAGACCAAAACAGTTTGGTTACCAACATTCTTCAGAAGATCTTCTTTTATGTTCTGCAAAAGAAAGAAAGTCATACAGGTTTAAAACGACATAAGGATGAGTAAATGCAAACTATCCCCAAAATATGAAAATATTATTATTATTATTATTATTATTGTAATTTAAATAAGAAACTAAAACTGCCAGTAGGTTGTGGTAAATGTCTAAATGAGTAAGTCATTGAGTCGTTCATTCATTAATTCGATTCATTAAGGAATGAAAGGGATAGTTCACCCAAAAATGAAAATTAGCCCATCATTTATTCACCCTCAAGTCATCCTAGGTGTATATGACATTCTTCTTTCAGACGAATACAATCGGAGTTATATTAAAAAATGTCCTGGCTCTTCCAAGCTTTATAATGGCAGTAAATGGCTGTTTCTGTTTTGAAGTCCATAAAAGTGCATGTATCCATCATAAAAGTACTCCACACAGCTCCGGGGAGTTAATAAAGGCCTTCTGAAGTGAAGTGATGCGTTTGTGTAAGAAAAATATCCATATTTAAAACTTTACAAACTGTAATCTCTAACTCTAACGCGTTCACGAGAGACTGGCGTTCCAGCGTATGACATAGGACGCAGGCGTAGCATAAGTTCCGGTGACAAACACGGAAGCACAGAGTATAGAGCAAAACAAAAATTGGTTTTCGCGAGAACTAGCATATTCTCTCCGGAGCGTCCTACGTCATGCGCTGGAACGCCAGTCTCTCGTGAAAGCGAGTACGACAGCAAAAGTTAGAGATTACAGTTTGTAAAGTTTTAAATATGGATATTTTTCTTACACAAATGCTTCAGAAGGCCTTTATTAACCCCCCGGAGCCGCGTGGAGCACTTTTATGATGGATAGATGCTTGGAAGAGCCAGGACATTTTTTTATATAACTCCGATTGTATTCGTCTGAAAGAAGAATGTCATATACACCTAGGATGACTTGAGGGTAAGTAAATCATGGGCTAATTATCATTTTTGGGTGAACTATCCCTTGAAGTAAATGGCTCTCTTTATGAATGGGCCACTGAATCATTGGTTGATCCGATTGTTTAGCTTAAAATGTGGATTCAGAAACGTAACACTGCTGTGGCTTTACAATTATTTTTTAATTATTTTAAATTATTTTTGTTGGCAAAATTAAAACAATAACAAAACAGTCACTACTGTGTCTAAAATATAACACAATATGAACTACTTATTTTAGGAACTGTTCTATAAAATCATATCACATTTGCACTCATGCTGTTCAGCAGTTTCATGCTATTCAGCACATATTACATTTGCACTCATGATATTCAGCAGGCATTTTTGTCCTGATATCTTGAATTTTAGGGGAATTCTAACTGCATTCTATAGGCTCTATCATGCAGTGAGTTGTTGCCCTGCATAATGTTTGTCACCAATCAACTATATGAAATGTAAGATGACCTACATAGGTCTGGGCGGGGCTGGTGTGTTAAATGTGTTAAATAATTTTATTCACATTATTTTTCCATAACTAATTAATTAACTTAAGTTAAATCAACAGCCCTAATAATAATAATATACTGTATATTATGGGATCTTATGGGATCGATATTCTATTTTAGCATAAGAGATAAGCAGGAAACACAAATATAATTGTAGACACGTCTTCCAATTTTAGTAGGCAATATAGATTGTGCATGGCAGCACCATTAATTTGAAACATCTGAATACATCCAACTGCAACACCATTAGATAGCCAATGTGTCTTTGCTTTAACCGCAGAATCTTTATGATTTTCACTTTAGTATGTAAACCAGGGCCAGTCTTTTGATATTGTGGCCTAAGAGGAAACTGTCACATGTGCTCTGTGTCTGTCCTTGGACTTTTACGTTTGAAGTCCAAGGACAGACACAGAGCACATGTGACAGAAACCTATTGTAGTTGGGCTGGGTTTCCAGGCTCACGGCCAGTTGTGGTGGCTTTGTTTGGCTGTAATTTGTTGCACTTTTCCTATGTAGGGTGAGCCAGGACTTCCAGGGCTGCCTGGACTCCCCGGGATTAAGGTAAATGTTGTGTCTTCATGCCTAAAACCCCTGGCCCCATCCATCCCCCATATCCAGCAGCTTGTCGGCCAATGTCATGTCTATAGACTCCGTAACAGTTGTTGAAGTGCTACTGAATTGTGTCCATATATCTTTCACACTAACCTGTATGGCTTCAATTAGTTATTGTTTTTGAATGGAGTGTGTTTTACATTGGCTTATTCAAATGCACATTATCAGGATTCATTGATTATGGAATCATTCATTAATGATTTATCAGTGAATCAGACAGTTAACTGGCCCAGTTTATCCTTGTATTCATGTAAAGACTCTTGTCTTGGAGTAAGATTTAACTTTACAGAAATTAGATGTCTGATTTATTTCAATGGTAGTTTTATGCTTCAGCATTTATTTTCACAAAAATTATTGGCGTCGCTGGCTTGTATTATGATTTTTACACGGTCTCCACAACAATCAAACAGTGCATTAACCCCCTGAGTGTGTCGAATCATTCAGTACACACTTTACCAGAGTCAGTGAAAGTCATTCAACCACTTGGTGTTTTGTAATGGAACTTTCTTTTTGCCTTCTGAACTGAAAATTAAAAGCTGATTGCAGATATACATGTTCCAAATTGGCAAAATACATTTTTGAAAATAATGAGAAAGTGAATAGAAAATCACTGGAGCGATGGATTTCTCCATAGTTCCATAGTTTGCAATGCAAAGAAAGCTCAAACAGGCATGAGCTAATGCTTGTTGCTGTTTTGGTTTGTTTGCCTGTATTCTTTTGTACGCCTGCAACCTATTGGCCTTGTAAAAATCCCTCCCATTTTATGTAACCCTGGTTTTACTTAGAGGCTAAAGGCTCTGGATGCTAACATTGTGCTAATGTGGTGTTCTAATGTTCTTTTAAGTAATCTGAGATTGAGACCATTACATGTGCACACAGTGTTCATTCACTGAATAAGAGAGGTTAGAATGTTTGATTAAATGGCACTGAAAATATCAAATGTCAAGGTGTTTTACTATTATATTACCAACATTCCTTTTCTTGTGTAGTACCATGAACTCAGACATCATTTCTTTTAAATCAGAATTTTATATAAATGTTAGTTACCATACTAGCAATATCAGCAAATATTTATGACAGAATGCCATTTGCAGGTTTTAATTAGAATCTAGACAATTATCAGTTTAAATCAGTCCAAAAAAAAGACTTGGTACTGTCTGACATGAATGCTTTGGAAGGTTGTTTTGCTACAGTGCTCCACTTTTTTGATTTACAGTTTAAGTTTAGTTGCGAATACTTAACTTGAGTCCTATGATTGAAAGACAATTCCATGTGTGGCTTCTGTATGCAGGGTGAACCTGGTTTCTTTGGGCCTCAAGGTGAGCCTGGGCTTCCAGGCCTGCCAGGAACTAAGGTGGGTTTGTAACACCACCAGATGTGATATATCCCAGTTTAATGTTATGGTCATGGTTTGAGGTTTCATTCGGATATATCCGTAATAGCTCTGCTAAGGACTATAAAGTTAACAAACAACAAATGAGTACAAAAGTTTGTTCAGTCTGTATGGGATCACTACTCCGAAATTGCTTATTGATAGAATACTTTCATTTGAACTATTTTTATCTGATTTTTCTGATTAGTTAGATTATTAAACCCATGTACATATTAAGTTAGTATTTGATTAAAGGTGTGATTTATGTGCAGTGAGGCATCTATGAAGAGACTCCAGTCAGTGCCTGTCAAGATACAGCATGTGCTGTCATACTGCCCTCTACAGGACATTTCAAAGAAATCAGTAGACATGAAGGAAAGAGTAAAGAATACTCCATTTCCCTGCTTTGTCCAAGACAATATTCAAAGCTGACATGTATTTCTGGTACTTCTATTGTAATAAGAATAAACAATCTCAAAAATATAGAACAGAACCAGCATGTACAAATTCTACTTGTTCTGTAAAATTATAATATGAAAGTATTCACCTTGCAAGCTGGTGTTTAGCTGGTCATCTCTAAAACCAGCAGAGCAGACCAGCTTAATCAGACTGAGAGATCAGTTTGAGCATCTTAGACTTTTTTATAATAGGATAGGTTGTGATAAAGAATATCTGAACACAAAAAACTCACAACAATCTTTTTGTAGGGAGAGAGGGGAGAACCTGGACCATCTGGCAAGGGTGAACGTGGTGAGACAGGTCCAGCAGGATACAAGGTAAGATGAGCAGTAAATAGGTGCTTTTGAAGTGGTCATCTAATGATGGGAAAAGCCATTCATGTAGAGAAAAGTCCTAGAGCTGTCTCAATGAGCAGGCAATGCTTAGCCCCTGTATGGGCAAAGCATGACTACAGAGGTTTCTCCGACTTTAATCGTTTACTTTGGTCAAAATATTAAAATTTCTAGATTGCCTTAGAGATACAAAATTATTATCCTGCCCAATTTCCTTAGGAAAATATTTATTTTGAATGAGATTTAGACAAGGGTTAATTTTCTCTGCCTGTGATCTTTCCACAAACAACAGTACAGGAATTAACTGAGTTTATGCTGTGGGTCGTTTCTGCAGGCGTGTGTGTGTGTGTGTGTGTGTGTGTGTGTGTGTGTGTATGTGTGTGTGTATGTGTGTGTGTGTGCTTGTTTATGTGATTTATGAGGACACAAATTTGTATAATGACATGGGTATTACACTGGTATTACAACGTAAACGTGGTTTATGAGGACATTTCCTGTGTCCTCGTAATACAAATGGCTTAAAAAACATACTAAACAATGTTTTATTAAAAATGTAAAAATGCAGAATGTTTTCTGTGATGGGTAGGTTTAGGGGTAGGGGTAGTGTAGGGGGATAGAATGTATAAGAAGTACAGTATAAAAAACATTACGTCTATGGAATGTCCTCATAATGTTGTTGCACCAACATGTGTGTGTGTGTGTGTGTGTCAGTATAAACAAAGACAAGACATATGAAACAATGAATTCCCACCCCATATCAGATAAAAGCCATTAATTGACTTGACAGGCAGCCTGCCTTTCCAGAGCTCAAATAAACAATCTTATTAGTACCTCAAAAAAACTAAGGCTGGAAATGTAATATGGTGTAAACCACATTACCACCTGTGTAATTCTCAAGGGGGGCTTTGAAAAGGGAACAGACATTTCTTTCTTTTAGCACCAGTATTTAATCACGGTATTGCTCTTCCAGTAACATGAACAGTGATTAATCTGACCACACTCAGATCCATAGATATTTTATCAGGTTGCTTTCGAATGTGTTGTTAAATGATAAATCTTTAACTGTCTTCAAATAATTGTAAGGGAGAGCAGGGGGAACCAGGAGCACCAGGCCTGAAAGGTTCAAAGGTCAGTCTGTTACTTAGTAAGTAATGCATTAAGAAGTTAAAAACCATTCAAACTGAAAGCTAAAATCTTAAAAAAGGAACATTTGTTGCATGTTACTATAACAAATAGCAAATATTGTACTGTAATAAATTACTAAATATAATCTCTGCCCATATTTTAAAATTACAGGGGGATGCAGGAGACAAAGGTGATATAGGCCCAACAGGATCACAAGTGAGTAAAGTCTAAAACTGACTTTTGACAACTCTGACTAGCAAATGTAACACTGGCCTATAAATTAGCTTTATTCTGACATCATTTGATTGCTGTGGGGTATACACTTAATCATTATCTTTTGTAGTGTAAGATACAGAAGAGTATACAGAATTGTATATTAGTGCAAAAATCTAGATTTTTTTCCCCTCCCAAATATGCGCTTGTCATGCTGACGTAATTGGGTTAAGGTTGCACTTGACTGAATGAAACCAGAAAGGGCAGGATGTATTGATTATTCACAAATCCAGGGCATAATGCAATGAAACAAGTTGGTAAATAAGTGAAAGTCAGTAAATAAGTGACTGTGCAATGAACAATAACTGTGATGAAGTTCCTCAAGTAAAGTTCTCATGTAAAGGGACTGTAAAGCTGTTAAAGGAATGACTATTTTGTGATGGTATGAAGTTATTAGTTGAAATGTTTACTATTTCAAACAAATTATGTGATTAAGCACATTGGTTTGCTTTGATCTAGTCTCGGTTTCTGTGATAATGAGGTTCAAATGAAGCTTCAAAATGAGATTATTGTCCCAAGTCTTTCTTAGTGCAAACAGTGCTGGCATTTACATTTCCCCACTCAATGAAAATATAATTGTTATTCAGGGGCCACCTGGGGAGAAAGGTGAACAGGGTACAACTGAAATCATCGACTACAATGGAAACATCCAAGAGGCTCTTCAGGTTAGTGGAATCATGTCTATGATCTTTCATTGGAAATCCTATTTCTAACCCGTATTCAACTGTGTAACTGTACATGAATAATCATGTACTATTACATGAATTAATAGTTACTTCATGAACTCATGATTAGTGAAGATATGAACTAATCATGTACCAATGAAGAGCTATCCTTAACTACGACAGGAGTCATAAGGATTCATGCATGAATAACAGCAGCCTTAAACTGCATGTTAGTACATGTTTGATAGTTAATGCATTAATTAACATTTAGGGGTAAACTAAATCAATCAGGCTCCATAAGAAGTGGCTCCATAAGAAAATAAACATTTTAACTTAAATTTGAAAACTTTAAATGTATTATTATCATAATTTAAACTATTGACATCAGCAGCTTTATCATAAACATTACGGAAAGGCACAGGATTAGTTTGTCATTATTTTCACTGATCCTCCTTATCAAACATAGAAAATACTAAATCCACTAATAAGTTATCTTAAAGTATTAATATAGTTCACTCTCCAGGCCGTGATGATATGTACCTCCATTCTCTGACTTTTTTAAAAGCCACACAACATCACGTAACTGGGCTGAATACTAGTTGTACTAGTACATGTGAATTTGATAGTAAGTTTATGATAAATCATGAGCTGAATTTGGTAAGTAGTTAACAGTAAATTAATTATGATGTGCCCCCTCAAGTAAAGTCATGACAAAATAATGCATTAACAAGCCATTAGTTGATGTTAGTGTATGGTTGTCACGTAACGTGTTGATCAAAGCTCAAAGATGATGAAGAACAGGAAACAGGATCTTTAATAACAAAACTCAGGAAACTATCACAGCATATACACTCACCTAAAGGATTATTAGGAACACCATACTAATACTGTGTTTGACCCCCTTTCACCTTCAGAACTGCCTTAATTCTACGTGGCATTGATTCAACAAGGTGCTGAAAGCATTCTTTAGAAATGTTGGCCCATATTGATAGGATAGCATCTTGCAGTTAATGGAGATTTGTGGGATGCACATCCAGGGCACGAAGCTCCCGTTCCACCACATCCCAAAGATGCTCTATTGGGTTGAGATCTGGTGACTGTGGGGGCCATTTTAGTACAGTGAACTCATTGTCATGTTCAAGAAACCAATTTGAAATGATTCGAGCTTTGTGACATGGTGCATTATCCTGCTGGAAGTAGCCATCAGAGGATGGGTACATGGTGGTCATAAAGGGATGGACATGGTCAGAAACAATGCTCAGGTAGGCCGTGGCATTTAAACGATGCCCAATTGGCACTAAGGGGCCTAAAGTGTGCCAAGAAAACATCCCCCACACCATTACACCACCACCACCAGCCTGCACAGTGGTAACAAGGCATGATGGATCCATGTTCTCATTCTGTTTACGCCAAATTCTGACTCTACCATCTGAATGTCTCAACAGAAATCGAGACTCATCAGACCAGGCAACATTTTTCCAGTCTTCAACTGTCCAATTTTGGTGAGCTCGTGCAAATTGTAGCCTCTTTTTCCTATTTGTAGTGGAGATGAGTGGTACCCGGTGGGGTCTTCTGCTGTTGTAGCCCATCCGCCTCAAGGTTGTGCGTGTTGTGGCTTCACAAATGCTTTGCTGCATACCTCGGTTGTAACGAGTGGTTATTTCAGTCAAAGTTGCTCTTCTATCAGCTTGAATCAGTCGGCCCATTCTCCTCTGACCTCTAGCATCAACAAGGCATTTTCGCCCACAGGACTGCCGCATACTGGATGTTTTTCACTTTTCACACCATTCTTTGTAAACTCTAGAAATGGTTGTGCGTGAAAATCCCAGTAACTGAGCAGATTGTGAAATACTCAGACTGGCCCGTCTGGCACCAACAACCATGCCACGCTCAAAATTGCTTAAATCACCTTTCTTTCCCATTCTGACATTCAGTTTGGAGTTCAGGAGATTGTCTTGACCAGGACCACACCCCTAAATGCATTGAAGCAACTGCCATGTGATTGGTTGATTAGATAATTGCATTAATGAGAAATTGAACAGGTGTTCCTAATAATCCTTTAGGTGAGTGTACATAGAACACGTGTTAACATTGACGAAGACGGACAAACACTGAGGGAGAATTGAAGACTTAAGTACACAGAGTAAATGAGGTAATTAACAAGGCACAGGTAAAAGACATGACTAATTAGACAGACTGTGGAAAACTAGGTCACAAGAACTTTAACAAAAAGTACAACAGAAACACAAGACAGAGCATACATGTAACAATGGTTAGTTAATAATAAGTTAATTATGATGTGCCCCCTCAAGTAAAGTCATAACAACATAATGCATTAACAAGCCATTAGTTGATGTTAGTGTATAGTTAGTTATTAATGAATTAAGTATGATGTGCCCCCTCAAGTAAAGTCATGACACAATGATGCACTTACAAATCATTAACTACAATATGAATAAACATATACACTAAGAGTGCAATCCTTATTCCTTTACACCCCTGGTACAAAAAAAAAAGATACAAATTATTTGTAGTTATTTTATTTTTATTTATATAATTAAACATGTGTGTACTTAAAAGAAAGCCCAAACATACCTGTAAAGGCACACATAAGACATGTTTACATGTAAAATAGGGCGTGTCCATAAGCTAATGCTAATCGAAGCATATACATTTAAACGGCAAAAAATACAGTTAATTACTGTACATAACTTACTGAAAAATCCCAATACAACACACATGCAAGCATGTCTTTAATTATTAATTCGGCTTACCAAAGTAGTCAACATTTATTAGATTAAAATGCCAGCATTACCGTAGGAACACAACTAACGTGCCAAGAGCACTGAGTGTGCCACTAATGAGTGTCCCACCAGAAACAAACCCTACATACTGTAGTCCCGGGAAGAAATGTAGCTATGACTAAACATAAATGAACTATAAAAAACAGAAAATGGTTTAGATCAAATTAAATATATTAGTGGTAGTTGTTAGTCTATTTTTCACGTTTGATTAGACGGATATGTGTAATTAACGGCTAAATAATCATGTGCCATTCCAATTATATGTCACAAAGCTGCAGATATAATAATATATATAATAATAATATATATATATATATATATAATATTACAGTTTAAATGATGACAGTATTAAATCACGTTCAGTTCAAATTCAGAGTACTTCATATTTATTCTTATGGAGCCTGATTGATTTAGTTTACCCCTAAATGTTAATTAATGCATTAACTATCAAACATGTAGGCTACTAACATGTAGTTAAGGCTGCTGTTATTCATGCATGAATCCTTATGACTCCTGTCGTAGTTAAGGATAGCTCTTCATTGGTTCATGATTAGTTCATATCTTCACTAATCATGAGTTCATGTTGAAGTAACTATTAATCCAGGTATTAGTACATGATTATTCATGTACTGTTATTGTAAAGTGTTACCGACAGCTACTTTCTCATCACAAACAGCAGTGCCCAATTCCTATTTTCTGCTCAAATAATAATTGAGAATAATTATAACATAAAATAAGGATGTACTTAAAATTGCATAAAATTCAGTCTGACTGTTCCCACTGAATTGACTTCACGATAATTTAGATAAACACCCAAAAATGCTTAATGGATAAACATCTGTAGAAGTGGTATTGGTACTTGTAAATTAATTGGCAATATGACACACAGGTTGGTCTTGTGCATAACTGAAATCTTATCTTTTACCTTCCCTTCTTCCTGACCGCCTACAGAAGATAACTACTATTACAGTTACGGTAATTCTCCTCTGTTTTGTCTGTGTATTATATATGAGTGCTGTATTTTGCTCAGCATGAATTCAAGACTTCCTTAAACATGTTTTTCCCCTAATTCTGCTAATTCTCTTACCAGTGCCTTATTGACAGAACATTGTGTGTTGCTGTGCCAGTGTTCGTTAACACTTGTTTTATCTGACTTGAGATAAAGACTTATCTCCTATGTAACAAGGATCAAAGTAGATTCAGTCTGCCTAGGCCGTTTCTCAGCTATATGTATTCAGAGTGCTCTGATTGGACTAGTCCAATATAGCCTATGTGTATTATCACAGGAAATGACAAATGACACATTATCTCTCACATTCTCTCACAAAAAAATGTGTAAGAAATGTGTCCCTTGTGTGCTCTAAGTGTAATCTTTCTTTAATTATGTGCATCTAAAATATATATATATATATATATATATATACAATATATTGCCAAAAGTTTTGGGACTTCTGCCTTTACATGCACATGAACTTTAATGATTTAAAGTTCTCCCATTCTTAATCCGTAGGGTTTAATATGGAGTTGGCCCACCCTTTGCAGCTATAACAGCTTCAACTCTTATGGGAATTTTTGACCATTCTTCTAGAAGCGCATTTGTGAGGTCAGGCACTGATGTTGGACGAGAAGGCCTGGCTCGCAGTCTCCGCTCTAATTCATCCCAAAGGTGTTCTATCTGGTTGAGGTCAGGACTCTGTGCAGGCCAGTCAAGTTCCTCCACACCAAACTCGCTCATCCATGTCTTTATGGACCTTGCTTTCTGCACTGGTGCGCAGTCATGTTGGAACAGGATGGGGCCATCCCCAAACTGTTCCCACAAAGTTGGGAGCATGAAATTGTCCAAAATGTCTTGGTATGCTGAAGCATTAAGAGTTCCTTTCACTGGAACTAAAGGGCCAAGCCCAACCCCAGTAAAACAACCCCACACCATAATCCCCCCTCCACCAAACTTTACACTTGGCACAATGCAGTCAGGCAAGTACTGTTCTCCTGGCAAACGCCAAACCCAGACTCGTCCATCGGATTGCCAGACAGAGAAACATGATTCGTCACTCCAGAGAACACGTCTCCACTGCTCTAGAGTCCAGTGGTGCAGCTTTACATCACTGCATCCGAAGCTTTGCATTGCACTTGGTGATGTAAGGCTTGAATGCAGCTGTTCGGCCATGGAAACCCATTCCATGAAGCTCTCTACGCACTGTTCTTGAGCTAATCTGAAGGCCACATGAAGTTTGGAGGTCTGTAGCTATTGACTCTGCAGAAAGTTGGCGACTTCTGCGCACTGTGCGCCTCAGCATGCGCTGAACCCGCTCTGTGATTTTACGTGGCCTACCACTTCGTGGCTGAGTTGCTGTTGTTCCCAATTGCTTCCACTTTGTTGACCGTTACCACTAACAGTTGACCGTGGAATATTTAGTAGTGAGGAAATTTCACGAATGGACTTATTGCACAGGTGGCAACTTATCACGGTACCACGCTTGAATTCACTGAGCTCCTGAGTGTGACCCATTCTTTCACAAATGTTTGTAGAAGCAGTCTGCATGCCTAGGTGCTTGATTTTATACACCTGTGGCCATGGAAGTGATTAGAAGACCTGAATTAAATTATTTAGAGGGGTGTCCCAATACTTTTGGCAATATAGTGTGCCATATAGGGGCGTTGATAATTGATTTTTTTCTTATGTTCTTATTTTCTTAATTTTTTTGATATAGGGTCCCCCTGGACCTCCTGGGCCAGTTGGACCAAAGGGAATTAAGGTAACCACATAATCTGTTTACAATATGTCAAGACAAAGGTCACAATGTGACTGCAATTCTTTTCAGTCCTTAGATAAATATTACTGCTTTTCACAGGGTGATCAGGGTGTTCCTGGACTTCCTGGACTGGATGGAGAAAGGGTAAGAGGACCAAAATGTTCTTATTTTCTATAGCTTTTTTTGTCTGTCAACTGACCCATATCTAAGCACAATGTCACTATATTTTTTATATAATCATTTATCACAATTAATGTAATTCACACATGTTGATAGGGTCACAAAGGTTCTAAAGGTGATATGGGAATCCCTGGAATATCAGGAGAAAAGGGATCAATGGGTCTTCCTGGCTTACAGGTAAAATGATCTGAGCGTGAGATTTGTTGATACTTGTGATATTAAATGTAAAATGTTTTAACATGAACAGGCCTAATGGCTTGTCACATTGTTTAAGTAAGTTAAGTCATGTCTCTGGTAATGTGCCCGCAGGGTGTGAATGGTCTGAAAGGAGACAAAGGAGACACTGGCCTGGCTGGCCCTCAGGGACCCTCTGTAAGTACAGCCAAAAATAGTGTCCAAAATGTGAATACATGCATGGTCTGCTGTCTACCTCAGTGACAGCTGTAGACAACTGGGACTAGTCTTGACAGTTTGCATGATGTCAATTCGCAGACTGAGAGTAAATGTTTTTTTTAATCAATTTACATGTATGATGCCAAATCACTTTACCTTATATTGGGCCTTACTGTAGTAGTGTAGTGCAGATTATTTAAACAGCTTCTCCATCTTTGTGCCCTGCTGTCCCTCATATCTTCTGTGTATATTTCAGTTATGCAATTTTTATCTTGCATTTTATCTCACATTAATAGATTATTGGGCCCCCTGGAGCACCTGGTCCACATGGACCACCTGGACCCATGGTGAGTTAAAGATGCTTTGCACAACAGAAATGGTATAAGGTGGTATAAGGTTTTTTTAAAGATAATCTATTTTTACCCCACTGGCATTTTTGCCGGTCAATCTGCACAAATTTAGTGAGTTTTATGCTTGAAGCAACAATTTGCCAGTCATAATATATTACATTTATTAAGTTTAACTTGATCTTGTTTTAGGGAATGTTTAGATGTCATTTATTTATTTATTATTTTAGCACTGGATGTTAAATAAGACTAGTCCCAAATGTTTAGATGTCATTTATTTATTTATTATTTTAGCACTGGATATATCCAAGTTGCCTATAAGCATCACAAAAAGTCTCTTTGCCCCTGTTCTCTATACATTCAGACAGTTATGAAAGTGTGCAGTTTATTGTCATGTTATTCCAGACCAGTCTCTGAGAGACTGTGTGGCCTTAAAACCTTCAAACTTAGTTCTTTTAAAAATTTAAACTGCTTCAAATTACAAGGTTTTTAAACTACTCCAGTGTGTGTGTGTGTGTGTGTGTGTGTGTGTGTGTGTGTGTGTGTGTGTGTGTGTGTGTGTGTGTGTGTGTGTACGTGTGTGTGTGTGTGTGTGTGTGTGTATGTGTGTGTTATTAATGCTGTGTTATGTCGCAGGGTCCTCATGGATTCCCTGGCCCAAAGGTACGTCATTAGCATATCTGCGCTATAGCTGATATCAGTGTCACAGCCATGCCTGGGTCTAAACTTTGTTGCTAATGAATTCATTGGTAACACTTTATTTTAGGGCTCAATACTTGCTATTAACTCTTATTAGCATGCATATTACTAGGATATTGGCTGTTTATTAGTACTTATAAAGCACACAATAATGCCTTATTCTGCATGAACTTAATCTACATCCCTTAATCCTACCCAATACCTAAACTTAAACGCTACAAAAACTACCTTATTAACTATTAATAAGCAGTAAATTAGAAGTTTATTGAGGCAAAAGTCGAAGTTAATAGTGAATGTGTTCCCCATCCCTTGTGAAAAAAAAGTGTGCTTAATTGTATTAAAAGTGTACTTTTTGTGTACTTCAAATCTTAAAAGTATACTTTTTAAAAAGTGCACTTGCAGATAATATGATATAATTAAAATTAAAGGCCACTTAAGTGTACTTAAAGAGAATACACTTTCATGACAATATTTCTAAACACACTTAAGTGCACTTTTTAAAAGTGCACTTTGTAATAATGTCTACTTACATTTTACTTAAACATATTTTAAATAATTATGATTTTATGTTTTAAATAAGTACACTTATTTTTATGTATTGACATATACTAAAGCACATGGAAAATAATGTATTTTAATTTTAAAAATTTGTCCAAAAATACATTTGTTAATGTATTTTAAATGTGTTTAATGTATACTGTGTGCATTAATGTATTTTTCTTCTAAACTTCCATACACTTGCTTATGCAGTATACTCCAGTACAACTTATTGTTGAAATTTTTATCACTAGCTCCTGCTCTATGAACTCAACTACAAGTGTCAGTTTTCTACATAATATTTGACATAAAGTGTCATTTATGAGAGGAGTAGCCTACTGTAGCTATTTGTACTTAATGTAATAGTAATGTACTGTACTTTACATCTGTGTACAGAATACTTTCAGTATCAATATGTTGTTCTACGCCGATTAAACACACATTTTAATTGCATTAATTGCAAGCAAAAGTTTAACAAATCTAAACAAAATTAATTTGTCCTAATTTTGGTGCTAAATATAAAATTGCTTTTTTTTTTTTTTAAATTAAAAAGTGGTTTACTGAACAAATTGTGATTGTCCTTAAATGAATTCAATTATAACTAAAAGCTTCTTAAAGACATAAAAATTTTCTCTGCTAATGCTGTAAAGTGTAAATAGGGAGCCCTTACTTGCACTTGCATTGTATGCAAACATGTAAACTTCACATAAGGCAGTTTTTTGCATTAACTTCTAAATCTAATTATAAAATTAAGTTTTTACTCCAATTCGTTGTTAAAATATAATCATTTATACACAGTGGCTGTCATTTTCATGACAGATTTATTTAAACATACATTAAATAATCAAGACATCACTAAAAGGTTAAGTAAAATATAATGAATATATAGGCTAATGTAGTGCATATATTTAGCGAAAGAGTTCATTTCTCTAGTGAACTAACCAGCTGTGGACACTGAATGACTTCTGAGGTAAATGTAATGCTATGTGACATTGTTCTCAAGCTGTTTTATTGACGTATTTCCACCGTTGAAACACTGATTGAACGATTACACGACATATGATACGTTTCAGTAAGTTGTAATGTATCCATACCTTCAGATGTTGATTCATGTTTATTCTTTGACTATGAAGAGATGATCTCGTGCGCCGCGCTGCCGCTTAAACTGACGTGCCTATACAGTGATCTGTCACGTCACATTAAAGAGCGTCAAAACGGCATTTATAGCTTGAATTTCGTGATAAAATGGACAGAATACTTAATATGTTCGTGTGGGAACTCGGATTTAAGTATGTTCCTCGCGTAAAACAAGCCTACCGTTAACTGTTAAAGACTGCATTCGGAACCGTTCGGTACACACGTGCACCGTACCGGAAGTCCTGTACCGAAACGGTTCGGTACGAATACGTGTTCCGTTACACCCCTAATTATTAAATGTTGAAATTAACATTAACTAAGATTAATAAATGTTTAAAGTATTATTCATCATGTTAACTAATTAAACATTATTGTAAAGCGTTACCCAAAGTTTTGAATCTTAGTGTTGTACATGGAATGATACTTTTCTTTACATTTTGTTTGTATTAATTGATGTGTTGTGTGTGTGAGGTACTGTGTGTTTGCTTCTGAGATTGTGTGTGTACTGGTAATCCCTACATTATGGGGACCAATTGACCTCACAAGTATAGTAATACCAGTAGATTTTGACCTTGTGGGGACATTTTTAAGGTCCCCATGAGCAAGCAATCTTATAAATCATACAGAATGATGTTTTCTGAAAATGTAAAAATGCAGAATGTTTTCTGTGATGGGTAGATTTAGGTACCTTTGTATATGAGGGAGATTGTGCATATAAGCCTCATTGTCCTCCATACTCTTTCTAAATGAATTTGTGTTTGTGTAAATTGTTTCTTGGGTTTTTCTTGTGCATCAACAAAAAGGTTTTTGTGTATTTGTTTTACGGATTGTTTTGTCAATAATGTAAAGGGTTTGAATTTGCATTTGTTTATTATACTAAATTGCAGCATTATTAGAAAAATGTAATTACGAATGTATTTAATTATATAATAGTGTACATGTAAATTACGTTAAAGTATATTTTAGTTCACATTAATTGCTTATTAATTGCTTGTCAGTACATTCAGAAGTACACTTTTACCATATTTCAAAGTACATATAAAAATATACTAAAGTCCCACTTAAGTGGTTCAAAAAAATTACTCAAAAGTTCAACTAATTGCATTTAAGATGAACTTAATCTGTGATACATTTGAAATTAATTACAAATAAAATGCATTCAAGCGGCGAAAATATTACATTTAATTCACACTAAAGTGTATTTTTAGCTGACATTAAAGTATATTTTAGTTCACATTAATTGCTTGTCAGTACATTGAGCAGTGCAGTTTAACTATATTTTGAAGACATTAGAAGCAATTATGAAAGTACATATAAAGTTGTATTAAAGTCCCACTTAAGTTGTTCAAAAAAATCACTCTTAATTTCCACTAATTGCATTTAATATGAACTTAATCTATGATACATTTGAAATCAATTACATTTAATATGTATTAAATGCGTCAAAAACATTACATTTAATTCACATTTAAGTGTATTGTTAACTGACATTAAAGTATATTTTAGTTCACATTAATTGCTTGTCAGTACATTGAGCAGTGCACTTTAATTCAATTTTAAAGACACTAGAAGCAATTATGAAAGTAAATATAAAGTTGTATTAAAGTCCCACTTAAGTTGTTCCAAAAAATCACTCTTAATTGCAATTTATTGCATTTTATTTCAACTTAATATGTGATACATTTTGAAATCAATAACACTTAATGTGCATTCAGTGCGCCGAAAACCTTGCATTTAATTCACACTTAAGTGTATACTTTTAAAGTATATTATTTGTGTAATAAGTACACTTTATAAAAGTACACTAAAGTGCACTTTTTTTCACAAGGGATATTAAAGTGTTACCAATTCATTTCAAGTTAATGCCTTTCTGAATTACCAACTTTCCTTGTGGAATACTGACATTTTCTGCAAACTTGGCATGAATTGTTCAGAGAGCAAATCACCTTCTGTCAAAGATGAAAGTAATTACTTGAACAGTGTTAGTTTGGAAATATGGAATATTATGAGACTTGCAGCAGGTCTTCCTCATCACTTTGACTTTAACTCCCACTGGGTGTTCCTGTCTCAAAATGTTTTAGTCCCTGTAGTCATCCAAGTCTTTGTAGACTATCAGGTGCAATTTATTCAGGAGGATTTCAATCTGTGCTATTTGTCAAGAAATCAAAAGACAAGATGCTTCTGAGTAAATGTTACTCAGCATTCCCTAAACTGTCGTCTGTACTCGTCTATTTAGGGGGAACCAGGGTTGCACGGTCTCAAGGGACTGCGAGGGGAGACTGGGTATAAGGGTGACAGAGGACCCCTGGGTCTCCCTGTAAGTACACGACAGCCATGCATCCTTGGATCTTAGTACCTAATCACCACTTATTTTGACTCAACATCTTCTAATCTTTACCACATTCCCCACTGTGCATTTGTTTGCTGTTATAAACGTATGTTTTCATTGTCGTGACTTGTGCAGACAACCAAGCCTGATTTGCTGCCCCATAAACTTTGTGTGTTAGTTAAACGTCTATTTGTTTATCTTTGTTAACAGCTGTTAAGTTTTTTTTGTCCAGTTCACTCATCGTGTACTAATCGCACTTTTCAAACCCCCATTCATACTTCCATAAATGCACAGGGAGCATCTGGCTTGGATGGCAAGCCGGGACCTAGGGTGAGTCTCAAGCCATGTTTCACCCCCCCAACACCATCCTACATCTTAAAAAAATTCTAAAATGGGTCGTGTGACACATTTATGGTGATCGGGGAATGTGGTTAGAATTATTATTGGTAATGTTTCATCAATGTTCAGCTCTATGTGACAGTGAAAGATTAAACAACAAGAGTTACTCTGTCTTTCTGCTGACAAGATTGACATTAACACAGATTTAACACTCACTCATCCATTAACATTCCATTTATTATTTATGCTCATTCATGTATTTATTTTGGGATTTGCATGATTATTTGCTTAAGATAAAGTCTGAGAAAAAGATAAACATGAAGAGCTGATTGGTCAAACTTGTGGCAGTCTGCTTTTCTGAACTGTGTTGATATGCAAGTTTTTTTTTTATAAAAGCAGATGCAAAATCTCATACACTCTCTTATTTATAGGGTATGGATGGACCAATCGGGGCTCCTGGTCCAGCAGGTCCAAAGGGAGATAGAGTACGTTTTTATTTTATTTTATTTTATTTTATTTTATTTTATTTTATTTTATTTATTTATTTATTTATTTATTTATTTATTTATTTATTTATTCATTTTTTTGTATTTAATTTTGTTTTATTTCAAATTATTTTATTTTATTTAGGTTTTTAATGTTTGTTGCTGTTTTTTGCTGTCTTAGCTGGATAATTGTGTGTAATTACACAAATCAGGATGGAAACTATTATACTACTATACACTAGATTTGTTTATATAAAAGGTGCTGTTCAATGTACCTGTCACAGGGTGAGAAGGGTGATGTTGGTGATCCTGGACCCAGAGGGCCATATGGGTTACCTGTAAGTACTCAAATAATTATTTGGCAATTCAATAATGATACATTATTCACTATTTTAGTTCCAGAGAATATTATTCAATTTTTGTTTCTTTTTCTTTCTTGTTTTTTGAAGGGAGCTGCTGGAACACCTGGAATGGATGTGAGTTGTCGATCTTAATGTTCTGCTTATGTGCTGACTCTTGTCGTTTGTTTCCTGGGTTGCTTCCTGCTACTGTTCTGCCCTCTAGTACCCCTGAACCGATGAGCCTCCAAACATTTGTAATTACTTGAAGTTGTATTTTTGCAGGGGTTACCAGGCTTAAAGGGAGACAAGGGCGACGTGGGGGAAAGAGGAGAAAAGGTGATTGTGACATAGATGTTGTGAAACAGGGAATGAACCTTTCGCTCTCTTTATTGATTAGATCTGATGTCAATGGACATTTACAAAGCAGCTCAGGCACAGAGGCCTTCATATAGACATAATGTGGGCCATGGAGTTGGAGATCAGTGTTAAGATCTTTCTGCTACAATAGGAAAATAGCAATATTTATAGTTGCAGGAAAAAGTATATTATGAACTCTATGACTTTCTGCATAAATGATCATTAATCACATAATTTAATCTGATCTTCAGCTAAGACAAAGCAAAAGACAAACATGGTTTACGTGTAAAAATATTAAATATAAGGGTGCACACACTTTTCCCTCCCTACACTGTCAATGTTTACTTGGAGTGTGTAACGGTACACATGTGTACCGAAAATTTTACAGGTACAGGTCTTTCGGTTTAGTACGCATGTGTACCGTACAAATACAGTGTTGTTTTAACCACTGCATGTGCGGAACATAATTTCAAATCCTTAGGATGGGACAATATCGTTTATATCAATCTGGTTTGAGTGATTTTCTGAACCATATATTTCCATAATTTCCATACTATTTATGAAGTAGACATCCTATTCAGAAGTAATATGGACAGCTTGGCAGTATTTGATTTAAATTCAACCTCTAACAAAGACATAAAAGACATGCGGAAAGAACACAGATGTGTGTTATAGCTCGCTGCCACATCACAAATGGAGAATCAATCATTTTTTAGGTCATTTTCAGACCTTTTTTCCCCAAAAAAATAGAATGGATGTTGTCTTTTGAACTCTTGGCATAAAAAAAACCCTGAGGTTTCTACCAATATATCATGATTTTTTTATGTTCATCGCTATTTCAAAATAAAGGCCTGAACATGTCTGAAAATATATGCAAATTAATAAATTACTGTTCCTGTGTCATTTGTATCGAAAATCAGACAAATATTAAACCAAATATGAAAACTAGAGATTGTAAGCTTTCAAATTATAGTTTGTCAATATTACTTTAGGCTTAGACTAAGATATTATTGTTTGTATAATGTATAATGGCAAATGTCCCACTGGTGGGACAGTGACAGCAGCAGTCATAACTTTTATGTTAGACAATACTCAATACTGACAATACTGAGTTTATAATTGATGTCACACAAAATGGTGTTTTATTTCCTTTGCCAACTAAACTTCCAAAGTCAGCCACTTGATTTTTATTACTAAATGAATCAGGGCCCTATTTTAACGATCTAAGCGCATGGTCTAAAGCGCACGGCGCAAGTGCACTTAGGGCGTGTCCGAATCCACTTTTGCTAATTTAACGACTGGAAAAATGGTTGGCGCATGGTCTAAAAGGGTTGTCCCTATTCTCTTAATGAGTAATGGTGTGTTTTGGGCATAACGTGCAATAAACCAATCAGAGTCTCATCTCCCATTCCCTTTAAAAGCCAGTTGCTCTTGCATCATGGCGGATTCGCTATTTTCATGGCGGAATATAGACACCCTCAACATGACGAGTCAGTTTAAATACATGTGTGTATTGCCACGATTGGTTAAATAAGTAGCCAAATTCATTTGTCATTATTGTAAATAGGTAATTCTGATACATGCAATGACTATCGATTATGACATGTAGGCATTTATATCTTTATGTACACAATAATAATCTTTTACAGTGTAATCCTTTTATTTTTAATATTTGGCATGTTTGTGTGCTGCTGCGCATCCCTGTGTGTGTAATAAGCAGAGTGCGTCCCACGCGTTGTGCACCCGCCTATAGGCGCATATTACTTATGCCTTACTTATTACATATTATGCCTTTAAATAACACAAAAAATACTGCACTATTGACTTTAGACCAGGTTGTTGTTGGTCAATGGCGCAGTCTATTTTTTAGTTGCCTCAAAATAGCAACGCGCCAACAATGCGCCTGAGCACACCTCGTTTTCAGACCAGCACACCCCAGTTGCTATTTAAGCAACGTGGCGCAGTACGTAAAAATGATAACTGTGTCAGGCTGAAACTAGCAAAAAACACTTGCCTCGGGTGTATGATAGTGCCCTCAGTGTTTTGAACGAATCGGTTGAATAAACTGCTTATTCATTAACACAGTGACTTGCTGCCACCTACTTGCGATATTACTTCATAATCCAAATATTGCTTCATTTTGACAATTTCATATTTCTGTATTCAAAATTATGTTTAAAATATTAATCTCATTACATTACCCTTATGAAAAACAAGTTTATTCAAGTGTGCTATTAGTATACTTCTTTTAAACTAAAAATAAGAAAGTATACTTTCAGTCTACTTTTTATGTACTTCTCAGAAATATACTTTATGTACTTCTCAGAAATATACTTAAAATTGCACTTCAAGTATACTCGCCTTATACTGACAGAAAAGTCTTTTGATCAAGATATAAAAATAAAAATTCTGTCATTAATTACTCACCCTCATGTCGTTCCAAACCTGTAAGAACTTTGTTCATCTTCGGAACACAAATGAAGACATTTTGGATGTAATCCGAAAGCTTTCTGACCCTGCAACATTATAACCACTTTCAAGGCCCAGAAAGGTAGTAAAGACATAATTAAAATAGTCCATATGACTACAGTGGTTCAACCTTAATGTTATGAAGTGACGAGAATACTTTTTGTGCACAAAAAACAAAAATAACGACTTTATTCTTCTCTTCCGTGTCAAACTCTGACAATGTTCACATGAGCACCACGATGCATACGTGTGGTGCTGACGCAGGAGCCAGCCAATAGTGAGCCAGCGTACTGATGTAGAACCTGTCAGTACACCTTGCACTTTACAACGTGAACAGCGTCAAAAGACTGACGTGGAATAGAAGAAATAGTTGAATAAAGGTTTTTTTTTTTTTTTTTTTTTTGCGCACAAAAAGTATGCATGTAGTAAAATGGCATTTTTTTCAGTAAACTGTTTGTCTATTGTTGTGGCTTACATCAGCTCAAAATTGCCAAATTATGTAAAAGTTCAGGTAAAGCCAAAAGGTTCACATATGTTTTCCTGTAGCTGTATTTGTTTAAGTATTTGTATGTCATCATTCAGAGTTTCATTACTATCATGGCATTTTACCATCCCATAATCATAAAAGTTGAAAAAAGTCATTCTTTGTTTAATTTATTGTCAAGTGAAGATATTTATTATTTCTTACTCCAGCAAGAAATACAGAGCAAGTCCATTGACAACAGGCTCTTGCTTTTGAAATGGCTCTGTATTCTGCCTTCTTCTCTTGCATGATTCATGATTTCACCTGCCTGTTTCATAGACTGAGACTGTGCTGTGTTCAGTCTTTAACGTGATGGAACGTGCCAGTGCAATATGTAATATGCAGGAAATCCAGACCCCATTTTCTAAATGTCTAAAAAGATGTATTAACATGTCTAAATGTACCATTATTTAATTAAATATATAATATAATATAATATAATATAATATAATATAATATAATATAATATAATAGGTTCCTTTTTATGGATTCACTCTATGCTGCATCTGAAGCCCATATAGAAACATAAGGAAGTGTTTGCACCATTACTACTCAGATTTCTTATTCTTCAGGAAGCGATTTATCTAGTATGTGATAAAAGTTTTCGTTTTCGTTATTATTATTATTAGGGGTCCAAGCACATACTTTTTCGAACTCGCCCTAGAAAGTTTATCCAATTTTCACCAAAATTAGCTTGGATCATCTGCAGGTCATGCTGGGAAAAAGTTATTAAAAGTTTTTTGATAGACCAAACTGTTCTTGAATAATGCGGCAACATATTTGACGAAGAGCACTCAAAATGGATGCGAGGCTATACCTCTGCAATGCTTTAGGTATTGAGACTAATCTTGGTATGTGTCATCACAAACATGACCTGAGGCTATCTGCACACCGCCACCTACTGGAAAATGGCTATTTTTGCTTATAACTTCTGAACGGTTTGCCCAAAAATGATAAAACTCTCTTTTGATTCAGTGCAGCATACCTATTATATAGTTTGTTGTAAAATGCTATATTTTACGAATGCATTAGAATATCATTACTGAACACGGTATGTGTCATCGGCACCATTTTCACCAAAATGGTTTCATTGTGAAACCATTCTGGCAAAAAGTTAAAAGATTTTTGATTGATGGCATGATTCAAGCTGATTCTGAGGCTGTAACTCTTTAACGCTTTGGCATGTTGACACAAATATCGGTATGTGTTACCTCACACTGACCACACCATATCAATTTAGTAACAGTGACACCTATTGGTCAAAAGTAATAAGCAATTAAATCAAGTCACCTTTATTTATAGCACTTTATACAATACAGATTGTTTCAAAGCAGATTTACTGTGATAAACAGGAAAATAATGATTCAGTGATGCAAACAGAATTCAATTCTGCTGCAAAGTTAACAGGCATTATCCAGTTGAAATCAGTGCAGTGTTGATATAGTTTGGTTCAATAACTGTGTAAAGATAATCAATTCTAGAAAGAGTTCAATTCATCTATAAAGTGATGCCATCATCCAGCTCAGTTCAGTTCTCATCCAGTAGTATCAGTCAATAATATTGCAATATATTAAGTGTCCCCAACTAAGCAAGCTAAAAGGCGACAGTGGCAAGGAACCTAAACTCTATCGGTGACAGAAATGGAGAAAAAACCTTGGGAGAAACCCAAGGTCTTTGCTGAGGATCTGTGTTGATGGCTGTTATTATTATTATTATTGTTATTATTATTATTATTATTATTATTATTTGCCACACGTCATTCCCAGACACTCACGAGGGAAAATTATCAAAATAATTTTGATCCGTCAAAGCGTTGCAAAGATAGGCTTTAAATGAATTAATTGGTCAGGAAACATACATTTTTACGAGTTGACCCAAATCTGCTAAGCAATGTCCAATCATAATGAAACTTGACACCATAGAAACTGAAAAACCACTATAACTCTGCAACCGTATGATCCATGAAATTGAAGCACTTGTATGCTTGCTTCTTTGGTGGACATCCTAACATATCCTCTAATATGACTCAAGATAATTAAAAAAAAAACATGGCTGCCAGCACACAATCAAATTTCAGTGGCTAATAACATAAAATCTGATATATGTATATGTACCGCAATTTGTAAAAAAAAAAAAAAAAAAAAAAAAAAAAAAAGCGGCCACAGGGTGGCGCTATAATAAGCTATTTTAAATTTTAGCTAATAAATCTACAACTGTGTAAATCCTTGCTTTAAGCCCGCTCAAGAATAAGTCTAATTGTTTATGATTATCTATAAACTTTCATTTATGGGTGTAGAAATGCCCATTTGCGCAAATTGTTCTTTTTCTACAGTGTCTAAACGTAACACAATTGATACACATAGTCAACAGGATATTCTGAATAAACACGAGAGTTTCGTGAATTTCTGATGCTCGGGGTGCTAACAGCAATTTTTAAAATATCATCAATGGGAATTAGACAATACCAACACGATCTCATGGAAGTGCATATCTATAGCACGAATTGTATTTATCATGCAATTTATACACAAAAATGAGTTTTTGCGTGCATAAGATACGCACTGTAAACCCCTTGGGTAGGATTAGTGGTGTGGGTTACGTGCATATTACACGCCATAAAGTGAGTATCTTATGCACGTGAAAACTGTGTATCATATGCACGCATAAATACAATTCGTGCTATAGATACGCTCTTTCATAAGATCGGGCTAACAATACCAATGTTGTCCACCAGAGGGAACCACATAATAACAATCCCCTTTAGGTCTCATAGTATAAATTATGTGTAAATGGTTCAATAGATTAACAATGCATAAAACTTATTATAGTTTCATGAAATTTAATTAAAAGTAAATTAATTTAATTTAAGTCTAAAATCTAAAAGTCTTATCAGTTTGCAAAGAAATCTGTGATCTCCAAAGTTGCCAGACATGACTGGATGTATTGCTGTCCAATTAAAATAAAGAGATAATATTATTTGTCTATTGTAATATAGTACATAATACTTCCATACAGAGAGACTTAAAGACATGGCCATTGTATAACTGTATCGTCGTTTGAGCTTGGACCCTGATAATTGCTACTTGCGGCTATATTTCCAGCTTGTTTTTTTTCTAGAAAACTGCATGACCATTTCATTGTGTTTGTTTTTGGTATTTAATCAAATCTAGATTCATTTTTCTTTATTTTCATCATTTCAAATTTAAAATGAATGTAATCTCTTAGAAAATCTAACGGGTTGAGCTGTTTGTGTATAATGTTTAATCCATGCATAATGTTTAATTTAGTGACATAACCAAGAAGCAACAAATGTTGGAGGGAACTGACTTTTCTGTGTTTGTCACAACATGATACAGTTTCTTTTGCCTGTGTGGTTTGTTGGGCGGTGAGCTGTTGTGGGGTATTTCCCTGCTTCTCTTTCTCTTCCCTTGTGCCCTGTAAGACTGCTGTCAATCCTGTTCCCTTCATCTGTAATTGACCGACTCTCATCCCACTTCCTCCTGTCTGGTATTACCATCTAACTTTTCCTTTCCCTTAAAGCCTCCTTCACAAGCTTCCCTTCCTGTTTGAATATGTAGTTAGTGTACATTTCATTCAGTTATGCATTGAATTCTTTATAATGTGACAGTTTAGGAAATAAGACTGATTATTATCAAAATATATTGTGTTTCAGTAGTTACTGTAAAGGTGCTCAGAGTTTTTTTTCTTCATTAAATAAAGAAATTAATAGTACCGTTGAAATTTTTTTAATTTATGTACATAAAGGCGGTCTCTTGCCCCCCTCTCAATAGATAGATAGATAGATAGATAGATTACTTGGAGCAGGTCGCCTTTTGAGATGTATGACATATTTGACACCTATACTTAAAATTAAGTGAATCACGACTTAAATAAATTAAATAAATGAATATTTACAATTTGCATTATGCTGTATCCATGCCACTAATTTTCAACTAAGTTTCAACTCCAAGACTACCATAACATAAACAAAAAATACTAAGTGCGGCTTTAAATACAGTGGGGAGAACAAGTTTTTGATACACTGCCGATTTTGCAGGTTTGCCTACTTACAAAGCATGTAGAAGTCTGTAATTTTTATCATAGGTACTCTTCAACTGTGAGTGATGGAATCTAAAACAAAAATCCAGAAAATCACATTGTATGATTTTTAAGTAATTAATTTGCATTTTATTGCATGACATAAGTATTTGATACATCAGAAAAGCAGAACTTAATATTTGGTACAGAAACCTTTGTTTGCAATTACAGAGATCATACGTTTCCTGTAGTTCTTGACCAGGTTTGCACACACTGCAGCAGGGATTTTGGCCCACTCCTCCATACAGACCTTCTCCAGATCCTTCAGGTTTCGGGGCTGTCGCTGGGCAATACGGACTTTCAGCTCCTTACAAAGATTTTCTATTGGGTTCAGGTCTGGAGACTGGCTAGGCCACTCCAGGACCTTGAGATGCTTCTTACGGAGCCACTCCTTAGTTGCCCTGGCTGTGTGTTTCGGGTCGTTGTCATGCTGGAAGACCCAGCCACGACCCATCTTCAATGCTCTTACTGAGGGAAGGAGGTTGTTGGCCAAGATCTCACGATACATGGCCCCATCCATCCTCCCCTCAATACGGTGCAGTCGTCCTGTCCCCTTTGCAGAAAAGCATCCCCAAAGAATGATGTTTCCACCTCCATGCTTCACGGTTGGGATGGTGTTCTTGGGGTTGTACTCATCCTTCTTCTTCCTCCAAACACGTCGAGTGGAGTTTAGACCAAAAAGCTCTATTTTTGTCTCATCAGACCACATGACCTTCTCCCATTCCTCCTCTGGATCATCCAGATGGTCACTGGCAAACTTCAGACAGGCCTGGACATGCGCTGGCTTGAGCAGGGGGACCTTGCGTGCGCTGCAGGATTTTAATCCATGACGGCGTAGTGTGTTACTAATGGTTTTCTTTGAGACTGTGGTCCCAGCTCTCTTCAGGTCATTGACCAGGTCCTGCCGTGTAGTTCTGACCTGATCCCTCACCTTCCTCATGACCATTGATGCCCCATGAGGTGAGATCTTGCATGGTGCCCCAGACCGAGGGAGATTGACCGTCATCTTGAACTTCTTCCATTTTCTAATAGTTGCGCCAACAGTTGTTGCCTTCTCACCAAGCTGCTTGCCTATTGTCCTGTAGCCCATCCCAGCCTTGTGCAGGTCTACAATTTTATCCCTGATGTCCTTACACAGCTCTCTGGTCTTGGCCATTGTGGAGAGGTTGGAGTCTGTTTGATTGAGTGTGTGGACAGGTGTCTTTTATACAGGTAACGAGTTCAAACAGGTGCAGTTAATACAGGTAATGAGTGGAGAACAGGAGGGCTTCTTAAAGAAAAACTAACAGGTCTGTGAGAGCCGGAATTCTTACTGGTTGGTAGGTGATCAAATACTTATGTCATGCAATAAAATGCAAATTAATTATTTAAAAATCATACAATGTGATTTTCTGGATTTTTAGATTCCGTCTCTCACAGTTGAAGTGTACCTATGATAAAAATTACAGACCTCTACATGCTTTGTAAGTGGGCAAACCTGTAAAATCGGCAGTGTATCAAATACTTGTTCTCCCCACTGTACATAGTTTAATAAAAAAATAAATAAAAAAACACACACACACAAAATACTGGTCCCAAAACACTGTACACATTTTAAAATACTTTACGAACTCTGATCAGACATATTCTTCAGCTGACCAAACTATTGTGTCCACAGGGGGAGAAGGGAAAGAAGGGCAAAAAGGGGCCTAAGGGGGAGAAAGGAGAACAGGGTGCCCCTGGATTAGATGCACCCTGCCCACTGGTATGTCCCAGCTGAGAGCTGGAAAACTGCCCCTGACAGCGGACCCCTAAGGGAAGAGTTGTCCCGTGGTCAAAGTGGCAACCCACCTCATCCTTGATATCTGAAATATATATATTGTTTTGCTAAAACAAATACTTTTGTGGGGGGGAGGGGGGATTCCTACATTTTGCAAACCATGCAAGTTGCTTTCTAGGACAAACGCCTGGACAAATTGGTCTCTTAAAACATTATTCATATCAAGGAAAGGTGGTTAACATGATTACCAAAAATCCACTGGGCCACTCCTCTCTGCCCTATGCCGTGCCCTCTCAACGGGTGGACGGAAGGGTGCCTGCAGCCTCTATCCTAGTAACACTGCTAGTTCCGTTTCTATGACACAGGGTTTCCGGGGCTTTAAGGGTGAAAAGGGCGAGCCAGGTCAACCTGGCCTGGATGGGCTGGATGCCCCGTGCCAATTGGTACAGTATCCTGTTTTCCTACCTCTCATGTGCATGATGCCAGCTCTGCATCCACACCGCTGAGCACCTCTCATCCATGCTTTTGGCAAAGAAGCTTTAACTTTAACCTCCATGCATGGCTTATAAATAGTGGAGCAGAGCTTACAGTATCTCATTGCCTTTTCACCTTTAACACATGTACTGCATGCCTGCTGTCTACAGGTAAAGACATTTTAACATGTTTTTCCTAACTGTATATTAGCATCAGTAGCACTCATTTATTCCCAATAGTTTAATTCACCCTTACTTAAAACTGCATTCACCAATATCGCACCAATATCATCATTTTAGTGATTTTCTCACCTGCTGCTTTAAATCTTGTTCTTGTTTCCCTAAGTTAAATAATTGAATAAAAAAAGGTCCATACTCTTTCTGATTATTGAATAGTGTTTGCTCTCCTAAGATGAAATAACCAGTCCTAATTAACCTTAGATCCCCTAAATAATCCATTTTGTGCCAAACCATTCCTGAGAGGTTATTTAGTTGTGTCAGCATGAGTCTCTCCCCTCCAGCCTTTAACCCTTTCCTGTTCCCTCTCATATATCTGTTCCAATTGGGCACTCAATCCTACTGAAGAAGAAAAAATGAGTCTTCAATTCATATCCTGAATTGTTTATGTTTAATGACTTCAGATAATACATTTGACAGTCATTTTCAAATCTGAATAAATGTGTTATTAAAAGGAAGGTAAACATTTAAAGCATGCTTTATATATACAGTATATGTGCAATATATGAGCCCTACTTAATTTTAATAAAATTATTGTTGATAATTTGCATGAATAGTTAAGTTTGACTTTTTCTTATGCATATGTACAATGTTTGATCAAAGACTAAGTGTTTGTAGTGTCAGTACCACATTTGACTATTCATTGCCAATTCAGAATTGCTTTATTTTTTTAATCAGCTAGCCTGCTTCTCATTACCATGTCTGGTTTAATTCAGCATAAATGAATATATGAAAGTGGTTTGTTTGTTTGTTTGTTTATTTATTTATTGTATAATTTTGTCTTTGCATGCACCATTGACTGGTACAATCACAGCCTCACAAAATACATGAGTTAACACATGGTTATGGTTAGCCATTTTGGGGTTTCAGTTTAGTTAAACATAATACCTGAAAAGTCTGTTTATACTTCAATATACTGATTTATTAAGGAGATGAAAAGAAAAACAAGAATTATTAACATATATACTGTCACTGCATATTTCCTGTTTCTTTTCTCCACTACAGGGTCCAGATGGACTTCCAATGCCAGGCTGTTGGCAGAAGGTAAGTTTAAGATGATCCTCAAAAATCCTATAGATATTTTGTAAAGTGTGGTTAAATGTTAAGGATAAAGAGCTTTCCACAGCTCCGTTGACATAATAACAGAGGCGGACAGTAGTGAAGTCAAAATTTTTACTCTGCTTAAGTACATTTTTCAAGCGTCTGTACTTTATCAGAGAGTTTTTCTTTGGAAAACTTTTACTTCACAACATTCCAAAGTATGATGTCATACTTTTTACTGCACTACATTTCATATTGAATTTCATTTAATACTTAAAGGGATAGTTCACCCAAAAATGAAAATTTGCCTATGATTTACTCACCCATAAGTCATCCTAGGTGTATATGACATTTTTCTTTCAGACGAATACAATCAGAGTTATATAAAAAAATGTCCTGGCTCTTCCAAGCTTTATAATGGCAGTGAATGGCTGTTTCTGTTTTGAAGTCCATAAAAGTGCATCTATCCATCATAAAAGTGTTCCACACAGCTCTGGGGGGTTAATAAAGGCCTTCTGAAGCGAAGCGATGCGTTTGTGTAAGAAAAATATCCATATTTAAAACTTTACAAACTGTAATCTCTAACTTCCGCTAACTGTCGTACGCACGTTCACGAGATATTGGCGTTCCAGCGTATGACGTAGGACACGTAGCGGAAGTTAGAGATTACAGTTTGTAAAGTTTTAAATATGGATATTTTTCTTACACAAATGCATCGCTTCGCTTCAGAAGGCCTTTATTAACCCCCCGGAGCCATGTGGAGCACTTTTATGATGGATACATGCACTTTTATGGACTTCAAAACAGAAACAGCCATTCACTGCTATTATAAAGCTTGGAAGAGCCAGGACATTTTTAATATAACTCTGATTGTATTCGTCTGAAAGAAGAATGTCATATACACCTAGGATGACTTGAGGGTGAGTAAATCATGGGCTAATTTTAATTTTTGGGTGAACTATCCCTTTAATTACATTAGAAATCTACTTTCTTACTTTTACTCAAGTAAAAGTAATTCAAAGTTTTACTTGAGTACAAGTAAGAAAGTACTACATTTTTAATGTACTTTAGTATTAAAGTAAAAAAAACAACAACTTTTATTTATGAAATGTCGTGCAGTAAATAGTACAAAATTATGCTTTGGAATGTAGTGAAGTAAAAGTTTTCCAAAAAAAAAAACACTGATAAAGTACAGATACTTGAAAATACTTGAATAAAGTAAAAATACTTCACTACTGTCAGGTGGACAGAGGTGCTGCATAATAACAGCATGAAGTTTAAGTTATTCATTCATATATAAGCCAGTAACTCACATCCAATGGCCTTTAAAACTGTCTTTACCTTTTCTCCATATATTAAAACATTCACGTCTTTGTGTTTTCTTTTCAGTGATCAGTCTAACACAAAACGCATGGAGTTTGTAAATAAAGCTTCACTTTTTTGTATTTATACTTTTTTTTTTAATTCCTGAAACGATTAAGTGAAAAAAATATAAAGATTTATGTGTGTATACATAAAAAAAAACAAGTCATGAAGCTCACATGTAGCTGCTCCTGTCACTTCCGTGTGCTCATGGCAATGTGTGTTATATTCACATCAGCACTGTGGAATTTAGAGACTTGACCAGCAAGAAGCTCTTATTCACGAGGGCGCGCTTGCCCGGCTTTGCTAACCAAGAATGAGAGTGGATACCAAAACTGACTAACAGGGTAAACCGAAAAGGAGGAGGAAGAGGAAGCGACTAAGGGATCGGCTTTGGCTCTTAAACAAGATCTTGGTGTGTTTGCCGTTTTATCTCCACACCATCCATACTACCAGCTTAAATGACTAAAGACTCTATCCATACACCCCGAACCAAGCATGATTCCAACTTGAAGTATGTATACATATCACTTTGTGGTGTGGTCAAAGTGTATGGCTTCTGCAAATCACTAACTGTGTGTCTTTCAGCAAATCAAAAAGATGTGTTTCTCTAGAGGGGCTTCATTTTTCTTTTGTTTTCACCTTATAAAGGGTGTCACGCCTTGGCTGGTGGCTTGAGAAAGTCAGAAAAGCGTGATTGCTGGATTTCTTAATTGCAAAGAGGTCAGTTTGGCATCTTGTCCTCCTGTGCCTCGACGTTGCCCTGCCTTGTAGTGAGAGTGACAACTCACAAATTCGAATTATGGAAAGAGCAGGACACAAGATGCATCCACCATCTGCGGCTGCTCCAAAGTAAGCCAGGCAGCTGAAACTCAATAATCCTTGAAATAGGATGGTATACGTGATGCATGGGAAGTTGCTACATTCATCCCTCCACCAGCAAAGCCATCTTTGTTCACTCTTCAGTGGGGTGGTTTTCGTAGCAGTGAGCTACACAGTCTGATCTACTGAGAACAGCAGGATGGCGTCTCTTTAATTAAGACTTTTTGCTCATTGTTTGATTTGTTCATTTTGTGTGTTATAGTCTTTGTGCATGAAGTCATTTGTCATTCATTCCTTTGTTGGAAATGGTTATATCTTTTCTACTCGTTGAGTTGCAGATATAACATTTCAGTGTATTCTTTTGCAGCTATAAAGGCTCATAAATACTGTTCATGTATTGTTGGAGCTGAAAGTGTTACATTCTTCATGACTTTCTTAGGGTGTCTAAGCCAGGGAATGTGTAAGTTGGGGCATACTGTGGTTTTGTGGCACTGATAACCATAACAAAACATTCTAAATCAATGTATTACTCACCATAATCAAATACAGTGTTAATGTACAGTACAAGGTGCAAACATACAGCAATCATTCGAGAGCTTTATTCCTTAGTCAGCAGTCATTATCATTTTATAGCCTATAATCAGCCAGCACCGCTACATTCCAGAGTTCATTTATTTTTACAGCTTTAAAACCATTTTGACTATTACTTTGAACTTTTTAATGAGGCTTCAGCCTCAATCAATACATTAAAACATGCAATGATCACAGCACTGCTGGTGTTATAATGGGTTTTCTGTCTGGAGGTGGCAGGATTATGGTCTCTCTCAACCTCTGATGGGCATTTAAGATCATGATAAAAACAATGCAGAAATGTTGTACTGAAAGTAGATTTGTATATACTGAATTTAATTATTATTAGATCATTTAATGAAATAATTTCTTTCTTGGCTGTTTCTTTTCTTTTTACTTTTATATACTGCAACATGCAACAGGTATTCCTCATAATATGAAAGTTGAAATACCTTTCACCATAAGGTGTTTCACTTCTGATGCAGTTGCAGCAGACAGTGTGATGAATATAGTTGATGTTGTTTGTTTTTGTTTTTTCATTAAATATATTATTGAACATCAGTTCTGATGACAAGATTTTGATGAAATATTGACTGGATATTTAAAGGAATGAGTCTGAAATTCTTTTTTTCTCTCCATCTCGTTGCATTAAATTTAGATTAATATATGTATAGTGGACTATAAATGTGCAGTTAAATATTTTTCCTTTGTTTAAAGTGCAATTTAAATTTCTTTTGTATGTACTGATGTAATATGCACCATACACAAATGCATTTTGATGTCAGTTATTTAACCACATTGTAAGTGTACATTGTATAATATTTTAATAACTTTCATGTTGGCACTGGGAATTTGTTTTGTTTAACAGTCAAGTCAAGTTAAGCCACCTTTATTTATATAAATATTTTTTAATGTTTTTAAAAGGAGTTGCTTTTTAAAATGCAGATTGTTTCAAAGCAGCTTCACAGTGTTAACAGGAAAATAATGCAACAGAATTTGATTCGGCTGTACAGCCGCTCTGGAGAAAACAATGATGTCATCCAGCTCAGTTCAATTATCATATACTGTCAATGCGAGCAGATCAGTAATATAGTTGAATATTTAGTACAGAATACAGTTGCAAACAAGACGGAAAATAGTAATGGCTAAGCTGAACTTTTCAAATATTTGTTTTCAAGCAGATAAGTGTCACTGTTGATGTGCATGCACACCAGTCTCATTTTCATAAACATTTATAGGCATTTTCATAAACATTTCATTTGTGTCCATTTATTGTTACTATTATAATGTCACAAAATCTTTCTTTATGAGTTTTTTGTTTGTATAGAAGGCATGTGAGCCAAATGTGACTTTCAAACTAATGTTTGTTCATTCGCTGAACTTTCAACATTGCAGTTCTGAAAACATTTCCTTGTTTTGTTTTCCTCTTCTTTCTTTTTTTCACCAAGATATGTTTATTACAGAAAATTCCATTACTTTATTTTCCTAATCTTTGTAAGTTATGACAATTTAATTTTCTAATGTTGATATATGTTTGTATAATGTTTCAACTGCTTCTTTGATTTACCATGTACTCTGATTGATTGATTTTAACTACTTTTATTGAATAATAATTAAGCAAAACATCTACAAAATTACAAAAGTCCCCCTCCCCCAAATTGCTTATTACACACACACACACACACATATATTTATACACGCACACATACACACAAAGATTTGAACAAAATATATTGTGCATAATTTGATCGTGTTATTGTAGTGAACTTTGTGAAAATGGGTAGCCAAATGCTATGGACAAATATATATATATACATATATATATTACCGATCTAAATCTTTTGAACCCAATCGGTAAGATTTTTTAATGTTTTTAAAAGGAGTCACTAAGGCATTTAGAAGGCTGCATTTATTTGATCCAAAATACAGAAAAAACATTAATATTGTGAAATATTTTTACAATTTAAAATACCTGTTTTCTATTTGAATATATTTTAAAATGCAATTTATTCCTGTGATGCAAAGCTGAATTTTCAGCATCATTACTCCAGTCTTCAGTGTCACATGATCCTTCAGAAATCATTCTAATATGCTGATTTGCTGCTCAAGAAACAATTATTATTTTTATCAATGTTGAAAACAGCTGTATAATAAAAATAAATCAGGATGATTTGATAGAAAGTTCGAAAGAACAGCATTTATCTGATTTATAAAGCATTTATAAAGACATTATAAATGTCTTTAATGCCACTTTTGATTAATTTAATGCATCCTTGCTGAATAAAAGTATTCAATTCTTAAATTTCTTCCCAAAAAAAAAAAAAAAAAATCTTACTGACCCCAAACTTTTGAACTGTAGTGTATAATTGTTACAAAAGCTAGAGTGGAGAAAACAGTTATTTTAATTTGTAAATATATTTTACAATAGGCCTATTACTGTTTCTGCTGTATTTTGGATCAAATGCAGCCTTGGTGAGCAGAAGTGACTTCTTTTAAAAAATCTTTAAAAATCTTACCGATCTAAAACTTTTGAAGAGTAGTGTATATATATATATATATATATATATATATATTCCAAATTACAAAAATATTTCTTGTCTCTCCCATTTCTCAATTCTTTATAGGCTATATGCTATTAATTGTTGTTGTACCATTTAAAGTGCTGGCTATTTGCTACAAGATTGTTCATTGTTGTACGTGTCCATGGCTCTGGACACTTCATCTCAAACTCATGTTATGTGATATTCTGTTGGAGCCAAATAAAATATCCTTTCTCCAAGTGTTTGTGATCACTTTAATCTACAATCAACTTTTGCAATAGTGATTGAACTGAAATTGACGTGATCATCAGGGTTCGTCTGTCACTAACAACCCCCCCCCCCCCCAACCCCCCAACCCCTCAACCCCTCAACCCCTCTCTCTCTCTCTCTCTCTCTCTCTCTCTCACACACACACACACACACACACTCAGAGGCGTACATCAATGGAGTTGACAGTGCTCTACTGCTCGTGAACACACATCTACATTCTTCCTCCAGCAGCAGTCACACGCGTTTGTGAGCTCCTACAGGCACAGAAATGGCAACGGCAACTTTCGATAAGCAGAAGACTATCGATCTCCGACGGAAACATGTAGGGTAAGGAGACATTACTGCAGTTATTACGCACGTACTAAACCATGTCTATTAGATGTATTATGACAACTGTTCTGTGCCGATTTTAACATTTTTGACGTGCCTAAAAAAAAACAAGTCTATCCTGAGAAACATTATTAGCACTAAAAGCGTGCCACAGAGGATGTCTTTTTCTTCACTAAAAAATAAAACAACATCAGTATCACAAGACATTTGAGATGAGATTGAGATATGCAGTGTATGGAAAGTAAGGAAATTGTTTACGTAATTGTATGTTTAAGGCTGGATCAAGTCTATAGGCTACTGGCACATGTCATGATAAAAATTGTTTTATATTTATGTTTCATCAGAAACTATTCTTCTCATATTTCACAGAATACATGTCTCAAGACAAAAGCACGCTAACAATTCCAATGCTTTTAAACTTCATGGTTAATGCGCCAGTCGATCATACAAGTATTTTATTTCTGCCTTTTCCTCTCCATATGTAGTCCATCCTGCAAAGTGTTCTTCAGTCATGACCCTATCAAGATTGTGCGAGCAAGGGGCCAGTACATGTACAACGAAAAAGATGAGAAATACCTGGATTGCATAAACAACGTAGCACATGGTATGTAATTTTAAAAGGAAATTGCGGTTGTAGTAAATTTGTATAGAAGATTTGTGGAAAATATCCTCACATAAAACACATCAATATAAAACTGTAAACATAAAATCAGATTTACAAAACACTCTACTGAGAGTCTGAATAGAAATTATGCACCGGGGATTGAACCGAACACTTGTGAACTGTGGACCTGAAGCTAAGGAACTTTTAAAAATGTAGCCTAAATGTTTAAAAGATCCCTAAATAGGGCAACTGCTCAAAAGTCCTCAAAACCTAATTGCACCTAGAGGCAAATTTCTTAGATGTAGGCTAATGTAAGATATTGACTGACAGTTCATCAGGCGTGTGAAAGTGCAGAGCAATTGAAGTTTGAATACGGTCTCAAAATTTAAGTGTCTAATCAGACATTTACTCAAGCAAAAGAAAACAAGTAAAAATGTCACCACTGTTGATTCGTTTTAAAAAATTAACTGATGAAATCTGGAGATGTGAAGTTTCATGCAGTTTTTAAAGCGACTTGTTCTGACTATGTAAATATCCAGAAACTAATTTTAGAAAACTTGAAGCCAATATCGGAAAACCTCTTACATTTAACTACATAGTACTAAAAGAGCATACATTAGTGTATGTAGAAAAACTGTTTTCAGATATACTACAATCTCATTAAATTGTGGATCATAGACCCTTTACATTTCATTTATCATTATTTAAACACACATTTTTATATAAGTTAAAATAGAACAAAAACAAACTCTTATTACAGAAGTAGTTATAGTAAAACATTAGCTAAATTTTTTTTTTAAAAAGTAGCACCTTTACAAAATGTTGCACAAAGCCTGTTTCAGTTGCTACCCAGGTAAATTTGAGATTAGTTTGAGCAAACTCTGAGCAGATTTTATTCTGGGTTAGAGATAAACTTGAACTGGATAAATCAGCTGAGAGCAAAGTGACACTGTATATCTGATGCAATAAAGCCACACTCCCCCTGTATCTCTTGCTCCAAATGAAAGCAGTTCACAGTAAAAGTTTCTAATGTAATTGTAATTTGCATATTAAACAGGGTTGCTTGATATGTGAATTAGGAATGCCTGTAAACTGTCAAAAACAAACAAACAATGACAACAAAACAACGAAAACACAATAACTATTGATAAAGCACTGCTAACAAACTCGCCCCACAGGAATTACACAACTGGAATACCTCCATTTAGAGAAGTAGCCCTATACATCAAAAAGATAATTTTGCCCATTCAGAACATTTTTTGAATTTTGTTTTACAGACAATATTGGAAATTTGTCCTCTGGTAATCAACATTAGGCCACAGATGCTGATGTTAGAACTTGTATGTAATTCAGAATAAATCATCATGACCTGCTAAATATGTACTTTTTGTAATGACTGAATGAAATTGTAAGTGAAATTGTGAGAAAGAGTGCCATTTTGTTTCTTTCGAAATGTAGTTGAGTAAAAGATAAAGTATTCTGTTTCAATACTAACCTTGAGTAAAGTACCAATTTCCAATATAATACACAAAAATGAAGTACATTATCTCAAGTACAAGTACAGTTATTTGAGTGTTTTTTCAGTGTCATTGCTGCTTTAATGATGTATGGAATAAAGATTCCCATGCATGATGCATCAGTTCTGAATAAATAATTTGTCTCAAGATAAATTAAAGGAAAATATTTTATTTATCTTTATCATTTATTTCACTCTAATTCACAAAGTGTGCTATTAGTATACTTCTTTTAAACTAAAAAAAAGTATACTTTCTACTATTTATGTACTTCTCATACTTCTCAGAAATATATATAAAATTACTCACTATATATATACTGACAGAAAAGTATATTTGGCTTATACTTGTACTTAGAATACTTAAGTATATCTTGATTAAAACACTAAGTATACTGGGCTTGTAGTTGTTAACTCTTTTGATTGAGTAGACTATTAAATACTTTTTTCACATAGATTTACATACTGTCTTAAAAAACGTACGTTCAAGTTTATATAGTAACAAATCATCTTTGGGGTACAAAGTGCAAAAATAGTATGATGTTACGTTTACTTAAAGAGAACTTACAAGTATACTTGCAGTATAAAACTAAACTAGCAGTTTACTGAGTTTATTTCAAAGTGTACTTTTATAAACTAAATTTTTAGTATTTAACTAGAAAACTATCAGTACACCTATAAGTTCACTTGTAGTATAGTTGCAGTACAAATGAAAAACCTACTGTAAACTAGTTGCATAACTTAAACTTAAAAGTACACTTTTATACACTAAAAAGTGGGGCAATTTAGTCCCAAGTAGTATTGAAATAGTAAACTTACAAGTATACTACTAGTACATTGATATTAGTATACTTACTACATAAAGTATACTAAAAAATATACTTGAACTTTACTTAAGTAAAATTAACTTATGAAAGTATACTTATTTATTGTAAGGGCTCATTATATATACTATATATGTATATATATATATATATATATATATATATATATATATATATATATATATATATATATATATAAACATTTTAAAGTACCGTATTAAACAATATATATTAAACAAAATCTGGTTTAATACGGTACTTGTAAGTTCATTACCATTATTACATGAATACATCTCCCTGAGTGCAATTATCTGTGCTAATACATTCATCCCTGAAGTAATTATTCAGCTGCTGTGTCTGTGTTGTTTTCCAGTGGGTCATTGCCATCCAGATGTGGTTGAAGCAGGAACAAAGCAAATGGAGCTTCTCAACACCAACTCTCGCTTCCTACATGACAATCTGGTCCTGTATGCTCAGCGTCTCCAAGACACCCTTCCTGAAAAGCTCTCTGTGTGCTACTTTGTCAACTCAGGGTAGGTCTGTTCTCAGACAGTCCTCAGACCTGTTTGCACCAGGGAAATGCAGTAATGAAAACTCATCCCCTTGTTGAGCAGATAGGAAGTTACTACGTTTTTGTAAACAGAAGAGCCATATATTTTGTGTGCTTCTCTGTTTAGCATACACTGTACATGCACATAGAGTTTTCTGCTTGCTTCAAAACACTCCCAGCTTGAAACAGGTTTCACAGACAAGTCTTAAATAATACCTACACATGCATAGAGATATTATTACCAACCAGACTGTACTCTTAGCCAGTGGATTATTTGCATATTAATAACCACTAACACATATGGTTACTGGCTGAGAGCCAGTCGCCAATGGTCTAATCAGGAGTGTGCTTAGAGTACTGTGGGTGAAAGTTTTATAATGACTGATGTTTAAGGTGTGGGCAGGGCACTAACTACAGGTTTCAAACATGCAGTTTGCTGCTGGTGAGAAAGTTTCATTACAGAATTTCATTACATCACGCAGCAGCATTTACCAAGCTTCATCTGCACTTAAAGGATTAGTTCACTTTAAAATGAAAATTTCCTGATAATTTACTCACCCCCATCTCATCCAAGATGTTCATGTCTTTCTTTCTTCAGTCAAAAAGAAATTAAGTTTTTTGAGGAAAACATTCCAGGGTTTTTCTCCACATAATGGACTAATAGACCAAATCAATGCAGTTTCAAAGGGCTTCGAAGGGCTTCAGAGGGCTCTGAATAGGGACTTATCTCGCGAAACGATCTGTCATTTTCTTAAAAAAATTAAAAATTATATACTTTTTAACCACAAATGCTCGACTTCGGTGTTGTGCTTCTTCACAACGTATGACGCCATCACGTCGGAAAGGTCACGTCCGTGACGTAGGTGGAAGTACTCCTGTTCTCCTCCAACTTTAAAATTGTCCGACATCGTTGTTTTACCTTTATTTTTGTAAAGGCCGTTTGATTTAGTCTTTGAACGTTCGTTTTAACACTGGGACGGTACTTCCACCTACGTCACGGCTGTGACCTTCCCGACATGATGTCATACATTATGAAGAAGCACAACACCGAAGTCGAGCATTTGTGGTTAAAAAGTATATACATTTTATTTTTATTTTTAAGAAAATGACAGATTGTTTCGCTAGATAAGACCATATTCCTCGGGTGGGATCGTGCAGAGCCCTTTGAAGCCCTTCGAAGCCCTTTGAAACTGCATTGATTTGGACCTTCAACCTGTTGGTTGCCAATGAAGTCTATTATGTGGAGAAAAATCCTGGAATGTTTTCCTCAAAAAACGTAATTTCTTTTCGACTGAAGAAAGAAAGACATGAACATCTTGGATAAGATGGGGGTGAGTAAATTATCAGGAAATTTTCATTTTGAAGTGAACATCCTTTAAGCAAAAGTATTCTAGCAAATTGCTAAATTGACTTTTTAAAATTGCACACCATGGTAGATGTAATTACTGATTGGTGGTTAGACAGCTTTTATGTTGTATGGCTAGGTACTAGTAGGTAGCACTTTTTGTTTTCAGTGTTGAAGGCAGCAGCTTGATAATCAAGTCAGTTTAGTGCATGGTGACTCAAACCCATGAGCAACTTTTCTGTTTTGACATATAGGTCTGAGGCAAATGATCTCGCCCTGAGGTTGGCTTGGCAGTACACCGGCCACAAAGACATCATCACACTGGAGAAGTAAGTCAATAGCATACTGGCTGTGTCTCCTCTTCCTGCACTGGGATCTAAACAGTAACCAAGTTCTTAGAAGCGTGAAGCTCATAGCTTAAATATTAACTTTATCTTAAGTCTTTTATCTGGACATACTGTGGAGAACATTCACATTATTTTTCCTATGGATATACATAGTCAGCATCTGCCTTGTTGGCATCCCTAACCAATGCTGTGCAAAAAGAAAGCATCACCTCGCTTTTGGGTTTATTTGAATGAAAGCCACATTGGTTCAGAGATATAGCATGTGATTTATTGCTGCTTTGGTTTGTTTCTGGGCCAATTTTTCACTCACATAAGCAAAAGAATCATTAGAAGATAAGATAACCTAAGCCCTCTTAAACGGTGGAACTTTGTTACGTTGATTCTTGTGAGTTTTACATTCAGTGTGTTTCTCCTGCAGTGCCTACCATGGTCATGTGTCATCACTCATTGATATCAGTCCATATAAGTTTCATCAGATGACTGGTGCAGAGACGAGCCAACATGTGCATGTGGTGAGTGTTGCAACATGAGACGTTTGACATATTGGATTTGACATAAGGTCACATGCACATAGTGCTCAGACACTATTCTTGAAGTCAAAACATTTCAGAGAAGGCCAAACTAATAATGTGTAGCCTAACTTCTAATGTCTCTCTCTATTTTTCTAATACATTATTTCATATATATTTATATATATATATATATATATATATATATATATATATATATATATATTATACACACTGCTCATGTTTTTGGGATATAATAATTTGTATTAAATATTCAATTCATATATACAATGACTTGAATACATTTCCTGTAAGATGAGCATGCATTTCATTTCTGAATTAAAATTATTTTTTATAATTTGTGGACATAAAATGTCAAATTGATATAACTGTCCTGATATCATAATGAAGAAAAAAACCTAAAGAATACAATTCTTAAAAGAAAACCTTGTATAGTTTGGCATAATCCTTTATCATTTTTTCTTAGACAAATATTTTCTCTGTTTATTAATATGTGAAAAACGTTTGTCCACCCAATCAGATTAATGTGACATGACTAACAAAGTCATGTGGTGCAAATTACATGCAGAACAAAAACATAAAATAGGAAATGGTATCATAGAGCAGCCCCCAGTAGACCTTCATGTGTGTCCAGTTCAATAAATGCCTTAAAATATCAGATATTTTCATCATACACAACTGCCAAATTGCTGTGGATGATTGTGTGGTATGTGTGTGTGAGTCATCACATCTCAGTCATCACCTTATTGTAAGGAACTAATGACTGTGGTGATCAGTCAGTATCGTGTTACGAGTTACTGAGCCACATCAGGATACGTAACAACAGCATGTATTTTTTATGGAAAGTCTCTTTAAAGACGCTTGGTATTTCTTTTCAGGACTCTAATATGGACAAGCTTAAAGTGGAGTACAGTAAATCCAGGGGGCTTGTGCCTTTAATGTAGTCCTTGCTATGGCATTGAAATACCTTTCTACAAATAGTAATAAGACAACCCATAACATTATTTTGTTTACAGCCAGCATGTTGTAGAAAGGATTAAGCTCAGTTTCATCTTACTGCCCTGTCCTTACACTACCTTAATTGGATACAGAATACCAACTCTGTTGTTTTTCACACTGAGAAAATTATTTGTTAGATCTAAATATTGTTTTATATAAAAATGTTTATAGTTGATATCCTGAAAAAAACAATGAAGTTGATGTGCCATATTTTCAGTGTAACTTAATATGCAGAGAAATAGTAAGCTTTTCATAAGCTGAAGTGTAAACACTTTGCCGCTATCAATGCATTGCTCTGTGTTAGAGCATCTATAGTAACACTGGCTCAACCAGTGGCATGAGTTTTAGGCAGGACTGCCTGTTTGATGAACAAATGGTAAATGGGGCTGTTTGGGAAAACTAAAAAGAAAAAAAAAAATGAACTATGTATAAATGCAGTTGATTTATGTTGTAAAGATATAAGCACTGAAAATAGTCTAAGATGGACTGGAACTTTTTTGTTTGTTTGTTTTTTCTTTTTGTGCAGTCACTTTTTGTAGTGCACATTTTTATTTTGTTGTTACTTCATATGGTATCTTCTGTAAAATATTTTTCTCAATGGATCTTTGAATTTACTAGGTGTGGGGATTCCTTCTTTTGTTTTCCATGTTAGGCTGCGTAGACTGAATCTACGCAGCCAGAAAATACATTTAACATACAAATTTGCACAACATTTTTTTGCAATTCAATTTATAAATTATACCAAATTAAAATCATTTTTAAATGATACCAATAATAAAAAAAATACATAAATTACATAAAAACTGCAGAATAAAAGTATAAATGTACAGGTTGTATTTAAATCTGAAGAGATTTCTGCACTGTAAACTTTGACTAAATATTCATAAATGTGATAATTCCTTAGGCTTTCAGTCCAGACATTTATAGAGGCAAATATCGTGAGGACCACCCAGACCCTGCCACTGCCTATGCTGAAAATGTCAAAGATGTAATCGAACAGGCCCATAAAAAGGGACGTAAGGTGAGTGAATGTCCATCAAAGTTATTTAACATCCACAGAAATCAGCATTCTTCTCTGACTGTACCTTTTAACTTTGGTCCATTACTGAATACCTTTCTTTTTAAAATTACAATTCATAATTTGCGGTGATAATTGTGTGGATTACTGGATTGCGAATGTAGTCAATTGACATCTCTCTGTCTTAAGGCAAGACCCTGCTTAAAAAAATAACTCTTAGATACCACCATATCTCCCCAGTTATCTGATTACTTTGAGTATTGCAAACTTTTTTTTTGTATTTGTCTTCTGAAATGTTATGTTTAAATATGCAAATGATGCTTTATAATGCAGATAATGCACTAATTTGCACACATTTCCAGAAGAGATATCTAAACATTGGATATTCCGGAACAGATATCTAAACAAAAACCGGGCTCAAAATTGTTTCATTTGTTTGGCATATTAGAGGCATATTGTTTTTATAGAGGGGATTTTGGATATTTCTTTTTATCACTCCATAAATCAGAAAATACTATCAACAGCCAGAAAAAATCACCATGTTCCCTTTCAGTCGGTCACATTCGACGTACGTCACCGACGAATTGGGATCACTTCTGGGAGAACCTATCAGCTTCGAGTGTATAGAGAACGGGCCAATGGCCATTGGCGTGCGAGATTTGCATCTCGCGCTCCGCCCCGCATCGCGGGTATAAAGCAGAAGCGGATGCCGCGCACATTTGTCATTCACTTCGGAGCCGAACGGCGTTGAGGAAGAGAGGCTGTTCCTGCCTATAGAAAGCAGAGAGAGAGAAAGAGAACGAGAGAGAGATCGATCGAGGTGCTGGTAAGAAGGCACACTGCAGCGCGACCGCGTGCATTTCCTGTTGGTTCGGTGAGGGCGTTCCATACAGTGAGAGCAGACACAGGCTGCACTATCCCCTGTGATTCTGCCGCGGTTGTCCCTGGGTGCTTCAGCACTATTAAAAGAGCGATTTCCTCTAAAAGAGCAACACGGGTGTGACACTGCGTCTTTTTCAAGATGTCATTCCACCCGTGCGTTTCTGGATGCGGTCGTTCCCTGTCACCAGCTGACGGTCACAATCGCTGCCTTACGTGTCTGGGTATTCAACACGCTGAGGCAGCGTTTGTGGACAGCTCGTGTTCCCACTGCGGGAACATGACTATCTCGGTGCTTAGGTCGAGACTCGCCTACCTTCGGGAGGGTGGAGTCCCCTTACCTATGCCCCGATCTAGTGCTATTCCTGCCCAGCAGAATAGACCTACTTCGGCGAATAGCCAGGGTGACCTGAGGATCACGTTTAGGGCACACCCGCCGAGCCAGCCTCTGTGGGCCCCTAAACCCTCTGAAGTGCCGCAGCCGGTTGAGCTTCTGGAGGAAGTCGCTGGCCCCTCCCGGGGTGGTCCAGCGGTGACCTTTGGAGATCCAGCAGACGATAGGATGTCGATCGCTGCATCGGAGGGGGAGTTTCAGTCCTCGGTGGATGAAGACTCGGCTCTGGGAGAGTGGCGTTGCCCGAGACGGACCCCGAGCTGACGGCTATGCTTTCCTGGGCCACCGAAAAGGTCGGGCTCGTGTGGAACCCTCCACCGTGTCCCGAGCCTTCTAGGCTGGATGATTGGTTTCTCGGGGCGGCTGGCGCTGGTTCTCAGCGTCCTGCCCCGGTGCCTTTCTTCCCGGAAGTGCATGAGGAGCTCACAAAGTCGTGGACGGCACCTTTTTCTGCCAGAAACCGGCCGAGTGGCTCCTCCCTCCTCACTACCCTCGACGGCGGGCCAGCCAAAGGGTACGTGGGGATCCCGCCGGTGGAACGGGCTGTTGCGATGCAACTGTGTCCGGCGTCCGCTTCCACCTGGCGTGGAGACCCACGCCACCCATCCAAGGCCTGTAAGTTCTCCTCCAGTCTGACTGGGAAGGCTTACAAAGCTTGTGGACAGGCTGCGTCCGCCTTGCATGCCATGGCGTTGCTCCAGGTACACCAGGCCCAGGCACTCATGGACATGCACGAGGGTAGGCCTGACCCAGAGCTCCTCCGGGAGCTCCGGACGGCGACGGACCTCGCCCCCCGGGCGACGAAAGTCACCGCCCGTTCCATTGGTCAGGCGATGTCCACTCTTGTGGTCCAGGAGCGACATCTCTGGCTCAACCTGGCCGATATGAGGGAGACCGATAAGTATCGGTTCCTGGACTCCCCCATTTCCCAGTTTGGGTTGTTCGGCGACGCGGTCGAGAGCTTTGCCCAGCAGTTCTCGGCCGTCCAGAAGCAGACGGAGGCCATTAAGCACATCCTGCCCCGGCGGTCAGCTGCTGCCCAGCCGCCGGCCGCAGCTCCTCCGCCTGCTCGTCGCCGAGGGCGGCCGCCCGCCGCCCCAGCCAAGCAGCAGCCTCCACCAGGGCAACGGCGTGGAGCCGGCCGCGGGAAGGCCGTCCAGCCCGCTCAGGCCGCTGCCAAGCCAGGTGGCAAGCGCCGTCGCAAGAGACCCTGAGACGGGCCACCCAGAGATGGAGGAGACAGCTCTTCAGGAGGTGGTGACAGCACCGCTCCTTCTCCCGGAGGAGGGCCGGGAGAGAATTTTTTGTTCATGTTTGATTTCTGTTCCGCCACTGGCCTTCGTGCCAGTGGTACCCAAAACTTCAGAAAAAGAGCTGTTTCTAAAATCTCTGGGTGCCAAGAGCGCGCGCTTGGCGGTGTACGACGCTCCCATGCCTTGTCACCCTCCGGTGCCTCTCTTATCGCCAGCAGGGGGTGCTGGCTGTGTCCAGGACGCACACAAGAGGCCTCCGCACACCCGTGCACCCCCTCAGCGGAAGCAGGTAAGTGTTGCATTGCACACTCAGACCCCACTTCAGGCCGCTATGCCGTCCGAGTCGCTGCCCCGCTGCGGGTACGTCTGTGGTGCCGTTGGTCCCGCTGGTTCGGTCACTGGGAGCCTGGCTAACACTTCCCAGCCCGTCCCGCTGGCTCATCCGTACTATCAGACTCGGCTATGCGATTCAGTTCGCCCGGCGGCCCCCCAAATTCAGGGGCGTTCACTTTACCTCCGTGTCGAAAGAGAGCGCCCCCGTGCTACGGGCGGAGATCGCAGTCCTACTGGCGAAGGACGCGATAGAGCCGGTCCAGCCGATATGAAGACAGGCTTCTACAGCCCGTACTTCATTGTACTCAAGAAAGGCGGCGGGTTACGGCCAATCTTGGACCTGCGGTTCTTGAATCGGTCCCTTCACAGGCTGCCGTTCAGAATGCTAACGCAGAAACGCATCTTCAGGTGCATCTGTCCCCAAGATTGGTTTGCAGCGATCGACCTGAAGGACGCGTACTTTCATGTCTCGATTCTCCCTCGACACAGACCGTTCCTACGCTTTGCGTTCGAGGGACGGGCATATCAGTACAGAGTCCTACCCTTCGGGCTGTCCCTGTCACCCCGTGTCTTCGCGAAAGCCGCGGAGGCGGCCATTGCTCCCATGAGAGAGCGTGGTGTTCGCATCCTCAACTACCTCGACGACTGGCTGATTCTGGCTCAGTTGCGGGCGCAGTTGTGCGAACACAGGGACATGGTGCTCAGTCACCTCAGCCTGTGGGGACTTTGGGTCAACTGGGAAAAGAGCAAACTCTGCCCCGTGCAGAGGATCTCTTTTCTCGGTATGGAGTTGGACTCGGTCAATCTGACAGCGCGACTCACAGAGGAGCGCGTCCAGTCGGTGTTGAACTGCTTGAATTCGTTCAAATGCAGGACAGCGGTACCACTGAAACATTTTCAGAGGCTCCTGGGGCATATGGCATCCGCAGCCGCAGTGACGCCGCTCGGATTGCTTCATATGAGGCCGCTTCAACACTGGCTACACGACCGAGTCCCGAGATGGGCGTGGCAGAGCGGCTCGTTCCGTGTCTCAGTAACACCGAAGTGTCGCCAAACCTTCAGTCCGTGGTCGGACCCTTCGTTTCTACGGGCAGGAGTTCCCCTAGAACAAGTGTCCAGGCATGCTGTTGTCTCCACGGATGCCTCATCCACCGGCTGGGGGGCCACGTACAACGGGCTTGCAGTTTCGGGTCTGTGGACGGGGCCTCAACTGCAATGGCATATCAATTGCCTCGAGTTGTTAGCAGTTCGTCTTGCGCTGGGCCGCCTCAAAGGGCCGCTACGAGGCAAGCACGTTCTGGTCCGTACGGACAACACTGCGGCCGTTGCGTACATCAACAAACAGGGTGGTCTACGCTCCCGCGGCATGTCACAACTCGCCCGCCATCTCCTCCTCTGGAGTCAGAAGCATCTGAGGTCGCTTCGTGCCACTCATATTCCTGCTCAATCGTGCAGCCGAAGAGCTCTCACGACAGCAAGTGCTCCCAGGAGAGTGGAGACTCCATCCCCAGGTGGTCCAGCTGATCTGGAGTCGCTTCGGGACTGCCTACGCAAATATGCGTTTCCCCCAGTGAGCCTTCTTGCGCAGACACTGTGCAAGGTCAGGGAGGACGAGGAGCAGGTCTTGTTAGTTGCGCCATACTGGCCCAATCGGACCTGGTTCCCGGAACTAGTGCTCCTCGCGACAGCACCTCCTTGGCCCATTCCTCTGAGGAAGGACCTCCTGACTCAGAGACGGGGCACCCTGTGGCACCCGCGTCCGGACCTCTGGAAACTGGACGGGACGCGGAGGTTCTAGGTGGCCTACCACAGACTGTGGTAGACACCATCACTTCCGCCAGAGCCCCCTCTACGAGGCGCCTCTACGCGTTGAAGTGGAACCTGTTCGTCGAGTGGTGTTCTTCTCGACGAGAAGACCCCCGAAGATGTTCGATCAGCTCTGTGCTTTCCTTCCTGCAAGAGGGGTTGGAGCGAAGGCTGTCTCCCTCCACCCTCAAAAGTGTATGTTGCCGCTATCGCCGCAAATCACGACATGGTTGATGGTAAGTCCCTAGGGAAGCACGATCTGGTCGTCAGGTTCCTGAGGGGGGCGAGGAGATTAAATCCGCCTCGCCCTCACTCTATACCCTCTTGGGACTTATCTCTGGTGCTAACCGCATTGCAGAGGGCTCCCTTTGAACCTTTGCAGTCAGCAGAGTTAAAAATCCTGTCTTGGAAGACAGTACTCCTGACTGCATTGGCTTCCATCAAGAGGGTAGGGGACCTGCAGGCATTTTCGGTCGACGAATTGTGCCTGGAATTCGGGGCGGGTAACTCTCATGTAATCCTGAGACCCCGGCCCGGATATGTGCCCAAGGTTCCCACCACTCCCTTTCGGGACCAGGTGGTGAACCTGCAAGCGCTGCCTTCGGAGGAGGCAGACCCAGCCCTGGCTTTTCTCTGTCCCGTTCGCGCTCTGCGGACTTACGTGGACAGAACGCAAAGCTTCAGGACCTCAGAACAGCTCTTCATCTGTTACGGAGGCCAGCAGAAGGGAAAGGCTGTCTCCAAGCAGAGGATGGCTCACTGGATAGTGGATGCGACACCTAACACGTTCGCTAGATTTTATAGCCTCCGTGTAGAGCCGGTTTCTTCCCGTGTGCTCGCTTCAAATAGCCAGTAACACCGAAGGCCCCGTTCTAGTGTCGGCTTGCTGCGCCATTCCCCTCCTCATGGACCGGATACGTGCGCTGATATGCTCCAGTCGAGTTCCCCAGACCTGTTGAGTCCTCCGCAACCCGCGGCAGTCAGACGTGGCGGAGCGTCCGACGCCAGGTCTAACACTCGTATGCATTGGTGGAACTTGTGTTAGGCTGGGTATCCATATGTTGTGACCCCTACGGCGGTCCCATATGTGTGTTCTTCCACGGTACGGCTCCCTACGGCGAGCCCGTGTCTTTCCCTTGGCAGAGCTCGCTCTGCCGTCTCTGTGCGGTGTAGTCTCCCGCCTGCATTGGCCGGGGCCACCCCTGGGACTTCCGTATGTTGTACTGCCCACGGCCAGTCCATACGTCTATATTCCACATGATACCTCCCTACGGGTAGGATGTGGCTTCCGCAGCGGCCCCTCGGGGCACGCTTTCCCAGCGTTATCCAATACTCTGCTGAGTGGGTCTTGCGGAACAGCAGCAGTGACTCTCCCTGCGTGAGTTCCCCGCCCCAAACAGACGGGGGTCTGAGGGGCTTTCGCTGGGCGCTGGAAGTGGTAGTAACTGTGGCGTTTTCCATAGGGATCCCAATTCGTCGGTGACGTCCGACTGAAAGGGAACGTCTCGGTTACGTATGTAACCCTCGTTCCCTGAAGGAGGGAACGGAGACGTACGTCCCGTCGCCACAGTTGCTGTACCATCACTGCACGGCCGAGTCACTAGTTCGGCTCCTCAGTGAAAAACAAATATGCGCGGCATCCGCTTCCGATTTATACCCGCGATGCGGGGCGGAACGCGAGATGCCAGTGGCCCGTTCTCTATACACTTGAAGCTGATAGGGGCTCCCAGAAGTGATCCCAATTCGTCAGTGACGTCCGACGTACGTCTCCGTTCCCTCCTTCAGGGAACGAGGGTTACATACATAACCGAGACCTTTTTGGGAATAAAATGTTCTATAAAAACAGACAAATAATATATGAACAAACCCCTCTGTTTAAAAAAATAAATAAATAAATAAATACCTTCAGAATATAGATAGGAATAAAACCGTAAAGTCTGGTACATGTAAATACTTCTGAAGTAGAGATTTCTTGCTCAGTGCATAAGAAACAACTCATTTTGAGGCCTTTGAAATATATACTGTAATTACAATAAGTGCAATAAATTAAAATACTTACAAGTGTATTTTGGGTGTTTTCTTTCCACTAGTCTGAAACAAAACATTATGAAAAGCCAAATAGCCCAAAATCTCAAAATTGACCAGTGCATGAAAAAATGTTTTTGCCTGTAGTGTCTTGCCTTAAATTCATTGGCATGATCTTTCCAGTCAATGATTTCCTGTGTGATCTTTTAAATTCTCCATTACTGACTGATTTCCTCCGTACCCTTTCCTTTTCCCACCCCACATTCCCTCTGCTCTCCATCTGTTGCTGTTTTCCTTCTCTCCAGGTTGAGCAAAGACGGGAATTATTCTTGCCTCCTCGATGCCTAAAGGCTCAATGATTTGCAGAAATGCATGTGCGTCTTCAAAAAGCCCCTTAACCTTCTGTTGCAGGAAAATAAGGGGTTATTACACAGTCCCATTTCAGAAGTGAGAACTGACGTGAATCTGTGAGGATCAGTGAATGAATTGCCCAAACATCATGGCAACTGTGTCAAAATGGCATGAAGTCCTCGTATGTGCCCATTTTCCTCCTGAGTTTCTTTGTGAATGTTCTGTGCTTTCTTCAGCTCTGGCAGTGGCTGTTATAGTCATCTCAAGCAGCTTTTAAAAAGTTTGCTTCCATCAGTAGGACCTTGCATATATTACCACTAGGGTTCAAGGGACTCATGTGATCTTTTCCTGTGTAGATTGCCGCTTTTATCGCTGAGTCACTGCAGAGTTGCGGAGGGCAGGTCATTCCTCCTGTGGGCTACTTCCAGAAAGTGGCACAGTATGTACTACCAAGTGCTTAACTGGCTCTGATTGAAGCATTTTAGTTACATGATTGCAGCTCTTCTGCTTCACTCAATAAGTGACACATTCGATTCTGTCAATTGTGTCTGTAAATTCAGCACACATTCATTTTAAATTAGCTTGTTTATTGAATTTTTTGTAACGTTAATTTAAATTTTGACTGGTGCAGGATTTTTTCTTTTGTTTTCTGGACCAAAGAATATTACAGTATATAGTCTTACAATTTTTGGTTAATAAAATTATATCTGTGCCCATTTATGAATCACTTTGCATTCCAAGTGTGCATTTGTCAAACTATGGATATGTCTTATAATGCATGTATCATATGAAATAATATGCATACATTCCTATTTGTGTGTACCACAACTCTTGCTTTACCACAGGCATGTGAGAAATGCAGGAGGCCTTTTCATTGCTGATGAGGTCCAGGTGGGCTTTGGTAGGGTGGGCACCCACTTTTGGGGTTTCCAGCTACAGGGAGAAGATTTTGTACCAGATATTGTTACAATGGGCAAACCAATTGGGAATGGTCATCCAATGTCATGTGTGATCACCACTAGAGAGGTTGCCGAAAGCTTCATGTCATCTGGAATGGAGTACTTCAACACAGTGAGGACAAAAAGAAAACATATTTTGACAATGGCAGGCATTAAATAATATGGATTAAGACTGAAACAACATATTTAAAAATAAAACTATTTGCATTGTTAACAGGGGCCTTATTTATAACATGTGCATACACACAGATCCACGGAAACATTCCTATAATGTTTGTAAAAACGGTCTTTGATGTGGAAAAGTGCTTAGCACCACATCAGGGTCTAAGCAGGTGTACACACTTTTCCTTATGGGCAGAGAGTTGGAGTACTGCATGTATTTGGAAGTCTAAGCAATTCTTGCCGCTCGCCATTCTCAAGTAAGGATTTGAAAGTTGACTGGTGGTCTTATATGTTAATGATATTAATTAGGTGGCGTTCACAAGGCGGTGATCTGAAACCATTTTGCTGCGCACATTTGTGATTTACAAATTCACAAATGAATTTGTAAATCATTCGCGATTTACAAATTTTACATCTGGAAGAGAGGCGTACACACATTTTTTGTTTGTTTGTTCTCTGAATCACACGTACGCACATTTGAGAAATGATTGTATAATCAAATGTAGGACAGTTTTTATGCAACATTTTATAAATGAGGCCCCAGATGTGTGAGCAACAGATATTCTAGTTTGACAATATTCCAGACCAGAAATTCTTATGAAACACAAAAAGCAAAAAGCTGAAGAATGTTCGTCTTGGTCTCCTCTAGTTTGGCGGTAACCCAGTATCATGTGCTATTGGATTGGCGGTGCTAGATGTAATTGAGAAGGAAGATCTCCAAGGCAATGCCCTGCATGTCGGAGGTTACCTGACTCAGCTTTTGGATGATCTGAAGAAAAGACACCCCTTAGTGGGTGACGTGAGGTTTGTTAACTCCCTCCTAACTTCTAAAAATCACAAAATCAGTAATTCATGGATATGATCAGATCCATAATGCCATCTTTGTTCATATACCAAAAAATTCTGCAATGTGAACAAAGGCAGTGTAAGTAATAATGTGCCACAGTGGAACCTTGACTATGTTTGCATAAGATTATTGAAGTTACATGGCCTCTTTATGTTGCAAGTCTTGTGTAAATCATTTCCCTGGGGTTGTTTGTGACGGAGGTACACTTGTAATAGTGCTGATGAAAGTATGTGTGGAACACACATTGACAGGAGGTTTAAAGTTGCAGGTCAAACATTTTGTTTTCTAGGGGCCGTGGCCTGTTTGTTGGGTTGGAGCTGGTAAGAAACCAGGATAAGAGAACACCTGCCACAGCTGAAGCTCAGGATGTTATTTACAGGTGAGAATAAGTCATGCATTAAAAACAGGAATTTTTGAAAGTTTAACAGGTTTGTTAGCGTACCATGCATAAGATGCATAGCTTAGCCACATAACTTAAAAGGTAGGGTAGGCAATTTCAGAGAGGCTATTCATTTCTGCGTTGATAGTGTTGCCATAGAAACGCAGCCCGGGGACGTGAACAGCTCCGAGTAGAACGTCATGAGTTGCCATCTCTTAAAGGGATAGTTCACCCAAAAATGAAAATTAGCCCATGAATTACTCACCCTCAAGTCATCCTAGGTGTATATGACATTCTTCTTTCAGACAAATACAATCGGAGTTATATTAAAAAATGTCCTGGCTCTTCCAAGCTTTAAAATGGCAGTGAATGGCTGTTTCTGTTTTGAAGTCCATAAAAGTGCATCTATCCATAATAAAAGTGCTCCACACGGCTCTGGGGGGTTAATAAAGGCCTTCTGTTTGTGTTAGAAAAATATCCATATGTAAAACTTTACAAACTGTAATCTCTAACTTCCGCTAACTGTCGTACGCGCGTTCAAGAGACAGGCGTTCCAGCGTATGACGTAGGACGCTCCGGTGAGAATATGCTAGTTCTCGCGAGAACCAAGTTTTGTTTTTCTCTATCCTCTGTGCTTCCGCGTTCGTCACCGGAACTTACGCTACGCCTGCGTCATACGCTGAAACGCCAGTCTCTCGTGAACGCGCGTACAGGCGACTGCTGTTTGTTTGTGGCGCTCAGTGACTGTCTACAACTCTGCACAGCCTCATGGAACACGTTGATCACGCATGATATCAGCGTATGGAAATACATACAAAAAAATACAAAGGTCGACAAGCAGGTAGGACATCCTATCATTGCATTCGGACCAAATTGTTTGGTCCTGAGACTTTCATAGATGATATATGTGCGTTTTTTAATATTTAGACCACTTCTATTATTGCTTGCTATCAGGATATGAAGAGAGTTTTAACCAGTATAACAAAAACTGTTTATGAAAAGCATTGCCTACCCTAATTTTCAAATATAATTAAATAATATAAATATATAACTGCACAGAAAGGGGTCAAATTAGAATGGACCTTCAATATATATATATACACTTTTTTTTTTTAAGACTAAAAGAGCAGCGGATTCTGCTCAGTGCTGATGGCCCACACCGCAACGTTCTGAAGTTCAAGCCTCCCATGTGCTTCACCAGAGAAGATGCTGAACTTGCCGTGGAGAAGATTGACCAAATTCTTACAGGTACTTTCTAGTAACACAAAACCTGGATTAATGAATTTTGGTTCACACTCCTCATGGTAATTTGTGCTTTATTCTTTTGTTCTAGACTTAGAAAAGGCTTTGGGCCTACACATGCATGAAGCTGTAATCTCAGAGAATGGACACAGTAAGAGAAAGGTAAACTTGCAGGTTATGTAATAAACTACTTAAAACAGAATCAAAAAGGAATCAAACAACCAATATCTTTTTTGTTCTGTACCTTTTGGTCCCAAGGAACCCAGTGATGAAAATGGCCTCGTTCATGCTTCAAATGACAGCAGCCACAAGCACACCAGCACAATACCTCACAGCAAAAAAAACAACAAGAGACTAAGAACCTAATGAAACAACAGGGGACACAACTGCTTTAGATTACTATTTAATTATGTCTGTAACATTTTCCATGTTTTAATGGATCTACAATTACACTGTATGAACATTACATTGCCATATATTTTAGTTGTGCCAGTAAGAACTGTATCAGTGTTTCTGATTAATAATGAGCTTTGAAATATTACCTCTCAGTGAAATAAAACTATCCAATATGATAGTGTTATTAGAATGGTATTATCTTTCACACATAGAAAACTATAAAGGACTAAAAAGGAACAAAAGAGTAATAAGAATCTAATAAGTCTTTGTTATTACATGGCATTATGGTTATCTGTGTTGTGACCAGTGAATTGAGGGACACCTGCTGGAGCTGGTTAGTTTTGTGGGGGAGACTGTAGATAATAGTTTAAATATACAAAATTAGGCAATGCAAGTGCACTGCTTGTTTTGCAACAGCCTGTTCAACTGTATACGCATACCTGAGCAAATGCACACTCAGCAGGTTCTTCTGATGTCTGCCACAGTAAAATCTAAACTACATATACATACTTTATATCTAAACTACGACACATGCTCTCAATGCAAAATGCTGAACAGTTAGTTCATGCGTTCATGACCTCAAGGCTAGATTATTGTAATGCTCTACTGGGTGGTTGCCCTGCTCGCTTAATAAATCAACTGCAGCTGGTTCAAAACGCAGCAGCTCGAGTTCTTACTAGAACCAGGAAGTATGACCATATTAGCCCAGTTCTGTCAACACTGCACTGGCTCCCTATTAAACATCGTATACATTTTTAAATCTTGCTTATTACTTACAAAGCTCTAAATGGTTTAGCTCCCCATTACCCGAACGAGCTCTTAACGCATTATACTCCATCATATCTATTGCGGTCTCAAAACTCTGGCCAGTAGATAATACCTAGAATATCAAAATCAACTGCAGGCGGTCGATCCTTTTCCTATTTAGCTCCTAAACTCTGGAACAGTCTTCCTAGCATTGTTCGGGAAGCAGACACACTCTGTCAGTTTAAATCTAGACTAAAAACACATTTCTTTACTATTGCAAACACATAGAACATTATCAATTTCTATTATTCAAATCAGTTAAATGATTGTTTTAGGCTGCATTAACTAGGTCAGCCGGAACCGGGAACACTTCCCATAACACCTGATGTACTCGTTACATCATAAAAAGAATGGCATCTACGCTAATGTTAGTCTCTCTGTTTATGCCAAGGTTTACTGTAGTCTGCCGGATCCAGATCAGATGGTGGACCTGCGCCTAGACATGACCACAACGCATCCCTGAAGTGTCAGCAGAGACCGTGTCACCTAGACTCTCCCCTGTGAATGCCTCCTTCACTTCCCTTCCCCTCTATACAGATAAAAACACATATGCACACATACGTATTCAAACGCGCTTGCCTATAGGCTGAACACATAATGCTTGCGTACATGCCGTCGCCGTTTTCATGGATTCGCCTTTTTAGGGGGTTGCCCGCGCATGATGATGATGGTATAGTTTCAAAACTATTTTAAACCTTTTTCATGGTTTGCGTTCTCGGGCCACCAAATGCTGTTGCCGTGCGGATGGGGTCCGGAATGCATTGGGGGTTTTCTGTTTTAATTGAAGGTGGTGTTGTTTAAATGGCACCAAATTAAATAACTAATCAGTTTTTACAACAGAAATTAATCAAGAACTTCACAAAATTAATTTCCTATTATCATTGTAAAGCTGCTTTGAAGCAATCTGTGTTGTAAAAAGCGCTATATAAATGAAGGTGACGACTTAAAACAGCTGGAGAATCACTCCTGTCTGATAGTAATGGAGTGGAAAACGCCCTCCAAATAAAAGGCAACATGGAAAAAAAACTGATGTGGAATGAAAGATCCTTTTTACAATATTTAAAATGGCATCTAGAAAAATAATAATCAGTTTATAGATGAAATCGGGGTCCATCTTAGGTATATATAGGTTTTGAAGTACAATTGAAGTACAATTCTGTCTTCATTCAGGATGCTTGCACTCAAAGTTCTGCAGTGTTGACGTTTTTGTAGGCCAACCCAGAAGTTAGCATCACCCTGGTTCCCTTGACAAAAACACAATAGGATTTTTCAATTGGCATTGAATTATTGCGTGACCGACAAATGTTTGATTCTAACACATTTTGTTCATCATGATAATCTTCACAAATAAACAACCTTTATGAATTTTGAAGCCTAAACACAATCGGCAGAAGTTAAAAGCTAAATGTAGGCCATAAACCAACTACACCGTGGTTGCATGACTATTAAGCGTCCAACAACTCTTTATTAAAAAAACATTTTCCCTAAATTTGGAACCGCTCGTTTGGAGAGACTGTTTATAATTTATGGGGATTATAAAAAAAAAAAAAAGGAGTGGATGGATTTTTACCATTATAGGGTGGTTTACACACATTCAATTACCTTATACAGTCAAACCAAAATTTATTCAGACACCTTCAACATTTTCTCACATTATCAGAGTTTATTCGCTATAGTTTAGAAAATGGTAATAAAATATGACAAGAACTCAAGAGTTAAATTGTGTCAGAACAAATTCATCTTGATAATGTCAGATAACTTTGATAGAAAGGTATGTAATGGATTACAATCCACCAATCAGCTGTCAGCTGTTAAATTTAAAGGGATAGTTCACCCAAAAATGAAAATTCTGTCATCATTTAGTCACGCTCAAGTTTTTCAAAACCTGTATAAATTTCTTTGTTCTGCTGAACACAAAGGAAGATATTTGGAAGAATGTTTGTTACCAAGCAGATCTCGGCAGCCATTGACTACCACAGTGGGGAATAAAATACTATGGTAGTCAATGGCTGCCAAGATCTGCTTGGTAACAAACATTTTTCCAAATATCTTCCTTCATACAGGTTTGGAACAACTTGAGGGTGAGTAAAGGATGACAGAATTTTCATTTTTGGGTGAACTATCCCTTTTAAGTACACAATTAGATAATACCAATTTTGGTCAACCAATTACCAAGCAATGCTTAATCTTGTTCAGTCTGTGGTGTAAAAGATTGCATTAGCAATTAAAGAAAAAACACTTAAGCAAAACATTGTCAGGTCAAAGTGTCTGAATAATTTTGGTCCCAAATTTTAATCAGTTTTACTGGTAGTCCACTGTATGAAGAATTTTTGGGTATATGTCACAGTTTACTTTATTTTGCTATCCTCACTTACATAAATTAACTATAGTGTCCTGCACCCACTAGTAAAAAAAATTATATCTGGTGATGGAATAATTTTTGGTTTGACTGTAAAAGTGAATTTTGCATAAAAGGTCCCCTTTAAAGAAATAAAATCACAAGGGGATTTCATGTTGTAGAATAAAAGAGCTTGTGTTATCTACAGACCTTTTTTTCCCCAGGCATTTAACCAAAAAACCTTTCAAATGATAGAACCGGAAGTGCTAAACAAACTCATTTCTGGGTTTTGGTCTACAGTGCTGTTTATTTCAGTTCAGTCTATTCAGTGCTGCTCTCTAGTGTTTGAAAGTTATCAAAACATCTCAGGTGACAATAAGCCTTATTACAATTTAAAACTTTTTCACAACTTTAAAAGAGCCTTCCATTGTAAATAATCTTTTCATATTCTATCAAAAGAGAATTATGAATCATCAAATAATTGAAAAAACTTTGAAAAGTTTTGTGGGAAGTATATTTGTTTATTATAGAAAAAAAAACTGCACATCAAACAGCCACATTTAAGTTTTTCACAGAGCAGGATGTCTACAAAATAACAGTATAAGGAGATATTCAAAATGGATTTTGTTTGACCACAACAGTCATTTTTAAGGGCATCAATATAATACCAACCACCCTCTGGACTTTATACATATGTGATAAGGAGATGTTTTATCAGCAATGTTGAGAAGGAAATTTTGCATTTAGAGTCCTACTAGACAAGTTGCATGTGTCAAAAAAACAAAACCAACAAACAAAAAACGAAAAGGGAGGAGATTTCTGCCAGTGGCAATAGTTGATCAGTGTTTGATTGAGTCCTTGGCACTGAAATGGTTTTCTGTATGTTCTCTTTAATCTCTCCTGCGGCATATGCCATATTGCAGCTTTAACCCATAAGGTAACCACTGCAAGACAAACACATTCAAATTATCAGAAATACAAAGTTCATCAAATGCAAGAACAGAGAATAATCTAAAACCACAATATGATGCATGTATACAGCTTTAAAGAAACTGCTGAAACATTGCTGCTATCTCCCTGCTATCCAATGAGAATAATTACAACATAACATAATAACAATATAGCTGCAAGCAGCAATTAACAGGGCCAAGCACAACAACTGCTTCAATAAGTAATTAAAGACATTTTTAGATTATTTTAGCCAAAACAGGTACAAATCATTAATAGAATCACTTTTAATATAATTTAATTACTTATGACTTTTTAACAATAGGTGGCACTGTCACCAAATTGATGTGGCGTGGTCAGTGTGGGATGACAATAGCCGTTTTTCCACCGTCGGGCCAAACCATTCTAAGAAAGGCAAGGAACAGTTCCAGAACGTGCTCTTCATCAAATTTGTTATTGGAGAATCAACTGACTTGAATTCCTTAACTTTTTGTCGGCATGGTCTGACCCCTTATTTACACTGCACGCGTCTGCGGCGCGTTACGGCTGCTACAAGGTTTTGTTCCATCTTCCACATGGTGCCAACTCACACCAGGAGCATTTCAGGAGCGAAGCGACAGGAATCGCTAGACCACGTGATTTGCCTGTTCTAACATGGGTAAGTAAAATGTTTGTTTTGTCCCGTTTAATTCTGTTTATTGTTGTGTTTTTTGCTATCCCACATGAAAATATACTATAGTATTTACTGTAGTAAACTAGTAAATTGTAGTATACTGTATATATTATAGTATTTACAACACTTTGTTAATGAATGCTACAGCATATTGTTGTATTAATTATAGTGAACTGATAAACTGTAATAAATACTGTAGCAAGTATATAGTAATGTGAAATACGGGGTCTGCACGGGATGTTTATTTTGAAATTGACAGGATTTTTGAATTTTATTTTGTATTTACTGCGCGGCTTTGACGCGGCGGCCATCAAAAATAGGCGAGGCGCCAATCTGGGACACTTCTGAAACGCTTGCAGTGTATATAAGGGGTGAAGATGAGCTAAGCAATGGTCTAGGAGGAGTTTGAAAAAGTTTTTCAGAAAATTCAAAATGATGGAAAAATTGGTGGACATCATATCTTGAATTATGAATTATCTTGAGTCAAGGAATCAGAGGAAAAATTATTTTTTTTAGACCTATCAGTTCAAAAGTTACTAGCACAAAAGTGACTGCAAATTTGGACAGTTGGTGGAGCTAAAGGCTTTGATATAGAGACTCCAAATTTACTGTGGTTAATGTTGGGACTGTCCTCTATCTGTGTGCCAAATTTCACAATTTTTACCATATGGTTCTATGGATTGCCATAGACTCAAATGTGGAAGAAGAAGAAAACTAAAGGATACAAACGGTGCTTGGCCCCAAAAAGAACACTAACAATAACAGCAGGTGCCAACGCACTTTGGGTGCTAGTCCCCTTATAATATTAAAGAATGAGTAAGTGTGTCCAGTGTAATACAATATAAACATATGAACAATGTTTAAAAAGCTATAAAGTGTAGTGACTTACGGCAGTTTCATTCTCATGAAGACTCTGGCCATGAAAAAGCTCAGTAGCACGCTGACAAAGCCGATGAAGAGCAGGAGGAAACGGTTGAGCTTGGGAATGTTGGGTGCATTAGAGCGATCCAGAATTATGAAGCCAAGGCCCCCCATGGTAAAGAGAAAACTGGATGCCAACCCCTCCATGATGTACTGCCCATTCACCCTTTAAGAAAGAACACAACCATTCAGAGACAGACTAGCTACAGGGATCACAGAAACACTGTTGTTCTGTTCTTCACATGTAAAAAAATCAAGTTTTCCAAAAACAAAGAATCTTCATTACGGTGTTATGTAATCACAGGCCAATTAACCGTATGGGCAACTGGGCAAGTCTAACAAACTAGTCTAGCAAAATGCATTCACAAACGTATTTCCAGCCATGGTCTGGTATCACCACAAGCACAACGGATCACTGGATTCACACATACTGTGTGAGCAGTGGCATCCATACACTAACAGATAACAGCATTCACACTAGGTAGAGAGCCATGCAGTGTCAAGTCCCATTCTCTGACATTAAACAAATGCTTTGCACATGCATGTATGAATCCAATGCGGAGCATCAGCACTGCACTTTCACATTGCACTTTGGAGCCAGCGGCACACAAGAAAGGGGGCAGAGTGTTGACGAGTTAACTTTATTTTCAGTTTAAAACCTCACAAAATTAGCTACAGAACAATAGATGTTTTTAGGAAACAAGACCATCTACTCGTACCAATTTGAAAAACAGAAATGTAAAATTGTAGACTAGTGTATTGTGAAGAGACTAAAACATTTGAAATGCTGATTAATCCAGTAATGAAATTAAGTGAAGTCTTGAATCATTCAAACAGATATTAATATATATATATATATATATATATATAAAATATAATATTTTCTAAATAGACTGCAGCAACTAACATTTTGTCAGAAACTCTAGCAGATTACGTTATTTTGTATATTCAGAATCGCAGGAGAATTGTGATCTCTATTTTAAACCAAAAAATTTCTCAAATTTATTCAGAATCGTGCAGCTCTATAATTAATATATATATACACACACACACACACACACACACAAGAGCTGTACAACTTGGAGAATTGGAAAATTATTTTGTGATGATTTATATATTTTACGATTTATATATTTTATGTATAACTGTGATATGACCTGGTGTTCCCAAATGCACATTAAATTTACAGCACTTGCAGGGATGAAGTTCATAATTTATTGTGAACCCAGCTGCTCTGAAAACACAGTGTTATAAGCTCAACCTTGCGAACCCAGGAACGCGCTGCTCGCGTGGTCAGTCACATGATTGTCAGCTGTAAACAAAATGTCATACACTTGGAATAATATGAAGAAATTCATATTTAATTTAATAATAGGAAAATAATATCCTATTTACAATTTGATTACTTAAATATTTAAATTTAAAGTAATGTGCTATAGTTTTTCTGTTGTGCATTTTATCTCTCAAAATGTGGGTGATTGGAAGACGTGAAGGACACACTTGAGGCATGAATGAAAGATGCAAAACGAAGGCAGGCTGCCTTCAAAAGCTGCATTTAACTTCACTTTTAGACATAGCACTTTCCCTGATGAGGAATCCACACCACCATTCTAAAGTGCGTTCAACTGGACGAGGGAAGAATATTTGGACAGACCCTCGACCCCTCGATTGTGACCGAGGGAGCGAGTCTACTTATTTTTACACTTCAGACAGATCCATAGACCACAATGCAGCACGACTGTGACATCACACTGCTCTTGACTAAATAACTTTTGTAGCTTTCATAAGGATTAATCTATATTTAATTCATAATTTATGCAGTGCAGATTGTTTGATAACTTTATTCAATTTCTGTATATTTTAAGGACACAGGTAAATATGACATTTATTATGGGTTTATGTGAGGATTGTTTTAAGTTCACTTAAATTAAAAGTTGTTATATTTTTTGAAGCTTAATAAATGTTAAAAATTGATAGCTTTCAATTACACTGTAATGTTGAATGGCTATAATTAATGTTTAAAATTGGGGGGAGATTCATAGAGACATCAGTAGCTGTATCAGTGATACTGGCCTTCATTCATAAAAAATGCCATTAAACAAGTATTTAAAATATACTGTCTTTATGTTTTTTCTACATTAATTTGGAGATGAACTGTGAAATAACTGTGAAATTATTACATTATAAAATATAATAAAAACTTATAAAAATCATGATTAATCACAGAAAAATGTGATTAATCTAGTTAATTTTTTTAATCGATTGACAGCAGCAATTAACATTTTGTCAGAATTAATGCTGTCTATTTAAAAGTATGTAATTTTTATTTTATTTAAATTGATGTAATTTAATTTAAATTAATTGTTTTAAAAAAAATGGTTCGAATAAATGATTCAATGACTCACACATAAAGACTTCACTTGTTTAATTACTGGATGAATCAGCTTTTGAGTCTCTTGAATGAATGATTCAGTCAAAAATACATTTTTTAAACAGTCACTATTACACCTGGTGTTGTAATGATGTAAATTATACAATCGTTATTTGAAGCTTCAAGCTACTTTCAAAAGGTTATTTACTCTATTTTGATTGCTACCATAAAAATCAGTGTTAATATCTGAACTATAAACTTTTTTCCCAGTATCTCTGTGATCATTTGAATTATTGTAACAACTGCTCTCTCTGGATCAGCGGCAGTCCAAACACGATTTTGAATATTCCGGTATGATTTTGTCAAAGTTTTAATAGACAAAGGTGAATCATTGTCATTTAGGAATAAGATCGCATGGGTGTTTGAATTGAGATTGCGATCTTATGACGATTAATCGTGCAGCTCTAGTTTTTGGTTAAATGCTTGAAATAATGTCTGTGGTGAACACAATCAAGCTATTTTTACATTTTATTCTACGATATAAAAAATACATCAGTAATACCCTCTTGTGGTTTGTTAAAGCTTTTGTTAAAGGGACATGAAACGCCATCAGCTGAACAAGTAAACTCATCTACTCACTAGTAGGGGTGTGAATCGTCACTGGTCTCAGGATTCAATTCGACTACAATTATCATGTCAACGATTCAGTTCAATTCGATTCGATATCACAATGCATTGCAATATTACTGCACATCGCTACATTTTCATCAATGAATACAAGCAGTCAGATATATGAACTCCCTTTTTATTTTATCTGCTCCAAGAAAGTATACTTCCTGAATGTAGTCAAGCAATAAGTCTGAACACAGCAGACGACAGGAGCATTTAAGAACTAATAAACACTAGTAAATACTAAAAGCACATGAAACTGTCAATAGTGTATTTAAGTTACAATAACGTTACTAAAATAGTGGGTACATTTTTTATTACTCACTTTTGTGTTTCACCTCCCTCCAATATTTTACACTAGCAAGATAAGTGTGTATGCGACAAATGACATCAGAGAAACGTCAGTAGGCTATAATCCATTATGGTCTATTACTGCATCGATGCAGAATCATCCATGTAGAATAAAATATAAATATTTTATATATAAATAAAAAAAATTCTTAAATGTATACATGCATGTGTGTATATTTATATATACATAATTCTACACAGTACACATATATTATGTAAACATGAACTTTTATTTTGGATGTGATTAATTGCAATTAATCGATTTGACAGCACTAATTTATACTTCAAAATTCATAAAAGTTGTGTTCATTTGTGAAGATTATCACAATGAACAAAACGTGTAAGAATCATAAGCTTTTGTTAGTCACAATAATCTAAAAGTAAATGGAAAATCATATTGGGTTTTTGTCGAGGGAACCAGGGTGATGCTAACTTCCGGGTTGGCTTACAAAATTATGTGAGTCTTGCACCACTCTATTGTTTTTGCTGTATGTATTTTAATAGAGTTGTTTATTCAATAATTTAGTTAATACTGTTGGTTAATCTTTTACTCATTTTTGTGGTTTTTTTTTTTTGTAAATAAAAGAACAATTACTTTTGGGTATGAATTGCTCATTCACTTCTGTTGAAATAGCTTTTAAATTAGTTTGGTTAAACTAATGCACGTCCGCCCATAGAAAAATAAATAAAATAATAATAAATAAATAAAATAAAAATTACCACCATATTAAAATACATACAACTATTGATCTACAAAACTGCCACAACGTCGCAATTACTAGTTACATTGTGGCAACTGGCAACGAATTTAAGAATTTCATTTTTTGACAACGAACGTTTGGACATCTTATTACATTGTAGTCACGTATTTTGGTTAGCTGGGGTAATTTGGTTGAGATTTGAACGCAGGTGGCTGGAGAAACAGAGAAATTCTGGACGGCAATAAAATCACTGACTAATCCATGTATATCCCTGTAATAATAATAACTTTTTTTTTATTTAGCGCCTTTAAAGCAGCTTCTCAAGGCACTTTACATAAGACAACAAGCAAATGAAAATACAACACATACAAAACAGTAACAAATTAAATATATTTAAAAAAAAAAAAACTACTAGAATATAAACGTCAGGACAGGCAAGAAAAAGCTAACATAAAAATAATTGTTTTTTAATAAGATTTAAAAATACTTAGATTCTGTGCATCTCTGATATGAGGAGGGAGTCCATCATATACTACCCACAGCCCCACAGTAGCCTATATGATGTTTATGATGACGATTTCCATTTTTGGGGCAATTTAAAAAATATATATATATATATATATATTATATAGGCATATGGCTTAAAGTGAACACTGGTCTCTGGCAAAAGTGACGCGGCTCAAGTAGCCTACATCTGAAGTGCAACCCGTTTTTTTTTTTTTTTTTATAAACTGATTTTATGATGACAGGCTGTATCAAATGAAAACCATCACCTGTACGCCAAAAAGGCCACTGGCCGCTGATGTCCGTGTTCATCTGTCATTGATCCGACACTCGGAGGTTCAACGATCACATCGTATATGATGCCTGAAGGGATCAGAAGAGTATGGCAGCAGTATGATCACACTTTTGTTCAGTCATTTAGACTGAGACAGAGTAATGTCGCATTTATTTAGCTACTTAATATCTAGCAAAATAACAATAAATTTCCGTTGCATTCTTGTTCATGTGATGTAGTAAGGAGCAGACGATTATGCAGAATGGCTGCGTGTACAATATAATTTGAGATTTATGAATGCTAACAGCATTGTCAGAGAAATCAAATTAACTTGTAAGATTATTTTACAAAGCACGGAAGCATGCATCTTCATATTCAAATAAACTGCAATACACAAGTCTCTACTGCAAAATATAACTTGTAAATAAACGGTTGTGCTGCTATGTGTGCACAGAAAACAGGATAAGGGTTATTAGCTAAAGGCTAATTTAGCCTGAGATGGCTTTAAGACTCTTACCACCGGTGATGAGAAAATATGAAACAATCACGACGGCATATACGGTCATTGCAGAAGGCATATGTAGCCATGATGGTTTTTTAAGTTTGATATTCGGGCATTCCAGTACAGCAAACGGTAGGCTGACGAGAGTCTCCATGGTTTAATTCAATGCTGTGTTCCTGTGGCTGCCCGGCTAATGCATACGTCAATGGCCGTAGAGCGACGTGTACCGGAAGAGAGTGCGGAGTTCCGATTAGTTCAGCAGCTGACCGCTAGTTACATTTGACATTTTACAATTTATTTAAAGGGGTGCCTTTTTATTTTACCTTTCCTTTACCTTACCCTACCTGTTTGTGCATGTAAACAATCTGCAAAGTTACAAAGTACAAAGACCACGCACAGGACAACCGATACGTTCTCATTCTGTATCACATTTTGTTCTCATAAAGGGCCATATATAATTAAAAAGTATGTCGGAATATTGTTTAGCAGCAGGGTGAGGACTAGGCAAGTTGGTGAAATTCCCTAGTATGGGTAACTGCAGCTTGGAGTAATGGGCGTGCCGAACGGTAGGGGGCGTGCCGAACGGTAGGGGGCGTGCCAAACGGTTTTTCATTGGTCGCGAAAGCTGCCTGTTCCCGTTGTTATACTCCTAATCGTTGTTGGCCTATAGATTAAAAGGAAGCAATAAATCAAACATAATCCTATAAAACCAAATTCCATTCTTTTAACGTAAATACAACGTTAATGATATTAAGAACATTCGATTTTTTAAATTACTTTCAAAAGTACCTTCGGAACTTCTGCATGGCGCGGATTACCGACGTCATCACCGCGAGTTTAGGTCTAAATTTATCAACCATCAAAATTAATGATCAAAAACAAATGGCAATGATTATTTTAAGGATACAAATGTCTCTTAACACTGTTAGTCACACTAGCTGTTCATAAATTGGAAATGACCATTTCTATTTTGAACTATGATTCACATTTTTCTGTACCTCCCTAAAAGTGCATGCAAACAAAAGCCCGGTAACACGTTACTATAAGGCTTCATAAATTAACATGAACTAATAATGAACAGTATTTCTACAGCATTTATTATTCTTTGTTAACGTTAATTTCAACATTTACTAATACACATTAAAATCAAAATCATTTACTGTGAACATGAACAGCTGTATTTTTATTACCTAATACTAACAAAGATTAATAAATACTGTATCAAATGTATTGCTCATAGTTAATTAATAGCCTACATTAATGTTAAATGAAACCTTCTTGTAAAGTGTTACCCTAAAAACAATGTTTTGCCTGATAGAGACAAATATATATGGTTGATAAAACTCACAAAATGAAAAAATAAATAAATAAAATAAAAAAATAAAAAAAAGATAAGAATTGTTTAGTAACCTTCTGTTGAGTGACATTAACCAATTTAGCAAACAGACACAACTTTATCCACTAAAACATTTATTCAGTTTTCAATTAAATTTCAATTTAATTTAATTTGTCAAGGGCTTGGGTTCACAAGTCAAAAAAAAGAAAAGAAAAGAAAAACCCACACAAATCTCTTTTCTTTTTTTCATTCATTTATTCATTCTTTCATTCAATTAAATTCATTCATCTGCTGTACCAGGCCGAGGGTATGATGTCATCAATAAAAAAAGTCATCAAAAAAGTCAAAAGTCATCCCTTCCATCCCAAAAACACAAACAAAGTTCTCATGAACAACTTGACAGCACAAGCACGACAGTCCAACTAACGAATATATTACAATTATGACAAGATTAGAGGGTTATATCGATCATGAAAAGAGGACCCAAAGGAAACACACTGCAAAAAATGCTTTTCTTACTTAGTATTTTTGTCTTGTTTCGAGTCCAAACATCTAAAAATTCTTAAAACAAGAAGCATTTACTAGGCAAGCAAAAATTATTGTCTTATTTTGGGGGAAAAAAACTCAAAATTAAGTGAGTTTTTGCTTAAAATAAGCAAAATAATCTGCCAATGGGGTAAGCAAAATAATCTTAATTCAAACAGAAAACAAAATTATTTTTCTTACCCCATTGGCAGATTATTTTGCTTATTTTAAGCAAAAACTCACTTAATTTTGAGTTATTTTTTCCCAAAACAATACAAAAACTTTTGCTTGCCTAGTAAATGCTTCTTAATGTAAGAATTTTTAGATAGTTGGACTTAAAACAAGACAAAAATACTAAGTAAGAAAAGCATTTTTTGCAGTGCAAACATATATTAGGAGTATATTATCTTACTTTTCGGACACACTTTGGGAGCTGACGCTTGAAACAGACAGTGGAGAAGGAGGTTTAGGGTGTGGAAAGGGTGTGGAAATTAGGGTGTGGAAATTAGGGTGTGGAAATGAATGGGTCTTTATAATAGCTGAAGTGAACGACAATACGATTGCAAATGGACAAACAAGCGAACATGACACGCGAGCATATTCAAGCAAAAGCCAGCATATATTAGTTCTGTGAAACAAAACAAAACCAATGTTACTCGCCTATCGAGAAGAAATAAAGTAACCTCGGCGTCCGATTGCAGGCCTTCCCGCTCTTTGAATTCTCTCCAGCGCTGGAAAGCTGATCCGATATTTACACGGGTCGTACTTCTTGCCTGATCGTAAGCCTTTTTTTGTTCCACAGACATTTTCCTCTTTTGTTTTTTATCTGCCATCTTTCTCTTTCTGTCATCGCTCGGCTAATGTCCGTCCTGTGTGTCGTGTCTTTTGAATAATGACGTGCACTGAGCGCTCTCTTCTCCCCATTATTAGTAGACATGCACCTTACTGCTGATTGGCTACAAGTTTGTTTTGGTACTCGGCCCGAGACACTTTTCTAAAGCATTTTTGAAATATCACTTACCCCACCTTTAAATATTACTGTTTGTCTGGATTAGTTCAGCCTACAAAAGAAGCTTGTAAAGTGGCATGTTGATATACTGGGTGTGTCAGACAAAGGAGAGATGCAACATACATCATACTAATGGAGGATTTTTTTAAGGCTGATTTTGAGTCAGAGCAAATAAGTGCTTAATTTTGTTTCATGCCTAATATTTTGCAAATGTATCCTTTAACCACACCCCTCATAACGTTTATATATATATATATATATATATATATATATATATATATATAGGTATATTTTACATTTCCCATATCAATATATAGGCTAATTTCCATGTTAGTCTGTTATCAAACCATAATCCTGGAAATTCCACTACTGGAACTTGATTTAAATTATTATTAACTTCAAATACAAGCCTTCTCTTATTTTCTTTTCAACTGAGAATTTTGACCCCACTCTAAGACAATTTTTATAATTTTTTTTATACATTTTTATACAATTTTAACAAAGTTTATAAACCATTGATTCTTAATACTGTGTGTCGTTCCCTGGATGATCAGTGGCTGGTTTTTTGTTTTGTGATGGTTGTTCTTGAGTCCCTTGTTTGTCCTGAGCTGTTCAATTGCCCAATGTTCCTCAGAAAAATCCTTCAGGTCCTGCAAATTCTTCAGTTTTCCAGCATCTTTTGCATATTTTAACCCTTTCTAGCAGTGACTATGATTTTGAGATCCATCTTTTCATACTGAGGACAATTGAGGGACTCAAACACAACTATTAAAAAAGGTTGAAACATTCACTGATGCTCTAGAAGGAAACACGATGCATTAAGATCTGGGGGGTGAAAACTTTTTGAATTTGAAGATCAAGATAAATTGTAGCCTACTTAATTTGTCTTCCGGGAAACATGTAGGTATCTTCTGTTGCTTCCGAAGGGCAGTCCTAAATGAGAAAAATTGATTTTTAAACAAAATAAGAAAATTTTGGACATCTTCATCCCTCAACCCCCTTAATGCATTGTGTTTCCTTCTGGAGAATATATATATATATATATATATATATATATATACACACATATATATATTCATAAGAATAGGCCTACATTGTTAATCCATCCAATTATATATTCTTCCATTAATGCCCATCTGATTTAACTTTATCATGCAGTAACCCTTCCTTCCATTAGATTTTGTATACCTTTTTGGTGTAAAACAAAATACTGCTATCATTATTTTTTTCAGTCCAGTGTTCCCCCACCACATCTAAAACCATTCCGATAATCAGAGAAAAAATGCTCGGATTCATGGTTTCCTTAAATAGGAATTATTACAGCTTCTTTCCAGCTGTTCGGTAATGTTCCCTCATTCCAAATTTTACTGAATTTTTTTAGAATCACTTCGATTCCTCACGGTGTTTTAACATAATATAATTTACTCAATCATAATCTGGAGCTGATGTTTCATTGACTTCAGTGCTCTCTTTATCACTTTATCACTCTCTTTATTTTCTGCTTCTGAACAAAAAAGCGTTCTGTTTTCTCGTTGACATGTTTGATCTTTTTTGCTTGCCGTAGTAGGAACTGGAACGTAATTCAGGTCCCGCCCAATTTCAATGGTCGTGTTCCAGTACACGCAATGCTCTCGCGCTCTCGTATTTTCGAGCACTTAAATGCTGATCTATAAACACACTTAATAGACTTTAGCCTGAATGACGCCTTCGCCATTTTGCTGTAGCCGATTAGTTGTATATATAAATCAGGATTAAACAAGGACACGAGTCTGTCGTGACAAAGTTTTGAGACAAAGCCACGGACGCTGTAAATACGCTCAAATAATTTGGCGGTTAGTAGGAAGTTGCGGTGAGCTTGAATATAAGTAAACATTTTATTCAGTGTATTTTTGAGTTGGTCCCACCCAGACCAAAGCGTTATAACGATTACTATGGTGTGAATTGGTTATCAATGATAGCTTGCAAAGTGTTTGCCCAGTTGATCGCTGAGTTATTTATCGTATGAAAGCGCTTAGCCCGCTGCTCTATTATGCGAGATGTCTAACTCTAAGCTACAGAAAACAGACGGTAAATACTTATGGTGGTGCCTCCTCTGCCTCGAATTCAGACCGGAGACCGTTACCAAAAACGTCAAACATCTGAATCTAGGAATGTAAGTCATGCTATCTTTTTTCCCCTCATAACTGAATAGTTTATTCATTAGCTCGTAATCGTCTGGCTTTTACAATGTAGCCCGTATATGTGGCATACTTTTTACAGTTTACGTTATAATTAGTTTTTTTAATTACACTAGTCCACTGGTCCAGATGTTCATTTTTGTAGTCAAAAATCTTACTCCATATACCATACATGATGTTGCGTGTATATGTACGAAACTCGGGACACACATAGGGTGCGTCTCAATCAGCTCCCCTATTCTGTAGTCTACAGAACTGGACCCTAACACTGATTAGGGAGTCGGCCATTTTAAAGGGCTGTCTCAATAGCAATTATTCCAGTGCTTTTGGGTGCTTCTCAATTCTTATTCATTTGTGCATCCTCGTTTCTTTCCTTCCTTCGCGTCTTAGCTCCACCCAGTGTTGCCAAACCCCTCCCTCTGAACATCTCTAGGAGTCTAGTAGCCTGACATCGTCATGCTCAGATTCTAGTCAGAATGTTGTGGGCGGGGCTAAATTCGGCTGGCATCCAGGCTAGGAGTCTAGGACCACCCTCAAAAGTCTAAATTTTTCACAAAAAGTCAAGAAATATGAAAAAAAAAAAAAATACAAACAGGTCTGCATATGTATATATTTCACACACACACAAAAAAAAAATTCCCCATTTAAGGGACACCCAACTCGACAGCTCAACAATGGATCAAGTATGTGAACTTTTAATTTTTTATTATTTTACATGTAATTAATAATTTCTAAATAACTCAGTAATAATAAAACTAAATTATTCAGGAGAGTGCATTAAGTTGTCACGCTGTAAACAAACCTTTTTTTTTAAAAACTTTTTTTAAATGTCATACTCATAAATTATATAGATGACAGACTAAGATTATTTTATATATGATCTGTCTAATATTTTCTTACAATATTATTATCTGTCTGCTCTGATAAACATTATTAACAGATTATCCAAATTAAAAATCAAATATATTGACGCACATCCAATTTCTTTCTCAGCTGTTTACGTTCACTTAAAACTGTGTTTACTAGAATACGTGCCGAGATGCGTATTCTGACAATTTTGTGTTAGTGTGTCAGAATTCTATTTTTGGGGGGTCCCATTTTAAATGAGGGGGTCACAACATATATAGGCTATTTTAGGGATGTTCATTTTTTTTTTTTTTAAATTATTCGTTAAATTATGTTACATATAACAATAAATATATGCAAAATATATTTCACTTAAATACAGATTAACAAAACAAAAGAACGCGTTCCACAAACTTCACGGAAAGGAAACCGAGACAGCAAAATCCTCTTTGTTTTCTTTATTTTACAAAAAGAACAGTGTTTGGTTTTTATTGTGACAAATACAAATAGAGGATGTCTTTCTCTTATCTGTATGACCATAAATGACAGTGTATTTTAAGTTGTTTCCGCTGTTATAATTAGACAATATCATTTGGCATTGTGCCGATTTGTCATGGAAGTCTCACTACTACAGTCCAGTGATGAAATATGCGTGTCCTGGAAATGTATCCTCATCTAGTATTGTTATGTGTTTCAAATGCATCTTGTCCTGTGAAAGCTTGCGTTCGTATTTCGTCTCACGCTACACTACATCACTTCCACTTTCGGCGCACGAATAGCCTACTATTGAATGAACAAACTTGTGTTACGTGGCTTATGCGAATGATGGTTGCATGTTGAATTTTGACTTTAAGCCATGAAACAGAAAGTACTTGTTGAGAGGCTAGGGGTGCTCTGACACACCGAGGTGTGAGGGCCTTATGAATGCTGCCTGCTTGCTTTAATTTAACTTATTTATTTTTTGAAAGGAACATGTTTGATAAGCCGAACAAAGAGGCATTCTACATTGTCATCCACTTTTTATTTGATAAACTGAATCCCGCTCGTGCCCAAGACGTCTTCAGGTAGTACTATACAGTACTTTTTAAATTTTACAATCCTCATCTGTTGTAATTGAATTGCTGATTCAAAAATGTTATTGTTTGTATAGACATTGCTGGCCAATTTGGGATCATAAAGGTGATGCTGAGTTTCGCAAGGTATCTTTTTCATGGCTCCAAGAGATAGCGGTATGTGCATTTTGGTGTTTTACATAATTTTTTGTTAATATTGTGCATGTTGCATTGCTAGAGAATGTTTAGGGACAAATAACTGCGTCAGGTTACATTTTAATGTATTTTACCATTTCACTATTTTACTAAATACTTGTATTTTACTCCTTATTCACCTTTACTGGTTTTGAATTTTCTTGTTTTTTTTCTTTTTTTAATTTAATATTTAGAACGAGGAAGGTAGTGCTTTTCCTAAGGTAGCTGCATCACATTTGCTCTCTGCTTTTGGACCAAGATTTATCAACTTGATGCTCCACTTATCCAAATATGTCATGCTGAAAACACTGAAGACACTGACCACAGGTATGCCATTATTACTAAGGCCCAAGCACTGAAAGTGTGCAGGGCCGTATTGTTTTCCTGATGATCCCTGAAGCAATTTCCTCAAAAACCAGGGTCCCCGTGGATTCTTAAAAAGCCTTAAATTCAGTTTTATCAAATTTAAGGCCATAAAAAATTGTGCTCAAGTTTATATACCCCTTGCAGAATCTGCAAAATGTTAATTATTTTAACAAAATAAGAGGGATCATACAAAATGCATGTTATTTTTTTTTTATTTAGTACTGTCCTGCATAAGATATTTTACAAAGATGTTTAGCCTACATATGGGGGGGTGAAAACTTTTTGAATTTGAGGATCATAGTAAATTGTACTTAATGTGTCTTCCCAGGAAACATGTATGTATCTTCTGTTGCTTCCAAAGGGCTGTACTAAATGGAAAAAAAATTATATTTAGATAAAATAAGAAAATTTGGACATCTTCATCCTGTTCAAAAGTTTTTACCCCCCAGCTCTTAATGCATCGTGTTTATAAATTATGGTTAATTGCACAGCCCTATGATCTACTGTTGATGTATTATGTCAGTGTTATTTATGGTGTTTATAGCATATCTGGTAACTCGTCAACTTTCATTAAAATTCGTCGTTCTGACGTTGAAATAGGCCATTCACTTGATTCATGGATTACTAGATGTAACATAAGGGTGTGTTTACACTGGTAGTTCGGTTTGCTTGGTTCGTTTAATCCGGACCAAAAATACCCAAACAAAAACATTTAGTCCTGGTCCGCTTAGCGTTCACATTGGCATTTTAACACCGAACCTAAAGGCACATGGGTATGTTCACAACTATATTGGTCGGCTTTTATTACGTTTATTTTGCGAAGGAACTTACCGTACATCCAAAACAATACTGTGTGCTGGGCTAAATGCGCACAATTGTATGTGCGTAGCCTACATTTGATGGTATTTTGACTAGCTGAAAACTCGTGAAGATCTTGTAAATTGTGTAAAGGTGTCAAAACAGCATCAGGAATCCCATTTTTGAGTGGAAGGAAAAACATTCTGTTTTCGTGCATGTATCTTTAAATGCAAATGAGCTGCCCCTCCCCACCCCGCTTTCCGGAAGAGGGCGGAGCCTGTACAGCTCGTGCCTCGGATACTTTGCCAAAAACGATTTGATTCATCATTTCTATCGCGGTCATGCTCATGTGACATTGCAGTTCTTCATCATCATGAAAGTTTATTATCTGCATGCATTTTAAAGCAATGTAAGTCTAAACTTCTGATATATGATTTTCTGAGTCAGACAGCGTGTCCTGTAAATATTAAACTAAGTTCTCTTTCACGTCTTATTGCTCTTAAAGGGTTAGTTCACCCAAAAATGAAAATAATGTAATTTATTACTCACCCTCATGCCGTTCCAGACCCGTAAGACCTCCGTTCATATTTGGAACACAAATTAAGATATTTTTGTTGAAATCCGATGGCTCAGAAAGGCTTCCATTGGCAGCAATGACATTTCCTCTCCCAAGACCCATAAAAGGTACTAAAGATGTTGTTAAAAAGTCCATCTCACTACAGTGGTTCTACAATAATTTTATGAAGTGATGAGAATAGTTTTTGTGCGCAAAAAAACCGAAATAACGACTTTATATAGTGATGGCCGATTTCAAAACACATCCGAATCATGATTCGATACGCTGATTCACAACGCTCCGAAGCTTCATGAAGCAGTGTTTTGAAAACATATTCTCCTATATTTTTGACATACACAAAGTAGGTTATAGGCTACATTATTTGGCAACATGGGTTAAAAAACATTATTAAGAAGGATTGGAGAACAAATTAGGTAGGAAGATGGACATACTTTTAAAGGCCCACTGAAGTGCCTTGAAACGCAGCATTATTCAATATGTTGACGTAATTTCCACTGTAACAGGAAGACAGGGCGGGGCATATAGAGCAGCTCCTCCCCTTTTTTAAAATAGCCAATAGCGTTTAGTTTATATCACAGCTCGACCAGAGCCATTAAGGTCAGCAAAGCCGCATTTGACAGCTTATGGTGTAATAGATAGGCGCTTCGGATCTGTCAGTGAGCGCGAGTAAGTATGTTTACATTAGCATGAGTTTGAAAATCACATTTCATTGGTTCAGACTTTGCTATGAATATTCACAAAGTTGGAATGCTATGCTTTAAAACAATACCAAACTTGTGCTGATGGGAAGCGCAGCGCCAGTCTTTCGAGAAGTGAGCAGAGACTGCATTTTTCATGGACAAAGGAAAGGTGGCTACTCCTCAGAAAACATACAAATAAATATACTTTTAGATGTTTAATGGCTATTTGGCTATCGTTGATCCATATTGCCGGAAGTGAGAGACTGTAAGTTTTGAACGCTTCTATCTTCTAAATGCGAATTTTGTCATTGTTTTGGAGCACACTAGCTTATATATAACCTTAAAGTCCCCCTGTAGTCATTTTACCCCTTGAAACTCATATTCGATCACCAAAGTTACATATTTAAATGTTTTTTCCTGTGAGAAAAATTCTTCATGCCTCAAAATAGCTTGAATGTATCTCTACACCCTTGCTTCATTTAGTATACGCGGAGCCACGTATATGCAAATTAGCCCCATCTCCACTCATACCAGCTCAAAAGCTTTACAGCGTCGGACACATGACGGTCATAAATATGATTAGCCTTTTGCTTGACTACATTATCAAACAGCTAATAACGTGTTGCTAATGTTACACAAACCAACGTCAGTGGAGAAAGACGTATAGTTCATCATAACATCATATACATAATTCATATATATACAGTGGGGAGAACAAGTATTTGATACACTGCCGATTTTGCAGGTTTTCCTACTTACAAAGCATGTAGAGGTCTGTAATTTTTATCATAGGTACACTTCAACTGTGAGAGACGGAATCTAAAACAAAAATCCAGAAAATCACATTGTATGATTTTTAAATAATTAATTTGCATTTTATTGCATGACATAAGTATTTGATCACCTACCAACCAATAAGAATTCCGGCTCTCACAGACCTGTTAGTTTTTCTTAAAAAATCCCTCCTGTTCTCCACTCATTACCTGTTTTAACTGCACCTGTTTGAACTTGTTACCTGTATAAAAGACAACTGTCCACACACTCAATCAAACAGACTCCAACCTCTCCACAATGGCCAAGACCAGAGAGCTGTGTAAGGACATCAGGGATAAAATTGTAGACCTGCACAAGGCTGGGATGGGCTACAGGACAATAGGCAAGCAGCTTGGTGAGAAGGCAACAACTGTTGGCGCAATTATTAGAAAATGGAAGAAGTTCAAGATGACGGTCAATCTCCCTCGGTCTGGGGCACCATGCAAGATCTCACCTCGTGGGGCATCAATGATCATGAGGAAGGTGAGGGATCAGCCTAGAACTACACGACAGGACCTGGTCAATGACCTGAAGAGAGCTGGGACCACAGTCTCAAAGAAAACCATTAGTAACACACTACGCCGTCATGGATTAAAATCCTGCAGCGCACACAAGGTCCCCCTGCTCAAGCCAGCGCATGTCCAGGCCCGTCTGAAGTTTGCCAATGACCATCTGGATGATCCAGAGGAGGAATGGGAGAAGGTCATGTGGTCTGATGAGACAAAAATAGAGCTTTTTGGTCTAAACTCCACTCGCCGTGTTTGGAGGAAGAAGAAGGATGAGTACAACCCCAAGAACACCATCCCAACCGTGAAGCATGGAGGTGGAAACATCATTCTTTGGGGATGCTTTTCTGCAAAGGGGACAGAACGACTGCACCGTATTGAGGGGAGGATGGATGGGGCCATGTATCGTGAGATCTTGGCCAACAACTTCCTTCCCTCAGTAAGAGCATTGAAGATGGGTCGTGGCTGGGTCTTCCAGCATGACAACGACCCCGAAACACACAGCCAGGGCAACTAAGGAGTGGCTCCGTAAGAAGCATCTCAAGGTCCTGGAGTGGCCTAGCCAGTCTCCAGACCTGAACCCAATAGAAAATCTTTGGAGGTAGCTGAAAGTCCGTATTGCCCAGCGACAGCCCCGAAACCTGAAGGATCTGGAGAAGGTCTGTATGGAGGAGTGGGCCAAAATCTCTGCTGCAGTGTGTGCAAATCTGGTCAAGAACTACAGGAAACGTATGATCTCTGTAATTGCAAACAAAGCTTTCTGTACCAAATATTAAGTTCTGCTTTTCTGATGTATCAAATACTTATGTCATGCAATAAAATGCAAATTAATTACTTAAAAATCATACAATGTGATTTTCTGGATTTTTGTTTTAGATTCCGTCACTCACAGTTGAAGAGTACCTATGATAAAAATTACAAACTTCTACATGCTTTGTAAGTGGGCAAACCTGCAAAATCGCCGGTGTATCAAATACTTGTTCTCCCCAATATATCACTCACCTAAAGGATTATTAGGAACACCTGTTCAATTTCTCATTAATGCAATTATCTAATCAACCAATCACATGGCAGTTGCTTCAATGCATTTAGGGGTGTGGTCCTGGTCAAGACAATCTCCTGAACTCCAAACTGAATGTCAGAATGGGAAAGAAAGGTGATTTAAGCAATTTTGAGCGTGGCATGGTTGTTGGTGCCAGACGGGTCGGTCTGAGTATTTCACAATCTGCTCAGTTACTGGGATTTTCACGCACAACCATTTCTAGAATTTACAAAGAATGGTGTGAAAAGGGAAAAACATCCAGTATGCGGCAGTCCTGTGGGCGAAAATGCCTTGTTGATGCTAGAGGTCAGAGGAGAATGGGCCGACTGATTCAAGCTGATAGAAGAGCAACTTTGACTGAAATAACCACTCGTTACAACCGAGGTATGCAGCAAAGCATTTGTGAAGCCACAACACGTACAACCTTGAGGCGGATGGGCTACAACAGCAGAAGACCCCACCGGATACCACTCATCTCCACTACAAATAGGAAAAAGAGGCTACAATTTGCACGAGCTCACCAAAATTGGACAGTTGAAGACTGGAAAAATGTTGCCTGGTCTGATGAGTCTCGATTTCTGTTGAGACATTCAGATGGTAGAGTCAGAATTTGGCGTAAACAGAATGAGAACATGGATCCATCATGCCTTGTTACCACTGTGCAGGCTGGTGGTGGTGGTGTAATGGTGTGGGGGATGTTTTCTTGGCACACTTTAGGCCCCTTAGTGCCAATTGGGCATCGTTTAAATGCCACGGCCTACCTGAGCATTGTTTCTGACCATGTCCATCCCTTTATGACCACCATGTACCCATCCTCTGATGGCTACTTCCAGCAGGATAATGCACCATGTCACAAAGCTCGAATCATTTCAAATTGGTTTCTTGAACATGACAATGAGTTCACTGTACTAAAATGGCCCCCACAGTCACCAGATCTCAACCCAATAGAGCATCTTTGGGATGTGGTGGAACGGGAGCTTCGTGCCCTGGGTGTGCATCCCACAAATCTCCATCAACTGCAAGATGCTATCCTATCAATATGGGCCAACATTTCTAAAGAATGCTTTCAGCACCTTGTTGAATCAATGCCACGTAGAATTAAGGCAGTTCTGAAGCCGAAAGTGGGTCAAACACAGTATTAGTATGGTGTTCCTAATAATCCTTTAGGTGAGTGTATATATACACACACATACACGCGCGCACATACACGCGCGCACACACACACACACACACACATATAAGTCACCCGCTATATTGCTAAAAGTACCCGATTTTTCATATCAACAGAAAAATATACTGGGATAACCTGGCTTCTCTTGAGACTCATCCCCTGCTTCCCAGCATAGTAATGGTGATATGCTAAAGCCAGAATGTTGACGTGATTGAATACAAGGTAGTTTGTGACGCAAGAAACACCAGCAATTTCAAACTGTGTTTGAGACTGTCTTTGGTTCACTGCAGTTTTAAGGAGAAAATACTCAGCAATGGTGTTGACTTTTAAATTTGCACATGGCTTGTCGTTAAAAACACCACATAGACATACAAACAACAATAAAAACTTGATTTTCACAACAGGGGATCTTTAAGGCTAACATATTCGTAAAAGCCAAGAAACTTACATTTTGATTTCATGGGGACTTTAAATCTACACCTGCCGTGGTGTTTCTTATTTGTTGTCTCTGATTTTTGTCTGTTATACCTGGTTGAAAAAGTCCCCACTCACCACTGGTGTACAGGACTGCAGGCTGTGCAGACAACTCTGCTTTTTATATTCGGGTCCAGTTGGGTTAGAGCAAAATTGCCTTTGTCATACTTGGGTCTAATTTTATCGGCTTTGTCTCATTGGGTTTTTCTTTTTTCAAAATTAATTTATGCATGTTGGGTTGAGGTAAGAATTGATTTGGGTCGGGTGCTGATTTTAGGACCCGAGAAGACGTCTGTGTGTTTAAGCGCAGCACAGCTTTGTATACAGGGGTTACCGGGGTAAGCTCTGTATTTCTGCTGCTCCATAAGTGCCACCTAAAATTGACACAGCAAACATTATCAATTTATTTTCTATTATCCAGGGATCAAATGATCATGTTCAGGGTATGTTTTCAAATTGATATAATTGTGTTCTACATTTGTCACATCAACAATTAGATGACACATGGGTCCCTGAAGCTGCTGCGGTACCAGCGAGTTCAAAGGATCTAGAGATGAAAAGATTTCAGCTGGTGAAGAGACGATTCCAGAGAGTGACCGTAGAGCAGGACTGTCTTATTCAAGACTATCAGAAAAGAGCTAAGTGAGTGGACATGAGCCTCCATTTACTGATTGGAGGCGCTGCACATCTTTTGAATCACTGTTACATTACAGGAAGTATTATTTTGTAAGATATTGCATCTTATATTTAGGCCATTTACTTACTATTAGTTTCTTTTCATAGGTTCACTCAATGCTGCAGTAGCTGACACTATGGAAACACCTCCAGGTGTGGCCATTTTCTGAAGTTCCAATGCCAATGATGGCATTGACGGTGCCTCTTATTATGTCATCGCCATCATATAAGGATGCACAGATTTCTTATTCTTTAGGAAGGGATTTTTGTCTTTCTGTCAGGGCTTTTCATTGACGTGGTCAGTCCTGTGATTGAGAAGTTTTGTATGGTCAAACAGCCTGGGCTGCACAATTAATTGAAATAAAACCGGTGTTTGCAGCGTCTCAGAGCTGATCAGTTTTTAAAATGCTGCTCCAGACAAACTCCATCTCTGCTCTGAATTTGGGTTGCTTTAACGGGACATGCGGCAGCCATCTTTCTATACTTGTAATGAGAAGTGTTTATCAACAAAAGACAAGCTTTAAAGGCTCCCTCAAAATAGAAGTTAGATGGTTTAACGTTTAAAAATAAAGAAATTAAGACAGCCATCAATATTAGTATTGTAATTTTTTTAAAGTTATTTTTAATATAGTAATAATTATTATTATAATAATTAAATATAAATTTTTCCAACTTTATTTTTTATAGTAAAATTCCAATAATATTTTTGTTTTTAGTCATTTGTATTTAATTTAATATTATTATTATTATTATTATTATTATTATTATTATTAATTAGAGGCGGCAGTGTTTGCAGGTTTTTTTTTTCACACCAGTTCTTTCCAACATCCTCAAGAGAAGCAGAAGAGTGGTGATATGGTTTGCTACATTTGCTACAAAGAGACATATCATAGTGCAGATTCGGCCAGGAGGTGTAACTGTAGTATAAGCGGAATAATTGATTCTTTTCTGCTGCTTGCTTCATCAAAATCTGAGGATTGATGGCATGGGTGTGTCCTTAAATGATGCCGATTTCGCAACGCCTCAAGGAACAGCGCCATCAGCCAATGAATTGGTGTTTATATACGGGCTTCAGACAATCGTCACACCTGGGGCAGTTCCCATAGCGTCAGCTACTGTTGCAATGTCTCATTCCCTACTCAGGAAACCAGAATTACATGCGTAACCAAGATGTTTTTTTTTTTTTTTTTGCTTTCAGAGGTTTGGAGAAGTCTTTGAGGGACCTTGATGCAGAGGATGCCAAATATGACCGTTTGCTTAAGTAAATCTCTAAAACATTTTATTTCACACCTGTAAATTGCACAGATCATTTTCACTTCACTAAAAACAATGTTTCTTATTTGTAGAGAACATGACCGTAACTCAGATTTCAAGGAAGACATTCTTGCAAAAAATCGAAAGGTTTGCACCACGTTCATTTTTCAGTTTCTTTTCTACTAAAGTAATTTTACTGAAATTCCATTACTAATATTTCTTTCTATAATTTGTTCTCATTTTAACCATACCACCTTTTTTTTTTTTTTTATAAATATGTTCTTAGGTGCGAGACCTTTGGACTGAGACAGACAGAGTCTTATCCACCCTTGAAGGAGATCGAAAAGTAGTGGAGGGTGTGATCCGTGGACAGGTGGACCAGTACATCTTGGGTGGGCAGGACCTGAGTGTGAAGATACCTGCGGTTCTACGTGAAAGCATGGAGCAGCTATCCCACCAGGTGAGATCTATAGGCAGAAAAGGAAAACTTTAACGTGTAAAAATGTATGCGTTTTGTGTTTATGAACACATGATGCATTTCCTAAAAGCTTAATTGGTCAGCATTTCTGTTTTGGTGTCAAATTCTGACGAAGTTCTATTTGTGTCCATAGTCCAGGGTCGGTAGCTTGTATGAGGGAGGGCAGCCTGTCATTGTGCCTTTGCTGGAGCTTCTAAATGAGGGATTACACGTCCTTAGTGAGGAGAGAGAGAAGATTGTAGGCCCGAGTGTACAGCTTCAACACAAAGACCTTCAGGAGCATGCCTTGCTTTTCAGCCGCTCAAAAGAAAACCTCAAGCTTATCAGGTACCTTTAAATGTGCTCTTGAACATTAATAATCAAGTTATGTGTCTTTTACATATAGAATGTTATTTAAGTGACCATGTGTCTGGATTTGTTTTAAAGTTGTTTGTTAAACATTACATTTAAAAGACAAAATGGAAAAACAAAAACTCCTGGTTGTTTCATTTCATTTTGGAAATCATTGTCACCTGTGAATTAGACTCTGATTGATCAATGTCTGATTTGATTCATGTGTTGACAATTTAAATCTGTGGCCATACCCTCTGGGTTCACAGGCACCTGAAGTATAAAGGTATGTGAAGCAGTGAAGGAACACAATGAATTTGGGGACCTTTTATTGGTTGTTCAGCTTTTGAACATAATATTATAGTGTTTCAGTTTAATACTTAAATAAGTGTTTAGAAGGTGCGATTTACTTGCTTGACTTTGTTTTTCTTGAAAACGATTTATTTATTCTGTCCAGGAGGAAATTGGTTAAAGAGGATGCAGCAGAGATCAAGGTCTCCATTAGAAGAATGGAGGAGGACTGGGAGAACAAGTGGGCAGAGTGTTTGAAAAACACACCCCTGACCTCTTTTCTTAAAGAGGATCCTGTAAGTGGATTTATTGCTGCTTTTGTTTAGTATTAATGCTTTTAAATCTATGCTGCGAGTTTAGCTATTTAGGCTCACTGGTCATACAGTTCACCTTGTCTTCTCTGAAACATTGCTGTGTCCAGATTATACAAAGCAGTATACATACAGAAGTCACACATTTAGTTTGGTGCATATTTATTAATGTTCTGATTTTGTTTGGATGATGATAATGATGATGATGATGATCTGCTCTCTGTAACATTTAACAGGCTCTTGACTTTGTCTCCCCAATGGCTCCTCTCTCATTTGAGCCAGCTTCTGAGGCTAGCTTTAAGGCTAGTGTTATCTCACAATATCCATATAAACTACCTGGTAAGTTAACAGCTTAGATGGGTGCATTATGTGATCATTTTTCTTCTGTAGAGATGGTGTAATTATCCTTTTTTCTTTCTTCTACCTCACTTTTGAGAACTGCTAGAGCAGCCGTCAAAAAGAAAACCAGAGGTAACGGAGACCGATGTCCAACTGGAGCCAGAGCTCAAAATGTACGACACAATTTAAGTTTTTCTAAATAGTAAAAGTTGGGAAAATAGCTTTTGTTACCTTTTCATGGAAATTGTGTAACTTCCTCCCCAATTTTTCAACAGCACTTTAATGGCAGCTGAAGATAAGGGGGTCCTGCTGTCTTCTGACAGTTGCTTTTCCAAAAATCCAGCAACTTTTGATGCACCACCATGTCAGTCTCCCTTGATTTACCCGGTTAAAAATCAGCCTGTGACCCAGACACCCAGTCCAGTACAGGTAGTTTTGTATTGCTAAGCTCTTTACTTTCCTGCTTGTATCTCTTCACTTTAGCCCCATGCATGCTGGCACAAATAAACATGCCCATCTCAGGTTTTCTAAACGCACTTATTTCATGTTTGTGGTTAAGTAAACTGATAACCTCAACTTTCGGTTCCAAAAACACCTTTAAAGATAGGCAAGCAAAGTTGGCAACTTTTTCTCTGACTATAGCCTGCTCCGGAGAAGGTTATGTTTCAGGGTTAGTTTACTTAAGAGGTATTTAGTGCACTTGTTGCCCCGTTGACTAACAAATCAAAAGATTAAACAAAAGTAGTAGTGGCACACTTGGCATCGGCTTCCATGACTCCTAGATTTGGTGCTCTAACGCAAGAGTATGTTCATGGTGAACACACAAAGACACTCATCCCCATGTTTTTGTAACCAATAAATGTAAGAAAGATTTGGGTTAATCAACCATGGGTTTTGGGTTTGTTATGAGTCAGTTACCCAGAACAAGCAGTGTGCATGTCATGACAGTTGGGTCTGTTGTTTTTCTATTACACTACTACATCTACAAGTAAATTATTTGCAATGCAGCACTGATCACAGTGGTTCATCAGGTTACTTTTTTTTTTTTTTTGTAGCAACTGCAACAGATTAAAATTGCTTTGTGGTTTACTGCCTTGTAGATTTTTGCTCTGGGAAACTGATACATGGGCAGTCCTGAGCAGTGCTCTACCCATCACAAGTTTTCCCTATATCAAACCTGCTCTCTGATGACCGGTGCGAATTGAGAGAAATCGCCACGGACAGATACGGAGCAGACAATCCTCTGCTTGAGTTTATGTAAATGTACAGTGTTAAAAGGTTAATTTTACAACTAATTCCTGTGAGCATGTTTGAAAACTGGTAGTACATGTATTTCAGCCTGTTTACCCTCTGTTTTTTCCCTCTTCTTGCAGCTTAGCCAGAGGAGAAAACTGCACTCAAAGAATCTCCAAAAGAACAAGGCTCAAATTTTAGATTTGGAGTGTGACAACTTGGCAAGTCAAGTATGTGCTTTTTATTTAAGTAAATTAAATTTAAGTACACTGGGATTGCCTAAAGAAACCAAGAGAACTTGGCGGAATCTGATTTTGCTCTGCAGCGTATGGAGTAGTAGATATGAAGTATGGCATGTACAGTTGTTCAAATAAATATCACTTCGTTAAGTGAATAAAGTGCAAATAATTTTTTTTTTTTTTTATAGCTTTTATTTCCACATTTCAAATGCAGTGGAAACATTACACATTTAATTCCAAATCAAAGCATTAACAAATTTGATCAAGTCTGCGTTTTTACAGGAAGCAAAGAAAAGGGCATATTAATCAGTTTAAAAAAAAAAAAGCAGTCAACATTTTTCTTCAACCTCAAAGACTTATAAACTGAAGAAACTTAAAATTTAACTTCACTTTAAATTACTGAACTAATATTTAGTTGCATAACCATTGTTTTTGATAACTGCTGTGCATCTGTGTTGCATCAAGTCAGCCAACTTCTGGCACCTAGAAATGGGTTTGGGTTTGGGTTTTGCTTCAGAAACTGCATTTTTAATGTCACCCCACAAGTTTTTAATAGGGTTGAGGTCAAGGGATTGAGCTGGCCACTCCATTACCTCAATCCTTTTTGTCTGGAACCAAGATGTTGCTTGCTTACTTGTGTGCTTGGGGGTTTTTGTCTTGTTGAAAGACCAATTTCAGGGGCATTTCCTCTTCGGCATATTGGCAACATAATCTCCAAGTATTTTGATTCAAACTGATCTATCCCTGGTATACAATAAAATAGTCCCAACACTATCAAATCAAATCACCTTTATTTATATAGCGCTTTTTACAATGCCAATTGTTTCAAAGCAGCTTCACAGTGGTAACAGGAAAATAATGCAACAGAATTTGATTCGGCTGTACAGCCGCTCTGGTGAAAATGGTGATGTCATTCAGCTCATTTCAATTATCAAATAGTGTCAATGCGGGCAGATCAGTAATATAGTTGAAATTTAAGTGTCCCCAACTGAGCAAGCCAAAAGCCAAAGGCGACGGTGGCAAGGAACCAAAACTCCTTCAGGGCCAGAATGGAGAAAAAAACCTTGGGAGAAACCAGGCTCAGTTGGGGTGCCAGTTCTCTTCTGGCCGACGAACAAATAGTGTATGATTATGATTCTGGCAACATTACAGGTCAGAAGTCATATTAGATCAATAGATATTCGTAGGATTATTCGAAAGATTGGAGTCGTCACGCTGGGGACGGATTTAATGAGGATGTCGTGTCGATGCAGCATTTACAGGGGGGAGTTTAATTGACACGGTCTCTACAGACACTTCAGGGATGCGTTCGTAATGTCCAGGCTAAGGTCCACCATCTGGTCTGGATACGGCCCGGATCCGGCCGACTGCAGTAAACCTCGGGATAAACAGAGAGACTAAAATTAGCGTAGATGCCATTCTTCTTATGATGTAATGAGTACATCAGGTGTTACAGTATGAAAACATCCCCATACTATGAATTATTTTTATTTTTTTTTTTGGCGCCACCATGCTCCACTGTCTTCGCAGTGTACTGTGGCTTAAATTCAGTATCCAGGGGTCGCCTGACATACTGTTGATGACCACAAGACCTGAAAAGAACAAATTTACTCTCATCAGTCCACAGAATTATGCTTTTGGGCCAATTGATGTGTTCCTTGGCAAATTTGAACCGATTCTGCAAATGCTGTTTTCATGCCGCAGTGTGAATGTCATGACACTTGGGTCTGTTGTTTTTCTATTACACTACCAGTAAATTATTTGCAATGCAGAAATATCACTACCACTAATAACAGAGGTTCATTAGGTTACATATTTATAAATATATTTTTTTTTAGCACAGTTGTACAACAGATTAAAATTGCTGTTTGCGTTGTAGTGCCTTGTAGATTTTGCTCTGGGAAACTGATACATGGGCAGTCCTGAGCAGTGCTCTACCCATCACAAGTTTTCCCTATATCAAACCTGCTCTCTGATGACTGGTGCGATTTGAGAGAAATCGCCACGGACAGATACGGAGCAGACAATCCTCTGCTTGAGTTTATGTAAATGTACAGTGTTAAAGAGTTAATTTTCTGTTTGGTTCTCAGTTTGCAGAGGCAGTGATCATGAGTCCAGTCAATGGAAGAAGTGATATGGACCTTGGGCAGTTATTAAATGCCATATCTGACCCCTTTTCAGCTAGGAAACAGCTATGCCGCACCCCTGAGAGTCTAAGTACAAGTCTTTTGATTTCTTTTATTTAGTATTTTGAGTTATAAATATTTAGCTCACTCTTAATTAGAAATATTTTTGTTAAACGAGTAGCTTTGTTTTTATTTATTTTAAATGTAAACTCTCCCTAGTTAAGGATGTGAGAAGTTCATGGAGAAAAGCTGTGGAGGAAGGAATGGCTGAGAAGAAACAAGTGTCTTGGCTCAAGACGCCAATGGTTGAGGTGAACAGCCCTTGCACCAGACCAAGTCCAGAGCCTTCCCTCTTATTTTCAGCTACTCTTGACCATTGCACTCCCCCTCCTGTCCAGCAGGGGTCATCCCTTCACTCAACTGTGTCATGGGACTCCTTACAGCTGGAGTCTCTTAACAGCCAAAACTCAAGTGATGTTATTAAATTCAGCATTGCTCAGGAGGAGCTCCCAAACCTTTTTGAGGATGAGGTGTCATTTAACAGTGACAGCTCAGCGGAGATCCACGGTAACAAGGAGCGAGAGGAAGAACTTGTACTGCCACCTGTTGAACCGATGGCACGGATGTACTTTGAGCCCTCTTTAGACAAATCCCCTTTCAAAGACTCCCCAGTACATTCAATGAAGAGCAAAGGCTTGAGCCACTGGACTGCTGACGAGAAGCTTTTCTCTCTTGATTTGGACAAGCTTGAGAGTCTTTCCCCTCCTTCTCCTGCAGAGAAATTCACCCTGCCCAGTTTAGTGAATTTGACTCTTGATGAATACTAACATGTCTTAATAAACAATAATTGTTTACATACTAGTATGATGCAAAATGTGTCTGCCAAATGAAATTCACTTACTGCTTGATGTATTTCCGCTCAGTCTAACCACAAGGACTTTGAACCATTTTAAGGCTTCTATCTCACTGGTTTGTCTGAACTATGTGAATTCTTATGTCATCAATACTAAACTCTAGTATGTACAAACTAATTGTAAAAGGTAAATATTGGCTAAAATGTTGTTGGTGTTCTTGTTTTGTAATAAAGACTATTTGCAAACCCTCATTTATCTCTGGTCAATTTAAATGCATTTCTTTTCCTTTTCTTTTTCTTAATTTAATTTGTGCAAATGTACAATCACAAACACAGTACAATCACAATATAGTTTTGTGTTCTAAGGTGTAAAACCAGTACCAGCCACTTGTTAATCATGGTGCGCACTACTCCAGATATGTGGCATCTGTGCAGGGCGGAAGACGGAGAGAAATGAGTAGCAGCGAGTCACTCATGGGCGTGTCCATCCGCCTCCAGCAGTCAGTCCGAGAAACCCGAGAGCGCACCAAAGTAACAAAACACAAACATGGCGCCTACTTGCTGCCATACAGGCTAGCGTTGTACAGAAACAAAGTTTCCAGGAATAAACAACGCGCTCGCACTGAGTAGACGTTTTATTCTCTCTCGAGACGGAGTGGACGGGCTGAAAGTTGCAACTTGCCTACATGTCAACGTGTTTTCATATACTGCTCTGAACGGCTGGTATGTACTGCTCCGTTTGAAGTTGCTAAATGTAGACAATCGCATTGAGTTGTTGCATTTTTTCTTCTCCGGCTGGTAGTTTAGGAATGTCTTGTAATGTGTTATTTTCGCAGTCGTACCGTTTAAGGCGTGCTTATTTCCACGAGTCGGTCGACATTTGTTAAAACACGGACTCTCGTTTGCTTTTTATTGCCTCAAAGTAAGTGTGATCGAGTTGTGTGTGAAGATGCAACAGTTGGATACCGGAGCTCGTTCACAGGCCTCGTTAGGAGAGAGATACTGGCTGTGTGTTAAAATCTAGTGTGCTGTCTACCTAGACAATTTTTTGGGCTGAAATGTATATGATGTTTATATGCGCATAAGACGTGTAAAAGGCAGTTCGCTAGTTTTTGAGATGTGTCTGAAATAAAGCGTGTAGGGTGTGTCAGCGTGCAGGTATACTGCACTTACATCCGCCTCTGAAGTTACAGAGAGACTAAGCCAATTCACTATGTGTGTGTGTGTGTGTGTGTGTGCGCGCTTATATCTATGCATGTATGAAATTTGGGACATTTATGACACTTACCCCTGGTTTCACAGACAAGGCTTAAGTCTAGTCCCAGACTAAAATGTATGTTTGAGCTGTTTTAACTGAAAGCAACTTGCACTGACATATCTTAAAAAATGTCAGTGCCATTGTTCTGTTTTAAGATGCACACCAGTAATGTTTTTCTAAGGCACGTTTATAAAAGCTACTTAGATGTCCTAATTTAAATTTGAACTAAGGCCTATTCCTAGCTTAATCTAAGCCATGTCTGTGAAACCAGGCCTGAGTCTCAGTTTTGCCTCAAGAACTGGTTAAGGTGTACCAACATGCCATTTTTGATTTATATTTATCTTGTTGGTATTGGTTTGCCATTGAGAAATTTGTATATTTGGTATGTTTACAGATCAAAATTTTAGTGTCACAGCTCTTTTCATATTTGTACTCCATGCATATGGGTGGTTGACGTGCCAAGCAGTGACATCAGTGTGACAACTGTTAAACAACAAAACATAAAAATTAATTTACAGTTAGAAATGTATGCTGTGCAGAAATGATGACAGTATCTAAAATGTACATTTGTCTTTCAACTTTTTTTTTTTGAAAGTTATTTTCCAACTGATCATATGCCAATTCATAGTTTGTTGTTTTCATACTTTTATTGTGTTTAGAGAGAGATGCTTGTATAAGAAGCTTGTGAAGGCCAAATGTCACTGAGTGCTTCACATTTAAGTGATTGATCAATAGCTGTAGTGACCTTGACATTGTCTGGATTTACCTATTGTCTGTGCAGCAGGCCTCTGTTCATTATACTGAATTATGATCTCTAGGTTGAAGGTTTTGTGTGTGCCTCCTTGTTTGTGTGCATGTGCGCTGACCTTACCTTACCCTTACCTTACCCTAACCCTGAGGCATTGTGGGTATGACATAAGACAGGCCATGTGGCAAGAGGGCAGGGCTGCTCAAATGAATGGGAAACACAAAACCACACGATAATACTGTTGCTGTGCTCGCTCTCTCTTTAGGTTGAAAAGGTTTATGCAGTTTTTGAGAAGTGAAATCAATAATGTCACGTGACTGAGTTATGTTTGTGCCCATGGCACTTTACTAAAAAAACAAAACAAAAAAAAAGAACATGCTTTTTGTTGGGTCATGATAGCGATACTAAAAGATGCTTGACACAGAAGAAATGTCTGAATCATGGTAACAAGCCCTTTTTTTGTATTGTGACATTATTGTCATGGCAATTAAGGGCAATTCCCACTAAATTATCTTTACTGTAATGCAGATTTACAATTTACAATTAAAATTGTCCTGTCCTGACATACTTACAGTGGGTATACAAATTGCTTAAAAATGTTAAACTTGCAACTTTTTGAAATGTACAAAAAAAAAACAATCCAAGCTAAATTAATTGTTTTTTCCACTCTAATGTAATTCTGAAACCAACCAAATTTGTTCAACTAACCAAAAGAACCTTTTTTATATAGCACTTTGTACAATACAAATAGTTTCAAAGCAGATTTACAGTGATAACAGGATAATGGTGCATTTATAATGGGGCATGTTGCTCTGTTTGGAATTAATCACATTCAAACTCTTACTGAAATGTAATTATAATCCTCCAGTCATCATAGAAGTGATGCTGAGTAACCCTGAATAAAAACCGGATATCTCTGTAGGATTTCCTTTGCATCTTATTGCTCAAGACATGGGCTGCGAAGAGCTTACAAAAGATTGGGATCTCATTTTTAAGAGGTACCAATCAGGAGAAGCCTATTTCCCAAACATTAAATGCTTAGGATGGTTTTTAAGGTATTCCATGGCACAAATAGAAACATTGACATTACAAAACAGGGCACCTGTCAAAAATTTGTTAAAAAAAAAAAGAAATCTTATCAAGGACGCTGGCAAGAGACTTACTGTAGCATTAAAGGAGCTGCAAGAATTTCTGGCAAGTACTGGTCACATGCCGCATGTGACAACAATATCCTGTTTTCTATATATGTCAGGGCTATGGGGTAGGGTGGCCAAACAGAAACCATTACGAAGACCTGTATGTTCTCAAGACCCCACCTTTAATGGAAGTAGACAACATTTTTATGTAGTAAGCTCACTTAAGCTCTCTCTCTCTCTCTCTCTCTCTCTCTCTCTCTCTCTCTATATATATATATACACTCACCTAAAGGATTATTAGGAACACCTGTTCAATTTCTCATTAATGCAATTATCTAATCAACCAATCACATGGCAGTTGCTTCAATGCATTTAGGGGTGTGGTCCTGGTCAAGACAATCTCCTGAACTCCAAACTGAATGTCAGAATGGGAAAGAAAGGTGATTTAAGCAATTTTGAGCGTGGCATGGTTGTTGGTGCCAGACGGGCCGGTCTGAGTATTTCACAATCTGCTCAGTTACTGGGATTTTCACGCACAACCATTTCTAGAGTTTACAAAGAATGGTGTGAAAAGGGAAAAACATCCAGTATGCGGCAGTCCTGTGGGCGAAAATGCCTTGTTGATGCTAGAGGTCAGAGGAGAATGAGCCGACTGATTCAAGCTGATAGAAGAGCAACTTTGACTGAAATAACCACTTGTTACAACCGAGGTATGCAGCAAAGCATTTGTGAAGCCACAACACGCACAACCTTGAGGCGGATGGGCTACAACAGCAGAAGACCCCACCGGGTACCACTCATCTCCACTACAAATAGGAAAAAGAGGCTACAATTTGCACGAGCTCACCAAAATTGGACAGTTGAAGACTGGAAAAATGTTGCCTGGTCTGATGAGTCTCGATTTCTGTTGAGACATTCAGATGGTAGAGTCAGAATTTGGCGTAAACAGAATGAGAACATGGATCCATCATGCCTTGTTACCACTGTGCAGGCTGGTGGTGGTGGTGTAATGGTGTGGGGGATGTTTTCTTGGCACACTTTAGGCCCCTTAGTGCCAATTGGGCATCGTTTAAATGCCACGGCCTACCTGAGCATTGTTTCTGACCATGTCCATCCCTTTATGACCACCATGTACCCATCCTCTGATGGCTACTTCCAGCAGGATAATGCACCATGTCACAAAGCTCCAATCATTTCAAATTGGTTTCTTGAACATGACAATGAGTTCACTGTACTAAAATGGCCCCCACAGTCACCAGATCTCAACCCAATAGAGCATCTTTGGGATGTGGTGGAACGGGAGCTTCGTGCCCTGGATGTGCATCTCACAAATCTCCATCAACTGCAAGATGCTATCCTATCAATATGGGCCAACATTTCTAAAGAATGCTTTCAGCACCTTGTTGAATCAATGCCACGTAGAATTAAGGCAGTTCTGAAGGCGAAAGGGGGTCAAACACAGTATTAGTATGGTGTTCCTAATAATCCTTTAGGTGAGTGTGTATATATATATATATATATATATATATATATATATATATATATATATATATGAAACTACTAATTCTAAAGAAACCATTACTTATAAAAATAAGTATATAAAAGAAGCCCTACATTTTGCCAAAACCATGTGGCGAAATGTTTTGAACATCTGATGAATTTAACTTTCAGGTCATAATTTTAAAAGGTACATTTGGCACAAAAAGAAAACTGCTCATCACCCAGACAACACTATACCTATGATGGAGCATAGTGGTGCAAGCATCATGCTATTGGGCTGCTTCTCTTCAGCTACCACTTGGCCAGTAGTCAAGACAGAAGGAATCATGGATAGTGCCATTAAGTACCAGACTATTTTGGCTTCCATTAAAAATCCGCAGGCCTCCATTAAAGAGGAAGTTCATCTTTCAGCACGATAATAACCTCAAACACAAATCTAAGCCAACAAAGGATTGGCTTCAAAGGAAGAACAACGTTTTATGCTAAATACAATATGCTAAATCTGGAGTTCTTTTGCAAGAAAGAGCGGGAAGAAATTGACAAATCAAGACAAGTTGATGTACTCCTCATTCAAAAACTGGCTGCTGTATTAAAAGCAAAAGTTTTCAACCATGTATTAGCTGAGGGGTGTGCACACTTGTGCAACCAGGATATTTTAATTATTTTATTAATCTTTTTTCCCCTTGAAAGTTTCTATTAATTTGTAAACATACATTTTATTTGTTTCAATATTACATTTTAAAAAGCTGCAATTTTAACAGTAGGGGTGGGAATCACAGGGTACCTCACGATACGATACACGATACATGGCTCACGATACCGATAATATCACGATACAGCAATTCTGTGATAATCGATATATTGCACGATATCTGTCAATGAAAACAAAATAACTGTGAAAAGGTTAAGGGCAGGTTTTCTCTCTTTATTCAAGTCCAAACTGTTAGAAAACAGCACAGAAAGTTTTTCAGTCTGTAAATTAAATTGAACATTTTAAGCAAATTAAACAATTTAAATGAGATCAGGCGTTGGCGACAGATGGTGTTGCAAGTAGCTTTGCATGTTCTTGGTATTACCTGTGCATTTTACTTTTACCAGGCAGTTCTTGTATATTGCGTACTCTTGGTCAATTTTGCTTGTCCCATCAATGGTATAAAAGCCGAAGTGGGTCCAGACTTTGGACTAAACGTGGCTATTATCTATTATTTTACTCACACTGCTGTCCGCCATCCCGTTAAAACCCTCTTTTTCTTAGACTGTCCTGGGCTAGTTAACTTATGTTCATGTTTCCCTCATTCATGTGTTGAGCGCCTCCTCGAGGAGCCATGAAGTAGCAAAGCTGGGAGCAGGGAAAACTATTTAGAGCGCCTTATTTTATTAATTAAAATATCGATATTTGTCGCCAGCGTATCGATTCTCGTATTGCACGGAGAAGGACAACAATATATTGCTGTATCGATATTTTGTCCCACCCTTATTTAACAAGGGTGAATACTTTTTATACCCACTATTTTTTTTAACAATTTTTTTACTAATAACAAAAAAAAAATTCATTGCAGTAAATACTGCCATGATGTACAAGCACTTTACAATTTGAGTAATATTGTTATTGTGTGTGAAATCTATTATAAGAAGCATATAGGGCCTAATGTGTAGGAATGCACTGGGCCTAGTATTTATGTTGTCTTGACAATGCCAGCTTACTGATCTACTATTTAAGCTTATCTTGGCTTGAGAGCATCTGTATGAGATTAGGGCCACGTTCACACAGCAGCAGAATACGGTTGTCAGTCCTGTATTTGAGTACTCAATACTGTTACGTTCACACACAGACTCAGAACCACATTCTCGGAAAATCAGCGCTGTGTGAACGGAACCGCACTGGACAACTAGTTGTCTGTCATGTCATACAATGCGAGAGAGCTGCTCTGCTAAGGGGTATTGTGTGTGGTTTTGCTTTCGGTAACTTACAGCGACAGAGATATGAGCTGTGTATTATCTGAAGGTTTTTGATCCAGTCACTGTTCTCCACCGTAGAGTAGGGGTGTGACGTGAGGAAATTTTCCTACTGGTTAATCGACGTGTGCCAACCGTAATACCGGAATCACAGGAAGGGGATGATGTTGAAGTTTTCCCTCTTTTGCACCTCACTTTTAAATCGCTAATTCGCTTTAAAATGCGCACGTCCGCATGGGCATTCATTAATTTTTTAATGAACATTTTACTTTCACTTTAGAATTAGCACCAATTCGGGGACGGCAATTGCTTGAATGGTGGGTTCATTATTATTTTGAATGAAAAACACATGGCTTCGAAGCTTGTATCAAAAAAACGAAACATCTCACAGTGAAGCACTGTACCGGAGCTTGATTCGTTTTGCCATAACCTGTTACGATACACTGCAAGAAGAATAACAGAAGATCCAAATGCGAGTACAATCAGGTTTATTGACAGAACTCTCAGAGATTCAGTTCGGAGATGACAGAGATTAACAGGTGGCTGCAGGGATCGCTCGGTGACGCAGGAACTACAATGGGCAGACGAAGAACTGGCATACCAGGATCCAACCAGGGAAAACACACGTCCTAGAAGACGGCAGAGGAAGCGAGACCGATCCGGAAAAGCGCCTGCAACGAACTGACAAACAGGACACGCAAACACACACATAAAATAGAGCGCTAAACAAGGAACAGCTGCTGCTGATAATGATCAGTGCTCAACAAGGCCACGCCCCCCCATACACACACAGGAGGGTGAGTCAGTGAATCCATGAACCGTGACATAACCACTTGATCTGTGTCCTTGGAAGCTTCATTTTATCACACAACCACGTGACTGTTTTGTATTCTGATTCAAAAATAGCGCAAACCCTGTGTCATTCGCTCCTTTGATAAGAATAAATCATAATACGAATAAATATTTACATGTGCAGTATGTAATATTGACAGCTAGTGGTTGAAATGGGTACTGCAGTCCAAATTCAAAATATTGGAGAGAGTTGTTTCCCCCACCCCCTCTTCCTCAGACTTAACGCTCACACAGGTTACCAGATTGAGGACATGCGACAGGAACGAGCGCAATGACAATGAAAGCCGAGGAGGCACATTGTAAGTTGATGAGTTGATTTATCCGCGTTTTACTCTGCTCCCGTTCATAGTGATTTTTAGATGGACGCAGAGGCTTTTTTTTTAGGTCTGGTAGAGTCTGCGATCTCTGACCCAGTTTGTTTGCTGGCTTCCATGGCTTCAATACGCTGTGTTTTCCGCCAACTGTCAACCTGGCGTGTCTAAATAATATTGGGTAAACTGGCAGCATGCGGTATGACACAGACCAAAACAAAAACAGACATTCCGACACGGAACGCAAATTTCAATGCAGAATAACTGGCTGTTGGATTGTTTTTCAGAGAAACGAGTATGTGAACTTAGCATGTTTCCTGAATATCTGCAAACATATGGTATTTTTATGCCTTAGTACAGTCAAAAAATGTGCATGTTCTCGCACGTCTTTCAGGTTCGGTTGAGCTTCTGCTTATGTTCGCTGATCAATGTTTATATGTGAGTAAAAGCCTAAATTAAATCTGTTAATTATAAAAAGCGATCGAGTCTATTCAGAAAATTTGGACTAAACCACTCAATACATATGGATTAGTTTTACGATCTCTTTATGAACTTTTTAAAGCGTCAAAGTGGTAGTTGCAATGGCTGTCTATGGAAGGACAGAAAGCTCTCAGATTACATCAAAAAGATCTTCAGTTGTGTTCCGAAGATGAACGAAAGTCGTATGGGTTTGGAACGATATGAGGGTGAGTAATTAATGATAATTTTCATTTTTGGGTGAACTAACCCTTTAAGTAAAATATAATATAAATTATAAATATATCGGCTTTATATATATATATATATATATATATATATACAATTGCATAATTGTCAAAAGTGATAATTTAATGAAGGCCATTTTACATTTGGTGTGTTCTTTAGCTAACAGCCTACACTTCACCTAATAGGCCTGTAGTTGGCACATGGACTTCATTTAACTAGTCTCAGACGTCACGGCCACGGACCGTTGGCTGAATGTCTGATGTATATGGCACACTTAACTGAAAAGACTTCAGGAAGTCATCATCTGATTGATCAACTGTGACAATGAGCTTTTATCCGGAATCAACTAAATGTTCGATTTTCAAAAGTATATGAAGTAAGTAAAGTTTGCGTTATAGACTCTTTAAAATACGAAGAGATTTTAAAGTGATCCAAGAGTTTTAAACACCGGTCTGTTATTGTAGGGACATCAACGTTACATTTTCATGCCCCTAAACATGACATGGAACAAAACGATTGGTTGCTTTACATGTCAGTCAGACGGCCTCTGGGTAGTCCTTGGCCAATGAAAGCTGCTATGGAGTCCAGACCTTCTGCTATCAGTCTGAAGGTCTGGCTACACGAGACTATCATTTAACCAATGATGATTGCACACCAGTTACGCTTTTTTCAGATCGTTTGATGAAGCTATGTCGTCAGACATAGCGTAAGCATTTTGAACTGTGAGAGGCACTACACTTTTTCCGTAAGTTGAATACGGAAGGCGATCTGGTGGAAGCTAGATATTTTACTTTTATAAAGTTTTAAATATGGATCTTTTTCTTACACAAACGCATCGCTTCACTTTAGAAGGCCTTTATTAACCCCCCGGAGCCGTGTGGAGCAGTTATATGATGGATAGATGCACTTTTATGGACTTCAAAAAAGAAACAACAATTCACTGCCATTATAAAGCTTAGAAGAGCCAGGTCTTTTTTAATATAACTCCGATTTTATTCGTCTGAAAGAAGAATGTCATATACACCTAGGATGACTTGAGGGTGAGTAAATCATGGGCTAATTTTCATTTTTGGGTGAACTAACCCTTTAAGCAGACATGTTCAGTTTTTATTTGTAGTGTCTGTTCTCTAACTAAACTAAATGATTTTATTACTATAAAAAAAATCTAAACGACGGTGGGGGCAGTGCCACAGTGGGCAAGTGATGTAACCGGTGTTGTGTCTGAACACCGGTAACACCGGCAACACCGACTATCGCAGCAAGCCTACTTTGTATTGTCGCAGAGTGCATTTATTCTGCAAAATCAAATCAAATCAAATCACCTTTATTTATATAGCGCTTTTTACAATGGCAATTGTTTCAAAGCAGCTTCCAATAACACCTGATGTACTCATTACATCATAAGAAGAACGGCATCTACGCTAATGTTAGTCTCTCTGTTTATCCCGAGGTTTACTGCAGTCGGCCGGATCCGGGCCGTATCCAGACCAGATGGTGGACCTTAGCCTGGACATGATGACCATATCCCTGAAGTGTCTGTAGAGACCGTGTCAATTAAACTCCCCCCTGTAAATGCCGCATCGACACGACATCCTCATTAAACCCGTCCCCGGCGTGACGACGAATCTTTCGAATAATCCTACGAATATCTATTGATCTAATATGACTTCTGACCTGTAATGTTGCCAGAATCATAATCATACACTATTTGTTCGTCGGCCAGAGGAGAACTGGCACCCCGACTGAGCCTGGTTTCTCCCAAGGTTTTTTTCTCCATTCTGGCCCTGAAGGAGTTTTGGTTCCTTGCCACCGTCGCCTTTGGCTTTTGGCTTGCTCAGTTGGGGACACTTAAATTTCAACTATATTACTGATCTGCCCGCATTGACACTACATGATAATTGAAATGAGCTGGATGACATCACCGTTTTCACCAGAGCGGCTGTACAGCCGAATCAAATTCCGTTGCATTATTTTCCTGTTACCACTGTGAAGCTGCTTTGAAACAATTGCCATTGTAAAAAGCGCTATATAAATAAAGGTGATTTGATTTGATTTGATTTTGCAGAATAAATGCACTCTGCGACAATACAAAGTAGGCTTGCTGCGATAGTCGGTGTTGCCGGTGTTACCGGTGTTCAGACACAACACCGGTTACATCACTTGCCCACTGTGGCACTGCCCCCACCGTCGTTTAGATTTTTTTTATAGTAATAAAATCATTTAGTTTAGTTAGAGAACAGACACTACAAATAAAAACTGAACATGTCTGCTTAAAGGGTTAGTTCACCCAAAAATGAAAATTAGCCCATGATTTACTCACCCTCAAGTCATCCTAGGTGTATATGACATTCTTCTTTCAGACGAATAAAATCGGAGTTATATTAAAAAAGACCTGGCTCTTCTAAGCTTTATAATGGCAGTGAATTGTTGTTTCTTTTTTGAAGTCCATAAAAGTGCATCTATCCATCATATAACTGCTCCACACGGCTCCGGGGGGTTAATAAAGGCCTTCTAAAGTGAAGCGATGCGTTTGTGTAAGAAAAAGATCCATATTTAAAACTTTATAAAAGTAAAATATCTAGCTTCCACCAGATCGCCTTCCGTATTCAACTTACGGAAAAAGTGTAGTGCCTCTCACAGTTCAAAATGCTTACGCTATGTCTGACGACATAGCTTCATCAAACGATCTGAAAAAAGCGTAACTGGTGTGCAATCATCATTGGTTAAATGATAGTCTCGTGTAGCCAGACCTTCAGACTGATAGCAGAAGGTCTGGACTCCATAGCAGCTTTCATTGGCCAAGGACTGCCCAGAGGCCGTCTGACTGACATGTAAAGCAACCAATCGTTTTGTTCCATGTCATGTTTAGGGGCATGAAAATGTAACGTTGATGTCCCTACAATAACAGACCGGTGTTTAAAACTCTTGGAACACTTTAAAATCTCTTCGTATTTTAAAGAGTCTATAACGCAAACTTTACTTACTTCATATACTTTTGAAAATCGAACATTTAGTTGATTCCGGATAAAAGCTCATTGTCACAGTTGATCAATCAGATGATGACTTCCTGAAGTCTTTTCAGTTAAGTGTGCCATATACATCAGACATTCAGTTCCGTGTTCCCGGTTCCGGCTGACCTAGTTAATGCAGCCTAAAACAATCATTTAACTGATTTGAATAATAGAAATTAAAAATGTTTTATGTGTATGCCATAGTAAAGAGATGTGTTTTTAGTCTAGATTTAAACTGACAGAGTGTGTCTGCTTCCCGAACAATGCTAGGAAGACTGTTCCAGAGTTTAGGTGCTAAATAGGAAAAGGATCGACCGCCTGCAGTTGATTTTGATATTCTAGGTATTATCAACTGGCCAGAATTTTGAGACCGCAATAGACGTGATGGAGTATAAATAAGAGCTCGCTCAAGTACTGGGGAGCTAAACCATTTAGTGCTTTGTAAGTAATCAGCAAGATTTTAAAATGTATACGATGTTTAATAGGGAGCCAATGCAGTGTTGCCAGAACCGGGCTAATATGGTCATACTTCCTGGTTCTAGTAAGAACTCTAGCTGCTGCGTTTTGGACAAGCTGCAGTTTATTTGTTAAGCGAGCAGGGCAACCACCCAGTAGAGCATTACAATAATCTAGCCTTGAGGTCATGAACGCATGAACTAACTGTTCAGCATTTTGCATTGAAAGCATGTGCCGTAATTTAGATATATTTTTAAGATGGTAGAATGCAGTTTTACAGATGCTAGAAACGTGGCTTTCAAATGAGAGATTGGTATCAAAGAGCACACCCAGGTTCCTAACTGACGACGAGGACTTGACAGAGCAGCCATCGAGTGTTAGACAGTATTCTAGGTTACTACTTGTGGAGTTTTTTTGTCCAATGATTAAAAATTCAGTTTTTTCTGAATTAAGTTGCAGGAAATTACTAGTCATCCAATTTTTTATATCAGCTATGCATTCCGTTAATCTTGTGAATTGGTAAATTTCGTCAGGGCGTGAAGAAATATAGAGCTGAGTATCGTCAGCATAACAATGAAAATTAACGCCATGCTTCCTAATAATATCTCCCAGTGGTAGCATGTACAGGGTGAAAAGCAACGGTCCTAGCACTGAGCCCTGCGGTACTCCATACTGAACTTGTGTTCGGTGTGGCATCTCTTCATTTACTGCTGCAAACTGATAACGGTCAGATAAGTATGATTTAAACCATGCCAATGAAATTCCACTAATGCCAACATAATTTTCGAGTCTATTCAAAAGAATGTTGTGGTCGATAGTATCGAATGCAGCGCTAAGATCGAGTAACACTAACAGAGAGATACAACCACGATCGGATGATAAGAGTAAATCATTTGTAACTCTAATGAGAGCAGTCTCAGTACTATGATACGGTCTAAATCCTGACTGGAAATCCTCACAGATACCATTTCTTTCTAAAAAGGAGCATAATTGTGAGGACACTGCCTTTTCTAGTATTTTTGACAGAAAGGGTAGATTTGAGATTGGCCTGTAATTGACTAATTTTGTAGGATCAAGTTGCGGTTTTTTAATGTGGTTTAATAATAGCCAACTTAAAAGTTTTCGGTACATATCCTAATGTCAAGGATGAATTAATGATATTAAGAAGAGGATCTATGACCTCTGGAAGCATCTCTTTTAGTAGTTTAGTCGGTATGGGGTCGAGCATACATGTTGTTGATTTTGATGATTTAACGAGTTTAGCCAATTCTTCTTCTCCTATGGCAGTGAATGAATGTAATTTTTCCTCAGTGACACTACAATGCACTGTCTGATGTGATACTGTAGTAGACGGCTGCATGGTTATAATTTTTTTCCTAATATTATCAATCTTACAAGTAAAGAAGTTCATAAAGTCATTACTGCTGTGCTGTTTACAAACATCAGAAGGTGAAGCTTTATATTTGGTTAATTTAGCCACTGTATCGAATAAATACCTAGGGTTGTGTTTGTTTTCTTCTAAGAGAGTCGAGAAATAAGCAGATCTAGCAGTTTTTAGGGCCTTTCTGTATGCAATCATGCTCTCTTTCCACGAAATGCGAAAAACTTCTAGTTTTGTTTTCTTCCAACTGCGCTCTATTTTTCTGGCTGCTGTTTTAAGGGCCCGGGTGTGCTCGTTGTACCACGGCGTTGGACTATTTTCTTTAATCTTCTTTAAGCGCCGGGGAGCAACTGTGTCTAAAGTGCTGGAAAAGAGAGAGTCAATAGTTTCTGTTGCAACATCGAGTTCCTCTAGGCTATCTGGGATGCTGAGGATATGAAACTGATGAGGAAGATTATTTACATAATCAATAAGTGCAAACACAATCACAAACAATATGGTGGAGATCCATGTTTGGATTTTTTTTACAGTTATTCACTGAAGGTTTGATGGCAGATTTAGTTGCACAAACAGCACAAGCGGCTTGCGAAGGAAGTCAAGTCAAGCCACCTTTATTTTTATAGCATTTATACAATACAGATTGTTTCAAAGCAGATTTACAGTGATCAACAGGAAAATAATGATTCAATGATGCAAACAGTTTAATTCAGCTGTGAAGCTGAGAAAATAGCGTCATTGCTCAGCTAGAGTTGCATGCTATCATTAAAAGATTACAATCTCGATTCAAGCACCCACGCAATCTTATTCCTAAATGACGTTTTTGCTATGTCTATTACGCCTGTTTCACATCGCAAGCATCAGCAGAGCATGAATATTGTGAATTTTGTTGCTTCAGAGATATCATAAAAATGTCTAGGGGTGCTAATTATTTCCAACATGTTTTTTCTATTGGAGAAAAACATTTATTTCATAATGTGAATTTATTTATTTATTTTTTTCACCCAATTTTAAATTGTTTTACTACAATGAAATGTTAGGTTTTTGTGTTTTTTTTTTTTTTTTTTCTTTTTTAATACAATATCAAAAGGATAAACAATGCAGATTTATTTTCACATCCTTATGCATTAATATGCATAACGTGAATGAATATCTTAGAAATCCTGCTTAACTTTGTCGAGCGACACCCCGCAATCATAAGTGGAGTGCTCGCTACTCTCTGGCTCCACAGCTTGGTGTGCTAATTTTCTCTTAATTTTGGGGCCAGTTATTTCAAATGTACCTACCAATTTAGAGCTGCAAAAACACTTCCTGCTGCCTGTCCTCTCTAATTGAGAAAAAGTTTATAACAGCACATATCAGATCTATTTCTCATGATGGCTCTCATAATAACCAACAAAATGTTGAGTTTATGAAAAAGATTTTGCAAAAGGACGTGGGCTGTTCTCTTGTCTGTCCAGAGCATGGAGCACAGATATCATTCATCTGTTATGATATAAGGGTGGTGTCTGTTAGTCAGACAGTGTGGAACTTTATACTACTTCTCATTTTCCTGTCTCTGCAGGAGTGTGTGGGTGGATAGGATGGAAAGGCCTTTTTTTAAGGCTGGTTTTGATCACTAGCAGAAGCCCTGTCTGGTCATACAGCATTATTTTGATGTTGAGGCAAAGTTGGCAAGCTCATAGTCAGCTTTATGGAACATTGTCCTCTTACATTTGTTTCCCTGACATTGTTAATGGACAACAGAAGTCATTGGCTGTTTCCACGTAGATATTGCTTTCAAATGTAATTTGCTTTGCTTCTGGATATTACAGATGTTAAAAGAAACATGTTTTTCTTGTGGAGTTGGATTTAGAAAATAAAATATGAATTTAATTTGAAGAAAGCTTTCTCTTTTTTAAAAAAAACTGATTTGTTCTAGTCTTGTAGAAATATCAGTTCATTAAGTTCTGCCTACTAGAGATCTAAGCTGAAGTAGTGTTGTCAAAAGTACCGACCGCGATACCAAGTCGGTACTTAAATTTAAAAAATGTGATGCTTTGAGCGCTGTTGAGCGTAATTGTAAACACCTCTGACTGGCCATTGTGCTCACGTGCTCATCGGATATGTCTTTGATTGGCTACTATGATCAGCGCTTCAAAAACATGTTGTAAATATACATCAATGACGCTTTTCACCGAGCGCTTACACAGATACACACGGGAGCGTTTGAAAGCAGGCGTCTATCAGCGGACCGGTCCTGCTCCCGCTTTCAAAACACTTTTAAACACTTCCGTGTGCTTTCAAATGCTCCTGTGCGTTGATCATTGTAGCCAATCACAGACATATCTGATGAGCGCGTCAGCACAATGGCCAGCCAGTCAGAGGTGTTTACGATTCCGCTCAACAGCGCTCAAAGCGTCACATTTTTAAAATTTCAGTACCGACTTGGTATCGCGGTCGGTACTTTTGAAAACACTAAGCTGAAGTTAAACTGCACTTATAGACACTTTGCCTATGCTTCTTTGATGAAGTCACTCTGTTTTAACAAATTATTAAAATAATACTATCATCACACATTTTTATTAATTTTTGCTTTTTACCAAACATTGGTTATTGTAGTTTTCTTTTCTTGCATACAAAATGAAATAACCATATTCTAACCCTATAAAGCTATGTTTGTAACATGAATTTCTAAGGCCTCTAAATTTTCAACATGGTGAAAATTTTCCTTAACCTGTTGCACACATTGTACAACAAGCCTTCTGTACTCTAATTGATAGTTCATACTATTTATTAGTAAGTAAAAAGTCTTTGGTCTATGTGGCCCTGTGGTCTACATGTCATGTAACTTCACTTTACCCTGACTTCTGCTTTTATTGTTTGGGGGATTTTCTGCAGATCTTAACATGGTTTACTGTACATGGCAGCGTCTGGGGTTTGTTTTACTCTTCTAACAGAGATGATATGAACAGTGCCACATTGACCGGTGCCTGAGACAGACATATCCAGCTTGTCATGAGGCTCTCCTTGTGTCATTTGAAGTGGGGTGAGATCACTGCACTTACATTAGTCAACAGACATTTGAGGGTTTGTTAAGAGGCCACTTAAGCTCTCATTGATGGGGAAAAAAGTTCTTACTGAATTTTGAAAAGGGGACTGTAATAGTATAATAGTAATAGTATACTGTAATAGTATAAAATATGATAAAAACAATAACATTATTATAACCCCTTAACCAGCACCCCCACAAGCCGAAAAGGACATACATACCCAAATTGAAATGGCTTCGGCTCTTCAACCCTTTGTTCTACAGAAATAATCCTAGTCTCATTTGAAGAACATAATTTTCAATAAAAAAAAAAAAATACTTTTTAATGTTCATAATTTATAATGTATCACAAAAACTGTGAGGGGAAAAAATAAATCTTACATACAGAGCCCAGGAAGTCACCTGTAGGAGAAAGGAAAAAAAAAACAAGACCCACAAATCCGTGGCCAATCCGTGGTTTTGCAATTCGTCCCATCAGTTTATAAACTGTACTCACAGATTCTTAAAATGTTCCCACAGTTTAACAAATCGTGCCCACAGATTAATAAACCGTACCCATGAATTTCCAAAACGGCAAGATTTGTAAATTGTACCTTCGGTTTTTCAAGCCGTACCCACAAATTCATAATCCGTGCCCACGCTTTCGCAATCACCTATTGGTTACATTGACTGCTTTTACAATATGTTTACGTGGTAATATAGTTAAATAATAATAATAAATTCTATGCTGTTGAGAATGAATGGAGGCTTATGCTCATTGGCTGACTGAAGGTTGTCATGGAAATGCTCGTACTTTGTACTGATGCTTGCCATTAGAAAAAGTGCTGGGGTAAAATGTATTTTTATTGAAAGTACACCAACCCCTGTCTATAAAAAGTGAGAGTATGAGAGTATCAGAAATAAATAGATGGACAAGATTATGACTCACATAATTCTTATTAAATCGTTGACCTCCCCACTGCAAAAACTGTGGCTACTGAATTTTTTTCCCCCTCCTACAAATGATTTCCTGGGCTCCGTACATTTGCCTTTTTTATATAAAAATGCACAGGACACACACAGGACAGTCTGAACATTAACCATAGGAGTCTCTATCTCATACCCTCTAGTGCCACCAACAGTTCAAAGTTTCACTCATGTTTGTGCTATTAATTTTTGAATTATGAGGCCTAGAAATTTTTGGAAAAGAAAAAGGTTTTCGTCCTAGACGTTTCATTTAATTTTCACCAAAATTGGCTCAGATCATTGTAAAACCATGCTACCAAAAAGTTATTAACTTTTTTGATAGACCAGACCATTTTCATAAAGCGCATCAGCAAATCTAATAAAGAGCACGCCAAAATGGTTGTGAGGCTGTATCACCATAACACTTTGGCATAATGATACGAAACCTGGTAACTGTCATCACAAGCATGAGTACTTGCACAGTTTTATCACAGCACCAATTGGCATGCAGTGTCTTTGCTATCAAAGTCCATGATGACATTTGTATCTTGAGAAACATTGTGATTGCAAGATGTCAAAAAAGAATCTGAGGCTGTATCTCTACAGTGATTTATAATTTATGTTTTTGGGCTTAAATGAGTAGACTTTAATCTCATAAAACACTTCTTTTATTGAAGCACTTTTCCAAATATCTCTTTGTTTTGTGATTTCTTTTTTCATACAAATTTGTATGTTCAGTCTATGACGCATCCTCATTACCGCTGCTAATGGTGGTAGTGCTGCTGCATTGTGCGTTGTTGTTTTTGTGTCATTCCCCTCAGGCTTAGCCGTAGTGAATCAAACTGTTTTATTCTGGGGCCTATTCTTGGCTCAGCCAAGTGAATTGAGAAAGGCCGTGCAAGACACAAGGCTACCGGGCGTCTGCCAACCCCCCCCACCCCCCCACCCCCATCCTCCTTTGTGCTGGAGGGACACTTCTCTGGATGAAGGACAAAGCACTCAGGGGTTCTGTGGGGGTGATTATGGGGACCTGTAACAGGGTATGCAGTATGTAATTTTTTTTGTAAACAACTTTTGGTCACACTTTAGTTTAGTAACCAATTCTCACTATCAACTTGTTACTAACTATGACTTTTGCCTCAATAAACTCCTAATTACTGCTTATTAATAGTTAGTAAGGTAGTTGTTAAGTTTAGGTATTGGGTAGGATTAAGGGATGTAGTCATGCAGAATAAGGCATTAATATGTGCTTTATAAGTACTAATAAACAGTCAGTGTCCTAGTATTATGCATTTAATAAGCAACTAATAAGCAACTAGTTAATGGTGAGAATTGCGCCATAAACTAAAGTGTTACCCAACTTTTTTGATTGGAGGAGTAGTTTACCGAAAAATCAAACTTCTGTCATCATTTACTCAACCTAATTCTGCTTCAAGTAAAAGAAGCCAGACTAAAATTTAAGGTTCTAAAATTAAATCTTTCCCTTTTCTGCAGCTCTTATTCTTGCTTGCATTCAAACCTGAGTCAGTTATCACAAAAGTTTTATTTTTGGATCAATTATCCTTTTGTCTTTGATGCAGAGATTCTGTTCAGTCTTTTTAACGCAGCTATTGCTGACATTACTTGATGAATTCTGTTTAAATGTAATACTTTTGGGAGAGAGCTAGTCTTTACAAAGTCTTTACAAGTATCTGGACTTGTATCGAACGTTCTTGAATCAAGTTGTGTCCAGTGCCATCGCCAGGAAATGTGACCTTGTTTTTATTTTAGAGACAAAAGGGGGCTTGGCTGTTTACTGCATGTGAAGAAGGAAGACTTAGTGGAAAAGATTAGGAAATGTGGAACAAATAAGGCAGAAAGCACTTCATGTTTCCCAACTGCCAATACAAACATCCCAGCCGGGGGGGAAAAAGTTGATGTCATTATGGGGTCATTTTGTAATATATTTTTTACAATATTATTATTATTTTTGCTTTTATTATTAGTTTTTTTTAATATATATATATATATATATATATATATATATATATATATATATATATATATATATATATATATATATATATATTATGGATGCATGTTGCCATCTTGGGAGACTTTTTTGTACAGCATTGCTACTAAAATAGTCTGAGGGTACAGAACTGCATATACATTTATAGGTTTTACAGGTACATTTACAGGTTTTTCTTCTGCAGTATTTAATATTACTTTAGTACTGCATTCAGAGACATCTAACAAAGGTACCGTCACCTGATCTACTGGTCTGTGAATCTCTTAGGAAATTAGGAGGGGCTTTTTCTAGAGAATTCACATGGCATTGAATTACAGTTTTAAAGAAAGGAACAAAAGGGGGTTGTAATACAGCCTTGTTTTGTAAAGTTTTATTGTAGTACTGTAGGCTGTAGTACGTTTTATGCTAGCACTTGTCTTTTTAGTGTAATATGCTATGGTCTAGTTCTAATTAATTTCAGTGTTGGACACTGAAGAGAAATATGTAATCTCCCTATAGCACCCTATTAAATCCAACAGTTATGGCAGTTATGCCTCAACAGTACAATTCAAGATACTTTATTTGTGGATGCCTTGAGGAGTTTTCATTTGAGGATGCCTTTTGCACTGTTTTTTTTTTCATATTTATTTATGCTATGTCTGGGGAAAAAAAGTAAATTCATTTTTGGGAAACAGGTTTTTAGTGCTGCTTCCAGGCAGTAGGTATAAGGATAAACTCTGCATGGTTTCTTTTAAAGACAAAGTGGTGGACAAAACATTGTTTATGAAACACAAAAAATGCCTATAGTTGCTCGTTATACTTTGGTCAAGTACAGCACTGGTTTAACACCAAACCAAAACAGCTCGTGGCGCATCCATGTATCTTGCTTTCAGTCGCGAGATGCCAAAAAACACTATGTCATTGTGTCAGACATTCCTAGTACAGACGTGACTCCTGTATTTTGTACAGACAGAGCATTAATTTTGGGTATACACTCGCACATTTAAATGTTTCATTTCCAAAACATTGCAGTGAACTGTACATTAACTTTTAGAGCTTTGACAATAGCAGTGTTTACCTGTCCTTTGTGTAAAAGAGGATTTTGTTTCCTGAACAGAATAGCAATTGTGATGTTTTCATTGCAGAGTTTTTTTTTTTTTTTAAGTGGTTTGCAACATGTGCTCTGACAAATACATTTGCTTTTTTGGCAACAACCAGGGCATAACAGATTGAGAGACTCTGAGAAGAACAACACTACAACACAAGAGTCCTTGGTGAATCAGTGAAAATACACGCTTCCTCCTAGGTAGTTACTTTGTCTACTAATAATTACAAGCATTAGATGCATAAATCACAGAAGAATTCTGTCAGTCATTTTGTAATTTTTTTGTAATTTTTTTTTTTTAAGCTGTTTTGTTTTCAAACCATATCATTTCCATAACTCGTAACATAACATAATTTCCATCTAAAATGAATATCTAATAAACATTAATGAAAAACAAAACTGCATATTTTTTGAATGTTTGCAGTTGGCCTTTCTGAATGTTCTTGTTACATTCACAAAATATAAAATTAGGTACTTAAGTGTCCTGAATATGGTATTTTTTTCCCATGTTAATTGGTTAGAGCTTTCACACTGCACGTGGATGCGGTCCGGCAGTGCGTTCCAGGAGCGGTGCGTATACATCAGTGCATAATGGAAGGAGACATAATGGATAGCAATGGATAGTCCTTTCTTGGAGGTGGAAAAACAAAGTTCTGACCTGCAGGATTTCTTGTAAAAAGATTTAAAAACTAAAAAAAGACGAGAGTTGCCTGTTTTTGTCTATTGTAAGTTTTAATTTAAAATGTTTGTGATTTTAACATATAGCATATGTTTAAATGTTTTGCCACTTGCGTGAGCAACGTAATATATAAATCTAAAGTACTATATAAATATTAAGTAATTAATTGAATAAAACGTTGCCCTTGAGCGGTCTTCGGTCATTTCTGACCAGATAATTTTTCCGTTTTGAATTGTTAAAAATCACAGCTTCATCGAAATGGTACGAAACTTGGTGACTTTTATGACACTTGGAATGTGAACACAAAAAAAAAATTGAGGGCATGATTCAAACAGGCTAAGTGGTCATAAAAAAATAAGTCACACTCATGGTCTTCGGTCAAAAATGACCGACCATAGGAAATTAATGGGAAATTGACCTGAGAATTTTTGTGTGCACAATCTACAAATCGGACACAATACTGAAAAAAAGTAGACAGCAGTGAAGGGATGACACTATAAAACATCAAGAATGTGATATAAAAATATCCACTCACACACAGACGCACGCACACACACACACACACACACACCTATGAACCACTCTGTATGTAACACAGAGCAAAGTTTTGAGAATATGTGAAATCTATTCAATAATTCAGTCATAATTCAAAAAAAGCTCATAGCAGTGAAGGGGTGACACTCTAAAACATCAAGACTGTGAAATAAACACACCCATTCCCACACACACACACACACACACACACACACACACACACACACACACACACACACACACATACATACACCTATGAACCACTGTGTAACAGAAAAGTTTTGAGAGTATTGTGAAATCTATTCAATAATTCAATCATAATTCAAAAAAAGCTCATAGCAGTGAAGGGGTGACACTCTAAAACATCAAGACTGTGAAATAAACACACCCATTCCCACACACACACACACACACACACACACACATACACCTATGAACCACTGTGTAACAGAAAAGTTTTGAGAGTATTGTGAAATCAATTCAATAATTCAGTAATAATGCAGCCACAGGTGCCACAGGGTGATTGAATGAATTGCATTTTTTTTTTAATTAAATTCTGAATCAAAAAATGGGTAACAACATGCTTCCTTGCGTTCTCTTTTTAACACAATGTTCAGGTTTGACTGTAACCATAATGCATAAACTTACACTTCAAATCACTATTTCTAACAAAAAAAAAATCTAAAACTTGACAAAAAGTTGTCTTTGAGATTGTTTAAATATATATTTAAATCTTCCACCTAATAAAAATATGTAATTATGTCTAAAAACAACTAGGCAATTCACAAGCTGCTCTATAGAGAGCTATACAGGCAACTAGTGGTTACACCATGATATTACATGTATTCTTTCTATACTCTCAACAGATGGCGCTAATCTGCCTTCAAAAAATTGAATTTTAAAGGCCTAGACTCTATTTTAACCTGAAATACTGCATAAATTGAATAGAAAATTTTGTATTATTTTCTATGGGAAAAATGGATATTAATTATTGCATAAATATTAATTAGTACCACAAAACCCTCTCAAAATGCTAAATAAAAAAGAAAATATATTATTGAACAAAAATGTATTAGAATGATTTTACTGAAAAAATTAGAAGTTACATTTCAGGGGTCCGGTCACTTTTGACCGCTAAGACCACCAGTGTGACTCCCAAGTAAAGACCGCACAAGGGTTAAATGTAGTGTGTTTAAAGGGGTCATCGGATGCCCATTTTCCACAAGTTGGTATGATTCTTTAGGGTCTTCATGTAAAGTCTGTAACATACTTTGGTTAAAATTCCTCAATATTTGTGTAAAACAACACCCTTTTTACCTCCTCAAAACCAGCTCTGTTCACAGCGACCCGTTTCGGTGCATTTCTCTTTAAATGATAATGAGCTACTGCTCACCCCACCCCTCTCTTCCGTGGGGCGTGTAGACACGTGAAGTGCTGCCTTGGCGGACAGTGTACAACTGACTGAGGGCGGAAATATGCTAATATGGGACAGTCCGTCAGCGGTCGTGGGTGGCTTATTGCTCAGAAAATTAAAACGGCTTTATTATTGAGTGTTTAGGCTTTTTGAGGATTAAAAAAAGGAGTGAATGAATTTTTATCATTGTAGGTTGTTTGTGTGTCCACACACTGCAAAGACATTTATATGCAAACACCATACAAAAGTGAATTTTGCATCCGATGACCCCTTTAAAGGTGACATCTAAGAGAATTGCCATGTTCAGTAACAAATTTTGGATTTGAAATAAAAATAATGAATAAATGTTCTGTTTATGGTATACAGCCACGGATCAGTTGCGCACTGCAAACGCGGCAAACGTGAAAGCACAACAGTGCGTGCTGCTCCTGCATCATATACGTACTGCAACACGCACCACATATGGACTGCAGACGGAGTATGTGTGAAACAGGCGTGACTCAACAAGGTCCGTTTATAGCGACTGTGTGTTAGAGACACTGATGAGTCCGCCGATTTACTATAAACTGTAAACACAGTAAAAACAATGCATTGTTTTTTATACATTTGATTATACATTTTATGTAGTATTTCTTATTTCTAGTGCTTGAAGTTTTTCAGGTATGTCTATTTCATTTGTGTCTTTGTTCTATTGTAGTTTGTTTGTTGTTTTTTTAGGCTAGTATTAGTTTTTTTAAATATTGAAAATTGTGCTAAGAATTATGAAATTTTAAAGGTATCAATTTTTTATGTCATAAACTTATTTAAAGCAAAAACCATATCGTGATTTATATTGTTATCGTGAAATAAAATTACTCATATCGTGATATAAGATTTTGGTCATATTGCCAACCCCTATTTCCAGTGTAGACAGCCAAAATAACTGAAACGGCTGACATTGAAAGCCTTGCACATTAAAGTTTAAAAAGGCTGCACCCACTTTTACATTAAAAATAAGATGATAATAAAAATTGAATAAGTTCTGTGGGTCTAGTCTTTGCACCTATTTGTTTCAGGTTTGAATCTGGTTTCCTCTGTTGGAGTAGAATTGGCTAGGTGGCACTGTCACAGAAAACAAGGGTCCTAGAAATGCGGTCCCCTGCACGTCTCTCTCTATCTGGAATGTGAGTTATTTGTCTGGCTCTTAGTATGCTGGATTAGATGTTTGGCAGTCACCTCTCTCCCATCCTCTACGCAAAGTCTCATCTCCCTGCATTACTGAAGCTTTTCTCATGCTTCCCATGCAGAATTTGTAAATCACTTACACTCTTCTGCTCATTTTATTAGACAGAGCGAGTAGAACTCAAAAGTAGAAATAAAACAGAAACAAAACATTTTCATGTCAGATTACAGCATATTTTCCTCCAGTGCAGTCAGGTTGGAACTGTTGCTATGGTAACAGTAAAAGGCCAACCTACTGTGTCAGACTGAATAGTGATAAGGATGCTGAGAGCTCCAGGTTTAATTATTTTCCCACATTTTAACCTTCTACATTTGCAAGTAAATCACTCAATTATGCAACTACATTTCACACTAGGCAACTAAATACTTGTTGGCCAATAGCTGTTGTTAGCCATTGGCTAAAAAACTGTTAGATTTTACTCGCAAGTGATTGAGTTTGAGGTTAAGAATAAGTTTAGCACAGATACATTTTCAGTTCGTGTTGTGTCCTATGACTGCATTAGACTGCATACACACTAGAATGCTCTAGCTTAGAGTTGGACAGGAAAAAAAGAAGCTAGAGCTGCACAATTAATCGTTAAAAGATTGCGTTCTCGATCGCCATTATCACTATCCTTTGCAACTTATTCTTATTCCTCACTCCTAAGTTACAATAGGCTATAATATTAAACATTAAAATTCTCTCAACAGGATTTTATATACCATTTCCAAAACGGATTGACTTACATAAAATCTCTTCAGTTTACACATAAGAAAAAACCTTTGACTTGCTTTTCTTAAAATATTGTCTACATTCTCACCAAAATTAAACCTTGAATCCAAATATGTTCCCAAATATAGTAACCTTTATTTTTCTGTCTCTCTCAAACTCAACCTTTTTTGTTGTATTTTCTAATTGTGAAACAAAATATTGAATTCACAAAAAACCCTAAATTAACTGGGAAGAGAAGACACATTCCTCTAATTATTATAACACCTCCACTGAACAGATCTGACCAGTTACCAAAGTTCACCAGTTCATCCTTGACATTAGGATATGTACCAAAAACTTTTAAGTTGGCTATTATTAAACCACTTATTAAAAAACCGCAACTTGATCCTACAGAATTAGTCAATTACAGGCCAATCTCAAATCTACCCTTTCTGTAAAAAATACTAGAAAAGGCAGTGTCCTCACAATTATGCTCCTTTTTAGAAAGAAATGGTATCTGTGAGGATTTAGGATTTAGACCGTATCATAGTACTGAGACTGCTCATTAGAGTTACAAATGATTTACTCTTATCATCCGATCGTGGTTGTATCTCTCTGTTAGTGTTACTCGATCTTAGCGCTGCATTCGATACTATCGACCACAACATTCTTTTGAATAGACTCGAAAAATTATGCTGGCATTAGTGGAATTGCATTGGCATGGTTTAAATCATACTTATCTGACCGTTATCAGTTTGTAGCAGTAAATGAAGAGATGTCACACCGATCAGAAGTTCAGTATGGAGTACCGCAGGGCTCAGTGCTAGGACCGTTGCTTTTCACCCTGTACATGCTACCACTGGGAGATATTATTAGGAAGCATGGCGTTAATTTTCATTGTTATGCTGACGATACTCAGCTCTATATTTCTTCACGCCCTGACGAAACTTACCAATTCACAAGATTAACGGAATGCATAGCTGATATAAAAAATGGATGACTAGTAATTTCCTGCAACTTAATTCAGAAAAAACTGAATTTTTAATCATTGGACAAAAAAACTCCACAAGTAGTAACCTAGAATACTGTCTAACACTCGATGGCTGCTCTGTCAAGTCCTCATCGTCAGTTAGGAACCTGGGTGTGCTCTTTGATACCAATCTCTCATTTGAAAGCCACGTTTCTAGCATCTGTAAAACTGCATTCTGCCATCTTAAAAATATATCTAAATTAAGGCACATGCTTTCAATGCAAAATGCTGAACAGTTAGTTCATGCGTTCATGACCTCAAGGCTAGATTATTGTAATGCTCTACTGGGTGGTTGCCCTGCTCGCTTAATAAATAAACTGCAGCTTGTCCAAAACGCAGCAACTAGAGTTCTTACTAGAACCAGGAAGTATGACCATATTAGCCCGGTTCTGGCAACACTCCATTGGCTCCCTATTAAACATTGTATACATTTTAAAATCTTGCTGATTACTTACAAAGCACTAAATGGTTTAGCTCCCCAGTACTTGAGCGAGCTCTTAACGCATTATACTCCATCACGTCTATTGTGGTCTTAAAATTCTGGCCAGTTGATAATACCTAGAATATCAAAATCAACTGCAGGCAGTCGATCCTTTTCCTATTTAGCACCTAAACTCTGGAACGGTCTTCCTAGCATTTGTCTGCTTCCCGAACCACTCTGTCAGTTTAAATCTAGACTAAAAACACATCTCTTTACTATGGCATACACATAAAACATTCTTAATTTATATTATTCAAATCAGTTAAATGATTGTTTTAGGCTGCATTAAGTAGGTCAGCCGGAACCAGGAACACTTCCCATAACACCTGATGTACTCGTTACATCATAAGAAGAATGGCATCTACGCTAATGTTAGTCTCTCTGTTTATCCTGAGGTTTACTGCAGTCGGCCAGATCCGGGCCGTATCCGGTGCAGATGGTGGACCTTTGCCTGGACATGACAAACGCATGCCTAAAGTGTCTGCAGAGACCATGTCAATTAAACTCCCCCCTGTAAATGCCGCATCGACACGACATCCTCATTAAACCCGTCCCCGGCGTGACGACAATCTTTCGAATATTCTTACGAATATCTATTGATCTAATATGACTTCTGACCTGTAATGTTGCCAGAATCATAATCATACACTATTTGTTCGTCGGCCAGAGGAGAACTGGCACCCTGACTGAGCCTGGTTTCTCCCAAGGTTTTTTTCTCCATTCTGGCCCTGAAGGAGTTTTGGTTCCTTGCCACCGTCGCCTTTGGCTTTTGGCTTGCTCAGTTGGGGACACTTAAATTTCAACTATATTACTGATCTGCCCGCATTGACACTATATGATAATTGAAATGAGCTAGATTACATCACCGTTTTCACCAGAGCGGCTGTACAGCCGAATCAAATTCTGTTGCATTTTCCTGTTACCACTGTGAAGCTGCTTTTGAAACAATTGGCATTGTAAAAAGCGCTATATAAATAAAGGTGATTTGATTTGATTTGATATGACAACATTTTTGACAGTAAACTTGCCACGATCAGCTAATCTTTTCCAGCCTGCTTCCACAATGTCTACACTGCACAATGAATCTCTTATTTACATCCTGTTTACAGAGGATTCTCGGGAATGAATAACTCAGCCCTTAACAAAAACTCCACTCACCTTTTCGAGTGGTGGCCATTGCGTTCAAGAGATCAACAGATATGTCTATGATTGGCTACATTGCTCAACGCTGCAAAAACCTTTGATGCTCTCCAGAGCGCAAATACAAATACGCCCTGGAACGTTGGCCAGATCTCTTTTTAATACAAAAAAAAAAAATACCGGTATAGATTTTGAATGAAAACAACATGAGCTAATAATAATAATATGCATTCTTTAATAGGGAGCCAATGCAGTGTTGACAGGGCCAATTTTGGTCCCATTATTAAAACCTGTTTTTTTTTTTCTTCAAAATTTAGTAGTATGAAATTACTAGTCATCCATTGTTGACATTGTCAGTAATGTCAACTAATTGTTTCAGCCCTATTGGCAGTAGAGCGTAGCATAGGCCCATGATTTAATTTGGAGACACATTACATTGCTTGCCATCTTGTAGTTTTGTACTAATACAGTGGGGAGAACAAGTATTTGATACACTGCCGATTTTGCAGGTTTGCCCACTTACAAAGCATGTAGAAGTCTGTAATTTTTATCATAGGTACTCTTCAGCTGTGAGTGACGGAATCTAAAACAAAAATCCAGAAAATCACATTGTATGATTTTTAAGTAATTAATTTGCATTTTATTGCATGACATAAGTATTTGATACATCAGAAAAGCAGAACTTAATATTTGGTACAGAAATCTTTGTTTGCAATTACAGAGATCATACGTTTTCTGTAGTTCTTGACCAGGTTTGCACACACTGCAGCAGGGATTTTGGCCCACTCCTCCATACAGACCTTCTCCAGATCCTTCAGGTTTCAGGGCTGTCGCTGGGCAATACGGACTTTCAGCTCCCTCCAAAGATATTCTATTGGGTTCAGGTCTGGAGACTGGCTAGGCCACTCCAGGACCTTGAGATGCTTCTTACGGAGCCACTCCTTAGTTGCCTTGGCTGTGTGTTTCGGGTCGTTGTCATGCTGGAAGACCCAGCCACGACCCATCTTCAATGCTCTTACTGAGGGAAGGAGGTTGTTGGCCAAGGTCTCGCGATACATGGCCCCATCCATCCTCCCCTCAATACGGTGCAGTCGTCCTGTCCCCTTTGCAGAAAAGCATCCCCAAAGAATGATGTTTCCACCTCCATGCTTCACGGTTGGGATGGTGTTCTTGGGGTTGTACTCATCCTCCTTCTTCCTCCAAACACGGCGAGTGGAGTTTAGACCAAAAAGCTCTATTTTTGTCTCATCAGACCACATGACCTTCTCCCATTCCTCCTCTGGATCATCCAGATGGTCATTGGCAAACTTCAGACGGGCCTGGACATGTGCTGGCTTGAGCAGGGGGACCTTGCGTGCACTGCAGGATTTTAATCCATGACGGCGTAGTGTGTTACTAATGGTTTTCTTTGAGACTGTGGTCCCAGCTCTCTTCAGGTCATTGACCAGGTCCTGCCGTGTAGTTCTGGGCTGATCCCTCACTTTCCTCATGATCATTGATGCCCCACGAGGTGAGATCTTGCATGGTGCCCCAGACCGAGGGAGACTGACTGTCATCTTGAACTTTTTCTTGAACCATTTTCTAATAATTGCGCCAACAGTTGTTGCCTTCTCACCAAGCTGCTTGCCTATTGTCCTGTAGCCCATCCCAGCCTTGTGCAGGTCTACAATTTTATCCCTGATGTCCTTACACAGATCTCTGGTCTTGGCCATTGTGGAGAGGTTGGAGTCTGTTTGATTGAGTGTGTGGACAGGTGTCTTTTATACAGGTAACGAGTTCAAACAGGTGCAGTTAATACAGGTAATGAGTGGAGAACAGTAGGGCTTCTTAAAGAAAAACTAACAGGTCTGTGAGAGCCGGAATTCTTATTGGTTGGTAGGTGATCAAATACTTATGTCATGCAATAAAATACAAATTAATTCATACAAATCATACAATGTGATTTTCTGGATTTTTGTTTTAGATTCCGTCTCTCACAGTTGAAGTGTACCTATGATAAAAATTACAGACCTCTACATGCTTTGTAAGTAGGAAAACCTGCAAAATCGGCAGTGTATCAAATACTTGTTCTCCCCACTGTGTATCTAACTGGCTGCTGTTCAAGAGTTCATGAGATGAATGCTTACCATATCAAAGTTCAAATCACAGTCTTCAGCAATCACAGTATTTGTCACAAAACAAGATTTTTGACAAAATCGTGCAGCCCTGATGTGAAGTTTACAGTTTCAGTATTGGATAGGATCAATACAGGAACTTTTTAATCTTGTTTCATAATGGTTGTGCACTGAAGCATTACGTTCAACCTCAGGATGCTCAAGGTGTTCTGTACCTGTAATTAGGGCTCTGTAAGATACTGCTACATGGCAGGTAACCATGTAACGTCTCATTAGTGAGGTAATTTGAGTTGCTCTTGGATTAGAGATTATAGATTTAGTAAACCCCCTAGAGCAGTGCTTCCTAAACTTTCAAGACTGTGCACCTTGTCTTTTTCAAGGTGAGAATTTCACACACTCCCATGAGTCATAGTCACATTTTTAAATAGTTAGAAAATAGACACATTTTCTTCATAAATAATACTGAAATTTTAAGTGATATAAATGGATTGCTTAGATGAGGTTCATTAACATTTTGAAAAATACCTGCTAGGGTGTTTTGAATGGTTGCTAGTTGGAGTTAGGTTAGGCTGGATATTCTGGTTCACTTGTTAAGGTTTGGGGTTTTAGGGGTGAGTCTTAGTACAATAAGCGCTAATAAAACAGTGGCTTGTATACAACCATGTCAAGATACATTCTTTTGTGCCCTCCACAGTTTGGTAAGGTCTAGAGTTCACATCATTTTTACTTGGTCTCAGCCTCATTGACAGCAGTGCAGGTTGGCACTACTCTCTGTTTGTGTATGATGCCAGTCACAGCAGGACTGAACTTATGCTTGGCAGATGGCAGTGCCTACTGTCTGCGCCATGCGCTCAGTCTTTTCTATGCATATCCATAAGATCCCAGAACAAAGCAACTCACTTTGTAAAACTGCTGCTTGTTGGTACAAGGTTGTTTATTTTGTTTTGCGGGTCTTGGGTTCAGGTTTACTTAAAAATAAACCCTCTTTAAAAAAAAAAACTGAAAATCTTTACTTGACACTGTAAAAAGCCAGACATGAAAGGAGTAATGAACTGAAATATCTTTTCCTTGATGTTTTACACAAGAAGTCATTTTACTATAAAAACATATTGTAAGTTTTTTTTTTTTTTTTTTCAGGTTTTCAAACTTTCAGGTTTTTATTACGTAATAGAGAGGAATATATCTACCTTTACATCATTGTTCCAACCCACTGCTGCATTATATTGAAAACAGAAAAACTACTAGAACAGGATCACTGGACTTAACATAACATTACCTGTTGTTAGGAAAGCCCCTGTTTATTTTCAACTGTCTTAGTAGGGCTTTATTTGTTTGTTTCGTTCATTTTACTATGTATACAGTGGGGAGAACAAGTATTTGATACACTGCCGATTTTGCAGGTTTTCCTACTTACAAAGCATGTAGAGGTCTGTAATTTTTATCATAGGTACACTTCAGCTGTGAGAGACGGAATCTAAAACAAAAATCCAGAAAATCACATTGTATGATTTTTAAATAATTAATTTGCATTTTATTGCATGACATAAGTATTTGATCACCTACCAACCAGTAAGAATTCCGGCTCTCACAGACCTGTTCGTTTTTCTTTAAGCCCTCCTGTTCTCCATTCATTACCTGTATTAACTGCACCTGTTTGAACTCGTTACCTGTATAAAAGACTGTCCACACACTCAATCAAACAGACTCCAACCTCTCCACAATGGCCAAGACCAGAGAGCTGTGTAAGGACATCAGGGATAAAATTGTAGACCTGCACAAGGCTGGGATGGGCTACAGGACAATAGGCAAGCAGCTTGGTGAGAAGGCAACAACTGTTGGCGCAATTATTAGAAAATGGAAGAAGTTCAAGATGACGGTCAATCTCCCTCGGTCTGGGGCACCATGCAAGATTTCACCTTGTGGGGCATCAATGATCATGAGGAAGGTGAGGCATCAGCCCAGAACTACACGGGAGGACCTGGTCAATGACCTGAAGAGAGCTGGGACCACAGTCTCAAAGAAAACCGTTAGTAACACACTACGCCGTCATGGATTAAAATCCTGCAGTGCACGCAAGGTCCCCCTGCTCAAGCCAGCGCATGTCCAGGCCCGTCTGAAGTTTGCCAATGACCATCTGGATGATCCAGAGGAGGAATGGGAGAAGGTCATGTGGTCTGATGAGACCAAAAATAGAGCTTTTTGGTCTAAACTCCACTCGCCGTGTTTGGAGGAAGAAGGATGAGTACAACCCCAAGAACACCATCCCAACCGTGAAGCATGGAGGTGGAAACATCATTCTTTGGGGATGCTTTTCTGCAAAGGGGACAGGACGACTGCACCGTATTGAGGGGAGGATGGAGGGGGCCATGTATCGCGAGATCTTGGCCAACAACCTCCTTCCCTCAGTAAGAGCATTGAAGATGGGACGTGGCTGGGTCTTCCAGCATGACAACGACCCGAAACACACAGCCAAGGCAACTAAGGAGTGGCTCCGTAAGAAGCATCTCAAGGTCCTGGAGTGGCCTAGCCAGTCTCCAGACCTGAACCCAATAGAAAATCTTTGGAGGGAGCTGAAAGTCCGTATTGCCCAGCGACAGCCCCGAAACCTGAAGGATCTGGAGAAGGTCTGTATGGAGGAGTGGGCCAAAATCCCTGCTGCAGTGTGTGCAAACCTGGTCAAGAACTACAGGAAACGTATGATCTCTGTAATTGCAAACAAAGGTTTCTGTACCAAATATTAAGTTCTGCTTTTCTGATGTATCAAATACTTATGTCATGCAATAAAATGCAAATTAATTACTTAAAAATCATACAATGTGATTTTCTGGATTTTTGTTTTAGATTCCATCACTCAAAGTTGAAGAGTACCTATGATAAAAATTACAGACTTCTACATGCTTTGTAAGTGGGAAAACCTGCAAAATCGGCAGTGTATCAAATACTTGTTCTCCCCACTGTACTTAGTATACTTGCCAGCTGCAATTCTGCACATACTTTGACTTATACAGAAAGATATGGCCCAATAGTAATGTTGCAATATGTAAGTAACTGTGTTAATTATAATGCCTAATCTGTGATCAGTGATTGTTTTGATATGTGAGGAGGACTCATGTACAGTCAGACATTTGTTTATTGCTATTTATGCATAGATAGATCAAGCCAGTGACTAAACGGTTGTGATCAAATAATTCACCCTTTATAATCACTGGAGCTGTAAATCACTGTAAGTTCAGAGAAAGTCAGCAACTTTAGTTCTGCACTTTCACCAAAACTCCTATTATAATCAATGACGATGTCTAATCTGCTCAATGAATATCTTATTTACATAATGTTTGCACTGTATTAGTTATGATGATGTATTCATGAGAGTGCAGAAATTGCATTGCAATTTCAAGGTCATACTTCATAGCATTCATGTGCTCAACAGATATGACTGGGACCTGCAGCTTTGCTCACCGCTGCAACCTTCTATTCAGTGGAAGTAGATCTAAATATAATCATGATGTAATCATCATGTCTCACAATTAGTTAATCTTGGCAGCTGCAAAGTAAAAAAATGTAGTACATTTTTCAAAACCGTTCTACCTGTAATGTAAAAATTTGAAAACTGTGATTTATGCTCACATAATGTTGCAGTGCTGTGTCATCATGAAAGTTTATCATTTTAATGCATTTTTAAGCCTTGCCCGTTTAAATTTGCATGCAATTTTAAACCGTTACAGTTCAAAATAGAATGATATTCCTATACTGTTCTGACAGATCGTTTTCTGTACATGTGCACATTATTATCATTATTGCGCTTAAATGGTTGAATATACATAAAGTTGTCAAAATGTCTGTCTATGTAAACATAGTAGGTTATGTCCTAAGTTTACATAAGCAGTTGGGATAAAATCGGATGTGTGTCAGTACAGTATATTGGATCCATACATTAGGTATTGAAGTGACAGAAGCCTAATATACCTGATGCTGTCTATGTTAAAATGCTAATAAAAAAAAAAAACAAAAGAAAAAGAGAAAGCCACTCACTGCTCTTGTCTAAATTATTTTGGTAGCTTTAATAAGAAGTAGGGGTGGGCAATCTGACGATTTTATATCATGATCGATCTTGAAGACGTCCACGATCTACTTTTCAAGTGAATCGTAGAGATTGCGATCTTTTATGTACTCGTAATTGACTTTTATTTTGTTGGCGCACCAGATTTTTATTTTTATTTTGTGCTCCTGTTCTCTGTCTTCATTAGTTTATGGTCTCTGTTTATCAGTTTTGTCTAATACGTTACTGTTAAACAAAGAAAGTAAACGGTATACGAAAAAGTATTATAGCGTTTGCTTTTATATTATTACTAACAGAAAGGCAAACACTATTAATACTTTATAATTTACCGTCAGCATTCAACAAATGCGCATTTATATAATTTAAACAAATCTTTGAATATCTAATAAACATTTAATTTCACAAACCTTGCAGAATTATTTGAATCCAGCTGTCAGATATTCTGATGTGTGCATTTATAGCCTGCATGAACGTGTTACGGTCAGCCTGTGTGAATTAGTTCAGCTTCACTGGTGACATACGATCGACAAACTTTAAACCCTTGATTTCAAACTATGCTGTGCTATATTCAGTTGCCCACTGTCATATTCATGTCATTTACACTGTGTGTTACCTTGTCTTTATTTGAAAAAAATATGATTCCCAGTGCGCACAAACTTACTGAGTGCTCAGTTGGCTACACTTTCTTTTTATTCATATTTTTTCAAACAATTAATTTATTTGTGAAAAATACTGTAATAGGATTACAGAATCAAGAAGTTACAATCTAAAATAAGAGAGTTTTTTTTTTTAATTTTTTTTTTTTTTATTTATTTTCAGATTACACCTTGCTCTTTAAGATATCAGCATCAGCCATCAAAAAAACAATATCGGTCGACCACTAGTTTATGACTATTTTGACAACTGATTGTTTAATGCAATACTGTGTTTTAAGTTGTGAAAATAGATTATCCAGACTGGATCAAGCCTATGGACTTTTCTCAATAGTACATCTCAAAATTGGCAAGATCGCGATTCAGATCGTGATTGTTTGTTATAAGATCGTGATATGTAATTTTGGGAAGATTGCCCACCCCTAATAAGAAGCATAGCATTATATATTTTATTCATACAATTCTGTCATAACTCTCGGGAGATTGGTATGACAATAGAGATTGGCATGGTAATGGATATGGCAATGTTAATGTATTTGGTCTTGGCGGAATAGATCTGCTACGCGCTGCTGCTGCAGAGCAAGTACCGAGACTTGCTACGGCCAATACATTCACAGACATTGCTGTGAGCATGTAAGACATGCTGCTGCACATGTAACATACATGAATTAACCCCCAACAAAGCAGGAAACGAGAAAAGGGCAGAGCCCTCTTCAACAAAAACATCTAAATAGATCATTTACAGGTTGTACAGCCAATGACAATAAAGCTGTTGTGCAACAGCTGAAAGAAAACAATTGCTATACATTTGTAAAGCAACTTTTCACCCTACACAGTTGCACAGGGTAATGGGAGAAATAGACAATACAAGTAATGTGCACGTGATGTTGAGTGAGAAAACAAGCTGCTGCATCGGCAGATATGCATATATCAAATCAAGTCACCTTTATTTATATAGCGCTTTTTACAATGCCAGCTTCACAGTGGTAACAGGAAAATAATGCAACAGAATTTGATTTGGCTGTACAGCCGCTCTGGTGAAAACGGTGATGTCATCCAGCTCATTTCAATTATCATATAGTGTCAATGCGGGCAGATCAGTAATATAGTTGAAATTTAAGTGTCCCCAACTGAGCAAGCCAAAAGCCAAAGGCGACGGTGGCAAGGAACCAAAACTCCTTCAGGGCCAGAATGGAGAAAAAAAACCTTGGGAGAAACCAGGCTCAGTCGGGGTGCCAGTTCTCCTCTGGCCGACGAACAAATAGTGTATGATTATGATTCTGGCAACATTACAGGTCAGAAGTCATATTAGATCAATAGATATTCGTAGGATTATTCGAAAGATTGGAGTCGTCACGCCGGGGACGGGTTTAATGAGGATGTTGTGTCGATGCGGCATTTACAGGGGGAAGTTTAATTGACACGGTCTCTACAGACACTTCAGGGATGCGTTGGTCATGTCCAGGCGCAGGTCCACCATCTGGTCCGGATACGGCCCGGATCCGGCCAACTGCAGTAAACCTCAGGATAAACAGAGAGACTAACATTAGCGTAGATGCCATTCTTCTTATGATGTAACGAGTACATCAGGTGTTATGGGAAATGTTCCCGGTTCCGCCTGACCTAGTTAATGTAGCCTAAAACAATCATTTAACTGATTTGAATAATAGAAATGTAAAATGTTTTATGTGTATGCCATAGTAAAGAGATGTGTTTTTAGTCTAGATTTAAACTGACAGAGTGTGTCTGCTTGCAGTTGATTTTGATATTCTAGGTATTATCAACTGGCCAGAATTTTGAGACTGCAATAGACGTGATGGAGTATAATGCGTTAAGAGCTCGCTCAAGTACTGGGGAGCAGAACCATTTAGTGCTTTGTAAGTAATCAGCAAGATTTTAAAATGTATACGATGTTTAATAGGGAGCCAGTGCAGTGTTCCCAGAACCGGGCTAATATGGCCATACTTCCTGGTTCTAGTAAGAACTCTAGCTGCTGCGTTTTGGACCAGCTGCAGTTTATTTATTAAGCGAGCAGGGCAACCACCCAGTAGAGCATTACAATAATCTAGCCTTGAGGTCATGAACGCATGAACTAACTCACATGTGCCGTAATTTAGATATATTTTTAAGATGGTAGAATGCAGTTTTACAGATGCTAGAAACGTGGCTTTCAAATGAGAGATTGGTATCAAAGAGCACACCCAGGTTCCTAACTGACGACGAGGACTTGACAGAGCAGCCATCGAATGTTAGACAGTATTCTAGGTTACTACTTGTGGAGTTTTTTTGTCCAGTGATTAAAAATTCTGTTTTTTTCTGAATTAAGTTGCAGGAAATTACTAGTCATCCAATTTTTTATATCAGCTATGCATTCCGTTAATCTTGTGAATTGGTAAGTTTCGTCAGGGCGTGAAGAAATATAGAGCTGAGTATCGTCAGCATAACAATGAAAACTAACGCCATGCTTCCTAATAATATCTCCCAGTGGTAGCATGTACAGGGTGAAAAGCAACGGTCCTAGCACTGAGCCCTGAGGTACTCCATACTGAACTTGTGATTGGTTTGACATCTTTTCATTAATTGCTACAAACTGATAACGGTCAGATAAGTATGATTTAAACCATTCCAATGAAATTCCACTAATGCCAACATAATTTTCGAGTCTATTCAAAAGAATGTTGTGGTCGATAGTATCGAATGCAGCGCTAAGATCGAGTAACACTAACAGAGATATACAACCACGATCGGATGATAGGAGTAAATCATTTGTAACTCTAATGAGAGCAGTCTCAGTACTATGATACGGTCTAAATCCTAAATCCTCACAGATACCATTTCTTTCTAAAAAGGAGCATAATTGTGAGGACACTGCCTTTTCTAGTATTTTTTACAGAAAGGGTAGATTTGAGATTGGCCTGTAATTGACTAATTCTGTAGGATCAAGTTGCGGTTTTTTAATAAGTGGTTTAATAATTGCCAACTTAAAAGTTTTCGGTACATATCCTAATGTCAAGGATGAATTAATGATATTAAGAAGAGGATCTATGACCTCTGGAAGCATCTCTTTTAGTAGTTTAGTCGGTATAGGGTCGAGCATACATGTTGTTGATTTTGATGATTTAACGAGTTTAGCCAATTCTTCTTCTCCTATAGCAGTAAATGAATGTAATTTTTCCTCAGTGACACTACAATGCACTGTCTGATGTGATACTGTAGTAGACGGCTGCATGGTTATAATTTTTTTTTCCTAATATTATCAATCTTACAAGTAAAGAAGTTCATAAAGTCATTACTGCTGTGCTGTTTACAAACATCAGAAGTTGAAGCTTTATCTTTGGTTAATTTAGCCACTGTATCGAATAAATACCTAGGGTTGTGTTTGTTTTCTTCTAAGAGAGTCGAGAAATAAGCAGATCTAGCAGTTTTTACGGCCTTTCTGTATGCAATCATGCTCTCTTTCCACGAAATGCGAAAAACTTCCAGTTTTGTTTTCTTCCAGCTGCGCTCCATTTTTCTGGCTGCTGTTTTAAGGGCCCGGGTGTGCTCGTTGTACCACGCCGTTGGATTATTTTCTTTAATCTTCTTTAAGCGCCGGGGAGCAACTGTGTCTAAAGTGCTGGAAAAGAGAGAGTCAATAGTTTCTGTTGCAACATCGAGTTCCTCTAGGCTATCTGGGATGCTGAGGAGATGAAACTGATGAGGAAGATTATTTACAAAGCAATCTTTAGTCGCAGCAGTGATAGTCCTGCCATATTTGAAGTGAGAGGACGGCTTTGCAGCCTTTGCTAAATTAAGTGTACATGATACTAGGTAATGATCTGAGATGTCATCGCTCTGCTGCAGAATTTCAATGGTATCAACATTTATTCCATGTGACAGTATTAGGTCTAAAGTATGATTACGGCGATGAGTGGGTCCTGACACGTGTTGCCTTACTCCAGTAGAGTTTAGAATGTCTCTAAATGCCAATCCCAGTGCGTCTTTTTCATTATCTACATGGATATTAAAATCACCAACAATTAGGACTTTATCTGCAGCCAGTACTAACTCTGATAGAAAATCAGCAAATTCTCTGGTAAAGTCTGTATGGTGCCGTGGTGGCCTGTATACAGTAGCCAACACAAATGTCAAACGGGATTTATCAATTTCACTACATAACGTTACATAAAGCACCAAAACTTCAAAGGAATTATATTTGAAACTAGACTTCTGAGTAATACCGAAGATATTATTATAAATTACAGCAACATCTCCCACTTTACCTTTCAGATGCGGCTCGTGTTTATAACAATAATCTTGGGGGGTGGACTCATTTAAAGTAATGTAATCATCAGGTTTTAGCCAGGTTTCTGTCAAACACAGCACATCTAGGTTATGATCTGTAATCATATCATTAACAATGAGCGCTTTTGAGGAAAGGGATCGAATATTCAGCAGCCCGAGCTTTATCATTTGATCATCTGTATTATATCTGTTGTTTATTTGTTGGACATTAATTACATTTTTACCGTTGAATGGTTTTGATGTTTTTTTGTATTTACTAATTCGTGGAACAGACACAGTCTCTGTGTGATAATATCTAGGTGTGAGAATCTCTATGTGCTGGGATTTATCTGACTTCTGTGACGTGAGACAGCTAGCAGGCGGTCGAGTAAGCCAGTCCGTCTGCTTCCTGACCTGGGCCCCAGTTAGTCAAGGTTTAGCTCTAAGACTATGTGCCAAATTACTAGAGAGAAGAGCGGCACCATCCCAGGAAGGATGGATGCCATCTTTTTTCAACAGGTCAGGTCTGCCCCAAAAGCTTTTCCAATTGTCTATGAACCCTATGTTATTTTGCGGACACCACTTAGACAACCAGCCATTGAGTGATGATAGTCTGCTAAGTATCTCATCACTCCTTTTAACGGGGAGGGGACCAGAACAAAAAACGTCATCTGCCATCGTACTTGCGAGTTTACACACCTCTTTAATGTTAATTTTGGTGATCTCCGACTGGCAAAGTCGAACATCATTAGTGCCGACTTGAATAATAATCTTAGAGAATTTAGCCAGCACTTTTAAATTTGCTTTGATGTCAGGCGCTCTGGCTCCCGGTAAACATGTGACTATGGTGGCTGGTGTCTCTATTTTCACGTTCCGTGTAATAGAATCGCCAATAACTAGGGCACTTTCAACAGGATTCTCAGTGGGTGCATCACTGAGTGGGGAGAACCTGTTTGATGTTCTAATCGGAACGGAAGAGTGGTTTTTTGATCCGCGACAATGCCGTCTCACCGTCACCCAGTTGCCCTGCTGCACGGGCTCTACAGCCGGAACCGAACAATGTACAGAGTTCACTAAGCTATTCGCATCCAAAGCAGTGTCTAAAGCTGTTACATTCTCGCTACTCTCAAATAAAGTGTGGATGCATGTCTCTAATTCTGAAATCTTCTCCGTCAGCCTGACTATCTCCTTACATTTATCACATGTGAAGCCCTGTTCGCCAACGGAGAAAGATATACTAAACATGAAACATGCAGTGCAAGTGACAATGACAGGAGAAGAAGACATGGCTTACCGTATTTGTTGATTAATCCAACTTACCACAGTTGTTTGATGGAGTCTATTTACTAATCCAACTCACCACAGTTGTTTAATGAACTCAGAAAACAAGAGACCCGAGTGCAGAGATGGCAAGCTAACAGGCTAGCGAAATGCTAACGCGTGATAGTGATTTAGTTTAAAAACTAGCGATGTCAGATTTAATGTGGTAGGCAATATTAGACAATATATGGTGATGGGTAAGTTATAGTTAGCAGTTTAAACAACAGGGATATACCAACAGGAATATATCTGCACAATGATGACCTAGACAAGAGACCGGAAGGGATAGGAAAAACACGCCTCAAAGCAAGCAGATCTATCGCTGACGCCAAGACATGTACTGCCTTTTTTTAAAAAATGGGACCGCATGTTTTACTGTCTGTGACCCTGGGCTACCTTGCCGACCAGCTTTGCACTAGTGACTTAAAGCTATAGCTGTTTCCCAATTCAAGGGCTACATCCTTTGAAGGCTGTGTCCTTCGAAGTGCGCGGCCGATGCGGCCTTCAAAGGACGCACCGAGACTTGTTTACAGTGGAAGGTATAGCTGATTGCATCACCGCGGCGCGACGAAGGCTGTCCCAATTCAAAGGTCTTTCGAAGGCTCCTTCAAATACGGCCTGCAAATGCGTCCTTTTTTTCCAGTGAAATGAAGGATACTCAGATGGATGCTTCGCAGCCTTGCCTACCCCAGAATTCATTGCGCGCCGCGACGTCAGATTTTTTAAAACAAATTGCCAGATTACACTTTTAAATGTAACTATTGGGTTTCAATTTACTCCAGTAATCTAATGTATCAAATGATAAAAATGAAAAAATACAATAAAGGTTCAAATGTTGACTAATATGTTACCAACATGCAATTTTATATAGTTTATACTCTTTGTTATGTACATAAATGGACTGAGGTGAACATCTTTAGTTGTTTTGTTTTTAGGCAGTTGAATATAACTTTAAAAAGTCCAGTATAAATGTTACTGCCGCTCTTCAACGGCAGCTGTCACAGTTGCTAAACATTCCAAATAATATAACGAAATACATTTACTCTGTATTTGAGTATAAATGTGAAGTACTTTAGATTTTTATTCAACTTCATCTCAGAGGCAAATATTGTAGTTTTATGAAAAACTTGACTTTTTACACATGGATATTAGATTTTGATATTATTGTTTAAAAAAAATATGAACATTATATGATAGAATCTAAAAATAAAATACACTAAAAATATGTCTTATAGATCAGGGATAGGCACCGTTGGTCCTGGAGGGCCGCTGTCCTGCAGAGTTCAGCTCATAGAACAGTTAATATGAACAGAATCTGTTTTATGTACTGTTAATTTAAAATTTTATTTTGTTTTTCTCATCTTAAACGTAACTTGTAAATAGTTGCTGTAAATAAAAATGTATAGAACAATTTGTTTCATTTACAGATTAATTGACATGACAGAAATAAATGTACAGAATAATTTATTTCATGTACAAATTATAACTTGCATAACAAATATGTAAAAAAACGATTTCTTGGTTTCATTTTCAAAATTTAGCTTGCATTACAAAAATAAATAATGCACAGAAATTACTGTTTTGTTTAATTTACAAATTATAACTTGCATAACAAAAATAATGTGTCAGCTCCTCCTCTCGTTTCCTCTTGGCTGGCTCTGGCTCCTCCTCATCTTGGTCATCCACTGCTGAACTTGGCCCTGGTGTGTCCTCAGGGATGGAGGCAATGAGGACAGGGGGGTTGTTAGAATGCCTGTCCCAACACCTCATCCATGAGGACAAACCATGGCCAAGTTTCCCACTCCCTCACCTGTCCCAGGACACTTGCAATCCTAAGGCAGAGAAAATAAACATGCCTGTTAACAACAACAAACACAACAGCACAATACATTTCAGCAAAGATGTGTCTATTAACTTACATACTTTGTTTTGTTTTGTTTTTTTAAAGTTGTCCCATTTTCTTTACCTGCAAGGCAGGGGTGCAATCTTAAGAAAATTCAAAAATATGATGCAGCAGTACATACATACAAAATACTCCAGAAATCATAGTTCTGGATACGCAAATTTGGTTAAAACGTTTGTAGACACAGCTTGCATGACAGACTATTGCCTTATCTACTGGTTGTCTTTTTGTTGTGGGCTTTGTATAGGATGAGGGCTATAATACACGAGAACCTAGTGGAAATACTACAAATGGGTTGTTACCCAGTTTTTCGGCCCGGTAAATAAGTACTCATTTGCTGCCCTCATTTGAATAAAGTGATCTGACGTAATATTTTGTTTTGTTTTATGGAGCAAGTACCAGACAGCAAAAAAAAAAAAAAAAAAGTACCGGACAGCCTAACGAATGAAGCCGCGCAGTGGTAACGCAGGGGTCAAGTTCACGTTTTAAGAAATAAAGACCCCTGGCTTTTAACACTTGTTTTAACACTTCGTTGGTTATTTGAATAAATTAAAACATAATACTTACATTTATAAATGTATTCCTTGGTCGTGTAATAGGCTAGGTTGCGAAGGATCCACTTGTTCTATCCTTCGCGGCCCGGGGAGAAGGGTTGCCAGGTCTCTGCAACAAAAGTAGCCCAAAACTCCCAATGCAATTTTCTCCATTGAGTGGCCGAATTCTCCACTGGATTTGTGCGTCTGGGGGTGTTGGAGCACTGAAATCGTACTTACGGTGGTGGAAATCAACCCGCAGAAGTAATGTTTACCCGCGGCAACAACTTAAAAGTAGTCCAAGTTGGCGGAAAACCCGCGGACTTGGTAACACTGACGGCAGGCTGCATTCGTCGCGCTGCGGCAATTGGCCTTCAAATGTGGCCTTCGAAGGATGCAGCCCCCGAATTGGGACACAGCTTATGTGTACCTTGGCTATCTTGCCGACCGGCTTAACAGTGACCTAAGGCTATGTGTGCCTTGGCTACCTTGCTGAATGACTTAGCTCTATAAATGCATGTTATGTCTTCTCGTGAACAATAGATATAACGTTACAAGCTGATAGGAACCCAGCAACTACCTGAGCAAGTATCATCAATAAGTCATTTGATAATGATTGCATAACCTTATAATCTTATTTGATAAATGAAAAGCCATTAGGAGCAATAATTAATGACAGGAGCATGCTCTGATGCTGCATCAACATGTTAAGCATAGCTAATGAAAACATTACCCTTGAAATAAAAGAATGTGCCATGCAGCTAAACATGTAATTCAGTTAAATATGAATGCTTATTTTACTTTAACCTTCTCATCCATAGTTTAGACAGTTTATACTCACAGATATACAAACAATAAACCATTTACTGCTGCATAGACACAACTGCATAACGCTACAGCTTATGCTTAATAAATCACTCCACAAGACTATGAACATGACGCTTAGTTTAACTGTATTGATTGTTCTTTTATCGTGACTCAGACATAACGAGCATCTGAATCAACCTCAACAATCTTAATCTTAATATCCTTTTAGATTCTGGTTCTTAACAAACTTTCCTTTTGGTATTTTAATTTAAAGGCCATGAGTAAATTGGTAAATTGTACACATTTTAGTGGTCAAAACTAGGGATGCAACGATTATAGATTTTGTTGGTACGATTATAGTCTGAGAAATAATCACGGTTTCACGATTATCACGATTATTATGCATGCATTAATTTCACAACAATGTATAAAATCACATGAACACTCTTTCGATTTTAAAGTGTTATTTTTTGCTGCCTTTTGAACCAGAAATAACACAGTAACCAAATAATACAGCACAAAATAATAATAAAGACAAAAGTCCATCTCTCCCTTTGGAATTAAAGAAAGGTGACCTCTGCTCTGTAAACATCCATGTCAATATGAGGGGAATAAACTGAACTGTTATTGTCACCAACTGTCATCCATACATATTCATTTTAATAGTCTTTTTAATAATTAATCTAATTTTACATGTGGCGTGAGAAAGTCATGTCTATTATTTTGGTTTGTCTGTTTGTGTGATAAATTCAAAAGTGCCTCCGTGCTTTGGCTGGCGCTGAGCCAGAGACGACACGCTCAGTGCTTTTCATATATTACTATTCATATATCACTATTCAACCAAATAATGTTTATTTGAGGTTTCAGAGATTTAAATAGACATTTAAATGAATTACTAGCCTATATAAAAAAGACATGTATAGTTTGTTAAATTTAAATTCCATACACTGATATCTATGGAAGCTGCAATAATAATGCTTTCAATTATAATTCGAATAAATATTTTATTCATATCAGATACACATTGTGCATGAAACAATAAAGTTTGTTCTTCTCCCATGTTCACTGGCAACTTACTTATACAGTGGGGAGAACAAGTATTTGATACACTGCCGATTTTGCAGGTTTGCCCACTTACAAAGCATGTAGAAGTCTGTAATTTTTATCATAGGTACTCTTCAACTGTGAGTGACGGAATCTAAAACAAAAATCCAGAAAATCACATTGTATGATTTTTAAGTAATTAATTTGCATTTTATTGCATGACATAAGTATTTGATACATCAGAAAAGCAGAACTTAATATTTGGTACAGAAACCTTTGTTTGCAATTACAGAGATCATACGTTTCCTGTAGTTCTTGACCAGGTTTGCACACACTGCAGCAGGGATTTTGGCCCACTCCTCCATACAGACCTTCTCCAGATCCTTCAGGTTTCGGGGCTCTCGCTGGGCAATACAGACTTTCAGCTCCCTCCAAAGATTTTCTATTGGGTTCAGGTCTGGAGACTGGCTAGGCCACTCCAGGACCTTGAGATGCTTCTTACGGAGCCACTCCTTAGTTGCCCTGGCTGTGTGTTTCAGGTCGTTGTCATGCTGGAAGACCCAGCCACGACCCATCTTCAATGCTCTTACTGAGGGAAGGAGGTTGTTGGCCAAGATCTCGCGATACATGGCCCCATCCATCCTCCCCTCAATACGGTGCAGTTGTCCTGTCCCCTTTGCAGAAAAGCAGTTGTCCTGTCCCCTTTGCAGAAAAGCATCCCCAAAGAATGATGTTTCCACCTCCATGCTTCACGGTTGGGATGGTGTTCTTGGGGTTGTACTCATCCTTCTTCTTCCTCCAAACACGGCGAGTGGAGTTTAGACCAAAAAGCTCTATTTTTGTCTCATCAGACCACATGACCTTCTCCCATTCCTCCTCTGGATCATCCAGATGGTCATTGGCAAACATCAGACGGGTCTGGACATGTGCTGGCTTGAGCAGGGGGACCTTGCGTGCGCTGCAGGATTTTAATCCATGACGGCGTAGTGTGTTACTAATGGTTTTCTTTGAGACTGTGGTCCCAGCTCCCAGGTCCTGCCGTGTAGTTCTGGGCTGATCCCTCACCTTCCTCATGATCATTGATGCCCCACGAGGTGAGATCTTGCATGGTGCCCCAGACCGAGGGAGATTGACCGTCATCTTGAACTTCTTCCATTTTCTAATAATTGCGCCAACAGTTGTTGCCTTCTCACCAAGCTGCTTGCCTATTGTCCTGTAGCCCATCCCAGCCTTGTGCAGGTCTACAATTTTATCCCTGATGTCCTTACACAGCTCTCTGGTCTTGGCCATTGTGGAGAGGTTGGAGTCTGTTTGATTGAGTATGTGGACAGGTGTCTTTTATACAGGTAACGAGTTCAAACAGGGGCAGTTAATACAGGTAATGAGTGGCGATCAGGAGGGCTTCTTTAAGAAAAACTAACAGGTCTGTGAGAGCAGGAATTCTTACTGGTTGGTAGGTGATCAAATACTTATGTCATGCAATAAAATGCAAATTAATTACTTAAAAATCATACAATGTGATTTTCTGGATTTTTGTTTTAGATTCCGTCTCTCACAGTTGAAGTGTACCTATGATAAAAATTACAGACCTCTACATGCTTTGTAAGTAGGAAAACCTGCAAAATCGGCAGTGTATCAAATACTTGTTCTCCCCACTGTATGTATTTCGGGGAAAATTGATGAATTTACGTGATGTAAACAGATCCTCTGAATTGCAAACTCATCGCACGTTATATCAACTAACATGATCATTATAAAGATGATTAAACGACAAAACACATTCACTTACACATATTTGACAATCGGAATATATCATAATTCATGATATAGTTAACAAGTTTGTAAATATTTTGAATAAAAAGGAAAAACTGTCACAGGAAAGAATGCAGAAGATTCAATTGCGAGTGATAAACTCATTTATTTAGAACACCAGAGAGAGTAGAGAAAGAGAGTCAGCAGGTAGATGGTGTTGGGAACAGACAATCCTTGGCAGCGCAGGGACCCAATAGACAACCCGGATCCTCCGATGAGAGGTGAGGAGCAATCTGTGAGTCCAGTCTCAGACGAGGCAAAACAGGGCAACTCACGCCAGATGATCCTCCGTGATGAAGGCTGAGCGATCCTCAATACGACAGGCAAGCACCAGGGCTCAGGGAACAACCAGGAGACTGATAACACACAGGAACAAAACCCAACGATCTGACAAACACAAGACGCATGACAATGAGTATAAATAGACACACATGATGAGTGGCAGGTGGTGCTGTTAATCAGCTGAGTGAAAATCAGCGGCCACACACACACACACAGACACATACACCCACACACACACAGAGCAAGAACGAGTCAGTGAATTCATGAACCGTGACAGTACCCCCTCCCCTAGGAGCGCCTCCTGGCGTTCCCAGAAGAACTTACCCGTTGATTGTAATCATCAATAAGGGAGTGATCCAGAATGTCCCTAGCAGGAACCCAACTTCTTTCCTCCGGACCGTAACCTTCCCAGTCCACCAAGTACTGAAATCCACGTCCCCTCCGTCTCGAATCCAGAAGACGATTGACCGATTAAGTAGGTTCCCCATCTACGAGTTGTGGCGGGGGGAACCGGGGCTGGCGGATTAATATGTGAATGAAATACAGGTTTTAATTTGGAGACATGAAAGACGGGATGAATTCTCCTGTACGCTGGAGGAAGTTTGAGGCGGACTGCCACCGGACTAAGGATCTTGGTGACAGTGAACGGGCCGATGACTTTGGGAGCTAACTTATTACAAACGGAGCGGAGAGGAATGTTCTTGGTTGAAAGCCACACTTTTTGACCCACGACATAAACGGGTGGCTTCGACTGGTGGCGATCGGCCTTAGCCTTGGTGCGCGCTCCCACCTGGAGGAGAGTCTCACGGGCTTTACTCCATGTGCGGCGGCACCTCTGGACGAAGGCATGAGTGGAGGGGACCGCGACTTCGGATTCCAGACTAGGGAAAAATAGGTGGCTGGTACCCTAAACTACATTCAAACGGGGTGAGGCCTGTGGATGACACTGGTAACGAATTATGTGCGTACTCAACCATTGAGAGTTCTTGACTCCAGGAGGAAGGATTCTTGGATACCAAACATCGCAGCACTCTCTCTAAGTCTTGGTTGGCTCGCTCCGTTTGACCATTGTTCTGGGGATGGAACCCCGAAGACAGACTGACCGTCGCCCCCAGTAATTTACAAAACTCTCGCCAAAACTTGGACACAAATTGGGGCCCCCTGTCGGAAACCACGTCCATCGGCAGGCCATGTAGACGAAAGACGTGGTCTACGACAGCCACCGCGGTCTCCTTGGCAGAAGGTAATTTGGGCAAGGGAATGAAATGAGCCGCCTTCGAGAATCGGTCTACGACGGTCAAAACGACCGTCTTGCCCTGGGAGGGCGGGAGGGCGGTGATAAAATCTAGCGCTATGTGGGACCAGGGTCTCGAAGGGACAGACAGCGGTTGGAGTAACCCATCAGGAGGACGATTAGAAGTCTTACCAGTGGCACAAACCGAGCAAGCCAAAACGAAACTCCGAATGTCCCGAGCCATAGCTGGCCACCAGAATCATTGCTTAACCAAAAAACTGGTACGATTTACTCCTGGATGACATGCCACGTTGGAACAATGACCCCATCGGATGACGTCGGACCGTAATCCCTCTGGCACGAACAACCGACTCGGTGGGCAACCGGGCGGAGGCGTTACCCCTTCTAAGGCCGATTTGACCTTCGACTCGATCTCCTATGTGAGTGTGGAGACAATGAGTCTCTCAGGTAAAATGCACTCGGGAGTGGACGGGCGTTCGGAACGGTCAATAACGCGAGACAACGCGTCGGGCTTGATGTTTTTGGAACCTGGGCGGTACGAGAGCGAAAAATCGAAACGACTGAAAAAGAGCCCACCGAGCCTGCCTGGAGTTGAGTCCTTTGGCGGATCTGATATATTCCAAGTTCTTATGATCGGTCCAGACGATAAAAGGTACCCCTGACCTCTCTAACCAATGACGCCACTCTTCCAACGCTAGCTTGAACGCCAACAATTCTCTGTTACCAATGTCATAGTTACGTTCTGCTGGTGATAGACGATGTGAGAAAAACGCGCAAGGATGCATCTTGTCATCCGAGGAAGAGCGCTGGGACAGAACTGCACCTACCCCCACCTCTGACGCATCGACCTCCACCACGAACTGACGTGATGTATCGGGTATCAGAATGGGAGCCGAAACACAGCGGCTCTTGAGTTTGGAGAATGTAGCCTCGGCTACACCAGACGACCCGAACGTAGTCTTGGGGGAGGTCAAGGCTGTCAGAGAAGCAGCTAGTTGGCTGAAATTGCGAATAAAACGGCGGTAAAAATTGGCAAACCTCTGTAGGGCCTTACGGGAATCTGGACTTGGCCAATCTACCACAGCCTTAACCTTCTAGGGATCCATGCTCATTCCCTCGGACGAGATGATGTAACTTAAGAAAGGAACAGACTGTGCATGAAATGCGCATTTCTCCGCCTTGACAAAAAGCCCATTCTCTAGCAACCTCTGGAGCACTCGTGCTGAACGTGTTCCTGGAGAGAAGAAAATATCAGTATGTCATCCAGGTAGACATAAATGAACTGATCTACTATGTCTCTCAGCACGTCATTGACGAGTGCTTGGAATACCGCAGGGGAGTTGGACAACCCGAAGGGCATGACCAAATATTCAAAATGGCCCCTAGGGGTATTAAACGCCGTCTTCCACTTATCCCCCTCTCTTGTGCAAACCAAATAATAAGCATTACGTAAGTCCAATTTAGTGAAGAAAGATGCTCCCTGCAACCTCTCGAAGGCGGAAGACATCAACGGCAAAGGATAAGTATTCTTTACCGTGATGTTGTTCAGCCCTCGATAATCAATACAAGGTCGCAGAGAACCATCCTTCTTACCCACAAAAAAGAACCCCGCCCCCGCTGGAGAAGAAGAGGGCCGGATGATCCCGGCTGCTAGAGAATCAGAAATGTATTTCTCCATGGCCTCCCTCTCTGGGACAGAAAGTGAGTATAACTTGCCTTTAGGTGAGACGTACCTGGCTGTAACTCTATTGCACAGTCATAGGGACGGTGCGGAGGTAGAGAAGCAGCACGGGACTTACTGAACACTTCCTTCAGGTCGAGGTACTCAGCGGGCACGTTTGACAAATTCACCGACTCCTTCTGCAAAACAGAACCAGACGCAGACGAACAAGCAGATGATCCTCCGTGATAAAGGCGGAACCCGGATCCTCCGTGGAGAGGTGAGGAGCGATCCGTGAGTCCAGTCTCAGACGAGGCAAAACAGTGCAGCTCACACCAGATGATCCTCCGTGATGAAGGCTGAGCGAACCCGGATCCTCCATGGAGAGGTGAGGAGCGATCCGTGAGTCCAGTCTCAGACGAGGCAAAACAGGGCAACTCATGCCAGATGATCCTCCGTGATAAAGGCTGAGCGATCCTCAATATGACAGGCAGTCACCAGGGCTCAGGGAACAACCAGGAGACTGGTAACACACAGGAACAAAACCCAACGATCTGACAAACACAAGACGCATGACAATGAGTATAAATAGACACATATGATGAGTGGCAGCTGGTGCTGAAAATCAGCTGAGTGGTAATCAGCGGCCACACCCACACACACACAGAGCAAGAACGAGTCAGTGAATTCATGAACCGTGACAAAAACGAAATAAACGTGATACTTATCTGTATTGTGACTGCATGACTCGTCGGCAAAAAAAACTCACACTGGGGGCTCAGCTATAGACTGCCGACTTCAGGCGTTTCTTTGGTGGAAATAAAGCGTTGCTGTTTGGTCCCTCTTCCATAATTAATCCAGTGTGTACAGTAGTAGCCTCCGTTTCTCTGAAAAGCACGGCACTTTAAGCTGGTGCACCGCTGGTGTAACTTTGTTTTCGTTTTGTGCAAGTTGCAACAGTTCCGTTCCGTGCAAAAGAAACACTCGGTGTAGCAGAGCCTTTATGGTTAATTAACCGTGACGTTGTTAAGTGCGGTTAATCGAGAAATCGGTTAATCGCTGCATCCCTAATCAAAACCCAAATGTGGGTCACTTTGCATACAGCTGATGCTTTTTTCTTTTAAAGAGGAATATCTGAAGAACAAATAATGTTGAAACTAGAAATGTATCTCGTGTTTTTCTTTCAACACAATTGCATAGAACATACCTGTGCCTATAACTCAAAAAGTATTCAAGATCTCAAAGCAGTTCAAATTGTTGAATTTTACCCATTTTCAGTGATCGAAAACCAAATGTGGCTCACTTTACACACAGCTGATACTTATTTCATTTAAAGAGGAATGACTGAATAATAAATAATGTTTAAACTAGAAATGTACCTGGTTTCCCTCTATGAAAAGAACTGCATAAAATATAACTCTGAGTACCAAAAATCCAAATCCAAAATCCAAAAAGTTGAGGCACATTGAGAGCAAGTTAAACATGTATTTATAAGAATCTATATTTGAATCAGTTTCAGGGAAATTTGGAAGAAGGGATTTTGTTCATTTTAACAGCTTCTGAAGCTACCAAGAGTTCAGATACGCAGTGTTGTAACTACACGTTGCCACATTGACATCCCTATATCTATGAGATCGTACCATATAATGAAAAATTAAGATTCCAAAAGAAAAGTTTCATAAGAACAAGAATCTAAAATGACATTAAGATATCTTTAACACTTAATATTCTTAATCTTTAACGTAATCTTCGGAAAATTTTGTTTTTGGCACTCAGAGAGGTATGTTGTATTCAGTTGTTTTGATAGAGGGAAACACGATACATTTCTAGTTTCAGTATTATTTGTTCTTTTAGACATTCTTCTTTAAGCACAATAACTATCAGCTGTTTAAAAAGTTACCTACATTTGGTTCTTGACCATTGAAAAGGGGTAAAATTCAACAATTTGGACATGGAATCGCATTGGGTTCCCAATATCTGTGGGACTGAACTATATAGGGCCTTAAAAATAAAGATTCCAAAAGAAAAGTTTATTAAGAATGAGAATCTAGAAGAATATTAAGATATCTTGAATACTTTCAGAGTTACAGGCATGACAACTTTAAAAAAACGAATATTTATGGTACTCAGACAGGTATGTTCTATACAATTGTGTTGATAGAAAAACCACGAGATACATTTCTAGTTTCAACATTATTTGTTGTTCAGATATTCCTCTTTAAAAGAAAAAAGTATCAGCTGTATGCAAAGTGACCCACATTTGGTTTTTGACAACTGAAAATGCGTACAATTTACCAATTTACTCATGGAAACGCATTAACATGTCCATATCTCTGGGTTTGAACCATCGAGGACATTTAAAATGAAAATACCAAAATGAAAGTTTAAGAACCAGAATCTAAAAGGATATTAAGATATCATTAATACTTCTTGAGTTGCAGGCATGCAAAAAAACACAAGAAGTGCTTTTCCCCATTTTTGAACTGTCATCGTTGGCATATAATGCAACAAAGATTGCTAAAGTCAACAGATTTTACTAATAGTCCTATCAATATCTGTGTAAAAATAAAATGATAATGCTGCCATCTTTCTAAAGTCATTTTAACCCATGTAATTTGGCTCCAAATCTCAGGTGAAAATTGTCATTTTGACCCTCCTCTACAAAATAGTGGATTACTCAGTAAATATACATCTGTGACATTTAATATTTTGGCTTTCATCACTATTTAGGGGCCGAGCACCGATGGTGTGAGGACCCTATTGGAATTGCTTAGCCTATTTTTATTATTCTCCCAAATGAATCGCATTTTTGATGGCCTAAACATGCTCGAAAACTCATGAAACTTTGCACACTTTGCATGAAACTTTGTGAAAATTTACGTCTGCTATGGGTTTCAGAATTAGGCGTGGCAAAATGGCTCGATAGCGCCACCTACAACATTTCAACGAAGTGCCCCTCCCGCTACGTTTCACGTACAGGTGTGAAATTTGTAAAATTTGTAAAATGTAAAAGCCCAATACCTACAAAAAAGTCTCCTGGTACGAAATCTGAAAACCAACAGGAAGTGAGATATTTAGAATTTTCTTTGCAAAATTGTTGCAAATTTTGCCATTTCCAGACGTTGTACTTTAACAAACTCCTCCTAGAGATTTAATCAGATCAACGTCATATTTGCACAGTCTAATCTAAAGGCCTTTGCGACGTTAAATTGCGAAGATCTTGAGTTTTCGCTGAAGGGCGTGTCCGTGGCGGCCTGTCAAAGTTCGATGTTTCGCCATGACACAGGAAGCTGTTGTAAGTCAGGCATACAATGTCCGATACGCCCCAAACTTCACATGTTTGATAAGAGTCCTGGCCTGAAGACATCTACATGCCAATATTAGTTAGTCATAGCGCCACCTGCTGGCAACAGGAAATGGCATGATTTACACTGTAATTCCCTCCCAGAAACACATTTAAATATGCCATCAAGTCCCAAACATGCTAGAAACACATTAAATCAAACAAAACTTGGCTAAGTGCTAATGTATGCAATTTACGCCACAAAACAGGAAGTTGTTGTAACTCAGGCATACAGTGTCCGATCTGCCCCAAACTTCACACGTTTGATAATAGTCCAGGCCTGAAGACATCTACATGCCAATGTTTGGTTATAGTCAAAGCGCCACCTGCTGGCAGCAGGAAGTGTGGCACATTGAAGTGACTTTGCCATATTTCTCCTATATTTACCCACTTAAATGCATGTCGCCCATTATTCGCTGTTTTCCTGAGGCCACCGGGTGGTGGTGCTCCCGGGTGCGAGGGCCCTTTCATCACTGCTTGCAGCTTTAATTATGTTTGTCTTTTGTTCAGAAAAAATATTAACAAAATCAAACATTTTAGCCGGGGACCTCTGGTTGAGTTGACACGGAATGACCCAACAGCAACACACCAGTATTTGTTTGAATGTTGTGCCACAGCTCATTCGCCGCTGATGCAACAGCAACCAATCAGCTGTAGATAACGACGCAATCGCTACCAAATGAGTTAAAGACCTATCAGCCTGCGCCATCTAGAGTTTCATGCTAGAACAGTGTTTCTCACGCAGCATAAACTGAAACTATTGTTTGTAAATATTCATTAGTTTAGCCTTTCATGTAAAACAAAGCCTTGAAGACTAAGTAGAAGCCACTGCCAGTTGGCAGTGGATGGAACTGCCATGTGCAAGCGGCAATCCCATTTATTAGCTGTCACCTATCCTTTTGATTTCAGCAAATCAGTTTGAGTGTTTGCAAACCATGTGATTTACGTCTCTCAGAATTCTGCAATTTTATAATAATATTATTATTATTATTATTATTATTATTATTATTATTAGTAGTAGTAGTAGTAGCAGTAGTATTAAATAAGGTCTCAAGCACCACCACCATCATCAAAAATGCTTGACTGACTGAAGTCCCCAAAAGTCCCAAAACCTATAAATACACAATCAACAGTTGCTTCTCTCCAAACAGGTCTGTCCAGCCATGATTGAGGATAAGGGTCACCGCGTGACGGACTACTTCGTTGTAGCTGGCCTCACAGACGAGTCCACACCACTAGAGCAGGATCTATCTGAAACCAAGTCCAGTGGACCCAAGGCACCTATCATAGACCTGGCCGTCATCAACAAGTCTGCAGGAGAAACAGTGCCTGAAGGTTTCACATGCATTGAGGTCACCTACAGCGGCCAGCCAGCCAATCTCAACCATGGCAGCCTCAAGAGTCCAGAACTCTTCTTGTGTTACAAGAGGGGTCATGGAAAGCCCCCACTCATTGACGTCGGGTGAGTTTTTAGTGTGAATGGCTGTCCCTCTGTGTAGCTGTACTCTTGAACAGATTATTATGCAAACAGAAGTCAATCATGAAGTCCAAAACAGGTTTTTATGACATTGTTTAGTGTGGATGCCATAACAGTAATTCTCATTATTGCAAGAGCATTGGGAGTGTCTGCATGATCTGTTTGAATCAAGGCCATCCAGGCTGGTTGGAAATTCTTGTCATAATCATGCAACCCTACTGCAGGACCTTTTAAGTTGATGACAAAAAGTGCAAAGGTGATAATCAAAACTGAAAAGCTTAATACAATGGTGACCAGATTCTTCTGAGTGGATCGGTAATTGGAATACTTGGAATTGTTAAAATTTTAGATCTAATGTTTTAATTGGCAGATCAGCAGTTTACTAGCGTTTGCCATCCTTGACATGAATCAAGATTATCTGTAGGCAGTGCAAAGCACTGTTGCTGCCACCAGATGAAACACAGATTCTCAGTGTTTCAGCGTTCAGTGCTGCAAGAAGCTAGTAAAATGTGTGCAACACTATGACTTATTCTGGACTAATATAGAATGATAAAAGATAATACAAATTTGTCGGGATAGATGTTTGAAATGTGTTTAAATTGCAGCTCATCTTAATACCTCCTGGGGCCTGTAAATTGTATGAATAAATTTAATTTAGGTTAGTGTTGTAGTCAAGACCACCTAAACTGAGACTAAGACCAATGTGTGTTGAGACCAAGACAAGACCAAGACTTTGAGGGATTGAAACCAAGACAAGACCAAGACAGACCAGCACTCCTTAAATTCATCTAAAATATGCACATTTACTACCTGAGAAATGTCTTATATTTAATTTAAAAAATACTATTAGAATAATAAGACTGTACCAATCAACTAAAATCACTAACAAAAAAATTCATCTTCGCACTGCAGACTTGACGCAGAAGCTGCATCTGAATGGGAACAATTACAACTGCATAAATTATGTTGAAAATTTTAAAATTAAAATTGTATTTATTGAACATTTGTATAAAATCAATATTATGTTTGCCATCATGCTCATATTTGTGAAAACAGATCTTTTGCTCTTGTGATATTGCTTAATTATATCATATGTTATAATATGAAAATCAAGATCTCGTACAAGTACTTTATTGCAATCATATCTTGAATTTTGTGGGCACTTGTATTAATTTTGGAGCCATTTTGACACAATACCTCACTGATTTCTGAGCCAGCACAACAGTAACAAAAGAAATCAAATTAGAAATAAGTTATTGGTTGTATTTGAAGCAGGAAGTTTTACATCCAATTACAATTATGTTAAAGACCCCCTGTGGTGAAAATCAAGTTTTTAATGTTGTTTGTATGTCTATGTGGTGTTTGTAATATGCTTTCAGACAAACCATGTGCAAATTCATGTCAACACCATTGCTGAGTATTTTCTTCTTAAAACTGCAGTGACCCAAAGACAGTCTCAAAAACGTGGTTTGAATGGTGTTTCTGCCATCACTTATCTTGTATCCAGTCATGTTAACGTTCAGGCTTTAGCATATCATCATTAATAATAATAATAATAATAATAATAATTTGTTACATTTATATAGCGCTTTTCTGGGTACTCAAATCGCTTTTACATATAGAAGGGGGGAATCTCCTCAACCGACCACCAATGTGCACCATCCAGCTGGATGATGCGACGGCAGCCATATTGCGCCAGAATGCCCACCACACACCAGCTTATTGGTGGAGAGGAGACAGAGTGATGAAGCCAATCAGGATAGGGGGATGATTAGGAGGCCATGATGGACAGAGGCTAATGGGCAAATTTGGCCAGGATGCCGGGGTTACACCCCTACTCTTTTTCCGAAGGAAAAAAGATGCAGATTTTTATAAGGCAGACTGAGATGGCGAACGGCAACATGGTTTGTGTAACATTAGCAACATATTATTAGCTGTTTGATAATGCAGTCAAGCAAAAGGCTAATCATATTTATTACCGTTATGCGTCTGATGTTGTAGAGAGCGATACCTTTGTGCAGCGTTTAATACAGTAACTTGAGTAAAAGTTGACAGAGTGGGTCTCTGAGCTGGTGTGAGTGAGTGGAGGCGGGGCTAATTTGCTTATTCATGGAGACTAAGAACAGTCTCAAGTACTACAACACTAAATTAGGTAAAAAAGTTAATTGTTTTTCCAGTCTTCAACTGTCCAATTTTGGTGAGCTTGTGCAAATTGTAGCCTCTTTTTCCTATTTGTAGTGGAGATGAGTGGTACCCGGTGGGGTCTTCTGCTGTTGTAGCCCATCTGCTGTTGTAGCCCATCTGCTGTTGTAGCCCATCCCATCCATCAAGGTTGTGCGTGTTGTGGCTTCACAAATGCTTTGCTGCATACCTCGGTTGTAACGAGTGGTTATTTCAGCCAAAGTTGCTCTTCTATCAGCTTGAATCAGTCGGCCCATTCTCCTCTGACCTCTAGCATCAACAAGGCATTTTCGCCCACAGGACTGCCGCATACTGGATGTTTTTCCCTTTTCACACCATTCTTTGTAAACTCTAGAAATGGTTGTGCGTGAAAATCCCAGTAACTGAGCAGATTGTGAAATACTCAGACCAGCCCGTCTGGCACCAACAACCATGCCACGCTCAAAATTGCTTAAATCACCTTTCTTTCCCATTCTGACATTCAGTTTGGAGTTCAGGAGATTGTCTTGACCAGGACCACACCCCTAAATGCATTGAAGCAACTGCCATGTGATTGGTTGATTAGATAATTGCATTAATGAGAAATTGAACAGGTGTTCCTAATAATCCTTTAGGTGAGTGTAAGTATTTGATACATCAGAAAAGCAGAACTTAATATTTGGTACAGAAACCTTTGTTTGCAATTACAGAGATCATACGTTTCCTGTAGTTCTTGACCAGGTTTGCACACACTGCAGCAGGGATTTTGGCCCACTCCTCCATACAGACCTTCTCCAGATCCTTCAGGTTTCGGGGCTGTCGCTGGGCAATACGGACTTTCATCTCCCTCCAAAGATTTTCTATTGGGTTCAGGTCTGGAGACTGGCTAAGCCACTCCAGGACCTTGAGATGCTTCTTACGGAGCCACTCCTTAGTTGCCCTGGCTGTGTGTTTCGGCTCGTTGTCATGCTGGAAGACCCAGCCACGACCCATCTTCAATGCTCTTACTGAGGGAAGGAGGTTGTTGGCCAAGATCTCGCGATACATGGACCCATCCGTCCTCCCCTCAATACGGTGCAGTCGTCCTGTCCCCTTTGCAGAAAAGCATCCCCAAATGATGTTTCCACCTCCATGCTTCACGGTTGGGATGGTGTTCTTGGGGTTGTACTCATCCTTCTTCTTCCTCCAAACACGGCGAGTGGAGTTTAGACCAAAAAGCTCTATTTTTGTCTCATCAGACCACATGACCTTCTCCCATTCCTCCTCTGGATCATCCAGATGGTCATTGGCAAACTTCAGACAGACATGGACATGCGCTGGCTTGAGCAGGGGGACCTTGCGTGCGCTGCAGGATTTTAATCCATGACGGCGTAGTGTGTTACTAATGGTTTTCTTTGAGACTGTAGTCCTAGCTCTCTTCAGGTCATTGACCAGGTCCTGCCGTGTAGTTCTGGGCTGATCCCTCACCTTCCTCATGATCATTGATGCCCCACGAGGTGAGATCTTGCATGGTGCCCCAGACCGAGGGAGATTGACCGTCATCTTGAACTTCTTCCATTTTCTAATAATTGCACCAACAGTTGTTGCCTTCTCACCAAGCTGCTTGCCTATTGTCCTGTAGCCCATCCCAGCCTTGTGCAGGTCTACAATTTTATCCCTGATGTCCTTACACAGCTTTCTGGTCTTGGCCATTGTGGAGAGGTTGGAGTCTGTTTGATTGAGTATGTGGACAGGTGTCTTTTATACAGGTAACGAGTTCAAACAGGTGCAGTTAATACAGGTAATGAGTGGAGAACAGGAGGGCTTCTTAAAGAAAAACTAACAGGTCTGTGAGAGCCGGAATTCTTACTGGTTGGTAGGTGATCAAATACTTATGTCATGCAATAAAATGCAAATTAATTATTTAAAAATCATACAATGTGATTTTCTGGATTTTTGTTTTAGATTCCGTCTCTCACAGTTGAAGTGTACCTATGATAAAAATTACAGACCTCTACATGCTTTGTAAGTAGGAAAACCTGCAAAATCGGCAGTGTATCAAATACTTGTTCTCCCCACTGTATACACACGTAATTTCTCTAGTTATGTTCAGTCACACTGTCATAATCAATGTATCCCATATCCTGTTTGTCTTCTGTATAAGAGCTGAATAACAAGTGGGGCACAAGCATTCAAAATCTATTTGTGGTCTCCATTTAGCATCAGCTGACTGAGTTTTATAGTTCAGCTCAAGGTCTTCACTCTTTTATGAATATAGCCTACTCGGTCACCACCGTCAGTCCCAACCCTGCGTGGATCAAACTCCTCTATGCCCTCCCTGATCCTCACCATGACCAAATCACAGCAAGGACACCATTGTGTCCTATGTTCATTATGATTTAAAATAAACGCTTTCCAAGGCATGATGCAACATCCATTGTATTTTGTCTTCGCTCACCACGCCACAATGTTAAATATCAAGATGATGTAATGCACTCGCTGGTATGGCATTTTATGGCACTTAATGTGTTTACAGCTTTTAAATCTATACTACATAACCCATTTGGGCTCTCTGGAGTCCAGAGAGAGTCTCTCTGCGTAATTGGGTGCGTGAACAGCACAACACCTACACTGCAAAAAATGCTTTTCTTACTTAGTATTTTTGTCTTGTTTCTAGTCCAAACATCTAAAAATTCTTAAAACAAGAAGCAATTACTAGGCAAGCAAAAATTATTGTCTTGTTTTGGGGGAAAAAAGTTTTTGCTTAAAATAAGAAAAATAATCTGCCAATGGGGTAAGCAAAATAATCTTAATTCAAACAGAAAACAAGATTATTTTCATTTTCAGTCTTTCAAAGTAAATCATTTTAATCAACGAAAATATAGCATGTTTTTCTAGCTATATATTTTATAGCTGCAGGGTTTCAGCAAAAACATAAAATAGAATTTATGTGATGAACAGATTTAATTTAGTCTTTTATTCACAGAGAAACAATGATCAATGCAATTACATAGAGCTAATTTTGAAACATCAAATTTGGGGAAATGGACTTTCAGTGGAGTGACAGAAATTGCACAGATTGCATTAAAAATATCTTCATTTGCGTTTCAAAGTTGAAAAAAAGGATTTGAAATGGCACAAGGTAATTAATGACAGAATTTTCACTTTTCCATTTTCATCTAACCTTTTAACGGTAACACTAAGGTTTTATTAGTTAACATTAGTTAACTACTTTAGTTAACATGAACTAACAATGAAGAATACTTCTACAGTAGTTATTAATCTTACTTAATATTCATTTCAGTGTTTACTAATACATTTATTAAAATCAAAAGTTGTATTTGTTAACGTTAGTTAATGCACTGTGATGTATTGCTCATTGTTAGTCATGTTATTTAATACATTAACTAATGTTAATAAATGAAAACTTATTGTAAAGTGTTACCCTTTTAAATTGTACTGAACTTGTATATTTATATAAAAAGAATCCCATTTTAGTTTTAAGTCCATAAAGTAAATCAATCAATAATAAAAAAAAAACAATAAAAAAAAAACCTTGCTATAGATTTCGTAGCAGGAGGGTTTCATAAAAAACTTAATGGAATAGTACAGACAGCAACAAGCTTTCAAGGCATTATATGAAAAATATATAATTTATTTTCAGATAGTTATCTTATTATGCTGTGATATTTTTTTTTTTTTTTTTTTTTTTTTTTTTTTAAACATCTTTCTTTTATTAGCTTCTCCCACATTTCCTCTTTGCCTTGGTAAATATGAGCAAAGGCAGCTATGAAAATAAATGAATTGTTTATCTTTTGATCTTTCATTCAAAAAATTCTGACCTTTCATTGAAGTTAAACAATAGAAAGTGGAGGGAAACTCATATTATGATATAAATGTTTTTCTCTAGTTCACAATGGCCACAATTATTGGCACCCAATTATTGCACTGTCCTTTTTCCAAGATAACAGCTCTGAGGCTTCTTCTATAATGCCTGATGAGTTTGGAGAACACCTGACAAGAGATCAGATACCATTCCTTCATACAGTATCTCTCCAGATCCTTCAGATTCCCAGCTTCTTGTTGGTGCTTCTTCTCTTCAGTTCACCCTACTCATTTTCTATAGGGTTCAGGTCAAGGAACTGGGACGGCCATGGCAGAAGCTTCATTTTGTGCTCAGTGACACATTTTTGTGTTGATTTTGATGTTTGTTTTGGATCATTGTCCTGATGGAAGATCCAACCATGACCCATTATAAGATTTCTAGCAGAAGCAGTCAGGTTTAGATTTTTTTTTATCTGTTTGTATTTGCTAGAATCCATGATACCATGTATCTGAACAAGATGTCCAGGACCTCCAGTAAAATAATAGGCCCACAACATTAAAGATCCAGCAGTATATTTAACCGTGGGCACGGGGTACTTTTTATCCCTTTTTGTACCAAACCTGGTGGGTTTGCTGCCAAAAAGCTCTATATACTGGAGTTTGTTTTTGGATGAGCGAGGAGGATTTTTTTTGAAACCCTCCCAAACAACTTGTGGTGATGTAGCTGCCAGTGTTTTTTTTTTTTTTTTAGGCTTTCTGACCCCAAGTCTCAACTATTCTCTGCAATTCTCCAGTTGTGATCCTTGGAGGGTCTTTGGCCACTCAAACTCTCCTCCTCACCGTGCATTAGGACGATATAGACACATGTCTTCTTCCAGGCAGATTTGTAATGTCTTTAGTTGATTGGAACTTCTTAATTATTGCCCTGAAGGTGGAAATGGGGATTTTCAATGCTTTAGCTATTTTCTTACAGCCACTTTCTATTTTGTCTTTTGCTGCACATCAGATCTATATTCTTTGGTTTTACTCATTGTGATGAATGATTAAGGGAATTGGGCTTTTGTTGTTTCCTCATATTTATACTCCTGTGGAACAGTCGCTGGACAATTTCATGCTTCTAGTCACCCTGGTGTGCTAAAGAACGTAAATATATATGGGAATATACTTCAGAGATATTTTACTCATAAGAACTAGGGGTGACAATAATTGTGGCCAACATGCATTGTTTCATAATGCGAGTTTCCCCCTACTTCTCAACTGTTTTACTTCAATGAAAAGTTAGAATTTTGTGAATTTATTATTATTATTTTTTTTGAATGAAAGATCAAATGGATAAACAATGCAGATTTATTTTCACAGCCGCCTTTGCTCATATTTGCCAAGGTTGCCAATATTAGTGAAGGGCACTGTGGCACTTTATACAATACAGATGGTTTCAAAGCAACTTTACAGTGATAACAGGAAAATTATGCATTTCTCCTCTTGTTCAGCTGAAGTCAGTTCAGTGTTGATTCAGTTTTTTTGTAAAGATCCTCAATTATTAAATGAGTTCATTTAATCTATAAAGCAGTTCTGCAAAACATGATGTGCAAAAATATTGTTGAATATTAAGTGTCCCCAACTAAGCAAGCCAGAAGCGTCATTGGCAGACCCAAACTCCATCAGGTGACAAAATGGAGAAAAAAACCTTGGGAGAAACCAGGCTCAGACGGGGGGCTAGGTCTCCTCTGGCCAACAAATGAACACGGTGTGATTATGATTCAACACCCACAGCACACTGATGTACTCAGAAAAGACAATGGAGAAACCCTGTTTACCCTAATCGGACATGTTTCCACAAACCTTTTTCACCTGCAGTCATTCAACAAACGTTTGCCCTCTATTTTTTGATAAGTGAGTCACTCATAAAAATGATCTCAAGGACAAATTAAACTAGGGTTGTAGTGTCATTATTGTACACTGCTGGATGTTGCTATTAAGTAAAAAGGTGAGTTTTTTTTTGTTGTTCAGCTCCAATAAGAACAGAAAAATTAAGTCAGACAAAAGATTGGCACATAGCAGCCTAGTTTCTGTTGTGTTCTAATATAATGCTGCCATGTTATGCTAGAGCACAGCCTAAAGGCCCGTTCACACAAAGTACGATAACTATAACGATAATGATAAAGATATAGTTCTAAATATCATTCTAAATATGAAAGAATCCATTCTGATTTAAATAGCTCGGCAGACGACAAAAACTGCAGCACGCTAATAATAAACAGAGCATTATTGTTCTCTGGTGTGGATGCTAATACTGTATAGTTATCGTTATGGTTATCTTTATAGTTATCGTTCTTGGTGTGAACGGGCCTTTCCATGTCTTGTCTCTTTAAATATGCATTTCTGTGGGTTAAGTTGCTGATCAGTGTTTGTTCTTTGTTGTAGGGTCCTGTATGAGGGTAAAGAGCGTCTCATTCAGGGTTGTGAGGTCATTGAGGCCACACCGTTTGGCCGTTGTGCAAACGTCAACAACAGCTCTGCCACATCTCAGCGCATATTCATCACATACCGCAGAGCGCCCCCCGTCCAGCCCCAGAACTCACTGGCTGTGACTGATATCTGTGTCATCATCACAAACAAGGGCGAGACTCCTCCTCACACTTTCTGCAAGGTGAACAAGAACCTCAACTGTGGCATGGTGAGTTGGCAAGGAGGTCAAAATAATGTAAAACCAAAAAGGCCATTGTAGGAAGTCGCTAAAATAAAATGCTTAGCTTGGCTTTAATATATTAAGACGGTGATATTAAATTATCAAATTCAGTATACACCTTATTCAGGGTTAGGGAGTAACGGAATACATGTAATGGCGTTACGTAATCAGGATACAAATATCTGGTAACTGTAATTTGTTACAGTTAACGTCAAAAAACAAAGTAATCAGATTACAGTTACGTTTTGTAAAAAAAAATGAATACTATCAGGATTACAATGGTTTCACTTAAAACTAAATAAATTACTATTTTGACAAAATAATTCTATATTGGCAGTAGTGATGAGTGGATCGTGGTTATATCCATGGAGACTGCGGATAATCCGTTGGCCGGGCGTGCCAAGTAATAAAAAAAGCCTTTATTCGATCATGGCTTAGGTAATTAAAAAACAAGTAACAAATAGCCGCACACCGGCGCGTTGCGGCTAATGAGCCTTCATCGGGGTGTAAAGGCTTTTTATATATTTACTTAAATTTCCGAGTGCCTTGGCTCCATATGTTTTTGTGACTTGAACTAGCTCTACACCCAAAGAGCACCGGGATACAGATTTTACACCCTGCGTAGCCCTCTCTGCATCCCTTGTTAATAAAAAAAATAACATTCCATTAATTGCGGGTGGGTTGCGGATCGATGAGAGATAAATTAGTAATTTGTTGATTTTAATAAAGACACGGAACTATCATTTCACGGTAAAACGAAACTATGCGTCACTCTTTTACTTTTGTTTTCAACAACAACGTATATCACTGATTCTTGAGATAAGGGACAAAACATGTTTTAGATGTTAAAAAATAAAAACTAACACTACATTATTAAAAATTGGTATTTTTGTAGACAAAGGTCTCAGATAATGAACCATGTAAGGGAACAGGCTTATTTCTAAATATTTTTTTCTAAAAATTTATATTTCTTCACTCTATAACTTATTTGTGTCAACTCTGTCAGACGCACTAAAAAGCATGCTAATTTAATTTAAACTATCCAAAAACAATCTAAATACAAATACTGACGGTGTTGACAAAGGTCGAGCTGAGGCCAAATATACAGTATATGTAAATAGAATCATGAAACAGCGTTAGAAGAATTCCCCATATGCAAAAACATATTAAATCACATTATACAGTTTTTTTGAGAGCACTTGTCAACCATCAGACATAAAACCTGACGGAGTTGACGTCTGACAGAGTTGACAAAAGTGAAATTTTTTCCACCTTAACCACGTGTTCTACAGTGGAGCAATTTAGTTTTTTTCCTCAGTTGTAGCTGCCTTAATAAACTTATCAAAATGGCAAGATTTATCCCACAACTATTTACAGAAACTATTACACTGCAATGACGGAGTTGACATGTTAAGGCTGTGACCGCAGAGACTTCAATATTGTTTGTTTAAAATATTAAAAATATATATAATTTCCAGGACTTTGTGTCCTACTCTGAGATCCACAATGAGCAGGAAATAGTAAGTGCTCTTCAGAGTTGAAGCTGCCCATGACACTGCCTGATTTATTCAGAATTATAAAAATTGAGGCAAAGTGAGGACACAAATTTTATAGCTATTTTTTAATGGAAAATATAATTCAATATTTACTTTTTGTATTGTTTGATATCTTAAAGATCTCCGCCTATTAATGTAACTGTACACTTAAACACTTTGTTTGGAAGTTTTACATTGTGACCTAATGCTGAGGACAGGTTAGATTACATGCATTTCCAAGTATAGAGTGTGCTTTTAAAAGAATACTAAAGAAATTATTTAAAAGTATAAGCAATAAATGTCCTGAGTATACAAATTTCTATTAGATGTAATTTTTTAAGTATTTGTATTGTGTTGATATTCTTACTTTTTAACATAAATAGGGCTTTTGTGTTTGGGACATGTTTTGTCCCTTGTCTCAAGAATCAGTGATATCTCTTCAGGGAAAACCAATCAAGGAAAACATATGGAGAATTAAAAACAAAAAAGGAAGGAAAGAAAAGTACCTTGTGGGAGCGTTTTACTGTAATTAACCAGGACGATTCAAGTGATGGGTATGTGATGTGTAACGGCTGTGAAGCGCTGTATGTATATGACAAAAGCCTATATCCAGCCTTTGCTTGGGTGCTTGGGATAAACATATTTAATTTCTTGTGTGTGGAAGTGAAACAGACAATTTATGTTTTAAGGGAGTAAAGTCTATGTTTAGGCTATTAAGGAAATGCAATTTTGCCAAAGAAGAACTTTTACTTTAAATAGCTACAGTGCCCTCCGCTAATATTGGCACCCTTAGTAAATATGAGCAAAGAAAATAAATCTGCATTGTTTATCCTTTTGATCTTTCATTAAAAAAATTCACAAAATTCTAACCTATCATTGAAGTAAAACAATAGAAAGTGGAGGGAAACTCACATTATGAAATAAATATTTTTCTCTAGTTCACGTTGGCCACAATTATTGGCACCCAATTATTGCAATGTCCTTTTCCCAAGCTCTAAGTCTTCTTCTGTAATGCTTGATGAGTTTGGAGAACACCTGACAAGAGATCAGAGACCATTCCTTCATACAGAATCTCTTCAGATTCCCATCTCCATGTTAGTGCGTTTCGTCTTCAGTTCACCCCACTCATTTTCTGTAGGGTTCAGGTCAGGGGACTGGGATGGCCATGGCAGAAGCTTCATTTTGTGCTCAGTGACACATTTTTGTGTTGATTTTGATATAGATTTTATAAGATTTCTAGCAGAAGCGGTCAGGTTTTGAATTTTTATCTGTTGGTATTTGGTAGAATGATACCTTGTGTCTGAACAAGATGTCCAGGACCTCCAGCAAAAAAATAGGCACACGACATTAAAGATCCAGCAGTATATTTAACCATGGGCATTGGGTACGTTTTATCCCTGTTTGCACCAAACCAATCTTGTGGGTTTGCAGCCAAAAAGCTCTCTTTTTTTAGTTTCATCTCACCATAGAACCAGGTCTATATGCTGGAGTTTGTTTTTGGATGAGCGAGAAGGATTTTTCTTGAAACCAACTAATCTCTGCAATTCTCCAGCTGTGATTCTTGGAGAGTCTTTGGCCACTCAAACTCTCCTCGATTTCTCCACGATATAGAGACATGTCCTCTTCCAGGCAGATTTGTAACATCTTTAGTCGATTGGAACTTCTTAATTATTGCCCTGATGGTGGAAATGTTTTTTTTCAATGCTTTAGCTATTTTCTTACAGCCACTATTTTGTGAAGCTCAAAAATCTTTTGCTGCACATCAGAACTATATTCTTTGGTTTTACTCATTGTGATGAATTAAGGGAATTTGGCCTTTGTGTTTCCTCATATTTATACTCCGGTGGAACAGAAAGTCATGGCTGGACAATTTCATGCTCCTAGTGTTAAAAGTCATGACTCACCTCTGGTGCATGGGTCATCGTTATGCTAAATATTGCTTTTTACTTGACTATAAAGGAACCTGACCCAGGTTAGGAACCTGGGTGTGCTCTTTGATACCAATCTCTCATTTGAAAGCCCCATTTCTAGCATCTGTAAAACTGCATTCTACCATCTTAAAAATATATCTAAATTACGGCACATGCTTTCAATGCAAAATGCTGAACAGTTAGTTCATGCGTTCATGACCTCAAGGCTAGATTATTGTAATGCTCTACTGGGTGGTTGCCCTGCTTGCTTAATAAATAAACTGCAGCTTGTCCAAAACGCAGCAGCTAGAGTTCTTACTAGAACCAGGAAGCATGACCATATTAGCCCGGTTCTGGCAACACTGCATTGGCTCCCTATTAAACATCGTATACATTTTAAAATCTTGCTGATTACTTACAAAGCACTAAATGGTTTAGCTCCCCAGTACTTGAGCGAGCTCTTAACGCATTATACTCCATCACGTCTATTGCGGTCTCAAAATTCTGGCCAGTTGATAATACCTAGAATATCAAAATCAACTGCAGGCGGTCGATCCTTTTCCTATTTAGCACCTAAACTCTGGAACAGTCTTCCTAGCATTGTTCGGGAAGCAGACGCACTCTGTCAGTTTAAATCTAGACTAAAAACACATCTCTTTACTATGGCATACACATAAAACATTTTTAATTTCTATTATTCAAATCAGTTAAATGATTGTTTTAGGCTGCATTAACTAGGTCAGCCGGAACCGGGAACACTTCCCATAACACCTGATGTACTCGTTACATCATAAGAAGAATGGCATCTACGCTAATGTTAGTCTCTCTGTTTATCCCGAGGTTTACTGCAGTCGGCCGGATCCGGGCCGTATCCGGACCAGATGGTGGACCTTAGCCTGGACATGATGAACGCATCCCTGAAGTGTCTGTAGAGACCGTGTCAATTAAACTCCCCCCTGTAAATGCTGCATCGACACGACATCCTCATTAAACCCGTCCCTGGCGTGACAACTCCAATCTTTCGAATAATCCTACGAATATCTATTGATCTAATATGACTTCTGACCTGTAATGTTGCCAGAATCATAATCATACACTATTTGTTCGTCGGCCAGAGGAGAACTAGCACCCCGACTGAGCCTGGTTTCTCCCAAGGTTTTTTTCTCCATTCTGGCCCTGAAGGAGTTTTGGTTCCTTGCCACCGTCGCCTTTGGCTTTTGGCTTGCTCAGTTGGGGACACTTAAATTTAAACTATATTACTGATCTGCCCGCATTGACACTATATGATAATTGAAATGAGCTGAATGACATCACCGTTTTCACCAGAGCGGCTGTACAGCCTAATCAAATTCTGTTGCATTATTTTCCTGTTACCACTGTAAAAGCTGCTTTGAAACAATTGGCATTGTAAAAAGTGCTATATAAATAAAGGTGATTTGATTTAAAGGAATCCAAATGTAATCAGATTACATTCATATTGTGGTGTTTGGATTACATTACCGAATACTTTTTTATGAATTAAGCATGACATGAGTAACTGTAACAGAATACATTTTTAAAGTAACCCTCCCAACTTTACAAGTTGCTTTCATATTCTGGGTTCATCTGCTTTCCTGTACATAAGGTGTATACTGAATTTGGTCCTCCAATATCACTGTCTTAATGACCTTACCTAGACCCGTCTCCTCGCTGGTTAGTGCATCTGATTGAACAACGACTATACGGAATTTGGCTAAACAAACCTGGCAAAAATAACAAGTGGGCAGCGGAGGAAAGCTTTGTTTTGCCCTCCAGGTGGGCGTTCCTATCTTAGCGATATGACGCCATGTGAAAACTATAAATACCAGGTACAGACTATTTCCTCTTGATAAACTCGGTTCATCCAAATTCATAATGTGCCAGTTATGCTGAAGCCAGCATGTAAAACCATTGACAGCAATTTAAATTAAATGTTTATTACACGCCTCTCTGAAATATTTGATTCTGATTGGTCAAAATGGTGCATTCTGTGGTTAATATTTTTCTATAATGACTGCTAAACTCTTTAATTGATTGTTGTCCCAGGCGACTGATTTCATACATAGCTATGCTATTTTCTTGTATCTTGTATCACTCTGAGCTCATTAACTAAAAAAATTTGTCAAAAAGTGTTATAAATGTATTTATTTTATTTGGTTATTAGTTATTTAATAACCATCAGTCAGCCATTATGGCATCTCAGTAAAATTATTATCATCAAAAAAGTTAAATCGTTAAAACGATTATAGTTTTATCACTTCAGCTGACAGACTGGGGCTTAAACCAGATCAAAGATCTTCTGCTAGGCTAATCTAGGAGGTTGCTAGGCAGATGGTAACATATTCTGGGTAGTTGCTATGGGTTCTGGGTGTTCTGGGGATTTTAGGCATGTATACGTAGATGCCTCATTCGATCGCTCCAGAATACGCAAGTAATGTTAGCATGGATGGCATGTTTCTAGCATGTTTTAACATTGCTTTAATGTTGTAGCATGTTGCTAGCATGTTTTAGCACGTTTCTATAATATATTTTAAGATGTTGCTAGCATGTTTTGCTGGGCAGTTGCTAAGGTGTATGAGGTGGTTGCTAAGCAGTTGCTAGAGTATTCTCAGTGGTTGCTAGGATGTTGCTATATGATTGCTAAGCAGTTGGTAGGGTGTTCTGAACCACCCAAAGTCTCTGGGATTGTAACACTGTGATTCAGAGATATGAAGCCTTTGCTTTGCAAGGACCACTAATAAAAATTATAAGTATGTTGTATAAATAAGTATTAGTAATGTATGTGAGATAACAATAGTGATGCTTTTCTATGCAAGCATCACTAATAAGTAACTAATAAGTGATAAATAGAATATAAATCAGCATAATTACAAATCTTTGGGCAGTGAACTGCAGTCCAGCATTTTACACTCCAAAGAGCTAGATCATTTTCTTCTTAATTTATGATCCAGGGGGCGTAATACAGAAAGTTTCTATCTTAGGTCTTAACTTAAGATATGATAAGTTAATTTAGGATTTTTCACAATTTCATATTACAGAAGCAAATCTTAACTTGATTTAGGATTCTTATCCTATCTTACAAAATCTCATCTTATCTGTAGTTAGGAAATCTTAAACTGCTCCATCGAGTTAGGTAATCAACTGTCAGGTCTGTTACCAAGCAACCAACAACACACAAACTGCTTCTGAGGTAAACCTAAAATCAAAATGGAGAAACAACGGCGTGCTTTTAATTTCAATGCAGCAGATAAGCTCCGTTGAAAAGTTAAAGCCTGTTTTGTAAATTGCCTTTTGCAAAAAAAAAAAAAAAAAGTCACTTGAAGGTGACCGGTAATGCTCCGTGACGGCTCGTTGGCCTCTGTAATGTTGGTCGCAATTTGTCAACTAACTGCAAAATCATGTGTCGTGGGAGTCTTATTTACGGGTATTTTATCATCAAAGCACAGCACATCCTCTGGGTCCTCCAAAAGTCTCTCCACCATCAAACGTCGCTGCTCTTCGTCTTGTATAATCAATAAATGTAACGCCAATCTCAAAAAAGGCTTTTTGTACTGTGATTTTTACCATTGGATTTCAAAAAAGGTTTGAAGTTAGGGAAGTTAAGACAGCTTTTAGGATTTTTGTCGAGTTAGGATGCTTCTGTAATACCCGTTTCCTATCCATAGTTAAGATAAGATTATTCTAAAGTTAAGATGTTTCTGTAATACACCCCCAGGATCATAAGATGTAGATGTAGTTTTGTTCTCCCAAGAGCCACTCAAGCTATTGTGAAGGCAATGGCAGTTTTAATTCTTATTGGTTTCTTCAGTTTGGTGCGCTGCTAGCTGTTCAGCCTGTACGAACAATATGTACTGTTCTTGTACTGTATAAATTTTGCTCACAGTATTATACGTAACATTGAATTAATGTAATTTAGTTAATTTGTCCCTTCTCATTTTGTTTTCCATTCTCAGTGGGGATCGAGTGTGTTTTTGTGCTACAAGAAGTCAGTTTCTGCCTCGAACTCTATCACTTATAAGGCTGGTAAGTCTCCATCTCTGCCTCTATTTCTGATTTTCTCTCTCTCTCTCTCCCCCTCCATTATTTTGTTTATTTTTCATTCCTCTGATCTCAGGTGTTAGATTTTGGCTGTCAGAATCTTTCTGACAGTGCTCTAAAAAAGATAGGCCTACTTGTAAATGTCAAGACTGCTATTTCACAGTAAACAGCACTCCACTGAGATTTCCTGAAAATGAGCACTAACTCTGCAAAAAATCATTAAGCATGCAGACAGCCTTCATTTTATAGAAATTATGGATGTGCTGTGGTTTTATTTGTAAAAAGCAGTCTGTATTGCTAATTATATTGCTAATACAATTCTGTGAAAGGTCCTAAGTCTCTGTGAAACAGTCTGAAAGTCCTCTTTTAAAAATGTTACACACCCTTCATATATTCAGCACATCGCTGTGCTCATAAATTATGTCTGTTTGATGTGTTTGTTAAAGGGCTGAATGCTTTCATGCTTCAATATGGTAGTCATGACCTTTCATACTAGTTTGTCATATTCTTTATCTCCATGTTACATCACTTCCTGTCACATGACATTGTGTTAATCACTGAGAAACAAAACTTCCTGTCTCATCACTTTCAAAATGACATTTATTTATTTATTTATTTTTACAGCATAATAATTCAAATGCTGATACCATAAGACAGGATACTAATGATACTTTAGAAACATGGCACATTCAAATGCAATGTTTCTAATAAAACTTTCCATTTAAAGGTCTGATCTTTCGCTATCCTGAAGAGGACTATGAGTCATTTCCTCTCTCTGAGTCTGTACCCTTATTTTGCCTGCCTATGGGGGCCAATATTGAGTGCTGGGCTCCTAACACACGTTACCCTTTACCCGTCTTCTCCACATTTGTCCTCACCAACTCCAATGGGGAAAAGGTAGAGTAAAATGTCTTGATGTCAGTGTGGTCCTATTATCATTCAGCTATATGTGCAAAGTGCAAAATGGTAAAATGTGCTTTCTTCATTATTTTAACTGTGGTGACATGTATCTACCTGAATCTGTTCAGGTTTAATGGATGGGATACGTTTGAATAGCAAAAGTAGTTTTATAAAAACTTTCTGTGCTTCACCAGGCCCTATTTTTTCCCTTCTGCAGGTGTATGGAGCTGGAATACAGTTCTATGAGCCGTATCCTGTGGATGACCTCAGTGAGAAACAGAAGATCCAGCTGGGTCTGGTCTCCACTGTGGAAAAGAAGGTCATACCCAACCGCACGGTCAACACCAACAAGTGCATCTGCCTACTGTCCCGCTGGCCTTTCTTTGAGTCCTTCAAGAAATTCCTCATGTTCCTTTACAAGCTGTCAGCCAATGGAGTAAACCCTCTGCCCATTGAGAAGTACAAACAGATTCTTATTTCAACTGTAGTTCACTTTTACGACTTTTGTGTTAAACAGAACATTTTAGCTGTGTCCCAATTCAGAGGCTGCATCCTTCGAAGGAAAGGGACTTTAAATGCCACGCCTTCAAAGTCTGCAAAATTCGAAACTGTGCATTGTTAAATGGGGCGGTCTACCCTATGGAGGATTGATCTTATTGTCTAGCAATTGTGACAGCTGCCTTTGATAAGTGGCAATAACGTTTTTAATGGACTTTTTTTGAAAGTTATATTCAACTGTCTAAAAAACAAAACAGGGTTCACAACATATTTAAATATGTTCACCATGGTTCATTTATGTACATATTAAAGAATATAAACTATATAAAGTCGCATCTTAAGACCGGAACACACTACACGAATTTTAAAATCTGAACAGATTTTTAAACAGTTGGCATCATACACTTCCCGACTTTGTAAATGGTTGAAGTTAGAGTTAAATGGCATAGTTTTATCTATGTTGTTACCATCAATATATAATCCATTATCAGTTGCTGTTTACATTTAATGTAATGTAATCAATCATTCGCAGCTATTGACCTTTTAATCTGGCTACTTATCCTGGATAAGTGTTAATTTCGATCCCTGGATAATGATGAATATTAACATAATAATGAATGAATCGGGATTTAGCTCAGAATTTGGTATTTTTAATTTATTTTAATTCCATATTTTTCGAACTGAGCTGCGTTAACCCCACTGTGTGAATACTGAAACTAACCCAAACAATTACTAAACAAACGGCATATTCTGTGTTTTCGAATACATTTATTTCATGCATGGCATGCGCAAGCTTGCGGCTCCATCTAGTGGCTGTAAGCGGTTTATCCTTGTATCTTAACTATCCTTGGATCACTCGTCAAGCACCAAGCTTGTGATCCGTGATCTTGATGGTAAGTTTTTCCTCCTTTTTTTCTCCTTTTTTCAGCAACTATTGCCAACTCACCCAGATCGGAAATCGGAGGCAAAAATCGGAGTAAAAGTCGTGTAGTGTATTCCAGCCTTTAGTAAGACGTAAGTTAACGTTTGAACCTTTAATTTGAAGCTTTTTTTTTTTCAAGCTGAAACCCAATACTTACATAAGTGTAATCCAACATTTTATCTCAAAAAAAAAAGGAAAAAAGACAATCCTGTCCTTACCGGCACACAATGAATCTTGGGATAGGCTAGGCTGCGAAGGATCCATCTGTTGTATCCTTCATTGCCTGGTAACCAAAGAACGGAATTGTAGGCCTCATTCGAAGGAGCCTTCGAACTGGGGCAGACTTTGTCGCTCCACTGTGATGCATTCGGCCTTCGAATGTAGCCTTCAAAGGATGCAGCCTCTGAATTGGAACGCTTTTTTATGTTCAATAATGTTGTCCATTTTTTTTTTTAAATGACAACATTATTTTGCACAGTCTGAATCCAAAACCTAATGAACATAGGTAACTCCCTTCCAAGACAGCATGACTCATCATGGAACCTCATAAGTGACTGATTTGGAAAGCTCTACATAGACTGTTATTGTGTGTGGCACAATATATGTGTTAGTGCACAGTATAATTCTAATAGAATTTGACATTAACATGTTGCTAAGCTAATTATGCAGTAGTCTAATAATAAAAATACACAGCATGAAAACATTGGGTGAAATAGTACATATTAGTACATATTTACAGCTGGGATATCAGTATATCTGTATTAGCAGTAAATCACCTATCCATGTTTTTAACAAAACTGTTCATTGTTTGACTGTGATATCAAGATACGAGTTGGGTTAATATTTACTTCTTTTGTTTTTTCAGACACATATCCCACTTCATGCACAATGTCTCCTTCCCTTCTCCTCAGAGGCCAAGAATACTGGTCCAGGTGAGGAGGACAGTCTTTTAGACAGGGAGACATTTTTTTAAAAATTAATTATTGCTTAAGTCTTCTGTAATCATATATTTGTTTTGTGTTTTTCTTCCGGCAAGCTCTCGGCACATGACACCTTAATCCTGTCCCAACCTGTTTGTACACCTTTACCATTAAGGTAAATGATTTCTGTGTGATTGAGAAATAATGAAATATGAAACAAGTGGCATATATTTGAATTTAATTTATTCATTTTTGTTTGGACACTTTCTGGCTGTCAAGTTTTAGTGAAACTTCAGTGCTTCCCACAGAATTTTGTGAGACTATGGGGTCTCACTTTGAAACACATAGCACACCAGACTTAATTAATTAAAGCACAGCCTTTTGCGATTTGAAAAGTGCATTAATCCATATCACGATTTTGCTTTAAGTTTGATTGACAGATGCTCTGCCAAAGCAATTGCGCAGAACACAATGTTAGAGACCTTTTATGTCGTTATTAGAAGTGTAAACAATATTTTTGGTTTATTATGAAACTGTGACAGGACACATTAGACTGTGCCAGTCCACCACAGTCTAGGTAATTAATGGGAAACACTGGAGACCTATTTATAATGTGATGAACTACACTGGAATTAAACGATAAGTGAAATCTTTACTTATTTTTTGCACTCAAAAAATTGGGCCCATCAACCAAACAGTTGACTTCCATACTAGCATAGTCAATGGGCCCCATCAACGTTCTTCAAAATATCTTTTGTGTTCAGCAGAAGAAAGAAATTCATACAGGCTTGGAATAACTTGAGGGTGAGTAAATGATGACAGAATTTTCATTTTTGGGTGAACTATCCCTTTAAGTACTGGCCAGTGCAGCCTTAGCACAATAACACATGGATGTTTTCTTTTCAGTTAGAGTGGTTGTGGTTTTACTATCTAAAGATCAGACAAGGATAGTCCACCCAAAAATTTAATTTCTGTCATTTACACCCTAACGTTATTCTATACATTAAAAAAAATTCTTCTGTGGAACATAATAGAAGATATTTTGAAGAATTTAGTTAACCAGTTTCGGTTCCCCTTAACTTCCATTGTATGGGCAAAAAAAAGAAACATGGCTTTGACCATGGTCTTCTCTGACCACTTAAATTAGTGTCCTGCGTTACAAGTGAGAAGGGTCATGAAACCCACAGTTTTGAGAATGTTGCATATTACATTACACAATATTTTTTTTATATTAAGGTGATGGTGCTCAGTTGCGAAACTAGAGTTTTACACATGGGTTGGCTAGGGTTGTCTAAGGCTACTTCAGGGGGCCCATAGACCATGAAAAAAAATTAGTGTGTAACCCTAATCTGTTAATGGAGCAAAAGGTCTAACGTTAATTTACACAGTGACTCAACTTTCTGAAAAGTTGTTCATGAAACCTAAACCTGATGGTAAACCCTAAACTTACTTCTAATAGTCTGTGGTGCACACCAGCGAGAAGTGCCATACCGCATACCAGATGCGTCGCAAAAAGTTCAAAACAGTGAATCTATTCACTATACAGGCAAAAAGTTCACTTCACAGGGTTTCCGCGGGGTCTTAAAAAGTCTAAAAAAGTCAAAAATTTCACAATCAAAATTTTAGGCCTTAAAAAGTCTTACATTCGCTGAAGTCTTGAGTTCTACGTCTTAAATAATTTTAAACAGGTCTTAATTTTCCTATGCCATGTGCTACCTCTAATGCTCATTGAAATGCTCCTGCAGCACTTTAGAATGTGTGTGCTTCTGTTTGTTTTTAATTCCGGGGTGTTGTAGTTCTTTCTTTCGCTAGTCCAAATATAATTTGCTGTATTACGACTACAAATGAGGCCAACATGCATCATATATTACAGCCAATCTCTTTCTGATTGTACCACAGACAGATTTTATTCGTGAGAGCGAAGGCAAATCATTAAATTTTTCACCTGCGTCTCACATAAGCGCCAAGGACCGGGCAATATTTTCCACTCTAAGCGGGAAAAATTACCACCACAAAATCCTTCATTTTGATCTAAAAAAAAAAATTACCAAAAAAAAATATTTATATTTATATAAAATATATATATCTATATACAGCGGAATCCTGGTGGGATTGAGCTATGGGTAAGTGCAAGTTTACTGATACTTTGTTCAATTTAAATTAATTAATTTGCTTTGCAAGTAATTTTTTGATTCTGCATTTCCTTTGTCATTTTTATTGCGTGATAGGTCTTACATATAATTCAGAATGGTCTTAAAAGGTCTTAAAAAGTCTTAAATTTGAAAAACCTGAAACCCTGCTTCAAGAATAAAAAAAAAAGTGGTATTGAGGAGTTTTGCTATAAAAACAGCACAAACTAAAAGAGAAAGGAAATTATATATCATTATATCCCTATATGAAGCATAGACTTTATTCCATCTACAGAAAGACGAATTCATTTTTTTAAATTAAACTATACACACTCTTCCAGCCTAGGGTGAAGTCATTATGCACATTAACAATGATTTGGGACAAATATAATGTCATTTAATGGAAAACCGTGAGTGGCGCCACAGAATTTTGAACAGCTCTGTGGTTTTTGTACAGTGTGAGACCCCCTTTATTCTTATTATTTTGTATCTTCCATCCAGCACTAATATTAATATTCTCTTAATATTCAATGTTAATATACATTAACAGTGTCGCACCGCCACACATCCAAATAAATGCCTCTTTCAACAAGAGCTAAAAAGAAATGTCAATCAGCATCAAACTGCCAGTAGCAAATTAAATTTTGAGAGGGCACCCAGGGTGGCCAATCAGATGTCAGTCCCACCCCGGACACCCATCTGGCTCCACCACTGAAGTTCCTGTAAGGCACCTTTAAATTCTATCAAAAGCATTGCTTTAACACATTAAATGATTTGTATTCATAACTAAGTGTTACAGTGGAAGTCTGTTGGGCAAGACAGATCAGGATGGACTTTAAAATGCATGTTAAATATAGTCTTATGAATGAAACATTATGCATGTTAACATGAGACTAGTTAACATGACAAAATTGCTTATTAACCTTGTCTGTGCAAAGTCATAGCCAGTAATCCTGGTAGCTTTCACACAATACATAACTATCCACAAATGACTGATTACATGGAGCAAACTCCAAACACCAAAATTATACAGGCAGCACTTAATCAGAAGTTCATCCTAGAACAGTAGTTCCACTGTTAATGCCTGTTCACACCAAGGTCGATAACTATAATGAAAACTATAACTATAAAGTTTTAATAATCATTCTAATTCCATGGAAATAGGGAATTCCATATCACAACTATAACGATAATGACACAGAAGAGCGATATCAATGGAATCACTTTCAGAATGATTTTTAGATCAGAATCCACCTTTAAAGGGCACCTATTATGCAAAATTCACTTTTTTTACATGGTGTTTGAACATAAATGTGTGTTGGCAGTGTGTGTACACAACCACCCTATAATGGTAAAAATCCACCCACTCCTTTTTTTTTAATCCCCATAAATCATAAGCAGTGTCTCAGAACAAGCCGTTTGCAGATTCCTGGCAAAGTGATGTCACATTTCACAGGCCCCGCCCACGAGTGTAGAGCTGTACAAAGTCCGCCATGTTTATCTCCTTGCCAGAGCATTCAAGTAAGAAATGCGTTCTTAATAAAGCTACTAAAGTTCATTCAGTCAAGAGCAGTGAGTGATTTTATGTTTATCTTTTGTCATTTGATTCATATTAACAGCATATTATATAGCAGTAGGTACTGTATATTACACTGCTTTCACTTTAGTACACAGATCTAATATACACACGGGATTTCTGTACTTGCTGCATACGTGCACAGACATAACCAACTGTTTTCATGTGAACTTCGTGTGTTTCTGACATCACCTTGTGTGCATTTGACAGTTTAATTGCAATAACACATGAAAGAGAACTAGTCTAGTTTAATAGCCTACTCACGGACGCACCGACATCCAGCTCTCTGTGCACATGCGTCGGGTGTGTGCGCTCAAGTTGAGAGCATAGACTGTAAGGTTGAGAGTGATATGGCTTTAAAACGCATGCAGATGATAATATTTCATGATGATGAAGAACTGCAATGTCACGTGAGCGTGTCCGCGATAGAGATGATAATCAAAGCCAAACAGATGTATCATGTTTCAGTTTTCATTTGTTCACGAGCTGTGAAGGCTCCGCCCTCTACGGTGGGGAGCAGCAGCTTATTTGCATTTAAAGGAGACACACACAAAACAGCTCATTTTTCTCAAACCCAAAAATTTGCATTTTCAAAATGGTATATTAAATGATCTGTTAGGAATTTTGATCTGAAACTTCACAGACACACTCTGGGGACACCTGAGACTTATATTACATCTTGTAAAAAGGGGCATAATAGGTGCCCTTTAAAGAAATCAACCATTTAAAGCGGCTGGCGACATAACTGCAACCCATGTTATTGTGCGTTGGTAGCTCTAATATAGTTATTGTTCTTGGTGTGAACGGGCCATTAAATAGATTATTTAATCAACATTACAACTCAAATAACACAAAACTGATATATAACAAAAATACCATCTAAATACACATTTCTGTTTTTAAACCTTCTGGAGTGAATGAATGAATGAATGAATGGATGAATATATAATAATAGACTTTAAATTGTACTGTTGAATGTTTTCCTTTTATCAAAATCAAATCACCTTTATTTATATAGAGCTTTTTACAATGCCAATTGTTTCAAAGCAGCTTCACAGTGGTAACAGGAAAATAATGCAACAGAATTTGATTCGGCTGTACAGCCGCTCTGGTGAAAACGGTGATGTCATCCAGCTCATTTCAATTATCATATAGTGTCAATGCGGGCAGATCAGTAATATAGTTGAAATTTAAGTGTCCCCAACTGAGCAAGCCAGAAGCCAAAGGCGACGGTGGCAAGGAACCAAAACTCCTTCAGGGCCAGAATGGAGAAAAAAACCTTGGGAGAAACCAGGCTCAGTCGGGGTGCCAGTTCTCCTCTGGCCGACGAACAAATAGTGTATGATTATGATTCTGGCAACAATACAGGTCAGAAGTCATATTAGATCAATAGATATTCGTAGGATTATTCGAAAGATTGGAGTCGTCACGCCGGGGACGGGTTTAATGAGGATGTCGTGCCGATGCGGCATTTACAGGGGGGAGTTTAATTGACACGGTCTCTGCAGACACTTCAGGGATGCGTCGGTCATGTCCAGGCGCAGGTCCACCATCTGGTCCGGATATGGCCCAGATCCAGCCGACTGCAGTAAACCTCGGGATAAACAGAGAGACTAACATTAGCGTAGATGCCATTCTTCTTATGATGTAACGAGTACATCAGGTGTTATGGGAAGTGTTCCCGGTTCCGGCTGACCTAGTTAATGCAGCCTAAAACAATCATTTAACTGATTTGAATAATAGAAATTAAAAATGTTTCATGTGTATGCCATAGTAAAGAGATGTGTTTTTAGTCTAGATTTAAACTGACAGAGTGTGTCTGCTTCCCGAACAATGCTAGGAAGACTGTTCCAGAGTTTAGGTGCTAAATAGGAAAAGGATCGACCGCCTGCAGTTGATTTTGATATTCTAGGTATTATCAACTGGCCAGAATTTTGAGACCGCAATAGACGTGATGGAGTATAATGCATTAAGAGCTCGCTCAAGTACTTGGGAGCTAAACCATTTAGTGCTTTGTAAGTAATCAGCAAGATTTTAAAATGTATGCGATGTTTAATAGGGAGCCAATGCAGTGTTGCCAGAACCGGGCTAATATGGTCATGCTTCCTGGTTCTAGTAAGAACTCTAGCTGCTGCGTTTTGGACCAGCTGCAGTTTATTTATTAAGCGAGCAGGGCAACCACCCAGTAGAGCATTACAATAATCTAGCCTTGAGGTCATGAACGCATGAACTAACTGTTCAGCATTTTGCATTGAAAGCATGTGCCATAATTTAGATATATTTTTAAGATGGTAGAATGCAGTTTTACAGATGCTAGAAATGTGGCTTTCAAATGAGAGATTGGTATCAAAGAGCACACCCAGGTTCCTAACTGACGACGAGGACTTGACAGAGCAGCCATCGAGTGTTAGACAGTATTCTAGGTTACTACTTGTGGAGTTTTTTTTTTTTGTCCAATGATTAAAAATTCAGTTTTTTCTGAATTAAGTTGCAGGAAATTACTAGTCATCCAATTTTTTATATCAGCTACGCATTCCGTTAATCTTGTGAATTGGTAAGTTTCTAATGAGAAACTTACCTCATTGTAACTCTAATGAGAGCAGTCTCAGTACTATGATACGGTCTAAATCCTGACTGGAAATCCTCACAGATACCATTTCTTTCTAAAAAAGGAGCATAATTGTGAGGACACTGCCTTTTCTAGTATTTTTGACAGAAAGGGTACATTTTAGAGGGTAGATTTGGGATTGGCCTGTAATTGACTAATTCTGTAGGATCAAGTTGCGTTTTTTTAATAAGTGGTTTAATAATAGCCAACTTAAAAGTGTTCGGTACATATCCTAATGTCAAGGATGAATTAATGATATTAAGAAGAGGATCTATGACCTCTGGAAGCATCTCTTTTAGTAGTTTAGTCGGTATAGGGTCGAGCATACATGTTGTTGATTTTGATGATTTAACAAGTTTAGCCAATTCTTCTCCTATGGCAGTGAATGAATGTAATATTTCCTCAGTGACACTACAATGCACTGTCTGATGTGATACTGTAGTAGACGGCTGCATGGTTATAATTTTTTTCCTAATATTATCAATCTTACAAGTAAAGAAGTTCATAAAGTCTTTACTGCTGTGCTGTTTACAAACATCAGAAGGTGAAGCTTTATCTTTGGTTAATTTAGCCACTGTATCGAATAAATACCTAGGGTTGTGTTTGTTTTCTTCTAAGAGAGTCGAGAAATAAGCAGATCTAGCAGTTTTTACGGCCTTTCTGTATGCAATCATGCTCTCTTTCCACAAAATGCGAAAAACTTCCAGTTTTGTTTTCTTCCAGCTGCGCTCCATTTTTCTGGCTGCTGTTTTAAGGGCCCGGGTGTGCTTGTTGTACCACGCCGTTGGACTATTTTCTTTAATCTTCTTTAAGCGCCGGGGAGCAACTGTGTCTAAAGTGCTGGAAAAGAGAGAGTCAATAGTTTCTGTTGCAACATCGAGTTCCTCTAGGCTATCTGGGATGCTGAGGAGATGAAACTGATGAGGAAGTTTATTTACAAAGCAATCTTTAGTCGCAGCAGTGATAGTCCTGCCATATTTGAAGCGAGGGGACAGCTTTGCAGCCTTTGCTAAATTAAGTGTACATGATACTAGGTAATGATCTGAGATGTCATCGCTCTGCTGCAGAATTTCAATGGTATCAACATTTATTCCATGTGACAGTATTAGGTCTAAAGTATGATTACGGCGATGAGTGGGCCCTGACACGTGTTGCCTAACTCCAATAGAATTTAGAATGTCTCTAAATGCCAATCCCAATGCATCTTTTTCATTGTCTACATGGATATTAAAATCACCAACAATTAGGACTTTATCTGCAGCCAGTACTAACTCTGATAGAAAATCAGCAAATTCTCTGGTAAAGTCTGTATGGTGCCCTGGTGGCCTGTATACAGTAGCCAACACAAATGTCAAACAGGATTTATCAATTTCACTACATAACGTTACATAAAGCACCAAAACTTCAAAGGAATTATTAAGTATTTGAAACTAGACTTCTGAGTAATACCGTAGATATTATTATAAATTACAGCAACACCTCCCCCTTTACCTTTCAGACGCGGCTCGTGTTTATAACAATAATCTTGGGGGGTGGACTCATTTAAAGTAATGTAATCGTCAGGTTTTAGCCAGGTTTCTGTCAAACACAGCACATCTAGGTTATGATCTGTAATCATATCATTAACAATAAGTGCTTTTGAGGAAAGGGATCGAATATTCAGCAGCCCAAGCTTTATCATTTGATCATCTGTATTATATCTGTTGTTTATTTGTTGGACATCAATTACATTTTTACCGTTGAATGGTTTTGATGGTTTTTTGTATTTACTAGTTCGTGGAACAGACACAGTCTCTATGTGATAATATCTAGGTGAAAGAGTCTCTATGTGCTGGGATTTATCTGACTTCTGTGACGTGAGACAGCTAGCAGGCGGTCGGGTAAGCCAGTCCGTCTGCTTCCTGACCTGGGCCCCAGTTAGTCAAGGTTTAGCTCTAAGACTATGTGCCAAATTACTAGAGAGAAGAATCTTTTTTCAACAGGTCAGGTCTGCCCCAAAAGCTTTTCCAATTGTCTATGAACCCTATGTTATTTTGCGGACACCACTTAGACAACCAGCCATTGAGTGATGATAGTCTGCTAAGTATCTCATCACTCCTTTTAACGGGGAGGGGACCAGAGCAAAAAACGTCATCTGCCATCATACTTGCGAGTTTACACACCTCTTTAATGTTAATTTTGGTGATCTCCGACTGGCGAAGTCGAACATCATTAGTGCCGACGTGAATAATAATCTTAGAGAATTTACGATTAGCATTAGCAAGCACTTTTAAATTTGCTTTGATGTCAGGCGCTCTGGCTCCCGGTAAACATGTGACTATGGTGGCTGGTGTCTCTATTTTCACGTTCCGTGTAATAGAATTGGCAATAACTAGGGCACTTACAACAGGATTCTCAGTGGGTGCATCACTGAGTGGGGAGAACCTGTTTGATGTTCTAATCGGAACGGAAGAGTGTTTTTTTGATCCGCGACTATGCCGTCTCACCGTCACCCAGTTGCCCTGCTGCACGGGCTCTACAGCCGGAACCGAACAATGTACAGAGTTCACTAAGCTATTCGCATCCAAAGCAGTGTCTAAAGCTGTTACATTCTCACTACTCTCAAATAAAGTCTGGATGCGTGTCTCTAATTCTGAAATCTTCTCCGTCAGCCTGACTATCTCCTTACATTTATCACATGTGAAGCCCTGTTCGCCAACGGAGAAAGATATACTAAACATGAAACATGCAGTGCAAGTGACAATGACAGGAGAAGAAGACATGGCTTACAGTATTTGTTGATTAATCCAATTTACCACAGTTGTTTGATGGAGTCTATTTACTAATCCAACTCACCACAGTTGTTTAATGAACTCAGAAAACAAGAAGAATGACAATCTAAACTTTATAAAAATATGTGTGTTTTTGCAAATATGTCGATATGAAAAGCATCTGATATTTTGGTTATGTAGACTCTCATTCTCTCTCTTCCTTTTCTCCATTCTCAGTGGAGCAGACTATGGTACACTGCTCATGAATCTGGGCCCAGAAAACTGTGCCACACTGCTACACTTTGTCCTTCTGGAAAGTAAGATCCTGTTGCACTCCCTGAGACCAGCTGTACTGACTGGAGTGGCTGAGGCTGTTGTGGCGGTGAGTGTTTGGTAAAAAAAAAAAAAATAATACTTTGGGGTAAATTCACTAAACAGTTGGGCCACTGTTACACTTTTACAGTGTTTCAAAGTAAAAACATTTGCATTCATTTTTATAAAACATTCTAAAGATTTAGAATTAGGTATCCTTATCACAGTGGTGGAGTGATGCTGTATAGTCTGCTGCATCCTCCATAATCAAGATTAGAATTGCACGTTGCAAACTGCGTTTAGCACAAAATGTTTGAGCATGTAAATTCATCTAAACCTCAGTTGTTCGGAAAGGGAATGAAAATAGTTATTATATTATTAAATAGGTATTATATTCTTATATGTGTTATATTATTGAATAAATAAGACATCATCGTTATTATCATCTCCTTTCAGATGATTTTCCCATTCCAGTGGCAGTGTCCATATATCCCTCTTTGCCCTCTGTCTCTGGCGGGGGTCCTCAATGCACCATGTCCCTTCATTGTGGGCGTTGACTCTAGATACTTTGACCTCTACGATCCCCCACCCGACGTGGTCTGTGTGGACTTGGACACCAACACTATATACTTGTGAGCACCCTCAATCTATAAGATTTAACATTTGGGAATTTACTGCTTTTTTTAAGGCATACTTAATTTCTGCCATTGCTACTGTTTTTATTTTTATATGTTTGCAATGTATATAAAGGTTTGATGAAAAAAGACACAGTAACTGGAAGAATCTCCCAAAGAAGCCCTGCAAGAGTCTTATCAACTCTCTAGGAAACCTGCACCAGCAGCTTGCCACTGGTAAGATCTCCTTTCACCTTTATAGCTTCATTATTCACTGAAAATATTACCCTCTGCGGCATCTCTCAAATCTATGAAAATTCTTTCCAGTAAAATAGCCGTCATTATGATTTGGCCTATTATAAATGAGCATTTGTTTCCATATAGTTCGGCGTGCAGCACTTGAAGGCTTGGCGGTGGAGATGACCCCTATCGAGGCAGACTTCACCTGGCATAAAAAAAAGACTGAGCTGGAGATGGAGATCCAAGAGGTGTTCCTACGCTTTATGGCCTCCATACTGAAGGGCTACCGAACCTACCTCAAACCCATCACACAGGCACCTTCTGATAAAGCTACTGCTGCAGACTCACTCTATGACCTGCAAGGTAACTCCTACAGCGGAATAGTGGCCCTGTGTAGTGACATGAGATCTTGTTTTTGTGTCTGTATAATATCCACAAGTGTCACGTGCTGGCTAGACAAGCCAATTGGATGTCCTGTTGCCCCTCCCCTTTTTGTAATAGCCAATAGCTTTTAGTTAACATCTCAGCTATGAACAAGATTTGCTACTTGCTATTGCTAGTCAAGTGGTATCAGAGGGAGGGACATTCTTATTCTAGAGAACATTTGATTGATTTATCTTGCACTCATTTTGTCCAACATGTCTGGTCCGTTTGTTCCCGTAGTTGAACTACATTTTAGGACTAAGCTTGCATACAGATGGTCTCAAAGCTAACAGACATGTACTAAAATTCATAGCAAGACATGTCTCTATATGTGCCTGTGTAAAGTGCAGTGAGCTAGTGTAACTGATTAGTCATTGACTAATGCTGATGTCCCTTCCTTTAGGATTCTTGAAGAGTAGAGATCGTGCTCATCAGAAGTTCTACTCTCAGCTCACCAAGACTCAGATCTTCATCCGCTTCATCGAGGAATGTACTTTTGTCAGCGACAAAGACACCGGCCTGGCTTTCTTCGATGACTGCATTGGAAAAGTAAGATGTGCAAGAAACAGTGCACATATGCAGAATCATATTCTGTAATATAATACAATAAACTAAAATATATTTTTGTTATTAGTGGTGCACGGTTGGGTATTATTACTGTTGCTCATACTTGCTAATACTACAATTTTTGCCTGGTGGATAATAAAATGGCCTGAAAGATTCCATAGATTTTCACTGAAGGAAGAACCTGAGTCTTCTTTAGGGATCAGAATATCATGAAAACTTTGGGGGTGGACTCTTTTGACCTAGCAACCACCTAGAACACCAAGCAATTTGTTAACAATGGCATAGAACACCTTGGCAACTATATAGCAATGCACTGGAAACTACCTTGAACCCCTAGCAACAACACAGTAGTCTTAACAAACTCATAAAATACCTTAGCAACCACATAACATCAACATGGCTACTGCCTTGAACATCCACCATCATACAGACTTTTGCAGAGGGAAGCAGCGCTCACGTTTTCTTAAGAAAATGTAAAAAAAAAATAAATAAAAAAAAAATCATCTAGCTATGAAAAATTTGTTGAAGTATTTTAGTTTCTGAAGCACTAATAGGAAACTTATCTCCCAATTGGAAGAACAGAGGATGTAGAGTTTCCTATGATTGAATTTGTTTCCCACATCTCTCTTTCAGCTTTTTCCTGCCGACAAAGGACTGGACAAGGGTACAAAGGTGAGCCGTTCCTTTCAGTAAGATGTTACTGTGTCATGCTTGATATCAGATTAGTGTTACACCCAATGTAAGGCAAAGCAAAGGAAAACACAAACTGCCCAGGTTATGTTTAGAGTATAAACTATGATGGCAGCAGATGGAGCTGATGATAAACGTGGCCTCTGTTTTACTGTCCTCAGAGCTGTTTTGGAAAGGAAGTTTTAGTCTTAGATCTACAGTTAAGGGAAATGTTGGAACAGATGGCTGTTACTTTTCATACACTGAGCAACTGGTTTAGTGGAGTAAATAATTTACTCTGCCATCTGCTGTTGGGTGCATTGGCACATCATGTATCTAAACACTCTTAGCATGTGAATAATATGGCGAGAGTAATGGAAAGTTCCAAGAACTGTCTGCAGGCTGATGGATAACACAAGCCAGAGTGCTTTGTTAAAAGGAAAAGCAAAAAATCAAACACATTATGGTTTGAAAACATTACAGGAGGTTCATGTATAATACCCTTTTGACAGTCGTAAATTAGACACAATAATGACAGTACCTGTAAATATTAACTGTAACTGCATTGCACAGGTCGAAGGTGAGTCATCTGAGGACACCAGGCTGATGGAACTGGATGAGTCGCAGAAGAGCGAGCACACAGTCTTCGTCATGCCTCCTGAACCCCCTCCGGAAGACGGTCCTGAACCCCCTCCCAAATACAGGTACACACATAGGGTTGTCATAATACCAACATTTCAGTAGCAATGTCACTGAAATCCCACGAGTCATGATACCAGGTTCAGTACCAGAGCAAAAATGAATATGCCTTACACCAGTGGTTCTCAACCTGCGGCCCGTCACAAATGCAAATGCGGCCCACGATATGCTAACCACATTTAACAAGTTTTAAATTCCAGTTTTACAATTTATTTTTGTTTTTAACTTAGCATGTATTAAACAAATATAAGTTTGAACTATAATGTTTTTTGTCATATAAAATCATTTTGGTGATTATATAGTATTTTCAGACATGCACAGACCTACTATGTACTGACGCAATTACGCAGTTAACGAACACTTACAAGCGCGCATTAGCATTAGCAGCCATTATTTTTGTAAAATTAGGGATCAAAATAGACAAATTTGTTATTAGAGGGGAAAAACAGGAACATACCAATGAAGGAACACAAGCAAACAAGAGAGTCGTAGAATCAGCAGCGGAGGTAGGAGAGTGCTGGAAGAATAGAAGAATTAGTTTGCTGTCAATGAGCAAGATGTCGAAATGTTCGATACCACCCATGCAACATTTGACAAGAAGTATCCACCTGGATCTCAGGACAGAGCTCTCAAGATAACTAGTCTTGAAAAAAATGCAATTGCCGAACTGACTACAATACAAGCTATCTTAAAAGTGTCCCACCCCAGACTCTAGAGTGTCGCAAGTCCTAATCCTTTCAGCATAACTATTCAAAGAATAGGAAGGGGCTCCAAGACAAAAGATGAGATTCTCAGCAATCTGGCTCATTTGACTTAAAATAAAAAGAACAGGAACTGGCAGAAAACTCTTGCTGGAAACTTTGCTTAACAGAATAATTAATCTGATATCATCATCATCATCATAACCTTAAATGCTAAATTCAATGTACTTTACTTTAGTTTTTCATTTAATGTTATGTCAAGATGTAAAATCAGCAAATCTTAAACAGATTCTTAAATTTATAATCCCACAACACTCACATGAAGAGATGTATACTATATAGCAAATCTCAACTTTTTGTCTATTTATATTATTGTTATATAGAAACTCTGAACTGTGGACAATTAGGCATTAACATGAATTTCTGTGAAGCTGTTTTAAAACAATTTGTATTGTGAAAAGCATTATACAAATAAAAATTACAACATGTCGGCCAAATGTCGGTCTTTACTACCAATATTGTAGAAAACTACCTGTAGCAGAATACGGTTGTCAGTCCTGTATTTGAGCCCTTAATATGGTTACGCTCACCTTTAATTATTCATTAATTGGGGACACAATGTCGGCCGGTATTAATATGCAGATTTCATGGACACAATGTAACCAATCAAGTCAAGTCACATTAATTTATATAACACTTTATGCAATACAGATTGTTTCAAAGCGGCTTAGTAAACAGAAAGTAAGTCCCGGACACCAATAGTTTAATGATTTATAAATCATTAAACTATTGGATGAATCACTGGCTGGCCATCTGGGATTTCAGTATAGAAATAGGTTAGGATAGGAAGGTTAGGATCATGATTTTTCTGTAGTTTTACAGCACACTGTGATTTAAGTACAGATTTGAGCGGACTTATTGACCGAATAGCGTCATTATCCAGCTCAATTCAGTTAATTTAACTTTTGTTCTCATAGTGTCCGTCAAATCAATAATACTACTGATTATTAATAGGCTTAATTGAATGGTCAGACAATTGCAGTAAAACCAGACTCCTCACAATTTACTAGTAATGATGTCACAGAAAGTCAGAGAATAAATCAAGACCCACAATTTATTAGTCAGGTAAATCATGTATTATTTCAGTTAGATAATCAATTAGGAGATAATCAATACAAAACATCAAATGCTCAAAGATAAATATAAAAGATGCATACCTGACATCAGAAAAATACATAGTGCTGAATGTATGGAATATGCCTCAGACTATGGGCTCATCTGGCTACAGAATAGCCCTTAGCCTTTTGCAACTTTCCCCTAAGTACTTTTTTACTTTTCATTAAGATAAACATTCTCCAAATGGAGACTTGAACTAACAGTTGGAATTTGCAAAAGGGTCTTAGACCTGGGGAGTTCACACCCTCTTAGGGAACACGAGGTAATTTGCATGCAAGAGCCTGAAAAGGCACACCTTCTGCAGTAGCCAAAGTATCCCTAAACTCTCAAATCTTTATTATGATTTAGGCTACATCTGTGGAGATGAGACTCTTGTACCAGTCACACTGAGGCATTTCAAATTATACATTTCAAATGATGATCATTCTGTAAAAAATCACGTGCATTTAAGCAGAACATTGTATTTTGCTTTTAACCATTTTGAGTAAACTGATTGAAGGGAAGGAATGGTAAAGGGAAGGAAGTGGGGGAGAAACAACAAATGAGAAGGAGAGAAAGATGCTTTCTTGCATCTTCACTGCAGGGTGTGGAGATTGTTTGTTAATATGCTGTGCTGAAGATCAAAGTATCTGAGGTTCTTCCAGCATTACAGAAGTATAATGGTTGTTGTGGCTGGAGTAGAAGATAAATGACTGGAAAGAAATGCTGTAACTGTTGTATAATACCCTTCATTTGCAACTCTGTGGTTGCTCCTTTTCAAGGCAACTTGTTTGTTGGAAATTTCTGTCCAGACCTACTTTATGTGGCTGCCTTTCTCTCGCCCCTACACCTCTCTCAGCCCTAATCGCATCTAAAGCATCTTTATCCATTAGCACAAGCCCATAATCTATTTCCATGCATCTATTGGCTCATTGAGTGCCTGTCTGCCACTCACAGTTCAGCCTTGAGACTGGCCAAGCACTGTTTGCAATATAATAGCCCCCTCTTTTCTCTGTCATTCTCCCACCCTCCCCCTAAATTTAGCCCATATACAACCTTGTTTTCTATTCCGTATTCCGACGTTTTCATGGTATTTTGTGTTGTGTTGCAATTATAGGTGTAGCAGGAAGACACAAAGATGTTCATATTGTAACTGAGTTTGTGAAATGTCTACAGAATGTAAATGTGAAATTGAACAGTAAAAATGGGAAGTTTGCAGTGCAAGTAAAACAAAAGAACCATAAATATCAACGTGTTAGGTAGCACTTTATTTTACAGTCCTCTTCTCCATGTACTTATTATAATTATTACAATAACTGGGTAATAACTAGGTACTAACCCTGAACCTACCCCTAGACCTAACCTTAAGCCATGTAGTTACCTTACATTAACCTGTACTTTCTTAGATAAGTACACGTAAGTCCACGTACTGTAAAATAAAGCGCAACCAAGTTTCACCCATTGAACATATCGAGCAGCAAAACCCAGATATACAACATCCAAAATCCAGTCTCAACCAGCTAATATCTGAAAAGGTGTCATCAAGGTTATTTTCAACTTTAACATTGTAAATAGACTGCAACATGCTCCCATTCAGTACATGCTCAACATGCTTCTATTCATTAGTTTTACCTCTGACATTCACACAATGCTTTCATAATCATTGTGTATGAGAGCAAAGGTCAATAAAAATTTGTCTAGTCATAATGCTTGAAATGATCATGTCAGAAGATGAACACCCTGTGTTTACTTAATTGTGGAATTGTGATAAAAGATAACTGAAACTATGGATTAAAAAGTGGTACTTTTTGTAAAAAAAAAAAAAAATATGCAAAAAACTCTGTATTTCATCTGATATATGACAAGAAGTAAATAAAATGTAGAGGGAATGGCCTATAGGTATACTGTCTGTGGTATTGTGTTTCTGTCTGTACTGTATTGACTAGACTTTTTATTTAACATTTTGTGATTTATGTTTGCACTCTGATTTTTTTTTTTTTCTGTGCTCCTCTAATTATGAGTCATCTATGTTTCCACAGTTATAAGAATTTCCCTTGTTTACGTTTGGAGTTGTTTGATCATCCGCGAGAGCTGAGGCCAGCGCCGAGTACAAGAACCGCAGGGGCCAGTGTGTCCAGCAGCCCTGCCCTGCTGGCCAAAAGAACCAAACAGGTGAAGATTATTTTACAGGATGTTATAGTAGACTACTAGAAATTCTGAAATATCAATTATGGTCCAAACTCAGACTTTTCCAGCTTATACTTTGCACTACAGATTTTCATTACATTTACACAGGAGTCTTAAAATGTAAAAAGTTACTATTTTTAATTTGAAGTCTTAAAAATGCAAGACTTATGGCAAAACATATGACATTGATTCTAATTTCAAACCTTTAAAAGTACAGCCGTTAAGAAATATTACAGATAAAAAAAATTACAAACTTGACGACCTCATTAAACAACTAGTCATTTGTTGGATTATTCCTGCATGTAAGTTTACATGTAAGCGCCTTAGTATCTAGCTAAATTCATGACCTTTATCAGAATCATGACTTTCATCAATTTGAGATCATGAATTCATCAAACTGTCTATCAAACAGTAGTTTTGGCAATAATTTTAATCTTGCATACTATTTAGGGGTGGATACTACATGAATTGGCCGGTGGGGTCAGTGTCTCCATGTCAACAGAGTTATTTCTTTTTGGCAGTCTGTGTGCTAGTTGTAACATCAGTTACTCAAGCATTCTGAGTCAAGTAGCACTTTGCTCTTACTGGGTCTCATTCACTAATAATTGCGTGGACTCTTTCGTATTTGTACGCACAGGAGAACTTCACGAAAAATCTCCTCCTGATTCACAAAACGTTCGTAAGCACATGAATTTGTTCTTAACCTCGTTCTGATGTTAGTGAATTTGGAGTATTCTAAATAAGCGGCCGTGTGCACGAGGTTAGTCATTTGCATAAAACACACCCAAACCATTCCATATAAGGGCTTTCCGCACACGCTTTCCTTACAGCCTTTCGTCACTCTCGTCAAACTTGCCGTTGTTTGCAGACACGCTATCGTCACGGATCCTCGAGCAATGCCAAGGGTGCCATTCTCACCAGTTCTTACAATAAACACCTTTTATAAAGACCCAGATTACAGAGCTCTCATTAGCCAGCTGTACACACGCGTATATCTGCGTTATTCAGAGAAACCTCGCAGCTGAAGCTATAATGCAGCTTTTCTTACTCTTTAACTGTATATGATCGAATGTATTTAAGATGAAATTAAATTGTATTATTTAATAATTCATTATATAATTTTATATATGTATTATATTATACAATTAATGCAATATACTTCAATGTAATTATAGTCATGTTAGGATGAAATATAACTTTTTAACACGATTATAAAGCCATACAAAGAAAGTTATTTTTGCGTACGTGTGGTTTCATTTTTTTCCTATATTTTTTCATAAATTTAGAAAAAAAATTATTACGAAATCTTTGGTGAATTGTGATTTGTTCTTAAAATCGTTCGTACGCACATTTCACGCACAAATTTGTGCGTACGCATGCTTAGTGAATGAGACCCATTGACTCTGCTCTAGGTGCAGAGATTAAAATGTAAACCAAAATCAGCAGTCACAGAATAACTTCCCCAGACACAGCTGTTGCTTTTTCTCTGGTTCTGTGCTCTTTGGAGATACCCTAGTGGTTTTTCAGTAAGAACGGGTGTATAGGAGACTAATACTTCTGCATCATTTGTCCATAAACAGAATTAAGTTTTAAATATTTTACTGTCAGGACTCTTGCCCATGACAATTGGAGGCTCGTCCGGGATCAGAACAGTGATTTATGCTGCAGTACAATAGCCTAAAAACAGGCACTATTTTTCTCTTGGAAAACAGTATCTTCAAGGATATTTGAATTGAATCCTAAATCTAAACTTCAGCAGGTCAGTTGTGACTGATATGTTTAGAATGAAATTATATGAATTTGTTCCAGTCTGGAGTAAACGTGATATTAAAAGGGATAGTTTCCCCAAAATTTGAGGGTATGTAGTAACCGTTTAAAAAAAATTGGTTTGACTAAGCTGCTCAACCTTGATGCTTAATTCTGTAATTTTTTCCAACCGTGCAAAACTAAAGGAATTATTTTTATTATTATTATTATTATTATTATTATTATTATTATCATTATTACAAACCCGATTCCAAAAAAGTTGGGACACTGTACAAATTGTGAATAAAAACAGAATGCAATGATGTGGAAGTTTCAAATTTCAATATTTTATTCAGAATACAACATAGATGACATATCAAATGTTTAAACTGAGAAAATGTATAATTTTAAGGGAAAAATAAGTTGATTTTAAATTTCATGGCATCAACACATCTCAAAAAAGTTGGGACAAGGCCATGTTTACCACTGTGTGGCATCCCCTCTTCTTTTTATAACAGTCTGCAAACGTCTGGGGACTGAGGAGACAAGTTGCTCAAGTTTAGGAATAGGAATGTTGTCCCATTCTTGTCTAATACAGGCTTCTAGTTGTTCAACTTCTTTGTCGCATCTTCCTCTTTATGATGCGCCAAATGTTTTCTATGGGTGAAAGATCTGGACTGCAGGCTGGCCATTTCAGTACCCGGATCCTTCTTCTGCGCAGCCATGATGTTGTAATTGATACAGTATGTGGTCTGGCATTGTCATGTTGGAAAATGCAAGGTCTTCCCTGAAAGAGACGATGTCTGGATGGGAGCATATGTTTTTCTAGAACTTGGATATACCTTTCAGCACTGATGGTGCCTTTCCAGATGTGTAAGCTGCCCATGTCACACGCACTCATGCAACCCCATACCATCAGAGATGCAGGCTTCTGAACTGAGCGCTGATAACAACTTGGGTTGTCCTTGTCCTCTTTAGTCCGGATGACATGGCGTCCCAGTTTTCCAAAAAGAACTTCAAATTTTGATTCGTCTGACTACAGAACAGTTTTCCACTTTGCCACAGTCCATTTTAAATGAGCCTTGGCCCAGAGAAAACGCCTGCGCTTCTGGATCATGTTTAAATATGGCTTCTTTTTTGACCTATAGAGTTTTAGCCGGCAACGGCGAATGGCACGGTGGATTGTGTTCACCGACAATGTTTTCTGGAAGTATTCCTGAGCCCATGTTGTGATTTCCATTACAGTAGCATTCCTGTATGTGATGCAGTGCCGTCTAAGGGCCCGAAGATCACGGGCATCCAGTATGGTTTTCCGGCCTCGACCCTTACGCACAGAGATTGTTCCAGATTCTCTGAATCTTTGGATGATATTATGCACTGTAGATGATAATAACTTCAAACTCTTTGCAATTTTTCTCTGAGAAACTCCTTTCTGATATTGCTCCACTATTTTTTGCCGCAGCATTGGGGGAATTGGTGATCCTCTGCCCATCTTGACTTCTGAGAGACACTGCCACTCTGAGAGGCTCTTTTTATACCCAGTCATGTTGCCAATTGACCTAATAAGTTGCAAATTGGTCCTCCAGCTGTTCCTTATATGTACATTTAACTTTTCCGGCCTCTTATTGCTACCTGTCCCAACTTTTTTGGAATGTGTAGCTCTCATGAAATCCAAAATGAGCCAATATTTGGCATGACATTTCAAAATGTCTCACTTTCAACATTTGATATGTTATCTATATTCTACTGTGAATAAAATATAAGTTTATGAGATTTGTAAATTATTGCATTCCTTTTTTATTCACAATTTGTACAGTGTCCCAACTTTTTTGGAATCGGGTTTGTATTATTATTATTATTATTATTATTTTGAAAAATGCTGCCCAGGCTGCACAAAACTGGGTACATGGGTTTGATTAGTCGAGTTGTTTGATTAGTCGAGTTGTTAGTTTTGTTTCTTGCTCCTGAAAGCTATTTAACAATTGAATGCCCTTTAATAGCCCTTTGTGGTCTCTGAAACTCTAAGACTTTTTTTTCCACACAGGAAATCAAAATGGCCTACAAGTTGGCAAAGCGTTTCTATTCCAATCCACCCCAGTGGGCAAAGTGCCTGTTTAGTCACTGCTACAGTCTGTGGTTCATCTGTCTTCCTGCCAGCATGCGTACAGCCCAGTCCAAACCCCGCTCCATGCAGCAGGCCTTCAATGTTCTGCTCAAGATGAGGAGCTCTGAGGTGGAGGTGCTCGATGAGGTGCGTGGATAAAATATTTGTATAAGTAAATTAGATAATATCTGGGATGCTTTTCCATTCTCTTTGCATGTTTTAAATAAACTGTGGCCTGGATCTGAGGTGGTCTAAATAAATTATGAAGGGGTGTTGAACTGGTTGGTTAAGGTGGTTTCTTTACAGCAGAAGAAGACAGAGTATGTTAGATTAACTCAACACATTATATGCAACCCTGACCACCACCAAAGGTGGTTTGAGTAGATTACAATATATCTAAATATATCTGTATTTAGTACTGTCCGTTTGTGTTTAGATCTCAAAACAGTTGTTAATACAAAACTTAAGTGGGGTCATTAAGATCTGAGACTAGGACTATAGTTGAGTGCTTTCCTTGCACACTTCCTTCAGGAAATAACATGTAACTCACGTATTTCTAAAAAGAATGACTCGTGTCTGTAGACCTTGGTGTGACCCTACAGCATAACCGGTGTGTTTAACAGGTGTGTTACCGTGTGGTGATGCAGTTGTGCGGTCTTTGCGGGATGCCCGTCATGGCTGTGCGTGTCTTAATGGAGATGAAAAAGGCTGGAGTTGAACCCAATGCTATTACTTATGGATACTACAACAAGGTGAGGAACGCTCACGTACTTAACATGCACTACACCACAGAGCACAGTGAAGACCACTGCACCCTTACATACTGATACTACAAAGCAGCATGGTATTGTTTTATAATAGTATCTTTCTGTTATACATAATTAGCTTTTTTAGCTAGCAATATTATGAGTTTACCAAAAAAAAAAAAAAAACTGTTGATTTGTAGATGTAGATAATTTCCCCTAAGTCCAGATGCCTCAGTAATGTGAGAAGACTGTTTTACATTAATTAAAAGTCAAATTACAGAGTTCATTGTGGTGATTCCCTCTGGTGCCTCTGAGCTTGAAGGCATATTCATGCAAAACTCAAGATTTATTAAAAGATACATTAATTGAACAATCTGAAAAGGTGTATTTCAGACAATTTCATAAATGTTCATTGCCAGATGGGATTATTCCACTCAAGAGTTTAGAAATTCTAATATTTTTGATATCACACAGTTAGATTATTGCCCCTTTGGCGTGCCTTATCCCAGTCCTCTTAATTGGCAATTGAATGAACAATTACTCAGCGCTGAGGGAGAGTATAAAGTCTAATTTTTATTTAGCAGGGGAAGAGGTTATATAGAAAGAGTACAAGGGGTGTAGTATGGTTTTAACCAATGAGAGAGAGAATACATCTTATAGCTCATGGTATAGGAATGGGATACATATAGAAAAACAAGTCTACATATGGTCATCTCCCGGTCAGGTACCCAGGCTTTCCTAGGGATCCCAAAGACCTTATCCTATACTTGCAATACAAAAGCAGGGACCATTCCCTGTCTCCCATTCAATTCTAGTACAAACCCGATTCCAAAAAAGTTGGGACACTGTACAAATTGTGAATAAAAACAGAATGCAATGATGTGGAAGTTTCAAATTTCAATATTTTATTCAGAATACAACATAGATGACATATCAAATGTTTAAACTGAGAAAATGTATAATTTTAAGGGAAAAATAAGTTGATTTTAAATTTCATGGCATCAACACATCTCAAAAAAGTTGGGACAAGGCCATGTTTACCACTGTGTGGCATCCCCTCTTCTTTTTATAACAGTCTGCAAACGTCTAAGGACTGAGGATACAAGTTGCTCAAGTTTAGGAATAGGAATGTTGTCCCATTCTTGTCTAATACAGGCTTCTAGTTGCTCAACTGTCTTAGGTCTTCTTTGTTTCATCTTCCTCTTTATGATGCGCCAAATGTTTTCTATGGGTGAAAGATCTGGACTGCAGGCTGGCCATTTCAGTACCCGGATCCTTCTACGCAGCCATGATGTTGTAATTGATGCAGTATGTGGTCTGGCATTGTCATGTTGGAAAATGCAAGGTCTTCCCCGAAAGAGACGACGTCTGGATGGGAGCATATGTTGTTCTAGAACTTGGATATACCTTTCAGCATTGATGGTGCCTTTCCAGATGTGTAAGCTGCCCATGCCACACGCACTCATGCAACCCCATACCATCAGAGATGCAGGCTTCTGAACTGAGCGCTGATAACAACTTGGGTTGTCCTTGTTCTCTTTAGTCCGGATGACATGGCGTCCCAGTTTTCCAAAAAGAACTTCAAATTTTGATTCGTCTGACCACAGAACAGTTTTCCACAGTCCATTTTAAATGAGCCTTGTCCCAGAGAAAACGCCTGCGCTTCTGGATCATGTTTAGATATGGCTTCTTTTTTGACCTATAGAGTTCAACGGCGAATGGCACGGTGGATTGTGTTCACCGACAATGTTTTCTGGAAGTATTCCTGAGCCCATGTTGTGACTTCCATTACAGTAGCATTCCTGTATGTGATGCAGTGCCGTCTAAGGGCCCGAAGATCACGGGCATCCAGTATGGTTTTCCGGCCTTGACCCTTACGCACAGAGATTGTTCCAGATTCTCTGAATCTTTGGATGATATTATGCACTGTAGATGATGATAACTTCAAACTCTTTGCAATTTTTCTCTGAGAAACTCCTTTCTGATATTGCTCCACTATTTTTCGGCGCAGCATTGGGGGAATTGGTGATCCTCTGCCCATCTTGACTTCTGAGAGACACTGCCACTCTGAGAGGCTCTTTTTATACCCAATCATGTTGCCAATTGACCTAATAAGTTGCAAATTGGTCCTCCAGCTGTTCCTTATATGTACATTTAACTTTTCTTAAATATTTTACATCATGAAATGATCTGGTTATGTTGCTCTAATGAAAGGGAGCATTACAAATATCAGTGTGTTACCCTGTTGAAACAATTTGTCATGGTTACTCCTAACCTGTCAATGACTGCGCTTTGTCCAGGCTGTCCTGGAAAGTCATTGGCCAAGCCGTAACCGTAGCGGACTCTTCATGTGGACCAAAATGCGGAACCTGGTGCGAGGAGTGGTGCAGTTTAAACAGGCATTGCGTGGGACAGCTCTTCATAGAGGGCCTTCTCTGATAACCACAGGTTCGAGTTCCTTCCTTCCTATGCTATTGCATTTGAAATGTTTATACATTGTGGCCCTATAGTTAGGTAGTTATATACTGGTTTATGCATCTGCCTTCTGCATCTCCATCTGCTTCTGCCTCTACCTCTGCTTTTGATATCCCCCTATCATTTTTCAACCTGGGAGGTTATACATTTTAGCCCTGCTTCTGGTCAGACGGAATGCATTTACGATAGTAGATGATGATGATGTATGTTTTCCTACTATTAAATATGTGTTGCAGAGTAGAATGGTGACTAGATTAATATTATATTATAAATTTAAGTCTAATGTTCGTAAATGCCAGGTTAACACTTTTACTAGCAACTGCCGTTCTCGACATCAGACAAGATTATCTTAATCACCCATACATAGCCAAAATGTTTAAAATGTCATGCAGTTCAAACAGGAGAATGTTGCTATGGAAACACAAATAGTTTATCTACATTGCATATTCAGGCTAAATCCGCTGAACTGAACATTTTAGATTTAATTGTCACAGACCAGCAGGCATTTTTGTGCACATTAGAATCTCTAGCAGGCTGTTTAAATTTTGATTATTTATTTAGCAGTCACAATTCACAAATAAAAATTACAACAAGCATTTTAAATGTAGAACTAATTTTATTAAGTGATGTTTGATTGTCAACATTCAACATCATTAAAGAAACAATAACAAAGTTACTTATATTTAGTTTGATCTTCTGTTCTTATCATTATGAAATGACTGTGTGAAGTGGTGTTTATTTTCATACAGAGCTTTCAGCAGGTACAGCAGCAGGTGCTGATGGAGACAGACTGAGTCATGGCAGTGCAGACAGCTCAAATGAACCTATTGTAGAAGAACACATACTCTTCTCCCACAGCCTTATAGTTGAGGACGCTATTAACAGTCACTATAGTACAGGTATTGTAGCCCTGTGTGATTCAAATATAATTTGCATGAAATTAAGTATAATTTTATTTACATTTCCATGTTTAGTATTGTTGACTGAGTATGTTTTGTGTTAATGATTTCATAAGCCGGTCAGGCTGATCAGGGTTATGGATCTAAGGATGAGCTGCCCCAGGACCTTGCAGATGGACCTATAACCTCTGCTCCTCTGTCTACCAGCCACACCAGCAATAGCAAAGCAACCAAGACCCAAAATGGTACTGCACTGTATTGTTGTAATTTATATAGCTAATTAAAATGCACACGAAGTGCACTGAAGTTAATGCAAATCTGCAATAATTAAATTGTCCCACACTTTATGGACTTAATATTTCATATTTAACAAAATTTTGCTTGCCACAGGAGTACTATAATACCATTTTCATTCATGTTTATAGAAATGACACCAATGCATTTTGTGGGTGATATTTTATTCTTGTTGAGGTTCTATGATAATTGTATCACTGAAACAGAATGAAATAGATGTCAAATTGAATGAATGCATTAACAGCATTCAAAATTTAACTGTTAATTATCTTTAATCACATTCATTAATGCAGTTCCTTTTACAGCACTAAATTGTCTGTTATAATGTATATTGCCATCAGGATCATTTCTCTAAGATAATTTCCTCCTTTTGTCTCTTTAAAGGGGATGATATTGCTAGTTCTGTGGATAGTGTTGTAGCTGTGACGGAGCCCCCTAGCCCTGCTGAGATGGCACCTTTTGTAGCCAACATTGTTAAACTTTCCACTGAGATTCCTGTCCACTTTGACAGCACTGCAGGCATGGGAGAAACTGGTTAGTCACTGGAAATGTATACTGACATGATTAATAATGTCTAGGTACAAGTTCTTTGGTGCAGCATTTCAATTTCCCAAAACTTGTTATCTTGCCAAGCACTGGTATTTGGCTTCATGAAATAAGAACCATTGCTTTTATTGTCTTCCATGTCTTCAGCAGGTGTTTGTACTGGTAAGCTCTTCATGCCCCGTAAAAAGAGTGAAGATGTCACCCTGCCTGTGGAGGATGATTCTGCAATCCCAGATTCAAAGGTCTCTCAGTCTGGACAGCAGCAGAGGGTGAAAGCCTTCATGGAGCGCAGCTGCAGTTTCAGTGCAGAGAGCAAAGCCGGCATGCTACAAAAGAAGGGCAGTCTGGAGCTCAGCGCTGATCACATGGGCGCAGATGCAAAAATCCTTGCAGCCGTGTTCTCTGGCAGCCTGACCCCTCCTCCTTTTGCAACCATCGCTCCCTTTAAAGAGTTTAAGATGGAGCCTACACTGAGCCCTGCCCTCCAGGAAGAGGAACATGAAGATAAGCCGGAGAAGGAGCACAAAGCATTCAGTGCTGCAGAAGAGAAAGTTGATAAAAGTAGAGAGCAGGAAGATTCAGTAGACGCAGCAACACCCCAGGGGAGTGAAGGACTTGGGCGAACCATAAGCACTGGTTCCTCCTCTTCTAAAGCTGTGGAGAGGGAGGATGTTGAGGTGGGAGCGGATCCTCTCTCGCTCTTTGCCTCCGAATCTGAGGATGCAACCTCCATTCAGAGCCAGGAGTCCACACGGCCCTTTCCACCTGTGGTGTCAAGGAATCTGGCAGATGAGATTGAGATGTACATGAGTGGTAAACCCCTTAGTGGTAGATCTCCCAGCATGGAGTTGCAACAGGGATCAAACCACGAATCAATTAACTGTCCAGACTCTCCTGCAGTTAAGCAGTCTTTAGAAAGAAGATCGAGCCTTCCGATTGGTCAGGTCAAAGTGGCTAGTTCAACGGAAACACCGAAACGTAGCCCTGCCGTCACACGCTCTAAGACATTTGCATTCAAGTCCCCCAAGACCCCAGGCTCTGCAGGTCAAAGGTCATCATCGCTGACCGCGCTTGTAAAGTCATCACAGAGTAGCTCACTCGGATCCGTTATCAACTCCATATCAGGCATCAAGATGGACTCTCTCCTGTTAGGGCCAAAAGTAGATATGCTTAAGTCAGGCATGAAGCAGGCAGCCAATGTGGCCAGTAAGATGTGGGATGCAGTGGCCTCAGCTTACTCCTACTCAGATGATGAGGTGAGTGAACAAAAGAAAAAAAGTTCTGAGTTATACCAACCAAAAAAATTGATTGAAATGAAAAAGAAAAACTTATCTTAGGAGGAAATAGGTCAACAAAGCTCTTCTTTAATGCTTTAGTAACATTAGCCGTGTTTCCACCGCAGGAACTTTCCCCAGGAACTAGGAACTTTGGGGTGGTACTCTGTGTGTTTCGACCTTAGCGACCAGGGTCTAAATGAAGTTCGGGTAAAAATTTCCCCCTCAAAATATCCCTGCTCGCGAGGTAGTACTTTTTCAAAGTTCAGGATTTTTTTTTCAACCACCACTTTTAAAAGTCTGTTGCGGTGCATGCAGTAAGAGTTGTTTGTTATTCGAATCAACAATGGAGTTTTAAAAATACGACCGATGAACCGACGACGAGGTTCAGCCTTTATTAAGCTTATATGCAGAGGATGAAATCCAGCGGGAACTGAAAAGTCGCACACAGTCCTACGTCACCGGACTAATCTTCATGGAACTTTAGACCGCGATGGAAACACAGACAGCAGCAGGTCTGAGGGAAAAAAGTTCCTGGGACAAATTGTTCCGGGTAATTTCGGTGGAAACGGGGCTATTGTTATACTGTTGTTGAATTCTTGATTGTGATTGGTTAACATACATTCCAAGGGTGTAAATTGATGTTATGAATGAAAGCCAGGGATAGACAGAAGGGAAAAAAACACAACAATCCTACCTTCCTGCTGTTTTCTGAGGGCAGTGGCTTTTAAAGGGGTTGTGAATTTTTTTTTTATGATGTTTCCTGAGGTGAACTCATAATGTTGGTAGAATTTTTCCATAAAAACCATTTTATACCCTGATTTTAGCCCTCTGATTTAAACACTCCATTTAAATGGGTGTGTCTCCTTTAAGGCCGGCTACACACTGGCTGCGTGGCGTGAGCGTGTCAGCTGCGTGGTGTGTCCGTTTTTATTTCGGCTCCCATGTTAACAGGTTAGAGCTTGCACACTGCCTGCGTAACACTTTTGGGTGTCATGCGACACGCAAGCATGTTGGAAGCGTTTCCAGGCAAAATAGAATAGGAAAAGATGTTTATATGTCATTTTGACACGAATACATATTAATAAATGACATTTTGATGTTTGAAAGTCTCTAGGTTTTGACATAAATGCAGATATAATTGTAATTTTAAAAAAATTTATCGATTTTCAAATATTGCACCTGTCAATACAGAACGAAATATTCTGTAGCCTATTTTGCCGTCAATACTGCCGATGTTGTCTTTGCTGTATCAGTAGGCTATATATTTATGTTTAACATGAAGTATAGGCCTTCCACAACTCTCTCCCCATATGTCGAATATATCGGCGCCTATGTCCCGAGATAGCACTCCCTGTACGTCACCTAGCAGCAGCGCCGCGTCAGACACGTTTCTGGTGTGCAAAGACATAGAAAACGCCACGCAGCTGACACGCAACAGAAACGCCACGCTCACGCCACGCAGCCAGTGTGTAGCCGGCCTAAGACTTCAACATAAATGTCCACTGCTATAATTAAGGAACATCTTTGCATATGAAATACATATTATGCATGTGTAACTCTTTTGAAAAACTGTACTACGTTTTTACTACTACAGCTGTCAAATTGTGAAAAGTGTTCATTATATCTTTATTTTTATATCTACTTACATTGCATAAAAGGTTGCAATGCTGAAAGTTCTGAAACTTACAGTATGTTTTTATAATACAGTAACCCATTTATTTGTGAAAAGATCGGGTGAAAATTTGACCCCTTTAAACGTTTTGACGCCAAGCACCCCCTAAATATGACAAGCATCTTGTGAGGTACCCTTTTCCTAGAATATAAAGGCAGCTGTATGTAAGGAATTAATTGACAACGGGCCGTTGAATATTAGTAAAATAATGAACACCTGAGATGGTAATACAGTCGCAACACTAAGAGGTGTGGTCATTACACCTCGGGTGTGCATTATTTTCTTAATATTTCAATAGCCCAGAGTCAATTATTCCGCTTGTACTGCTGTTACCACACCACAAGACATTGCTCAAATGTTTTATTTCAAGACATTTGTCAGATTTGTGTCCTTAAAATGCTCTTGTAAGGCAATTTTTAACGTATATTATCTCAAGCCTCTGTTGCTAATCACAAAACATCATTTGAGAGCTTGTAACGGAGGCCTGAGACATTTATTTGCAGAGTAATGCAGTTTTTGGAGACAGATTGATAGATTGCTTAAGTGTGTGAAAATTACCTCCCAGTTAGCAATATACACTCTGGCTAATTTGCTTGGTCAGTGTTTTTGTGGATTTTGGTTCTTTTGATGTTGTAGTAGGCTGTAAGGACCTTTGAAATAACTGAAATCATTTGGCGAAGTGATATGAAACTGTAATGCGGCCAAGACCTGCCTGGAACTACTTTAGCAAATAGCAATTGAACACCTTAGAACATTCGTCAACCAATCAGAATCAAGCATTCAACAGCCCCGTAGTATAAATATGAGTTATATTTTCAGGTTTAAAGACCAATTTGTACTGTGTGAAAAAAATATTAAAAATAATATTGTAAAAATGTGTTTTTTTTACCTAAATTAAATAATTTTGTTATTGTACTAAAAATATTATCTGGGAAAAAATTGCATTAATATGCAGTGTATCGTTCTACTCACTATTACAGTATTGAATGAGTAAACCTTTAAAATAAAATAAAAACAGATTTTAATTTCCTACAGATAAAAACTGGGGCCGTCAATAGAAAACAATTAGGATTAATCTTCGAATTTCTGATAAGTCTGTAGAAAGCACTGTAGTAATAAGTGTGAATGTGTTTTTTTGTTGTTGTTGTTGTTGTTAAACGTTTAATTAATATTATAAGTTAACTTTGACAGTTCTAAAATATATATTTTGTTAAAAAAAAAAATTATCTGCAGGCGTCCTAGCAATCCTCTTGTCTCTCGGGGACTAAAATACTAGTTCCTCTCATAAACAATATATATGGATTTAACATAGTCATTAGCATCAAAACTCCCTGTGTGTGTTCAGTACCAAAGCTAAACTCTTAAGCTTTCCAGTGTTTCCTTATTATAAATGTTAGACGTGTGTTTAGTCTGTACTACATTTTGGATGTCTGTGATTCAGGAGGATAACTCACAGCCCCGAGACAGTTTTCCAGCTAGGCTAGAAGAGCAGTTGCTTTCTGCAGAGGGAGCAACAGAGAACACTTTACCCAGAGGCCTGATGCCCAGCCTGGCCTCAAATGGGCTCACGCACAGCAATACCAGCCTGGGCAGCAGCAGTGATAGCAGCGATACTGGCCGCGCACAGCTGTCGACGCGTAAGGCTCATATAAAATACACATACCTCATGCTATATGCCAAAACACATGTATCAGCATGAGGCTTCAGAAAAAAAATTCATATCATCATCATTCATTTTATTTCTAATTTAAAGACAAAGTTATGTTATTGCAAGGTTTACAGTCTGTACACCCTGTTGTCATATTTGAAAAGCATTTGTCTCTTTACATTTGTTCTTTACAGCTTTGACTCCAGGTCGCTCAATGAAAGGTGCAGACTCAGAGAGGTCTGAACATAGTTCCTCTCATCATGCCAGCACCTCCAGCATTTACCAGAATTGTGCTTTAGAGGTGAGAGCAGCGCCCTCTGCTGATGCTCAAATACAAGATCACTTCAGAATGATGTAGTACAATTGTACTTCATGTTTCTTTTTGGCAGGTTCTAATGTCCAGCTGCTCTCAGTGTCGGTCTTGTGAGGCTCTGGTGTATGATGAGGAGATCATGGCGGGCTGGACGGCTGACGACTCCAATCTCAACTGTACCTGTCCTTTCTGTCAAATCTCTTTTCTCCCTCTGCTCCATGTTGAGTTCCATGACTTGCGCACTACACCAGGGTGAGCTATTAAAGATTTTTGTCTGTTTGATGCTGACCTATACAGTGCAAAAATTGTACTTGATTTTACTGTGTTCAAATGTGGAAAAATATTTTAAAATTACAATAAATGTATTCAAAATATATGTTTTTAAATAAATATTTTGGTAAAACTTCACTTAAATCCTATATATAATGCAGTATAAAAAAGTATTTTTTAATGCATTAATTATACCTTGTAATGCACCTTATAATACATTGTAGGGTCTCATGTCATGAATAATTGTAACCACAGTTAAAATACATTATAATACTTATCTATTTATTGGACACACCTTTAAAACAGTATAATACATTAAAACAGATGGCAAACCACCAATTTCAGATGTAACAGGGAAATCTGCAAATATAATGCATTATAACGTACAAACCCGATTCCAAAAAAGTTGGGACACTGTACAAATTGTGAATAAAAACAGAATGCAATGATGTGGAAGTTTCAAATTTCAATATTTTATTCAGAATACAACATAGATGACATATCAAATGTTTAAACTGAGAAAATGTATCATTTTAAGGGAAAAATAAGTTGATTTTAAATTTCATGGCATCAACACATCTCAAAAAAGTTGGGACAAGGCCATGTTTACCACTGTGTGGCATCCCCTCTTCTTTTTATAACAGTCTGCAAACGTCTGGGGACTGAGGAGACAAGTTGCTCAAGTTTAGGAATAGGAATGTTGTCCCATTCTTGTCTAATACAGGCTTCTAGTTGCTCAACTGTCTTAGGTCTTCTTTGTCGCATCTTCCTCTTTATGATGCGCCAAATGTTTTCTATGGGTGAAAGATCTGGACTGCAGGCTGGCCATTTCAGTACCCGGATCCTTCTTCTACGCAGCCATGATGTTGTAATTGATGCAGTATGTGGTCTGGCATTGTCATGTTGGAAAATGCAAGGTCTTCCCTGAAAGAGACGACGTCTGGATGGGAGCATATGTTGTTCTAGAACTTGGATATACCTTTCAGCATTGATGGTGCCTTTCCAGATGTGTAAGCTGCCCATGCCACACGCACTCATGCAACCCCATACCATCAGAGATGCAGGCTTCTGAACTGAGCGCTGATAACAACTTGGGCTGTCCTTGTCCTCTTTAGTCCGGATGACATGGCGTCCCAGTTTTCCAAAAAGAACTTCAAATTTTGATTCGTCTGACCACAGAACAGTTTTCCACTTTGCCACAGTCCATTTTAAATTAGCCTTGGCCCAGAGAAAACGACTGCGCTTCTGGATCATGTTTAGATATGGCTTCTTTTTTGACCTATAGAGTTTTAGCCGGCAACGGCGAATGGCACGGTGGATTGTGTTCACCGACAATGTTTTCTGGAAGTATTCCTGAGCCCATGTTGTGATTTCCATTACAGTAGCATTCCTGTATGTGATGCAGTGCCGTCTAAGGGCCCGAAGATCACGGGCATCCAGTATGGTTTTCCGGCCTTGACCCTTACGCACAGAGATTGTTCCAGATTCTCTGAATCTTTGGATGATATTATGCACTGTAGATGATGATAACTTCAAACTCTTTGCAGTTTTTCTCTGAGAAACTCCTTTCTGATATTGCTCCACTATTTTTCGCCGCAGCATTGGGGGAATTGGTGATCCTCTGCCCATCTTGACTTCTGAGAGACACTGCCACTCTGAGAGGCTCTTTTTATACCCAATCATGTTGCCAATTGACCTAATAAGTTGCAAATTGGTCCTCCAGCTGTTCCTTATATGTACATTTAACTTTTCCGGCCTCTTATTGCTACCTGTCCCAACTTTTTTGAAATGTGTAGCTCTCATGAAATCCAAAATGAGCCAATATTTTGCATGACATTTCAAAATGTCTCACTTTCAACATTTGATATGTTATCTATATTCTATTGTGAATAAAATATAAGTTTATGAGATTTGTAAATTATTGCATTCCTTTTTTATTCACAATTTGTACAGTGTCCCAACTTTTTTGGAATCGGGTTTGTACATTATGAATACCTTTATAATGCATTACACATAAAGGCTTTGAGTGTTGCCATTTTTTTTATTTATTACAACACACATTATGCATTCACAATTAGGAAATGCAAACATATTTTGATATTACAGTAATGGTTTATGTTTTTGACTCTTTTGCTAAAAACCTAAAATAATTTTTTTTCTGCTCATAATGTTCAGTGAGGAAAAGGTTAGCTCAACCCTAGTTTACATAATTTTTAGACCATTGCATCATGTCTCACTGTATATGTTCAGTGTTTTGCACCATAAGTACAACAACACCGGACTTCATGTGCTCAATTCATGTTTTTAGATTTATTTTTGACACTTAACAGTTGTGCTTAATAACATATAAACATCTGTGCAATTTTGATTAATAGAAAGTAATATTAACTGCTGTGTATTTTTGGTTTACAGCTTCTACTTGACAAGCACATCAGGAGACAGTATCCACAGCTCCAGCACGCAACCGGCCACCTCTGGCTCCTCAGAAGTGAAAGGCTGTCCTAGTGAGCCTCCAGAACTCATGAGCTTCCCAGAATCTCCGGAGGACAGCAAGGGTCCTGTCGAGATGCCTGCCGGTCAAAGTGGAACCCCAAAGATGTATGTAAACACAATCCTGAAATGTAACATGAGCCATAACTCATTTTTGTGTTTGTTGGTGGATGAATAAATATCGAAAGCTTGATTTTGAAAAGATAAGGATCTGTGCTAAACACCAGTCAAAGTAGCTACGTTTACATGCACCCAAACAAATCTTAAAGAAATCTGGATCAGATTGAAAGGGGTGGTGTAGACCTGAAATAATTCGATCAACCATGCACATATGTGCAGTGCCATGATGTGTATGTTTTCTTCATACGAACATGCATGTTTATATAAGTCTGACTGGATGTTTGCTAAATATTTGCTAAAAAACCTCTTCTGACACCTCTTCATACATGTATGCCAGCTTTCTTTTTAGATATGTCATCAAGGCAAAAATGGCCATTATTCTCACAGTAGCTCCAGTGACTTTCTCTGGTTCTAAGTGCGGCAACTGGGCACTGCGCATGTGCTGAAGTTCTGTTCAGAGCAATGCACATGTTAATATGTGAATCATATTGCAACGCTTAGGGTGCATATGAACAGAACTTTCAGAATCTGAAATCGGATTGGATTCATTCAGATTGATGAACATGAGTGCATGTACACATACTTAAGTGAGATTTGTGTCAAGTAGATGTGCCAATATATGGTAATACAATATGTCATGATAATGAACATGCACGGTATTGTTATTGTGGGCACTTTAAAATACCGTGAATAATTATTTATTAGGAATTATTCAGATTTTTAGAATGCATTTTAAGAACACTTTTTAATCAACCGGTTAAAATGTACAACACTGCCTGTGTGCTGCATCATAGAGGCATGTGCGCACTCTGCAACCTCTAACGCGCATGAGCAGCAGAATAATAATGAATACATTCACTTTCTGACAGCAGATGGTGCTTATGGAACAGCAGAAATGCAGCTGTTACAATGGTAACCCCATAAACAAAGCAGCTGCACTATTTTGTTTCTGAACAGTATTTAAATGTTTTAAACAGCCATTCAGGTTTTTGTATTTGCAATGGTGTTCATTACAGCACCAAATACTTAAAGACTTAATAGGCCATTTATTTTCAAACTTAAACATTTTTACATTTTAATCTGGAGTCTAAATACAACATGCCCTAGATATTGATTGAAAATGTTCTGATTCTTTATTATTGTTTGGTAACACTTTACAATAAGGGCTCCATTAGATAACATTAGTTAGTTCATTAGTTAACATAAAGATATATTGGCGGTATTAATTTGTTGTTTAACCACAACTTAAATGTTCTGTTGCTAGAATTCAGAATTTATTTTCCAATGAGTGTGTCAAATGAGAATGTTATTGGCTAACTGATGATGTTTTTTTCATAAATCTCAGATCACATTATGAATTATGACTTTGCACTGTAGCTTTGTACCAGAGCCAGTACATTCAGACCCCCTGGGTCTCATAGAGAGACAAGCTGAGAAACGCAACACTTTAACCCGGAGCAACAGTGTGGGAGGCCCACTGCAGAGTCTGGACTTGATCCAAAGACCCAATCATGGCATATCCACCACAAGCCTGCCCAACAGCCTACAAGAGGTGGCGGTAAGTGAGCATCTTCTAGTTTTAATATTAGTTTTTCAAGAATCATACTTATTGCTCACAATTGTTTGATTAATTCTATATTTTGTTGTTCCAGGACACTTTAGGTCAAAAGTGGCCCAACCCAAAACCGGTTTCTGTGCCGTATCTCAGTCCACTGGTCCTGCGCAAAGAGTTGGAGTCGCTGTTAGAGAATGAGGGGGATCAGGTATTCAAGCATTAATTTACAACAACCTTTTGATGGTTCAGTAAACATATGGGGATGTTACATTCATTAAATGTTTCCTTGCTTCCCTTTCCCGTTTTAAGTCTGCGGCAAAGAGCCCCAGATTGTAGCAAACTTACACTGTGAACCCTCTGTAAGTCTCTAGTTGTGTTAATTGTGTACCAACAAGACAGAAAGCAAGAAAGCAAGTCTTCAACTAACAGCATGTTGTCTTGTAATGTGCTTGGCTTTATGTATGTATTGTCTTTGATTCATCTATTTCCATTATCTCTCAGGTAATCTATACCCATAAGTTCCTCAGTCAGCACCCCATTATCTTCTGGAACCTGGTGTGGTATTTCCGCCGTTTAGACCTGCCCAGCATTCTGCCTGGACTCATTCTCACCTCTGAACACTGCAACAATGGAGTACAGGTATCATCAGTGGATAATTGCCATTTTCTGTCCTTTTTCAATTTTACTTTTTTAATTGTGACTTAAGAAATGATCATTTAAAGAAATTAAATATAACTGATTTTATATTTTTCCTTTTTTTGTTGTTGTCTTTAAATTTGCGCTGTGGGCTGTACCATTAGCACGAGGGGTGGCCGCTGACTATTTTACATCATTTATGTAGGCTAACTGTTTTATAATGTGTGGACAATGAGAAGTAGTTTGAGAGGCTTACACGGAGGACAACCTTTTTCACACAAAGTGCCATCATTTGTATTGTTAATGACTGCTCAATTTAAGGCAGGCTTGGACTGGCCATCGGGAGCAGGCTAAATAAAAAAAAAATAATAAATAAAAAAGGTGGCCCCGCTCGTTTATATCTATTTATTTACTTGCGCGTTATTACTTTATATTGTTGCATGCCTCATGCACACAAATGATTTTGGAATTTGCCATTCGATAATAAACGGAAACAAATCATGAAACTGCTACTCTGGACTAGTCTTGCAGCATATCTTCTATTGTAATGAACTGTGAGTTAATGACTGTGCTAAATTTAAAGGGATAGTTCACTTACTATCATTTACTCACCCTGGTGTTGTTCTAATGCAGTATGCTGTTCTTTCTTTTTCGGATCACAAAAGCAGAAATGTAAAAAAATGTCCCGCTTGCTCTCTTTCATATAATTAATCAAAAAGCATCAAGCTTTAAAAAAGACACAAAAGTATCACAGAATGGTCCGATGTTACACGTGTCACATCATGCTTGATGAACTGAACTGCATGATAATGCTCCCCTCTCTGTTTTACTCCCGTAGCTGCCGCAGACATCTCTGTTTCAAGACAGTAAGCAGGTGTATGTGCAGCTGCTGTGGGACAATGTCAACTTACATCAGGAGCCCACCGAGCCCCTCTATCAGCTCTGGAGGACCTTCTGTGAGTACAGCAGGGGCACTTGGAGAATATTTATTTGTTCAGTATTAGCATCAACACATTAATGTTTATTATCATGATGTGATAACAAGAATGTGCACATCTAAATAAACGTAATAAATAGCGTAGAGAAACCTCATGAATGGATTGCCATTAAGCTACTTCTATGTATGACACTCAATGTGAGTGTCTTTGTTGTGCAGTGCAAAGAAAGGGAACTCTAGCCCCCACTGACCACCAGGAGACTCGAACTCTACTGAACAGCATTGTACGCAGCATTCAGACGAACGATGTTTATGGCCCCATCAACATGCTCCTTAGGGAGATCAAGAGACACCCAGAAGCTAAACGGCAGAGGTTGGCCATGCATGCTATATCTTGTATATATGACTAGTTCAGACATGAAACTGTAAATGGTGCAGACTGATAGGTCATTTACACACAATCTGCTAAAAATCACATTGTTTACTACATGGCACGAGGCTGACTGACCTCTATTGCTTCTGCAGCCAATGGGTTTGCTTGCTTAACATTTCAATAGTCGTATTCAGTGTTTGCTGTGAGCTGTTCCTGCATTGAATTGATTTCCAATAGGCATTTTTACCTTTATAAGGGCAATTTATGTGACTTCCTTATTAAATGTATCTGTGTTGTCGTTTATGTCAAATATTTAAATGTAACCAGTTACTTCAAACAACATCAATATCAACAAAAGTCATCTTTATACTGGTGACATGGCATGTTTATTTACATTATATTTAACATTATACAATGTTGCATAATTTTAATAGCCTACAGAAAGTATGTAAATTATAAAAATTAAAAAACAATATTTTAAATAATAATAATTAATGTTAGGATACATAAAAAAATGTCTTGGTGGCATGAAGAACAACATTTTTATTAAAACTAGAAATTAATTATAAATTATATAATAAACATACAGAAAGTGAGAAAAGAATGTTCACCATCAATGTGTGAGGTAATATACTTTATATATGCACACAAAAACCTGTTTTTTTTTTTTTTTTTTTCTTCAAAAGTGCGAAATCAATCTCTTGATTACATCATATCTTCATATTGTTAATGATCAGAGAATCTGTGAGAGTACACAATTACTCAGCCGTTATCAGCGGATTTCTTCATCACTGGTGACTAATCTAAACGCCTCTAATATGCCGTTGCATTTATACACTCAACAGAAACGTGTGATTAGTTATAATGCTCAATGCTGCAAAAAACAATGCGTAAAAAAGTAATCTTGGAGGCAACATGAGCAGATCTAAATATAATGCTATAATCAACACTTTTCATGCATTTTGACATTTCACTTTAATTGTGAGAGTCGTAACAGATTTAGTTTCATTTGTACAGGGGATTTTATTATCTTGAATTTGAGGGGCATTTTTTCCATTTTGATGACATTTTTGCCACAAGCCCCTGTTAATTTCCGAAGCTGGAACATAAACCCATGCTTAGAAATGAGTATATGCAGTTTGCTTGTAAAGAAATATGAGTAGTTTTTTACAGGCCAATACTTCCATAATATTTCTATAAGGTGTTTATAGAAGTCAATGAGAAATAAGTCTTTTGCTACCGTGCGTACCGCCGCCATGCCTTTGACTGCTAAGTGACGCTCTAATCATAACCTCCTTAGTTATAAGGTGAACGTATCAAAGTACTTTTTTGCGAGTAGCAGCCAACATTGCCTTGCCAATGGGCTAGATTTGTTGGTTGCAAGAAAAACACTGTAAAAAATAAATCTGCAAGAGCAAATTTAGTACTTATGAACCTATATGTGTGCTTTTTATGTTTAGAATGAATTCAAACAATATAGTAAATTTCAAGAATGTGAACCTGTGCTTACATTTTACTATATATAGTACTAGCACATATTTTAGGTTATTACACATTAAACAGTGTGCGTTATTATTTATATAATTTAATTTATTACCCTTGCCATAAATAAAAAATTATAACGGTGATTTACTTTGTATAGCATTAAGAATGGTAGCCTAGTTTTCTAATATATGTCATGCATTAGTGTACTTTACGTCAATATTGTGACCCACATTATTCAATATTTGTCACAAATACAAATGTTTTAAATTTAAAACGCTATGCATTTCAATAGGTAACACATACTTTTTTTGTTATCTATCATCTATATACTATATAGCTTATTTGGCTTATTTTGAAGGATGCATCAAGTGTATCATTTGCGTCCTCCAATCACCCACAATCCTTTGCAAACATTCCAATTCACAAAAAAGAATTATTGGAAAATGAATTGGCACTGAGCTTGTCCAATTTCACTACGTAATGCAAGACAAAAAATTATTTTAGAGATGAAGGCATTATGTTTTCTTTTGTTTTGTTGTAAATTAATTACATAATGCTAAACAGATGGTTGTAATTACCTGTACTGCATTAATAGAAAGGCAGTTAATATAAAGCTTTTTAATATAATTAAACATATAATTCTAATAGTATTTTTGTGACAATGTGGGCGTCTCGTTCTAGTGTTTAATGCTGGGGAAAACTCTTGCCTACAATCCTCCGAAGGACTGGACTAGGAAGGATGCAGCCTCACTAGGATGCAGCCTTCCTTTTAAAAGGCACCCTATGTGTGTTAGAACCCTGCCATATACTAAGAACTGCACAGGACATGCAAAAAAAACTATATTGTCTATTAATTGGTTGAGCACTTTTTATTAATTTATTCCTTTTGTTTTAGTTAAATTGTGAGCATTTTGTATTAATTTGTTCCCATTATGTAACTAGGCCTACAACAAAGGATCAAAACGTTTTTTTGTTTTGTTTTTTGTAACAGTAGTCAAATAGCTGGAATCTTACGCATTTCTATGATTAATCACTCTTCTGCAGCAGCAGGAGCAATAAAAGCAGAAGTTTGCATAGTAGATCTAGTCCACCAAGACCAAATACATTAACTTTGTCATATCCAAACATGCTAAAACTATCCCAAGAGTTTTCGCGACTGAACTTATGAAGCTTAATATGCCCTGTTGTTTGTGATCACCAAAGTCTAACTCATTTGCAATAATTTTGTCATATATGAGTGTATGAGTATCTTGTGCTCTAATGAACTCTTCTTTTCATGTCCAGGAGTATCTATAGGGAAATTTTGTTTCTGTCACTTGTTGCCTTAGGAAAAGAAAACATTGATATTGGTAAGTGAATGCTGTTCTTTAATTTCACATGAAAGTATTTTCATTACAGTCATTACATAAATTTAATAAGTGCTATTGGGTAAATCTCACAAAACCTGTCAAGAACATGTCAAAAGAAAGTTAAAAGTTGTATTTGCATAAAGAACATGAAGTATATGTTTAGGACCATTTAGATGCATTGAGATGCAATTTTTTGCATTGAAACGGAATTTGTCTTTATTTGTTTTTATGCAAATAAATCTCATTCTCATTAATGTAATGTGAAAAAAATTATGAGATACGAAAGAAAGAAAGAAAGAAAATTAAATTACAAAGTACATTAAGGGCCAGATTTACTAATAGCTTGCGCCAGCGCAAAACCCTCTTTTGGCGTTAAAAAACTACTCTCAGGATTTACTAAAGACACGCAGTGATAAATTAGTGCTGAAAAGGCGTGGACAGGGTTATTTTTGCAGCTGAACTTACTGCATATGGATTTGTAGGAGTTTCCCTTTCAGACGCAACATTTATGGGAGGAGAGTATTTAAATGAATCACACAATGTGATTTACTAAGGTTTGCCCTTGTCAATTTACTGGTGTTTGCGCCATTATTTACCGTCTCAAAAAAAACACTTCTTAAACCAGACGCTAACTGGTACATTTAGTTGGTCATTATGGAAATGATCCGGCTGCGTCTGTTTAATTTGCACGTTGTCAGTCGATCACACACAGAACTTTCCACTCCTATCTGCGTTTTTTTGGAATTGCGCTCACGCTACTTTGCCCTGTTCAGTGAATCTGGTCCTAAGTATTTATATCTCATGCTATCTGTTGTTGGACTAAATTTAATTAGTCCAGCAATTAAAAAAAAAAAATACTGGAAATGAGATTGATTTCTGCATTAGAGTAATGAGAATTTCGAGAGAAAATGTGCTTAATTGTCAAATAGATTAAAAATCTTAATGTTAATCTTAATGTCAAATTTCTGGCAAATATAGTCACATCCTTGTGAGATTCACTTCTTGACTATCTTTTTTAACTTTTGTTTTTCCCTCACAGAAGCATTTAATCGTGAATACCGTCTTGCATACAATGAGCTCAGCGCAGAACAGCTTAAAGTCCTATCCCCCATTGACAGACCACCAAGCAACGGTGTGCAGTGGTGCCTCAAATGCTTCGGAGCCCCGTTCATCTGATCTGCTCCTCTGATCCACAATGACTGTAAAACCCCTAAGTCAGAGACAGGATTGTACAGTAATTTCTTTCGTTTGCGCCATCACCTGAAATGGTACTTTTTTTTTTATCATCTACCAGAATAAAAGCAAATTGGCTTCTTTGCTCTGAAATTCCTGAGAGTGTCATGGCACCAGACGTACAGCGGGTAGACACTGCATTTTACTGTCAGTCTTCAGATGTTGAACACTGCCTCTTGTGTGAGCCCTTTTCAAACTGCAGTGGAATTAAATGAAAGACTGAAATCTTCTTACTGTAAGATGTCTCTCTACACCGCCGTTCACTCTAGCTTCTCTCTTCAGCCGACCTGTGGAAGGATTCTGTGGATATGGAGAGAGCATTCTGGAGAGGTGTCAGTGACAATGGTCTTATTTGATGTGCACTTTCAGAAATAGTTGCTTTATCGTTCTTCATTGTCGCCATGTGTTTTTATATATATTTTTCTACATTGGGATATTTGAACTCTCTTGCCTTTCTGAGGGATCTTTGGCTATATTTCTGTGGAGTCTTAAACACAGAGCCCTTCAATGTTAATGTGGGCTTTCAGTGTCACAGGTCAAGGTGAGAGGTTTGTGTGTGAGTGAGTGTGTATGTGTGTGTACATTGGATAGACCACACCTTAAAGTGATATAATGTGAGAGAGGACAATCAGATGAATTCCAGAACATTCCAGAAAGCATCTCTAATGTCTTAAACAGAGGCTAGAATCAATATGAATGATGGAATAGTGATAAACTGTTGATTTGTTTCTTAGAAATACATACTTTAGACCTAAATGTAGGATATTGATGTACTGTGGAAAATAGCGTGACATACATCAGGAATGGAGGAGACGATTTATGAAGTAACTCTTTAATAATGCATTCACACACACATATACACAGTTTTTTTAATGCTTTGAAAAAACATAAAACATAGTTTCATCATCTGTATTAAAAAAAAGACTCTTTACCACAGAATAGAAAATGTCAATAGAACCTCAAACAAGAATATATCTCAAAATATTTTTTAAACTTGCTTTTTAATCTGCTAGATGACTTTAGTTATGGCAAATTAGTGTCCATTAATTTTATTGAAATCTTTTTTTTCTGGTCCCGTTGTACAAGCGAATCCAAAGGATGTAAAAATCTTCAAGTCACTGCCATTAGTGAATGAATCAGTGAAATCGAAATAGTTCTTGTGCCTTGTTATCAAGTCAAGGTAGGAGACTTGTGGATTTGTAAAAATTAAAGATTAATTTACTACTAATAAATTAACCTGAACAATTGGTCTGCCTTTATCATTTTAATTTATTTCCCTACTCTTTTCTTTCATGGAATATACTGTATGTATTTTTTGATAGTGTAAATGAAACATCATCCCTTTGTTTGTGGAACAAGCCAGGTGTAAACTAAGTATGTTAAATTATTGCAATGTTAAATTGCAAACTATTGTCTTATCATTATCAATGAAATGTTATTGTATGTGAAGCATAATGAGACTCTTGTTGGCTTCATCACTGTTTTCCCAAATTACAAAACCTATAGAACAATAGAGCATACATATCAATAATAGTTTGTCAATTATAATAACCCATAATATACGATCTATCTATCTATCTATAGTATTTTTGTGAGAAGAGACAGTTTGGCATATCATGATAATATAGGAGTTATTGTTTTTTACTAGGTGGATATATTGTGCAGGCTTATTATCTCATTATTAGTCTTGTAAGCTTGCATCGCATTGCCACATAAAATAGGGAAAACTCTGATGCACCAAACTTTTGAGAATTATAATCACCTGTAACTGTATCATTTCATTTCATCTGTTCAGCTGAAGTCTCACCCATAAACAGCAGTCTCATTCTCCATTAACTCTTATGTTATGTACAGACTAACACATGGCCTTGATTTGGGCTGGAAAATGCCAAATTAAACAACATTGTGTTTGACGGACTATAATGAACTTTAAAGTCAACATGAAATGGATATTCACCCTATCTATTTTCTAAATACTTGCTATTGATCAAGGGCTTAAATATGCTTAATATGTGCAATAAAAAAATTGAGCCTTTCTTCATGATTTACGCATTTCAATTAATCATGGGCGTCACTAGGCCCTTTTTAGGGCCGAAATATGTGATTAACCTTTAAAACATATGAAACTGGCGAGGTTTAGGCTTCGTCTCATCTTTTAGTCTGCGTTATCAGCGTGTTCTTCAATCCACAGCGGCGCCGAGCAGAGCGCACGTCAGAAGCAGAGGTGTGTGCGTTCATCTGAGCCTCATTGGTCTGTCACCGCTCGTCAATGTCAAAATATTTGAGAAAACCAATCAATTCAGAGTAGGCGGGCTTTATGGTCACACAGAAGCTGCTGAGGCGAATTTTAGCAGCGCGACTCGACTTAAAGTGCGAGATATGTAAGTAGCTAAACTAAACATTTCATATTTGACAGCTGCTTCTTTAAGTCAGAAATGTTAAACAAATGACAAAAATATTCAGGCAAATTAATAAAATGTTGTCTAATTTCGCCATTTTGAATTGAAAATAGGCCTAATGTGATTCATAATGTAATTAACAAACAAGAAATATTAACAAAGCTGTTTTCTTCAGATTAGGCATAGCCTAAGATTAATAATGAATGTGTAGGCTGCATATTGTAAATTAATATAATTCCATTTGTAGCCTTCAGTAAATAAAAACAGCTCAGCTTTTTTCAGCCTGTATTGGGCATAAGATTAGTAATGAATGTGTGCATATTGTGAATTAATTTAATAAACTTAGTTACTTAGCTTTCCTGGTAGCCTTCAGTAAATTAACGTGTCTACGAAAATGATTCATAAAACATATAAATATCAGTTAACCATATGTTTACTTTCTTCACTGACGAAAATGGAAAAACTATATCAGTCATATCTGCCCACTGACATGGTTTTCAAGCTATTGTTATCCAATTTTTTGGCCTTCAGAACATCTTAAAATGCACATATGTAGATCATAGAAATCAAAATTTTCTCTGGGGACCATGCCCCCGAATCCCCCTAACTACCTCACATTTGGGATCTCAGTGGTTAGAAACCTGCCTACATGCCTGGGTATGATTAAATGATGTACAATATGGTCATGCAGAATAAGGCATTAATATTTGCTTTAAAAGTGTAAGTAATAATAAATCCTAATATCCTAATATGCATGCTAATAAGCTACTAGTAAATAGTGAGAATTGGACCCTAAACTAAAGTGTTACCATTTTTTTCATACCCTCACTGGGGGCTGCGCCCCCCTAAAATGAAAATCCTAGAATCGCCCCTGCAATTAATAGTAAAATTACATCAAATTGAATTGAATAATCCTTACATATTATTCATATTATGAATGAGTAGATTTTTTTTTTTTTAATTTATGTATACGAATCACAAACTAAATTTCCACACTGTAAACCCTAACGCTCAAAATAATTAATTGAACTAATTTGTTTAAATTTAAGTTTGTCCTACTCAAACCAGTCAAAAAGTTCACAGAACTGATATATTTTAAGTACTGTTTCATCGTTTTGAGTTTTATGAAATGATTTCTTTTAATTTAGACGAACTTAAGTTTAACTGAAACTGGGCAGGGATTTCTATTTCCCAGCATGCTTTGGCACTCAAAAGGGAGAGTAAATGCTAAAATTAAGTGTTATATAATATTTTTTGTGCAAGATTAATGTTAAGTGGGAGATTTAGTAGTGATTAATGTTTTGATATGCTTATGTTTCTGTTAATGTGGGTTTTTGGATAGCTACCAAAGTGGTGCATGCGGCTTTGTTTGAGAGCAAGTATGTTAAATGCTTTATATTACTGCACTCATTCAGCAAGTGCTATACCATGCTATTGTTAACATGTTAGCAAATTAGCAAGTTAGCATTTTCTGAATTAGCTTGTTATAGCTAGCTAAGTTTACACTAATAAAAATGTTTACATTGAGGTTACATGAAAATTTTAAATTAAATGTATGAATTAGTGTACTCAAACATTAAGTTAAAAACAATTCAAATGTATAGGCCTAAGTACAAAATAAAAAATCTGCCAGTTCTGCTTACTTAAACTTTGAATTTCTTAACGTAAAAATTTTGAGGCAACTGATTGCCTCAATTTTTTTATTTAGTTTTGCCAACTTATTCGGGTATACAGTGCATTTAAGATTAAGAAAAGGTTTTTTTTTATTAAAAGCTCTAGTTTTTTATTATTATTCTTGATTCATAATATGAATAATATGTAAGGCTTATTCAATTTAGTTCAGTGGAATTTTACTATTAATTGAAATGCGTAAATCGAATTTAACTTATGCGCAAACTGGGAATATCGCATAAAACATTTGCGAATAAAGCAGAGTTTCCATCCAGTGATTTGAAGACAACAAAATCATAACTTCCTGATAAAATGGCTGATAATCACTAAGAAAAGTAGGAGAAGCCACTGTATATAATAATTTTCATATATAATGAATTAAAGTTGACGAAACGCAATAAACGCATTTCGAAGGAAGATGCCTGCTGTTTGGAAATGCAGTTTTTTTTAATGCGCATCGAGGAATTTATTCGGTAAATGTTTCCATCGTAGTTTATGTGCATGTTTTCTTATCCATACTCAAACGAGCACATACGTTTTTTATACGCATCTTGCCGTTTTCCATCCAGCACTTTTTTATGCGATAGCCTATCCCAAAATGCTCATAAAAGTATGTGTGGAAACATCCAATGGCTAATGTCACCATAAATGTGTAGAATTATTAGCGTAAAGGTTAATTAACACCGACAAAAGCATGTGATGATTGTAAAATGTGTATTGAAAAGTAATTTCTGCATAAGTAGCACGCCAAATACAAACATAAATTTGTGCTACGTACTATGAGATCGTGTTGGTATTGTGGTTCTCACACGAAGCAACAAAATATGTTTTGGGTTTTGGTCACACATCACCAATGACTCTGTCCTCCTTTAATTACGGGGTACCAGCTAAGGAGTTTCACCTTAACAGTAAAGTACAACCAAGGAGAATTTTTAAATAAACTGTAGTTTGTCAGCAGTCAAATATGAAGGATTTGTGAGATATTTGGATAACTTATCTTGTAGATCTTCTAACTGTATTATCAACACAAGGAAGTCACAAGTATAATATTTTATTGGTAACACTTTACAATAAGGTTCCATTAGTTAAGGTTAGTTAATGCATTAACTAACCTTAACATTCGAGCAATACATTCGTTATTAGTTTTTGTTAACATGAATTAATAAAAATACTACTGTTCATTGTTAGTTCAGGTTCATTAACTAATGTTAACAGATACAACTTTCGTTTTTAATGTATTATGTAACGTATTAATAAATGTTGAGATTAACATTAACTGAGATTAATAAATGCTTAGAAATATTTTTCATTGTTAGTTCATGTAAACTAATGTAGTAATCTAATGTTAACAAATGAAACCTTATTGTAAAGTGTTACCATTTTATTAACAAAAAAGATAAGTAATCAACTGTAATCAACACAACTGCTAAATTAAACCAATGAATGATAAAGGAAAAAAGTGCACAAGATTGAAGTGAGGAGGGTGTTGCTATGGCAGAGTAGCATTATCTTAGATAAACTTGTTTCTCTGAAACTAAAAAAAAAGAAACATTTATTTTTTCTGACATCTAATGTAGTTATAAAATCATACTGAACAATGCCAATGTAGCGACTGAGACAAATCAGACACAATTATTTGTCCAATTTAGCAAATAATCTTTAGAACTCACTCTGAAGGTCTATGGACCCATCCCCCCAAAAGGCCCATAAGAACAAGGAAGAGGCTTCTGGTTACAGGACACATAAGAACTGATAAGATTTACGACTAGAAAGAATGTGCAGAGAACTGTGACACTCAATTCTTCTACAAATAAACCATCTTAAACTCATATAGCCTATATATGACCACTTGAGAAATATATATACATATATCCATCTCATGATTTGTCTTTATAGGGTTTGGTCTATGTATTAATTCAATCTCCGTTAGATTTATGTTTCAGAATTGCATACTATGGTTAATGAAAATCATGTGTATGGCTTGTTTGGTGTCTATGAAGTTGTAATTTAAAGATCTGAATGATTGTGTATATGATATGTCGATACCTGTGCAACATATTAGTATTACAAGAATCTTTAATAGTTCCTTCATCAGCAACCAATCTGCAAACGATCTGCTTGAGACAAAGGATAGTAAAACTTTCCCTCCGAAAGCCTGAATACGATTGGCTCACTGACCTACAAGGCGGGATTTCTCCCAAAAGCTTAAAGAGAGACGCAAAGATCCGCCCTTTCTCTCTTCTCTCCCTCACGCCTATGACTGACATGCTGTGTCTTCGGGCTTTCGCCCGGCAGGCCCTCCAGGCATGGTGGGCCTACACGCACATCAAGCCGTGTGTGGGACAGGAAACCCGATGCCAGCACATGGCCGGTGGGCCAGCAGGCCCATCACCTCAAGCCATGTGCAACTTCCTTAACCTCGACGGAGTCGAAGTAACCATACAAGCTCATCATTTCTTCTTCAGTCGACGCAGAAGAAATCGATTGCCACGTCAATGACATCGGACCGAACTATCAAAACTTTCTCCTGCGATTTCACCTCGGACGGTCTTCTACAGCTCAGGCTAAATGCAAGTAACGTACGATTACAAATCGCTGTGTAGTTAGTAAAACTGTAAACCCCTTTGTTCAGACAAAGGAGCTTATCAATAATGGTTTCTCCCAGGTGTTTCCATAAGTTTCATCCATCCGTCTAACCCGGTTTTTCAACCACTTTAACTTTGCCTCTTACCATGTATGCGTGATGTGTATGTATGTTTTATGTTAGTTTAGTCTTGTCCGTGATTTAGTTAATAAAATTTGTGCACAATATATGTTTGGTTCTGACTCCCTGCTTGCAAACAAATTGTCACTTAGATGATCGATCTTGTTATGCGCTCTAAGCGCTTATGTAAATACAAAGGAAGAATTATTTTTCTGTGGACATGAAAAATATCCTTTTCTTAGAATTAATTAATAATCAGTAGCATTTGTTGTGAATGCAGGGATGTGTCTGGCCATTCGCTTGAGGTCTTAGAGTTTCACTTCATGTGCCATTTCACAGGATGAACTGATTGATTGATTGTAATGTTAATGTAGCTACATCAAGTTAATCTCATTAACTGATTCAAATATTCATAATTGATCATAATGAATAATCATAATGAGTTATGAATAATTATTAATATTTCCCCTCTGAGCTAATTCGCTACATAATGGTGGAGAAACGCTGGCATCATTTTAAACAACTGTTTGCGGACAGTCATGTGTTGTTCCATAAACTTCATTAACATCATAAATGCAAGTTTATGATAAAATCAGCAAAACTATAGCTTAAGTGCACCTTCCTACGAACGGCAGAAAGTTTCTCAATGCTAGAATGCATGTTTAAATCATACGATAAGAAACTAACCTGAAATTATAATCATAATTAGAAATCATAATTTCAGTCGTTAAACGATCGTAAGCCTTTTTCTGATGAAGAAATCCCAGATTAGCAGCACGTATAAACGGTGCCAGAATAAATTATCCTGATCTTGGGTGAAGAAAACACCAATTTCAGCTTTAAATGCGTAAGTCTTTTCCTGACGAAGAAATCTCAAATTAGCAGCATGAATTAACCTGCGTGACGAAGAAATCTCACTACAGTGTTTGTAATGGTGACTGCGCGATGCTCCTCAGTCACTGATCAAGGCCTTATTATTATTATTCGTTACATCATCGTATTCATATTGATGCGTCAAACTGCCCATATGAAACAATCGCGTCAAATTAGTGGTGTAAATTCTAGCCTAGCTAGCTAGTAATTCACCATTGTCTGTGAAGTGATGTGCCGTTTTGATTTGTGAGTCATGACTGACCACGCTAGAGTTCTCAGTGCATGCCCTCGGCCCGGCTCGAAAGTCTGCTCCCTTTCGAGTTGTGTTGTGGGCTGGCACTGGTCTCTTGGCAACGCATGTGAGACACTGATAATCTAATAGCAGCACTCACGTCACAGACCTGTGTGTAGCCAAAGCTAGCTCTTAAGCAAACCTACACAAATAAGTTAAAGCCCTTTACCTCGACTAAAGCTGTTAGCACCCTGCTAACACCTAGACACGTTTGAGCGTAGAGTGTAACATTCGAACCAAAGACTCTACAGACTTTGGGACCCTTTAGACTAAGGGACTTTGATTTGAACCACTGATGAGGGATCTGAAGCTTTGTGAAGCTCCGAATCAAACGAATCCATTGAGTCACAAATGATTCACTGATTTGAACTGCTCAAAGCGTCACAAGCCGGTGACTCCTGCTGGTCAGAACGGGAAGTGCAGCGAAAACTGAATGAAACACCTTTAACAAACCATTCACAAATGTTTTGTTGAAGATGTAATCAATTAAAGACAATCAATGAACCATCTAAACATGAGGTTTCTTATAAGGCATGATATTTCAGTAAACTTTAGGGCTCATTTTGTGAAAGCTGGGCTAACCAGACAAGTAAGAGAATGTTAAATATGCCTCTCCCCTTTATCAATCAAAGGCATCATCAAATGTGTCTAGATTTATAATTGATATGAGCTCATATACAAATTATATATAGACATTGGTTCACCAGACCTAATGACGAACCATGGAAATTTGAAATCATTTTGAAACTGCTATGATGCTTAACAATCTTGTTAACTGAAATCACGTGACTTTCAAGACAAATGATTTGCGCGAGTCCCGAAGCTTCACAGGGCGTGCCTCAAGGACACCCATCACTGGTTTAAGCCATTGTGCTTTTGTTTTGTGTGTTTGCTTTACTCTGACTTTATTCCTCCTCTATGTTTTATTTCATTTACTTACCTTTTGTTTAGCCTGAATATCCCTATTCAGCTAAGTTGAATTTGATTAAATTTCAAATTTAATTAAATCAACTTTTCTATTTACCTTTCCATTAGTTCTTCTAGAGCTATAAGGAAATTCTAATTTCACCTTTATTCCTCCTCTATTTAAATTTTTTTTCATTTACTTACTTTTGTTTAGTCTGAATATCCCTATTCAGCTAAGTTGAATCTAATTAAATTTCAAATTTAATTACGTCAACTTGTCTACATACCTTTCCTTTTTGTTTCTAGAAGCTATAAGGAAATTCTTCTGTACTTTTACCTTATTTTAGTTATCTTACCAACACCATCTTCCTTCTCTGCATAAGATTACAATAGTTCTAGCAACTGTTGTTTCTTTAATGAGTTACACAGGTTATTAGTAACCACCTCTTCACTCCTCAGTGCCAGGCCTAGTCTATGAAGTACGATTACCGCCCAAATGCACTGTAGGCCCCAGATAGAACTAGAAACACTTCCCATTGTTTCTTTTCTATCGACCTTGAGGTGTTTGGTGTGTCCCTGCTAGCTTAAGCTAACAGTGTAACCCTAGGAAGTATGATCTATTGCAGCATCACCCACAAGTGACACCTGCTTAGCCGTATCCCCTAGTTAAAACTAAATAGGTAAAACACTCCTTTCTTCCTTTCCCTTTCTGATCTCACCTTATTGTTTTATTTCAGTTTTGTTTTATTTGTCACTCTCGTAGTGACAACCTGTCCGGAGAACCATCAGTGTTTTGAGTAATAGTTCGACCACACGTACAGCCCGGTCATTAGCTGACTGCTTACAGCCCATCAACAAATATACTCAAATTCATCATTTGTCTTTACCAACACAAAATCTTAACACCCTGCCTTACTAGCGGCCCCACATCAGCTATTAACGCCTTAAGAGGCCCACATAGCTGTTCTCCCACACAGTTAGCTTACCACCTCTGTACAAACTTGCATTTGCCTTTGCCATCTCTCTCTCGTGTTCCCACAAGTGTGCCACTATGCCTCAGACATCCAGCCCTGCCACCACCAGGAACCCCTGGAGACCCAGCAGAGCATGTGATGGACATCCTTCAGCCTAAAGCAGCCAACAACCTGCAATGGCAGAGAAAGGAACAGCGAAACTGCAACACAAGTGGACACCAGACACCCAGCCTGAGCTACAAAGACTTGACCAGCATCATCGTCTCCTTGGCCACACTCCCACAGGCCTCAAAAGGGAGGTAAACGGACTGACGCTGTAAGTCACAGAGTTCCACAGAGAACCAACCCCCGCTCAGCATGAGAAGGCACAGCGCAGATGCAAGGATGCTGACAGAAGGGAGCTACCGGAGGAGAATTGCTGCTGGGCACCAAGAGCAGCTGGATAACGCCACCATACAAGACCTTGAAAGAGAACTGTTTCACATAAAGACTCTGTTAAAACAGCCAATGTGGAACTTAAAGAGAGAAGACACTAAAGCTAAGGCCCTTGGAGGCCATCTGCGTGCAGCCAGAAGCTGAAGTCCAAACACTGACTTAGCAATTCTGCAGCATTAGAGACGAGCTCGATGTAGTCCGAAATAACTAAAACGGCCCGTCCAACTGCAAATGAACCCCACAAGCAAGATGTACCCTGCTGAACTTCACATGAGCAGCGCAAGCTCCCCTAAGCCCTGCGCACAGACGCAAAAGGGGGGGAGGAGCCAAAGCCCTCCGCTTAACATTTCACCAGCCAGTTTCCTGAAAGCCTCTGCAGTCGCAAAAGGAAAAGGATTAATTCAGACAAACCCTGAAATGGCACATGAAGTGAAACTCAAAGACCTCAAGCGAATGGCCAGACACATCCCTGCATTCACAACAAAGCTTGGAGGAGATCACGACGTCCATGCCTACCTACGAAACTTTTGACCTTCATCTGCAGTCTTCGGCGAGTGTAAACCACCAAGATAGTCTCTATCTGCTCTGGATCACATACAGCCCAGAGTTGCAACGCTTTCCAGCTCGGGAGCCAGGAAACATCCACTCAGACTACCAGCAGCTGAAACAGGCCATCATAAAGGAATTTTCAGACCCTGAAAGCGGACTGAGCGCTGCCCTATACACCAAACAGGGCAGATGTGAAACTTCCTATGTTTTCTACTACAGACTCAGATGAACCTGGAATGGAAGGAGGACACCAGCTTCAAGAACCTTCTCCTCCGACACCAGTTAGTCACCTTTTTGGCAACACTGCCTGCCCCCGCACAATGCCATGCATGTGACTTGACAAAGAAGGCCTTTAACAAACACAAGGCCCCCTCTGAAGGGGTTCTCAAAACCCCAATGACTTTGAACTGCGAAACACAGAAGCCAAAGTGGGCACCAGAAGGCACCCAGCATGGCCACAATGCCAGACCCCTCTACAAAGTTCCTAGGAAGCATAGGACATAAAACTTTTAAAGTAGATGAAAACGTGTTCAACAGAAAAGCAAAAGTCTGCATTAGTGAAATTTGAATTTTACTGATTGAAAGAAAAATCTTGAATGACTGTGTAAGCCTCACATGTCAACAGCCTAGGCACAGCTCGTTGAAATATACTGACGTGATATACACTGTTTGATTTGGCACTGCGCGCGTTGGTTTCCATGACAATGACTTGTCAAAGGAAACGCTAACTTCAGATAGCGCATACGTCATTGTGATGACCGATTGAGCTGGTTAAGCTAGCACGGCCTAGCGCCATTCGCCTAAACCACTGTTTAGGCGCGGCTACTTGACTGAAATTTCGGATAAAGCGCCGGTAGAAATTAGCAAACCCCAGAAATCATTGGAGCGCGACACGAGACTCAGGAACGGGCCATTCAGTGACTGCCTGCACCTTAGCAGGGTCCATACTGGTCCCCTCTGCTGACACGACCGAACCTAGAAAAGTCACAGATGGTGAGACTCACCGGGATGGTAGTCTGAAGTATTTTAGAAAGCACCCGGCCATCCAGGGCAAAGACAGTGATGGGGTCCTCTAAATTCACCAAGGGGATGCCCCGTTCATGCGCCCATCTCTTGTCAATGAAATTACCCTCAGCTCCTGAATCGATGAGTGCTGAGCAGGAGACAGTGGAGTCGGTCCAGCGAAGAACAGCCGCGAAAGTGGTACAAGTCTTGGACGATGGGGAAAGAACAGTAGCGCTCGCCAGTAATCCCCGGTCTACTGGCGAGCCCTGGCTTTTAGCTGACGTGCAGAGACGAAATGATCTGCGGCCCCGCAGTAAAGACAAAGTCTATTCAGGATTCGTCGCTGACGTTCAGCAGAGGAAATGCGAATACCCCCCAGCTGCATGGGCTCAGGCTCCAGATTAGGCACTGGCGGAACAACAGCTGTGGGTTGGACTGCCCGTTGCTTGGTAACCATGCCCCGGGCACGCCGGCGCAACTCAAAGTCGCCAGTCGCGTGCTCGTCCAGTCAACAGCGAAACCACAAAGGCAACCTTGGCCCGGTCCTCCGCGTATGTGGCGGGCTGTAAGGAAAATACAACCACGCATTGGGTTAGGAACGCTCGGCACTCAGTGGGCTCACCAGGATAACAAGGAGGATTGTTGATTCTGGGTTCAGAGGAATTATGTGGTCTCTGCGGTAACGGCTGGTCCTGATGGAGATGGTGGACCCTCGTAGATAAATCCATCACCTGCGCAGCCAAGCTCTCGATGGCATGTATGGCAGCGGACAGCTCCTCCTTGTGTCTGCCGAGCATGGCTCCCTGAAGCTCGACCGCAGAACGAATGGGTGCTTCCTTCGCTGGGTCCATGATGGTCAGATTATTCTGTCAGGTGAAACAGAGGACCCAAGAGCGAAGGCAGATTCAAACAAAGTTTTAATGATGACAGAAACAAAGGCAGTCAGCCATGCATACACGCTGATCTGGAGCAAACGTAAAAGTAACTTGTCGGTGCGAGATCCAGGCTCCGTAGAGGGCAGGCAGATAGAGCTACTCACTCCCCAGTCATTAGACACCGTACCGCAGACAGCAGCGAGGATGGAGGCCACGAACAGCGGGGTGGCTGGGCAGAGAACAGGTAAGACGAGAACAGCCAGATAAGACAGGACAAGACTGAGAAACTTGAGTACTGGTAGAGTCAAACGGTAGATCATGCGAAGACCATAGGCATACGCTACGACAATAATCTGACAAAGAAGCTGAGAGAACGTCCATGTAAAGTAGCAGAGAGAATCAGGGTAGAGAAAAAAACAGGTGCGGTGGCAATCAGCGCGAACGCTGATTGTGATGGCAAACAGCTGAGTGAAAGTAGTAGGAGAGAGAGAGAGACAGAGAACAAACCCGACTCATGACACATAGTACATATACACACACATATATACATACATCTACACATATAGTACATGTAGGCTACATACACAAATACATACTATATATGCATAATATAAATATGAGCTTTTTTTGTTTGATTAAGTCAGTCTTTCCATTGCTATACAAGAAGACAATTCTTTGATCCAGAGTGATAAAGATGGACCATAAATACTTATCCAGTGTATGGCAATCAGAGCTTGCAATAGACACAGGTTTACAAATGTAAACCTTCAAAGATAAGGCAGGTGGAAGAAGACCAAGAATACAGATTTTGGGGCAAACAGGGATTTCTTTACCAATAGTTTTAGATAATACACCAATTACTTCTTTCCAAAAGGACTGTAAGTGCTCACATTGCCAAATACAATGAAATAATGTTCCCTTATGAGTTGTACATTTTCCACAGATTTCCGGAATATTTGGATTTAATTTATTTATTTTTTTAGGCGTTCTCATTATCCAATTATATTGGATCAATTTAGAACGGATGTTGATCGATAATGTTTGCGCTTGGACACAAAAAAATTTCCCATTCATTTTGGAGAACTGAGATAATACAGGTGTCACTCCCAGCTAAACCTGTGACTCGTGCCATACTGAAATAGTGGTTTTAGCAAATGGGTTAGTTGTATTTTGTTTGAGTCTCTTTAAGGAGTCGGAATATAAATATGTGTCAAGACTCAGTTCTCCTGTGCCTTTTAAAAAAAAATCTACAGAAGTATATAAAAATATATACAGAAGTCGTACAAAGGTAGTGTAAAGGAACAAACAAAGAGGTATTCAAACAAATAACATAAACATAACAACAACAAAAAAAAGATTAGGAAGTTGTAACCCCCCTCTTTCATATGGAAGGTACAAAAGCGATAAGCAAAGCCTAGAGCGTCTCTTGTTCCAAATGAATTTAACAAATGTCTTCTTTATATATGAAAAAAAGGAAGGAGGAGGAGTTAGGGGGATTGACTGAAACAAATATAAAAAATTTAGGGAGTATATTCATTTTAATGGTTTTCACTTTTCCAATAGTAGTAAGAGGGAGAGACATCCATCTCTTCAAACTCTGATTACTTGAGCTATCAGGGGAGTGTAATTGGATGTAATCAAATCTTCTACCCATGGAGTAACTTTGATTCCCAAATATCTAAATCCATCAGTAGAAGTTTGGATTTAGCCTTTCCTGTTTATTAAGAAAAAGTATAGATGATTTTAATTGGTTAACTTTATAGCCCGAAAAGATTCCAAAGTCATTATCAGATTATTAAGAGTGGGTATTGAATCTTGAAGTTTCATTAAATATACAATTATATCGTCTGCATATAGAGAAATCCGATGTTCTAGGCCTGCTATTTCAATTCCCTTTGTACATGGGCAAGTTCTAATCGCAATTGACAAGGGTTCCAGGGCCAATACAAATAAAAATGGCGAAAGTGGACAACCCTGGTGAGTCCCACGATATAAATTAGTTTTGGAAGTTGAATCATTTGTAATGACCTCTGCTGTCGGACTATGATATAAAATCTTTACCCACTGTCAAAAGTTCCGACCACATCCAAAAAGTCTGAGTACATTAAATAAATAAGACCACTCGACTCAAATGTCAAATGCTTTTTCTGCATCTAACGACAAAACGTGTAGAGCCATCCATCTCATAAACAATATTAAGTACTTGCCTGATATTATGGAAGGCCTGTCTATTTCGGACAAAACCATTTTGGTCAATTCCTATTAGCAAAGTTAAATGATCCTCCAATCGAAGGGCTAAAACCATGGCTATAATTTTGGCATCACAGTTCATTAAAGAAATCGGTCTATATGATTTATATCTATCTTGGGGCTTATCAGGCTTGGGAATGAGTGTTATTAACGCATCTCTAAGAGATGCCCTCAAGTAGAAACTCTTCATACATTTCTAATAGAGGAATAATAATTAATTAATTAATAATAATTAATAATAATTAATTAATTAATAATTTGTTACATTTATATAGCGCTTTTCTGGGTACTCAAAGCGCTTTACATATAGAAGGGGGGGAATCTCCTCAACCACCACCAACCAGTCACTCATTTATCTTTAAAGGTTTTGTATATATCAATTGGTATCCCATCAGGGTCAGCTGTCTTACCACTCTTCATCTTCACTATAGCATTTAAAACTTCTTCACTAGTTAAGGGTTCATCCAATTGTCTTTTGGCTTCACTGTTCGTAGAAGGGATCTTGAGATTGTCTAAAAATATAGTTTGCTCCATACTCTGTCCTGTAGATTCTGCAGTACTTGGTGAAAGTTTCATTAATTTCCACCGAATCTGATGTCAGATTTCCAGCTGTTGTGTAATTGCTTTACTCGATTGAAGTTGTTTAATCTGCCAAGCTAAAAGTCTACCTGACTTCTCTCCATATTCATAAAATGTTTGCTTGAGACGGATTAAGCTAGCTTCAGATTTTGCTGCAGATAGTTCATTATACTGCGCTCTTAAAATGAGCAGTTCCTGTGTAAGAGGATTCGAATTTGACTGGTCTGTGTATCTTTTTATAATTGTCTAATTCAGTGGTTCTCAATCTTGTCCTGGAGGACCCCCATCACTGCACGTTTCCCTCATCAGACACACCCACTTCAGGTCTTGCAGTCTCTACTAATGTCCCCAGGACAGGTTTGAGAACCACTGGTCTAATTCTTTCATCTAAAGTTTTGGCTTTGAAAGCTTCCCATCTAATAGATGCCGTTGTTTCTTTCAAGTTAATTGTAAAGAATAAATCTATATGAATTCCAATTAACTCCATAAATTTTTAATCATGTAGCCATCTTGGGTGTAACCTCCATCTGCAAGGTCCCTTAATCATTTTTGACACATTATATATGTTTAACTGGGCCGTGATCAGAAATCACAATAGAAATCACCTACTTTGCATGTGAGCTGTGTCTTTACTGTTGTACCTATCTAAATATGGGTTTAATGTTACATTAAAATCTCCTCCTATGATTAAATATCCAGGTTGGGATGCCAAAATTAAGAACAAGTTTTCAAAAAATTCTGGACTGTCAGAATTGAGCCCATACACATTCACAAGGGTAATTTTGTTATCTATAATAATGCCTTGTACAATTAAATATCTACCAGATTTATCTGAAATTACTTTTAATATTTTAAATGGAATGGCTTTATGAATCAGAATCATTACTCCCCTTCAGTTGGATGCATATGAAGCAGAGATTACTTGGCCCGGCCGCCTTCTACATATTTTAATGATTCACAGGACAAAAGGTGAGTTTCTTGTAACAGCACAATATATGTTTTAAATTGCTTAATCATGACCTGTTTTAACTTTGAAAGTTTACCTAGCCCTCTAACATTCCAAGATATAAATGTCATCTGAGATTCACTCAACATGTTTTACAACAGTGCCTTTCCATAACTATGATCATACCCACAAAGGTTAATAAAAAAATAACAACAACAACAACAACAACAAACAAACAAAAACTTCAGGGTGGATAACAAGCTTGAATGCAATGAACTATACGATTTTGCATACCATGACTCTTGAACGCACTTGAACAGAACAAACCAGCTTTCACCCCCTTCCCACCATACTGCAAAGATTCTTCAACAGGCTTGTCTGGTCCTACAACTAGGAACACATCCTTCGCCAGCAAAAAATCCATTAGGCATCAGCCTATCTACAAACAGCCTAATGTAATTAAACATCATGAATAGATGATTATCTCCTCTCAAATATTTGTTGATCTGACTCAGTCTCAGAGTTACATTTAAATATGTTGTCTTAACTTTAACAGACAGATAAAGACTAGTAACTGTCAATTTACATATCCGAGTTAAACCAAAAGAAAATGACCTTGGTTATGATATCAGCATTGAGAAGTAAAACTGCATAACGTTTCAGTCAAATGTTAGGATCTTCTCGTTGCTCTCCAGGCGCTTCTCTGATTTTCTCTATGCACTTCTGTATATCCCCTGCCATCTTGCAAATCCTCCACTGTCCCTTATACAGAAAGCTCAGTTTGGCTGGATACACAAATCTGTATGAAATGTTGAACTTGCAGGATGTATTAATGATACAAAGACCTCTTATATGCCAAAAGATCAAGGAAAATTTTATTTCTCATGTCATGACCCCTTTAAGATGAGTAGTCTATATTTTTGTAAGTTTTCTAAATTAAATAAATACCCTGTTTGGTCAATATGTCCCAGTTAGCCCCTGTTTATCACTGATATTATTGGGCTACTGGGATTTATGCAATGTTAGCATTATAATCTAGGGCATTAGGTAAGGTTAACTGTTTAATAATATTAGTGATTCTCATTTCTTTATTACAAAACGTTAAAACGTGCTGTTTTGGGGAGAAATTGGTTATCTATCTCTTTTTAACCCATCTCTGGTGTGTGATGCTGAACTCTCTATGAGTTTTCTGAAGGTTTTTGTATTTTTGGCACTGTTTAGAACATTAATGTTTTATGTGCAACAGCTCGCACATTAAGGCCTTACAGTTGATTTTAAATAAATTTTTTTCATACATTATTATTTAAAATGGTGTGTGTACTAAAATTAACCTTTTTCATCTTTTCATCTCTCTAATAGTCTTTACCTGTTGTTTTGGAAGTAGATACATTTTATCACTGATAAGTGATAATATTTTTAAAAGTTGGCAGTAAAAATTAAAACTGTTGGAGAATATTTTCTTCATTCTTTCTGACAAACAGCAAAGAGAATGTGAATTACAGTATGTACAGTGCTTTTTTGATTTGATTTTTTTTTTTTTTTTAATAGCAGTGTACAGTGTTTATTATAAGGAGGTAGAATCTGCAGCTCAGTACTCACTACTTATGAGTACTTTTAAATAAGCTACTCTTTTACTCAAGTATTTGTTTGGATAGGTACTTTTACTCTATTCGCACTACATTTTTTGTAAAGTAATTGAGTATATTTTTTCAGTACTTTTTCCACCCCTGCTGCTAAGCAGATGTCTTCAATAGACATTCTACTTACCCATGCCCATGAGGAAGCCATACCCTTTGTGGGCTCAAACCCCTATAGGCATTCCAGAGTAAGGCAGGTTTCCATTACATACAGTGGGGAGAAAAAGTATTTGATACACTGCCGATTTTGCAGGTTTTCCTACTTACAAAGCATGTAGAGGTCTGTAATTTTTATCATAGGTACACTTCAACTGTGAGAGATGGAATCTAAAACAAAAATCCAGAAAATCACATTGTATGATTTTTTTAAATAATTAATTTGCATTTTATTGCATGACATAAGTATTTGATCACCTACCAACCAGTAAGAATTCTGGCTCTCACAGACCTGTTAGTTTTTCTTTAAGAAGCCCTCCTGTTCTCCACTCATTACCTGTATTAACTGCACCTGTTTGAACTCGTTACCTGTATAAGACACCTGTCCACACACTCAATCAAACAGACTCCAACCTCTCCACAATGGCCAAGACCAGAGAGCTGTGTAAGGACATCAGGGATAAAATTGTAGATAAAATTGTAAAAACCTGCACAAGGCTGGGATGGGCTACAAGGCAACAACTGTTGGTGCAATTATTAGAAAATGGAAGAAGTTCAAGATGACGGTCAATCTCCCTCGGTCTGGGGCACCATGCAAGATCTCACCTCGTGGGGCATCAATGATCATGAGGAAGGTGAGGGATCAGCCCAGAACTACATGGCAGGACCTGGTCAATGACCTGAAGAGAGCTGGGACCACAGTCTCAAAGAAAACCATTAGTAACACACTACGCCGTCATGGATTAAAATCCTGCAGCGCACGCAAGGTCCCCCTGCTCAAGCCAGCGCATGTCCAGTCTCCAGACCTGAACCCAATAGAAAATCTTTGGAGGGAGCTGAAAGTCCGTATTGCCCAGCGACAGCCCCGAAACCTGAAGGATCTGGAGAAGATCTGTATGGAGGAGTGGGCCAAAATCCCTGCTGCAGTGTGTGCAAACCTGGTCAAGAACTACAGGAAACGTATGATCTCTGTAATTGCAAACAAAGGTTTCTGTACCAAATATTAAGTTCTGCTTTTCTGATGTATCAAATACTTATGTCATGCAATAAAATGCAAATTAATTACTTAAAAATCATACATTGTGTTTTTCTGGATTTTTGTTTTAGATTCCGTCACTCACAGTGGAAGAGTACCTATGATAAAAATTACAGACTTCTACATGCTTTGTAAGTGGGCAAACCTGCAAAATCGGCAGTGTATCAAATACTTGTTCTCCTCACTGTATTTGCACAAAACTTTTGTGATATTTTCTAAATGTCGATAAAAAAATGTTTGCGAAATGATGGTGTTTCCATTAACCGATGTTATGTGACAAAAATGTCATTTTCAGCCTCTCGTGATAAGTCATTCCAAAAATCGCGGTGGTGGTTTACATATATCGCAGCTACCGCACTATTACCATCTACCCATTATTACTATTACCCATTATTTTTAATCGAAGGAGACGTAGGTGTGTTATCCAAGCATTAATGGCAAGGAAAGCCCCTTATACTTGGGAGCGGCCAGGTATGAGGTGTTTCTGGGAGGTTATAGTACGCGATTTTACAGAGGAACTGTGGATTCAGAATTTCCGGATGAACAGATCAACCTTTTTTGAGTTGTGCAATGCAATAGGGCAATAAATAAAAAAAAGAACTCTGTCTCGTCTTCTGTCCAAACATACTATGTCATTTTTAAAGAATGATCATGTGACTTTTATGTACGCCATGCAGGTGACCTGTAAATGCGAAAAAACTGATTTCATTGCAGTTTTGCAAAATATTCCTTTTTATAAAAACGTTTTTGCGATATATGGGAGTTTTTGCGAAATTGATGTGTTTCCATTTGCAATTTCAATTTGCGTAATTTGAAGGGTAATGGAAATGCAGCTTCTGAGAGCTGCATCAACAATTCAGTGAGATTGAAATAGGTCTTTAGTGTAGCCACCAAAGCACACAAAAGGCTCCTCAAAGAGTCTGAACTGTGCTCAACATGGTTTGTTTATGTTCGTAAGACAGTTTATGTTCCGTGATTTCTCTGTGATTTCTAAAAGCCTTTCATCACAAAGGGCTCCACAGCCCTCATTTGATGCATCCGACGTGACAGTCTTTCATCTGAACACCTGTCCCATTATCAAACCCTGTTCATAGAGAGCTGTGCTTCTCCAGGAGGCCATAGCATCCAGGTATTCACAAGTCACCAATATGCGCAATAGACCCGTGTGCCAAGCATGAAATGCAGGGCTGTACGTTAACTTTTGCACATAGCACTGGTGTTACAGAGGTGGCACGTTTTGTAGCACAAGTATAAAACGTACATTTTATAAAACAACCACAAGTAGCACAGTTTGTCGCTTAAACAGGCAGGTGACTGGCAAAAGGACTGATAATGTCTCCTACAGGGCACGCAAAATCCAACCCTCAACAAGAAAACTTTTCAGACAAACATTTTCTTTCTTTGCCCAAACAAATGGCAAATTGCAGGAACGTAACACATTGCTTAACATTGTCAAATTTGTTTATATAGCCCATATCTCTGACTACAATCCAAACAGCATCCATTTACAATTCAACCTCACAACAACATTAAACTTAAGTAAAATTAAATTTAAAGAAGATCTACATTTCTCATTTTCATTCATGGAGATAACATGGAAAATGTGCCATGCATAGTGGACGATTTCTGCCACCTGTTGGTAAACAAGCACTTTTAAAATGAAAATTGAAAATGAAATTACCATTATAACCAATAGATGGCTGCAGAGGACCACTCATTAACTCATTTGCCATAATTATTATTTTTTTAATTATTATTTATCAAGTACAGGAAAAGTCTCATCCCATTTAGATGAAGGGAACTTTTTTTTTCATTAAGCCCAGACTTCAACAGCCTAGAAGGGTTAATTATTTAACTACTTTGATTACTTGAAAATACAAAATAATTTAAACAATTTAATTATTAATACCAATAATATAATAAATTATTTGAATAACGCATTGAATAGATTATTGTAAAAAAATATTTTTAAATATTTTTTTCTTTAACAGTAGAAGCTGCTGAACGTATTCAGCCAATACAGACTCGTTTTTGAGCACTGAGCTATTTTAACATAGGCTTGTCAGATGTTTTGTTCAGTCCGCTGCAGTGGTTATCGCAGAAGTTGGCTCTTTTGATTTGGGCAGGTATCCAAACCTTCAAGTTTCACAGTGCTAGCATTGTAACCACACCCTAGCAACCTTTTGGCAGCATGAATAAGCCATATCTCCACACCAGATCATTATAGACTCTAACATAGGGATTGCCTCTATTTATTTGAGGCAGTGTACTGATACCATACCAACTGTCCAGAACATTATGTATGACACCTATCAAGTGCATTACAAAGGGTAGACACACTTCCAATTTGTTCCACCATCTCAAATACAAACCCGACTATGAAGAAATCATAGATATGCAAGGAGTAGGCCTGAACGTCAAATAGGCCTAAAATTTGGAAAATCCTTCTCAGACGAAAATTGTCAGCGCATTTGCTTATTGCATTCCTTATGATAAGCAAAGTAAACAATGGACCAAATTGACAGAGGCAGTTGCGTTTTGTTTGGCAAAAGACCATACCAAAAGACCATCCCAAACTGTTGAGAAGGAAGGATTCAAGCGAATGATCCATAAACTGGACGCAAGATATAACATGCCTTCAAGGAAGTATTTCCCCGAAAAGGCCCTGTCAGCAATGTATGAAGAGTGCCATGGTAGGTTACAAACAACTGCGCCCAGACAAGATTTTTTTCCAGATGACCACATGGGTGAAAACATTGCGAGTGTAATTTTAGACGAGGAGAAACGGGTGTGCTTGACAACGGACAGCTGAGCTAATATAGTAAAAGCAGTCACTCTGAACATGTGGACAAGACAGTCTTGCTTTGGCCAGTGTCTACACATTGCTATTGGTAAGCTTATTCTCTCTCTTAGTGTCAGTGTATTTTATGCATGCACATTGAGCAAACATGAGCTTAATCTTTACTGCATTTGTTGCCCAGTCATGTAACTGCAAAAAAAAGTTTTTCTTAGTATTGTTGTCTTGTTTCCAGTCCAAATATCTAAAAATTCTTAAATCAAGAAGCATTTACTAGATAAGTAAAATGACGCAAGATACAGTATTATATTTTGTTTTCTGAAGGAAAAGTCTAAATTAAGTGAGTTTTTGCTTATAACAAGAAAAATAATCTGCCAATCGGGTAAGAAAAATAATCTTATTCAAATGGAAAACAAGATTATTTTTCCTAACCCATTGGCAGATAATTTTGCTTGTTTTAAGCAAAAATTCACTTAAATTAGATTTTTATTTTTTCAGAAAACAAGATATAATATCTTGTCATTTTACTTATCTAGTAAATGCTTCTTGATTTAAGAATTGTAAGATATTTGGACTGGAAACAAGACCAAAATAAGTAAGAACATTTTTTTTTTTTTTTTTCAGTGTACATGTTCATATTTTGAACAGTAATGCATTACATAATATTTAAGTCAAGTCACCTTTATTTATATAGCGCTTTTTACAAAACAGATTGTTTCAAAGCAGTGATACACAGGAAAATAATGCAACAAAGTTTGTTTTGGCTGTACAGCAGCTCTAGAAGAAAATAGTGTCATTGTCCAGTTAAATAAATAAAGCAGTGTTGATTAATTTCTGTTGTAGTTAATTTATCTATACAGCAGCTCTGGAGAAAACAGTGATGTCATTGTCCAGCTCAGTTCAGTTTTCATACAATGGTGTCAATGCAGGCAAATCATATTGTTGAATATTAAGTGTCCCCAACTAAGCAAACCAGAGGCAACAGTGGCAAGGAACCCAAACTCCATCAGGTGACAGAATGGAGAAAAAACCTTGGGAGAAACCAGGCTCAGTGGGGGCCAGTTCTCCTCTGGCCAACAAACGAACAGTGCATGATTATGATTCAGGCTGTATTACAGGTCAAAAGTCAGATTGGATCTGAACATTCAAAATATTTATCCAGTTCCATCTGGTTGAAGTTTGGATTCATCACGCCGGTATGGAGACGGGTTTGTTGAGGATCAGTGCCACTGGCTGTTGTGTCGATGAGGCCTTCACAGGGGAGAGTCTAGTTGACACAATCTCTGCTGACACTTCAGAGCTGCATTGGGGTCATGTCTAGGTGCAGGCCCTCCTCCTGATCTAGATACGTCCTGGATCCGGCTGACTACGGTAAACCTTGGGATAAACAGAGAGACTAATATTAGCGTAGATGCCATTTTTCTTATGATGTAACGAGTAAATTGGTTGTTATAGGAAGTGTTCCCGGTTCCGGCTGACCTAATTTATGCAAATCAAATCAAATCAAATCAAATCACCTTTATTTATATAGTGCTTTTTACAATGCCAATTGTTTCAAAACAGCTTCACAGTGGTAACAGGAAAATAATGCAACAGAATTTGATTCAGCTGTACAGCCGCTCTGGTGAAAACGGTGATGTCATCCAGCTCATTTCAATTATCATATAGTGTCAATGCGGGCAGATCAGTAATATAGTTGAAATTTAAGTGTCCCCAACTGAGCAAGCCAAAAGCCAAAGGCGACGGTGGCAAGGAACCAAAACTTCTTCAGGGCCAGAATGGAGAAAAAAACCTTGGGAGAAACCAGGCTCAGTCGGGGTGCCAGTTCTCCTCTGGCCGACGAACAAATAGTGTATGATTATGATTCTGGCAACATTACAGGTCAGAAGTCATATTAGAGAGATTGGAGTCGTCATGCCGGGGACGGGTTTAATGAGGATGTCGTGTCGATGCGGCATTTACAGGGGGGAGTTTAATTGACATGGTCTCTACAGACACTTCAGGGATGCGTTCATCATGTCCAGGCTAAGGTCCACCATCTGGTCCGGATATGGCCCGGATCCGGCCGACTGCAGTAAACCTCGGGATAAACAGAGAGACTAACATTAACGTAGATGCCATTCTTCTTATGATGTAACGAGTACATCAGGTGTTATGGGGAAGTGTTCCCGGTTCCGGCTGACCTAGTTAATGCAGCCTAAAACAATTATTTAACTGATTTGAATAATAGAAATTAAAAATGTTTTATGTGTATGCCATAGTAAAGAGATGTGTTTTTAGTCTAGATTTAAACTGACAGAGTGTGTCTGCTTCCCGAACAATGCTAGGAAGACTGTTCCAGAGTTTAGGTGCTAAATAGGAAAAGGATCGACCGCCTGCAGTTGATTTTGATATTCTAGGTATTATCAACTGGCCAGAATTTTGAGACCGCAATAGACGTGATGGAGTATAATGCGTTAAGAGCTCGCTCAAGTACTGGGGAGCTAAACCATTTAGTGCAATGATTAAAAATTCATTTTTTTCTGAATTAAGTTGCAGGAAATTACTAGTCATCCAATTTTTTATATCAGCTATGCATTCCGTTAATCTTGTGAATTGGTAAGTTTCGTCAGGGCGTGAAGAAATATAGAGCTGAGTATCGTCAGCATAACAATGAAAACTAACGCCATGCTTCCTAATAATATCTCCCAATGGTAGCATGTACAGGGTGAAAAGCAACGGTCCTAGCACTGAGCCCTGCGGTACTCCATACTGAACTTGTGATCGGTGTGACATCTCTTCATTTACTGCTACAAACTGATAACGGTCAGATAGGTATGATTTAAACCATGCCAATGAAATTCCACTAATGCCAACATAATTTTCGAGTCTATTCAAAAGAATGTTGTGGTCGATAGTAGCGAATGCAGTGCTAAGATCGAGTAACACAGAGAGATACAACCACGATCGGATGATAAGAGTAAATCATTTGTAACTCTAATGAGAGCAGTCTCAAGACTATGATACGGTCTAAATCCTGACTGGAAATCCTCACAGATACCATTTCTTTCTAAAAAGGAGCATAATTGTGAGGACACTGCCTTTTCTAGTATTTTTGACAGAAAGGGTAGATTTGAGATTGGCCTGTAATTAACTAATTCTGTAGGATCAAGTTGCGGTTTTTTAATAAGTGGTTTAATAATAGCCAACTTAAAAGTTTTCGGTACATATCCTAATGTCAAGGATGAATTAATAATATTAAGAAGAGGATCTATGACCTCTGGAAGCATCTCTTTTAGTAGTTTAGTCGGTATAGGGTCGAGCATACATGTTGTTGATTTTGATGATTTAACGAGTTTAGCCAATTCTTCTTCTCCTATAGCAGTGAATGAATGTAATTTTTCCTCAGTGACACTACAATGCACTGTCTGATGTGATACTGTAGTAGACGGCTGCATGGTTATAATTTTTTCCTAATATTATCAATCTTACAAGTAAAGAAGTTCATAAAGTCATTACTGCTGTGCTGTTTACAAACATCAGAAGTTGAAGCTTTATCTTTGGTTAATTTAGCCACTGTATCGAATAAATACCTAGGGTTGTGTTTGTTTTCTTCTAAGAGAGTCGAGAAATAAGCAGATCTAGCAGTTTTTAGGGCCTTTCTGTATGCAATCATGCTCTCTTTCCACGAAATGCGAAAAACTTCCAGTTTTGTTTTCTTCCAGCTGCGCTCCATTTTTCTGGCTGCTGTTTTAAGGGCCCGGGTGTGCTCGTTGTACCACAGCGTTGGACTATTTTCTTTAATCTTCTTTAAGCGCCTGGGAGCAACTGTGTTTAAAGTGCTGGAAAAGAGAGAGTCAATAGTTTCTGTTGCAACATCGAGTTCCTCTAGGCTATCTGGGATGCTGAGGAGATGAAACTGATGAGGAAGATTATTTACAAAGCAATCTTTAGTCGCAGCAGTGATAGTCCTGCCATATTTGAAGCGAGGGGACGGCTTTGCAGCCTTTGCTAAATTAAGTGTACATGATACTAGGTAATGATCTGAGATGTCATCGCTCTGCTGCAGAATTTCAATGGTATCAACATTTATTCCATGTGACAGTATTAGGTCTAAAGTATGATTACGGCGATGAGTGGGTCCTGACACGTGTTGCCTTACTCCAATAGAGTTTAGAATGTCTCTAAATGCCAATCCCAATGCGTCTTTTTCATTGTCTACATGGATATTAAAATCACCAAAAATTAGGACTTTATCTGCAGCCAGTACTAACTCTGATAGAAAATCAGCAAATTCTCTGGTAAAGTCTGTATGGTTCCCTGGTGGCCTGTATACAGTAGCCAGCACAAATGTCAAACGGGATTTATCAATTTCACTACATAACGTTACATAAAGCACCAAAACTTCAAAGGAATTATATTTGAAACTAGACTTCTGAGTAATACCAAAGATATTATTATAAATTACAGCAACACCTCCCCCTTTACCTTTCAGACGCGGCTCGTGTTTATAACAATAATCTTGGAGTGTGGACTCATTTAAAGTAATGTAGTCGTCAGGTTTTAGCCAGGTTTCTGTCAAACACAGCACATCTAGGTTATGATCTGTAATCATATCATTAACAATAAGCGCTTTTGAGGAAAGGGATCAAGTATTCAGCAGCCCGAGCTTTATCATTTGATCATCTGTATTATATCTGTTGTTTATTTGTTGGACATCAATTACATTTTTACCGTTGAATGGTTTTGATGTTTTTTTGTATTTACTAATTCGTGGAACAGACACAGTCTCTATGTGATAATATCTAGGTGAAAGAGTCTCTATGTGCTGGGATTTATCTGACTTCTGTGACGTGAGACAGCTAGCAGGCGGTCGGGTAAGCCAGTCCGTCTGCTTCCTGACCTGGGCCCCAGTTAGTCAAGGTTTAGCTCTAAGACTATGTGCCAAATTACTAGAGAGAAGAGCGGCACCATCCCAGGAAGGATGGATGCCATCTTTTTTCAACAGGTCAGGTCTGCCCCAAAAGCTTTTCCAATTGTCTATGAACCCTATGTTATTTTGCGGACACCACTTAGACAACCAGCCATTGAGTGATGATAGTCTGCTAAGTATCTCATCACTCCTTTTAACGGGGAGGGGACCAGAGCAAAAAACGTCATCTGCCATCGTACTTGCGAGTTTACACACCTCTTTAATGTTAATTTTGGTGATCTCCGACTGGTGAAGTCGAACATCATTTGTGCCGACGTGAATAATAATCTTAGAGAATTTACGATTAGCATTAGCCAGCACTTTTAAATTTGCTTTGATGTCAGGCACTCTGGCTCCCGGTAAACATGTGACTATGGTGGCTGGTGTCTCTATTTTCACGTTCCATGTAATAGAATCGCCAATAACTAGGGCACTTTCAACAGGATTCTCAGTGGGTGCATCACTGAGTGGGGAGAACCTGTTTGATGTTCTAATCGGAATGGAAGAGTGGTTTTTTGATCCGCGACTATGCCGTCTCACCGTCACCCAGTTGCCCTGCTGCACGGGCTCTACAGCCGGAACCGAACAATGTACAGAGTTCACTAAGCTATTCGCATCCAAAGCAGTGTCTAAAGCTGTTACATTCTCACTACTCTCAAATAAAGTCTGGATGCGTGTCTCTAATTCTGAAATCTTCTCCGTCAGCCTGACTATCTCCTTACATTTATCACATGTGAAGCCCTGTTCGCCAACGGAGAAAGATATACTAAACATGAAACATGCAGTGCAAGTGACAATGACAGGAGAAGAAGACATGGCTTACCGTATTTGTTGATTAATCCAACTTACCACAGTTGTTTGATGCAGCCTAATAATCATTTAACTGATTTGAATAATAGAAATTGATAATGTGCTATGTGTATGCCAAGATAAAGAAATGTGTTTTTAGTCTAGATTTAAACTGACAGAGTGTGTGTGTTTCAAGAACAACGCTAGGAAGACTGTTTCAAAGTTTAGGTGCTAAATAGGAAAAGGATCTACCGCCTGCGGTTGATTTTGATATTCTAGGTATTATCAACTGGCCAGAATTTTGAGATCGCAATAAAAGTGAAGGACTATAATGCGTTAAGAGCTCGCTCAAGTATTGGGGAGCTAAACTATTTAGTGCTTTGTAAGTAATTAGCAAGATTTTAAAAATGTAATATACAATGTTTAATAGGGAGCCAAAGCAGTGTTGACAGAACCGGGCTAATATGGTCATAAAAACTCTAGCTGCTGCGTTTTGGACCAGCTGCAGTTTATTTATTAAGCGAGCAGGGCAACCACCCAGTAGAGCATTACAAAAATCTAGCCTTGAGGTCATGAATGCATTAACTAACTGTTACGCATTTGTCATTGAGCGCATATGTCACAGTTTAGATATATTTTTAGGATGGAAGAATGCGGTTTTACAGATGCTAGAAACGTGGCTTTCAAATGAAAGATTGGTATAAAATAGCACACCCAGGTTCCTAACTGACGACGAAGATTTGACAAAGCTGTCAAGTGTTAGACAGTATTCTGGGTTATTACGTGCTAAGGTTTTTGGTCCAATAATTAGAAACTCTGATTTTTCAGAATTAAACAGTAGTGTTCATTGTACCACGGCGTTTGACTATTTTCTTTAATCTGTGATAGTTGTGATAGAAGTGATAGTTCTACCATATTTGTAACAGGGAGTCAGTTTTGCAGCCTTGGCTAAATGGAGTATACACGAGACTAGATAATGATCTGAGATGTCATTGCAATGCTGCAAAATTTCAACAGCATTAACATTGATTCCATGTGACAATATTAGATCTAAAGTATGATTACGACAATGGGTGGGTCCTGACACGTGTTGTCTAACTCCAATAGAGTTCAGAATCTTTGTAAATGCCAATCTCAATGCATCTTTTTCATTATCTACATGGATATTAAAAATCACCAACAATTAGGACTTTATCTGCAGCCAGTACTAACTCAGCATAGAACTCAGATAAAGTCTGTATGGTACCCTGGTGGCCCGTATACAGTAGCCAGTACAAATGTCAAATCGGATTTATCACTTACACTAGATAGTGTTACATAAAGCACCAACACTTCAAAATAATTATATTTGAAACTGGACTTCTGAGTAATACTGAAGATATTACTATAAATTACAGCAACACCTTCAAGTCGCCTTCATTTATATAGCGCTTTTACAACACAGATTGCTTCAAAGCAGCTTTACAGTGATAATAGGAAATTCATTTTGCTTTAGAAGAAAAGCTAAAGTAAGTTTTTGATTGATTAATTTCTGTTGTAAAAACTGATTAGTTATTTAATTTGGTGCCACTTAAACAACACCATCCTCAATTAAAATAGAAAACCCCCAATGCGTTCCGGACGCCCATCCGCACGGCAACAGCACTTGGTGGCCGGAGAACGCAAACCATGAAATAGGTTTTGAAATAGTTTTGAAACTATACCATCATCATCCCCAGGCAAACCCCAAACAAGGCGAATCTGCGAAAACTTGCCTATAGGCAAGCGCATTTGAATACGTATGTGTGCATATGTGTTTTTATCAGTACAGAGGGGAAGGGAAGGAGGCCTTCACAGGGGAGAGTCTAGTTGACAGTCTCTGCCGACACTTCAGGGCTGCGTTGTGGTCATGTCTAGGCGCAGGTTCACCATCTGATCTGGATCCGGCAGACTACGGTAAACCTCGGGATAAACAGAGAGACTAACATTAGCGTAGACGCCATTCTTTTTATGATGTAACGAGTACATCAGGTGTTATGGGAAGTGTTCCTGGTTCCGGCAGACCTAGTTAATGGAGCCTACCAATCAATTAACTGATTTAAATAATAGAAATTGATAATGTTCTATGTGTATGCCATGGTAAAGAGATGTGTTTTTAGTCTAGATTTAAACTGACAGAGTGTGTCTGCTTCCCGAACAATGCTAGGAAGACTGTTCCAGAGTTTAAATAGGAAAAGGATCTACCGCCTGCAGTTGATTTTGATATTCTAGGTATTATCAACTGGCCAGAATTTTGAGACTGCAATAGACGTGATGGAGTATAATGCGTTAAGAGCTCGTTCAAGTACTGGGGAGCTAAGCCATTTAGTGCTTTGTAAGTAATAAGCAAGATTTTTAAATTTATACGATGTTAAATAGGGAGCCAGTGCAGTGTTGACAGAACCAGGCTAATATGGTCATACTTCCTGGTTTTAGTAAGAACTCTAGCTGTTGCGTTTTGGACCAGCTGCAGTTTATTTATTAAGCGAGCAGGGCAACCACCCATTACAATAATCTAGTCTTGAGGTCATGAACGCATGAACTAACTGTTCAGCATTTTGCATTGAAAGCATGTGCCGTAATTTAGATATATTTTTAAGATGGAAGAATGCAGTTTTACAGATGCTAGAAACATGGCTTTCAAATGAAAGATTGGTATCAAAGAGCACACCCAGGTTCCTAACTGACGATGAGGACTTGACAGAGCAGCCATCAAGTGTTAGACAGTATTATAGGTTACTATGTGCAGAGGGGTTTTGTCCAATAATTAAAAATTCAGTTTTTTCAGAATTAAGTTGTAGGAAATTACTAGTCATCCAATTTTTTATATCAGCTATGCATTCCGTTAATCTTGTGAATTGGTAAGTTTCGTCAGGGTACGAAGAAATATAGAGCTGAGTATCGTCAGCATAACAGTGAAAACTAACGCCATGCTTTCTAATGATATCTCCCAAGGGTAGCATGTACAGGGTGAAAAGCAACAGTCCTAGCACTGAGCCTTGTGGTACTCCATACTGAACTTGTGATCGATATGACATCTCTTCATTTACTGCTACAAACTGGTAGCGGTCAGATAAGTATGATTTAAACCATGTCAATGCAATTTCACTAATGCCAACATACTTTGAGAGTCTATTCAAAAGAATGTTGTGGTCGATAGTATCGAATGTAGTGCTAAGATCGAGTAACACTAATAGCGATATACAACCACGATCGGATGATAAGAGCAAATCATTTGTAACTCTAATGAGAGCAGTCTCAGTACTATGATATGGTCTAAATCCTGACTGGAAATCCTCACAGATATCATTTCTTTCTAAAAAGGAGCATAATTGTGAAGACACTGCCTTTTCTAGTATTTTGGACAGAAAGGGTAGATTTGAGATTGGCCTGTAATTGACTAATTCTGTAGGATCAAGATGCAGTTTTTTTCCTTCCCCTTTTCCTTTTAGACGAGGCTCATGTTTATAACAATAATTTTTTGTTTTGTTTTTTTGTATTTACTAATTTGGGGAACAAATTTTATGATGATATCTAGGTGAAAGAGTCTCTATGTTTTAGGATTTATCTGACTTCTGTGACGTGAGACAGCTAGCAGACGGACGGTTTAGCTAGTCTATCTGCTTCCTGACTTGGGCCCTGACTTTTTCAAAGAGCTTAACATGGCTATTTCTAGATTTATCTGGAATAAGAAAAAAATCTGAATCCGACTTAAGACAATGCAGTATAGGAAACTTGATGGGGGTCTGGCATTTCCTGATTTTAAATTATATAATTTAGCTTTTTAAATCAAAACCTGGGTTAATCCTGATTCTCTGGTTCCATGGCGAGATTTAGAAGTGAATATTACCCATCCTGTTCGCCTTTTCAGATGTTTTTAAATGTTCTAAGAAAAATGATGGACCAGTCGTCGAATACTCCCTTGATGTATGGAAAAAGGTTGACAAAATTGCAGGAGGCCTCTTCTTATACACCAAGACAACACCATTATGGCATAATAATTGTTTGCATACTGGTAACAAACCTTTTGTTTTTAAAGCATGGTCCGATTCCGGTATTCATACCCTGAACAGCAGAGTTATTTTTCTAAAAAAGCTTCACGTGGCATGTCTTTTTCAAGAGGTCTCGCCCGTGTGTTTCTGGGTGCCTCGCTGCCTCGCGTGTTTGGGCTTAGTGCACGCCGAGGCAGCGTTTGTGGATGACTCATGTTCCCACTGCGGGAACATGAACATCGCACTGTTGCGATCGAGACTCAATGACCTCCGTAGAGGTAGAGTCCCCTCTGCCACACCCCAGTCTATTTCCTCTTCACGTGGGAATACTTTGGCTGGTGGCCAGGGTGATCTGGGGATTACAGTGTGGAACAACCCCGACGAGTCTTCCTCGGGCCACGCCCCCCTCTTGCACAGCACAACCCGTGGAGCTGCCGGGTGAAGGCGTGGTGGACCTAGCGTGTCATTCGGGGGTCCGGCGGATGACGCTATGTCGATCGCCGCATCGCAAGGTGGGCTGGATTCCTCCGGAGATGAGTATTCGGCTGTGCTGCCTCCTTCGGGAGTGCCAGCATTGCCCGAGTCTGATCCGGAGCTGACGGCCATGCTTGCCCGGGCAGCTGAGAGCATCGGGCTTGAGTGGAACCCTCCGCCATGTCCCGAGCACTCAAGGCTGGATGATTGGTTGTTGGGGGCGGCCCATGCTGACATCCGTCAGCACCCGCCTCCAGTTACGTTCTTCCCGGAAGTGCATGAGGAGGTCACGAAATCGTAGAAGTTCCCGTTAACTTCTCGCGATCGCTCGACGCCCTCCTCCGCCTTCACTGCTCTTGATGGCACCGCGGCCAAAGGGTATACTGGGGTCCCCCCGGTGGAGCGCTCTGTTGCAGTTATGCCTGCAGAGCGCCTCCACCTGGCGTGGTGACCCAAAGCAACTGTCCAAGGGCTGTAGGTTCTCGTCCATTCTGGTGGCCAAGACCAACAGAGCTGCGGGTCAGGCCGCGTCCGCCCTGCATGCTATGGCCATCTTACAGGTCCATCAGGCCAAGGTGCTCAGAAGCATGCACGAGGGTAGTGCTGACCCAGCACTATTGCAAGAGCTGCGCACAACGACCGACCTCGTTGTGCGAAGGTTACTGCACGCTCTCTGGGTCAGGTGATGTCCACTTGTGTGGTCCAGTACTTATGGCTCAACCTGGCAGATATGCGGGAGGCTGAGCGGACTAAGTTCCTCAACTCCCCTATCTCTCAGGCTGGGCTTCGCCTAACAGTTCTCGGCCGCACAGAAGCAAACTGAGGCGATAAAACATATTCTGCCCCAGCGGCCTCCACCCAGCCGCCGGCTCAGACGCCTCAGTCTGCTCCCCGTTGAGGGCACCCCCCTGCGGCTCCCGCCCCTCCCGCCCAGCCCCAGCAGCAGCCTTCACCCGGGCTGTGGCGCAGAGGAGGTCGCAGGAAGGCAGCCCAGCCCGTCTCCGCCCCTAAGCCTGCCAAACGCCAGGCCAAGCGGCGTTCCTGAGACAGGCAGCTCGGAGGTGAACATTGGTCTTTCCCAGGAGATGGTAACAGGACCACTCCTTCCCCCAGGCGAGAATACTTGGTTTTCCCCTTCCGCCACTGGCCTCACGGTCGGCGGCACCCTATTCATGGTTAAAGAAAGATCTGACATTTTCACCTCCAAGCCCCAAGAGGGCACGGTTGACAGCGTGCGACGCAATGCCTCGCTGCTCTCATCCCCCTCTGTTGCCAGACCCCTGTCAGAGGAGGTCGCCGCGGAATGCTCGTCCTTCCCTGACCTCCTCTGTCAGGACGCGGAACATGACCGCGCCTCCACCTCGGGCGAAGGGTGCGATCGAGACTGTCCCTCCAGCCGGGATGAAGTCCGGTTTCTACAGCCCCTACTTCATTGTACCCAAGAAAAGCGGTGGGTTCTACGGTTTGCTTTCGAAGGGCAGGCATACCAGTACACGGTACTCCCATTCGGGTTAGCCCTGTCTCCTCGCGTATTCACGAAAGTCGTCGAGGCAGCCCTTGTGCCACTCAGGCAACACGGGGTTCGCATCCTGAACTATCTCGACGACTGGCTGATACTAGCTCACTCTCGAGAGCAGGTTTGCGAACACAGGGACCTAGTGCTCCAGCACCTCGCCCGTCTGGGCCTTCGGGTCAACTGGGAAAAGAGCAAACTCTCCCCCGTGCAGAGGATCTCTTTTCTTGGTATGGAAATTGACTCGGTCGCCATGTACACGCAGCTTACGAGCGAGCGTGTGCAGTCATTGCTGACTTGCCTGAGTCAATTTGAGGGCAAGAGTGCGGTTCCACTGAAGTTATTTCAGAGGCTCCTGGGGCATATGGCATCCGCAGTGGCAGTCACGCCGCTCGGACTGCTTCATATGAGACCCCTTCAGCACTGGCTTCGCGATCGAGTCCCGAGATAGGCATGGCAACAGGGCACGCTCCGGGTGCCAGTCACTCGGGCCTGCCGTCACACCTTCACCCCGTGGTCGAACCTCTCCTTTCTATGGGCTGGAGTGCCCTTAGAAAGAGTGTCCAGACATGTTGTTGTGTCAACAGATGCCTCCGCTTTGCTTGTCCTTCAGCAGCGTCCAAAAACGGTGCAGGGCTAGACGTACGGCCAGCAACTCAAGGCAATTGACATGCCATAGGCGCTGTCCAGGAGCCTGGGGCAGCATGTCCATTGCACATGGCACCCCAGCCTCCTGGACAGCGCCTATGGCATGTCAATTGCCTTGAGTTGCTGGCCGTACGTCTAGCCCTGCACCGTTTTTGGACGCTGCTGAAGGACAAGCACGTACTGGTCCGTTCAGACAACACGGTGACAGTAGCGTACATCAACCATCAAGGTGGTCTGCGCTCCCGCCGTATGTCGCAACTCGCCCGCCATCTCTTGTTATGGAGTCAGAAGCATCTGAGGTCGCTTCATGCCATTTACATCCCGGGCGAGCTGAATCGTGCAGCCGACGAGCTCTCACGACAACAGCCATGTCCCGGGGAATGGAGACTCCATTCTATAGTAGGTTCTTATTTGCACATGTTTTGGGAATGCCCAATGGTGGTTCCCTTTTTTGGACTGTAAGTATGGTTATGCGACATACCCGGGTATGTTTAAGGGTAAGTGGATAACCTCCACTTTCGGTTCCAAAAACAGAGGTAACTTTCAGGGTATGAAGTAGCCATAGCAACTTGCTCTCTGAACATAACCTGCTCCGGAGCAGGTTCTGTTCCAGGGTTTACTTCAGAGGTGTTCAGCGCATGTGTGCCCTATAGATGAAGCTCCAGTGGGCGTGACGGATTGCGCCCAATATTATATATATATAGTTATATCGATATTAAAACAAGGTAATGTTTATTTTATTCTAATATATTATATTATATTATCATCTCACACATCGTTGATCTGCATTCAGACTTTTTTTATTTTTGCAGCAGGGCGCTATGCTCTAATAATTTCTATAATAAAAAACATTAATGATATATCTTATCTTTCAAGCAATTTGGAAGCAAAATGACTAAACATAAAAACAAAACTTTTACAGCCATGTTATCTTTGCAAGCACAAACTGTTTAGTCTAATCAGTCTTTCTTTTTATTATGTAATTAGCATCAAACAATAATATACAAACAATATACAGAAGTTCTTATTCACAGTGATTAAAGATTATTAAACGAAAAGATTGAAAAATTATTGCACAACCACCAAATAGGTGGCAATATTCACCAAGTATGTTAATCGGCATTAAACAAAAGAAGAAGAAAGAAGTAGTATGGCACGCTTTTTCTTAGCGTCCGTTTCCATGGTGACTCATCGATTCGTCAAGCACTGCTGCCAAAAAGACTATTTTAAAGCTATGGATAGAATCATCCACCCCTGCAGCTTTCATTTGTCTTGCTGGAAGTTACCCCTGCCAAGCTCAACGGCGCAAAAGGACAAGACTATTCAGAGCTGGGCAAAAATTGCGGCGCTGTTGTTAGATAAGCTAAAATGTTGACATCCTCCATTTCCCTCTCTTTTTTATATGACATCCTACATATCCTTCTTTTTGTTTTTGTTCATGGGAGCTTTGATATATGTGTCTGGTATGGGAATTTAATTGAAATAAAAGTTTGATAAAAAAAGCAATATAAACGGCAGGAAAGATAGAAAATAGAAATTAAAAACAAAGGTATACAGAGCTACAAACACAATCCACTCAGGCAGTATTGTGTGCATTTAAGGTTATTTTTATCTGAACTTTCATTCATTGTTTTGTTGTTGTTTTGCAGAAAAAAGCATGAGGGATACCAAGATTGACAGAGCTGTGGAAGTTTGTAAGAAGGTCATCAGTGGATTCTCGCACATCTGGAAAAAGCAGCGCGCACTCAAAGATGCTCAAGTAGAACTTGGCTTTCCTCTGCACAAACTTGTGACTGAATCACCAACACGATGGGGATCAAGGCAGAAGATGATTCAGCGGCTGCTTGAGTAAGAGAAGGCCATCATGCAAGTCCTGGCTGCTGACAAGTCAACCAGGCATCTGGTGCTTACATGGCAAGATCTTGATATCCTGGACTCTGTCAGTAAGGCACTTGGGCCTCTTCTTGATTTCACGGATGCTCTCTCTTCTGAAAAATATGTCACTGTCACGCTTGAAGCTTACTCTTCGTCTATTCAATAGTGAGCTGCGGCATGGGGACAGATGAAGACACGGATCTCACCAAGACAATTAAAAGTTCAATACTGGACTACATAAAAACAAAATACAGTGACCCAGAGGTTCAGGAACTGATCAACGTGGCAACAATTCTTTATGGAGTTTTTGTTCCTTGTTTGTCGCCTTTGGCTTTTGGCTTGCTTAGTTGGGAACACTAAATATTTAACAATATTATTGATCTGCTTCCATTATTGAACTTACTTAAGCCTGACTATGAGACTATTTTCTTCTGCTGTACAGCCAAAAACTTTGTTGCATTATTTTTCTGTTATCACTGTAAAGCTGCTTTGAAACAATCTGTATTGTAAAAAGCGCTATATAAATAAAGGTGACTTGACTTATCCATGCTTCCGCACTCAGTCAAGAAGAGATCCTGGTCATCAAAGCCAGAGTAGTCGAGAGGTGGAATCCTTTTCTGTCACGCCAAGTGACGCTGACTCTGCTACCCCTGAAACATCAGCTGAATCTACAAAAGAAGCCCAGAATGCATCAAAGAAGCAGAGAAAGGGCATTGGAAGCTTCAAGAAACCAGCTGCTGAGCTGGCCAGACTTTCTGACACAGAGAAAAACAAAAAAACTACTTGCATGGTCCTCTGGCAAATGGTGAGAGCAATCCCCCTCATATGGTGGAAGGTACACAAGCTGAATTTCCCTAACATCAGTCATTTAGCAAAAAAAGTACTTGTGTTTCCCTGCCACAAGTACACCCTCAGAGAGGGTATTCAGTGCTGGTGGAAATGTAGTAACATGCCAAAGGTCTCTTCTGAAACCAGCTAAATCAGTGGTTTCTCAACCTTTTTTTCCCCAACCGTTTTTCAATACTTTGCAAAAATGTCACTACAGACATTCTTTACAACTTAAAAGTACTTACTCTACTTAGTTATACTGTCATGGCATGCATTTATTTGTTATTTCTTAGCTCCATCTTGTGGCAGTTTGGTGTAACAACAAAGAACATTGATTACTGTGAGCTGTTTTCTTAGTGGTTGGTTTAGGTCATGTGACTCTTGGGTTAGAGGTTAACCAGGAAATAACCGCAGTGTTCCAGATTCTTTCCATGCGGTTGGCTCTCTGTTTCCTTTACGTTTTGTGCCTTGGAAAGGCTTTGCCTGTAAGTTGTTACTTTTTTTAATGTATGTATATATTTGTAATTCATAAATTTGAGTTTAAATCGAACTATTCTCCAACGATGGTAATTCGTGAACAACAATAATACTAGGCAGAGCTGAATGCAGCCTTTTGTTGTGCGTTCAAAGAACACTGTAAACAATGTAAATTCATTCATGTTTATTTGTGAACATTCTGTAACAAGACATTTGTAATCTTTGTATGTTTCAGTTTTACAAAAAAGAGAAAGAAGAGGAAAGAACATAAGAGTAAAAACCCTCAACTTTACTCCTGCGTCTGACCTTTTCTGACTCCTGTTAGCTATCTGTAAGTTTTGCGTAGATGAAACACGCATCTGGGACAGAATAGTAAAAAGGCATCTGCACAGTGGCATCTGCACCATTATTCTTCGTTAATTATCACATCTTGCACTCCTAGACAGAATCAGCAATACATGATGGCGGAGAAAGCTAAGGAGATTGAAGAAGCTACAGAGCGAAGTCAAGCATTAGAAACAAGATCTATAGCCTCTGCTTCGACTAATAGATCTAGAAGCTCATCAGCTAGCATTGCTGCTGCCAAGGCTCGTGCTAAGTTGGAAGCTGCACGGGCCAAGGCTGAATTCCTTAAAAAAGAATCTGCGATCTTGATTGAAAAGGCTCAATTGAAAGTGACGGAGGCTCGCATGGAAGCATCTCTATCAGCGCTAAAGCATGAGAGTGAGGTGGCAGCAGCCCTCGCTGAGGCAAAGGTGCTGGAGGCAGTAGCAGAAAGTGAGCTCGGAGAAAGGATTTCTGACGTGAGAGAGATTTCTGATCGCACTCTTGATTACGTCATGCATCAGTCTCAACTGGAGTTATCACCACCTGTTGGAGACGAACCATACCAGTCACCTCTAGAGCCCATAGTCCATGTGTTGAAAACTGAAACACCCCAAAGACAGCATCGCTTTGCCGCTTGGGATGTCAGGGATGTTGGGATGATTCCTACAATAAACCTGATACTGAGAGTATGACGCAGCAGCCTCAGAGGTCAGTGCAAACTCCTAGCCATAAATTCCAAGCACCGCCATTCACTGGCTCAAGGTTCTCAGTACAAAACTGTACATCGTCGCCTTTCCTCCATTCTCATTCTTTTGTGATTTCGTCTGCAGAGGGGCTCGAACACGCAACGATCCGAGTTTTGCTCTGTCTACAGGAATGAATAGTGTGTTGAAACTGGAGCAGCCAGTCAAGAGGCAAGTGAAAAGCCCAGTCTACGCTCACAAGACAGAAGTGTCATCAGGTACTGTGAGTCAGACAAGCAGCTCAAACTGTGAGTTGGATGATGTGGATAAGGCCTGCCCGATTCATAAAAAGCCCCACCCTCTCAAACGTTGCAGAGGTTTTAGGAGCAAACCTTTAGACGAGCGCAAGACTTTCCTAAAGGAGAAAGGGGTTTGCTACAGGTGCTGTGCTACTACCACTCATATGGCTAGGGACTGTAAAGTAGCTATTAAATGTAAGAAATGTGGCAGTGATGCTCATGTTGCAGCGCTTCACCCAGGACCGTCGCCTTTAATTTTATCTGAGCATGGCGGGGAGGGAGAGATAGACAGACCTCAACCTGCTGTCACTTCCAAATGTACGGAGGTTTGTGGTTATGGCAAAAATTCACAGTCCTGCTCTAAGATTTGCTTGGCTAAGGTTTACCCAGCAGGCCGCCCAGAAGAAGTGATCAAGCTTTATGTGATCCTGGACGACCAGAGCAATAGATCGCTCGCTAGAACCAAGTTCTTCAACTTGCTGCATGTCAAAGGAGAGAGCTCAACATACACCCTACGTATCTGTGCAGGTGTGACAGAGACGGAAGGGAGGAGAGCCACAGGTTTCATTATAGAGTCTTTAGATGGCGCAACAAAGGTGAAATTGCCAACTTTGATCGAATGCAACAATATGCCGGATGACAGGGCAGAGATACCGACTCCTGACACAGCACGCTGGCACACTCACCTAAAGCCCATCGCCCATTGCATTCCTCCTTTGGATCCAGAAGCCCAAATTCTTTGTGACATCCTTCAGGTTCATAAAGCACAGGAGCAACGTAATGGACCTAATATCGCACGCTATGCGCAAAGACTAGACATAGGCTGGGTCGTAGTAGGAGACGTCTGCTTAGGATTTGTACACAGGTCTGCAGCACTTAGTACTTACCGTACCCACTTCCTCCATGTCCTAACAAACTAAGCATCAAGGAAAAGTTTGACATCAAGCCTCTACCTGAGGTATCTTTGGCGTGTGACACCTTCATCTTTGATGACTACGTAATAGGGGATACCATTTTCGAGAGGTCAAAGGATGATAAAGTCAGATTGTCCATTGAAGACAGGCACTTTCTGGACATCATGGATAGAGAGATGTTCATGAATGAGAGTAATAGCTGGGTTGCACCACTCCCATTCAGAACACCTCGCCAGTGACTCCCTAATAATAGAGACCAGGTATTAACACGCCTATCCTCTCTTCTGCGCACACTGGAAAAAAAGCCTGAGATGAAGTCTCATTTTGTTACCTTCATGCAGATCGTGACCATGCCAAGGTAGCCCCTCCTCTTCGAGAAGGCCAGGAATGTTGGTATTTACCAATCTTTGGGGTGTACCACCCACAGAAGCCCGGTCAGATCAGAGTTGTCTTCGACTCCAGCGCGCAAAAACAGGGCATCTCCTTGAACGATGTTCTTCTCTCTGGTCCAGACTTAAATAATAGCCTCTTAGGAGTCTTACTGCGTTTCAGAAGGGAGCTGGTAGCTGTAACTGCGGACATCGAGCAGATGTTTCACAGCTTCATTGTGAAAGAGGAAGATAGAGACTTCCTTCGTTTCCTTTGGTTCAAGGAAAATAACACCAGCAAAGAGATCATCGAATATCGCATGAGGGTGCACGTGTTCGGAAATAGTCCATCTCCTGCTGTAGCCATTTATGGTCTTCGACGAGCAGCGGCTTATGATGAGAAGTATGGTTCAGACGCCAAACACTTTGTAGAGAGAAAATTCTATGTCGATGATGGACTTTTATCAACACCCACAGCTGCGGAAGTAATCGACCTGTTGACAAGAACAAAGGAGATGTTGGCCACTTCGAATTTGAGACTGCACAAGTTCGCTTCTAATAGCAAGGAAGTAATGAACGCATTACCGATCAAAGATCATGCAAAGGGACTCAAGGATCTCAACTTGGAAGTTGACCCTACTCCCATCCAACGTAGTCTCGGACTTAGCTAGGATGTGAAGAGGGACATTTTCACCTTTCATGTAACAGACATCAAGAAGCCCTTTACTCGCAGAGGGATACTTGCTACTGTCAACAGTCTCTTCGACCCACTTGGGTTCATTGCCCCTATCATCATTGAAGGGAAATTCCTATTACAAGAACTCTCAGGTGAGGCTCTTGACTGGGACTCTCCTCTAAATCAAATCAAAATCACCTTTATTTATATAGCGCTTTTTACAGTGCCAATTGTTTCAAAGCAGCTTCACAGTGGTAACAGGAAAATAATGCAACAGAATTTGATTCGGCTGTACAGCTGCTCTGGTGAAAACGGTGATGTCATCCAGCTCATTTCAATTATCATGTAGTGTCAATGCGGGCAGATCAGTAATATAGTTGAAATTTAAGTGTCCCCAACTGAGCAAGCCAAAAGCCAAAGGCGACGGTGGCAAGGAACCAAAACTCCTTCAGGGCCAGAATGGAGAAAAAAACCTTGGGAGAAACCAGGCTCAGTCGGGGTGCCAGTTTTCCTCTGGCCGACGAACAAATAGTGTATGATTATGATTCTGGCAACATTACAGATCAGAAGTCATATTAGATCAATAGATATTCGTTGGATTATTCGAAAGATTGGAGTCGTCACGCCGGGGACAGGTTTAATGAGGATGTCGTGTCGATGCGGCATTTACAGGGGGGAGTTTAAATCAAATCAAAATCAAATCACCTTTATTTATATAGCGCTTTTTACAATGGCAATTGTTTCAAAGCAGCTTCACAGTGGTAACAGGAAAATAATGCAACGGAATTTGATTCGGCTGTACAGCCGCTCTGGTGAAAACGGTGATGTCATCCAGCTCATTTCAATTATCATATAGTGTCAATGCGGGCAGATCGGTAATATAGTTGAAATTTAGGTGTCCCCAACTGAGCAAGCCAAAAGCCAAAGGCGACGGTGGCAAGGAACCAAAACTCCTTCAGGGCCAGAATGGAGAAAAAAACCTTGGGAGAAACCAGGCTCAGTCGGGGTGCCAGTTATCCTCTGGCTGACGAACAAATAGTGTATGATTATGATTCTGGCAACATTACAGATCAGAAGTCATATTAAATCAATAGATATTCGTTGGATTATTCGAAAGATTGGAGTTGTCACGCCGGGGACGGGTTTAATGAGGATGTCGTGTCGATGCGGCATTTACAGGGGGGAGTTTAATTGACACTATTGTCTCTACAGACACTTCAGGGATATGGTCGTCATGTCCAGGCTAAGGTCCACCATCTGGTCTGGATACGGCCCGGATCTGGCCGACTGCAGTAAACCTCGGGATAAACAGAGAGACTAACATTAGCGTAGATGCCATTCTTCTTATGATGTAACGAGTACATCAGGTGTTATTGGAAGTGTTCCCGGTTCCGGCTGACCTAGTTAATGCAGCCTAACCTCTACCTGAAGATAAGGAAGAAGCATGGAATGCATGGAGGAAATCCCTACAAGATCTCAAACAGCTGGAGATTCCCAGACCGTATGTCCATACTACCCTCTCTACAGCTATGAGAAAGGAACTTTGTATTTTCTCAGATGCTTCTGTCAGAGCAATTGCAGCAGTGGCATATCTTTGTGTAATTAATGAAGAAGGAGCGTGTCACAGTGGGTTCGTCCTAGGGAAGGCGAAGTTGGCTCCACAGGTTTCTCATACAATTCCTAGACTGGAATTAAGAGCTGCGGTTCTAGCTGCAGAGTTAGCAGAGACAATCATAAATGAGCTGGACTCCTCTTTAGATGCTGTGGAGTTTTACACGGATAGCAGAGTTGTCCTGGGATACATCTATATCCAGACAAGACGCTTCTACGTATACATAGCCAACAGAGTGCAGCATATCCGCAAAGTGTCAAGCCCAACACAATGGCACTATGTCTCTACGAAGCATAACCCTGCAGACCATGCCACCCGCTCTGTTTCAGCAGCACTGTTGAGCACAACTACCTGGCTTACAGGACCCAACTTCCTGCTGCAAGTGCATCAGAACCTGCCACTGGAGGAGGAATTCGACCTCATCGGGCCAGAGTTGGATGTGGAGGTTCGTCCTCTTGTTACTACCCTATCTACTGATGATTCTCATCTTGAATGTCAACGATTCGAGCGATTCTCTTCTTGGAGGTCATTAGTCAGAGCCATAGCTTCTCTCATACATGTCGCCCAGACTTACAAGTCGCCTGATGATAGAGAAAGAACCTGCAGATCATGGCACTATTGTGCCAAGCCTCGTACAATGAAAGACTTGTTACAAGCAGAGGAAGTCGTAATCAAGAGCGTGCAGAGGAGAGCTTACCAAGAAGAGCTTACCTGCATTGCCAAAGGAAATGACATTCCCAGGTACAGTGCTCTGAGGAAACTGAACCCTTACATAGATAGTAGAGGCCTTCTCAGGATAAGAGGTCGGCTAAAGAATGCAACTCTGGATCTCAAAGAGAAGTTTCCTTTGATCATTCCAGGACGCAGTCATGCTGCAAAACTACTGGTGGAGCATTACCATGATCGAGTCTAACATCAGGGTCGTGTGTTCACTGAATCCGCCATCCGCAACGCAGGGTATTGGATTGTCGGTGTCAGGAAGCTTATCAACAGCATTCTACACAAGTGTGTCATGTGCAACAAGCTTCATGGGAAGGTAACTGAGCAGAAGATGGCGGACTTACCCATCGATCGCCTGAGCACTGAACCCCCTTTCACGTATGTCGGGCTTGATGTTTTTGGACCTTGGACAGTCGTCGCAAGACGCACACGAGGAGGACAGGTGCAAAGCAAAAGATGGGCTGTTCTTTTCACTTGTATGAGTACTCGTGCCATACACATTGAGCTGATTGATTGCATGGATTCATCCACCTTTATAAATGCCTTGAGAAGGTTTTTTGGAAGCTGGAAATTGTGCTAACCGATTCTCGACAGCCTAGTGTGAAGAGATACCTGGGTGGAGAAGGTTGTTCATGGGTCTTCAATCCACCTCACGCATCTCACATGGGAGGAGCCTGGGAGCGGATGATAGGAGTCTCCAGGCACATACTGGATTCCATGCTCCAGCAGATCAGTCCTTCCTGCCTGACACATGAAGTGTTGTCTACTCTGATGGCAGAGGTTATAGGAATTGTCAATTCAAGACCTCTTGTTCCTATTTCTTCAGACCCAGACTCACCTTTCTTGTTGACGCCAGCCATGCTCCTAACTCAAAAGGGTCAAACAGTCCTCTCACCCTCAGGCAACTTCAAGGAAACTGATCTCCACAGACAGCAATGGAGACGGGTGCAGCATCTTGCCAACACTTTCTGGAGTAGATGAAGGCATGAATACCTCGCAACACTTCAAAGTCGAAGCAAATGGCAAAAGGAACGACGAAATCTAAGAGAGGGCGATGTGGTCCTTCTTAAGGATGCTCAAGCCAAGCGCAATGAATGGCCTATGGCTCTTGTAACCAAGATTTTCACCAGCAGTGATGGAAAACTGAGAACAGTTGAATTAAGAGTTGCAAGGAATGGGACAATCAAGACATTCCTCAGACCTATATCAGAAACTGTTCTTCTCATGCCAACAGAGGACTGATATTTTGTGAGGTTTTATATGAACATTCCCTTTATCTCAGTTGGTTATATAGTGGTATCGAAACAATACCAGGCGGGGAGTGTCATGGCACGCATTTATTTGTTATTTCTTAGCTCCATCTTGTGGCAGTTTGGTGTAACAACAAAGAACATTGATTACTGTGAGCTGTTTTCTTAGTGGTTGGTTTAGGTCATGTGACTCTTGGGTTAGAGGTTAACCAGGAAATAACCGCAGTGTTCCAGATTCTTTCCATGCGGTTGGCTCTCTGTTTCCTTTACGTTTTGTGCCTTGGAAAGGCTTTGCCTGTAAGTTGTTACCTTTTTTTTTAATGTATGTATATATTTGTAATTCATAAGTTTGAGTTTAAATCGGACTATACTCCAACGATGGTAATTCGTGAACAACAATACTAGGCAGAGCTGAATGCAGCCTTTTGTTGTGCGTTCAAAGAACACTGTAAACAATGTAAATTCATTCATGTTTATTTGTGAACATTCTGTAACAAGACATTTGTAATCTTTGTATGTTTTAGTTTTACAAAAAAGAGAAAGAAGAGGAAAGAACATAACAGTCAACTTTACTCCTGCGTCTGACCTTTTCTGACTCCTGTTAGCTATCTGTCAGTTTTGTGTAGATAATACACGCATCTGTGACAGAATATATACAGTAACTCAAACAAATAAGCACAAGTCAACCTGCCATACCAAACAAGACCACAGGGAGACGCCAAAGGACTGCATATAGCTACTATACAGACCCATTCAGAATTATTAAGCACACCAAAATACAAATGAAAAATAAAAACATTCTGAATATGTGGAAACTTAGCAATCTGAAGGTGGGTTGATGTCATCAGTGAGCAGTTCCTCTGTCAGAACAAGCAGTCGTGTCTATGTTTGGAGCGTCTGATGCCCATGTGAACATAAACACCACTGATCATCACAAACTTCTCCAAAACACGCTTCTTCGGCAAGCATCCGTTATAAAACACTCACAATACATTCATTTCAACTATGCAAATATATTGAACTGTGTTCATGCAGAAATACACTGTTATAGTGATCAGTGAACAGAGACTGTACACGGTTTGTTTGTGCACGGTTTGTTTGTTTGCACATCAATAATAATGGTATGTCACTGTAATCGTCTTTTCCTTCATTACAATCGTCATCCATCAAAACTTTATTAGTGACACTGGTTTTCTTTATCCAACTGAGAGATGTAGTTTGTGTATCCTATGTTCATGGGTGTTTTGAGCGGTTGGGTGTTTTGAGGCGCCATTCAGTCTGTAGGCTATTTTACACTGCGCGATGAGAAACGGCTTGGGCAGCTACGAAACAATCACAGAATACGTACAAGAGACGTGGTGTTTTGTTAATTTGTTAATTTAACGTATTAATAATAAAATGAATTAATTATATTAATATGTATTTTAATTTATTTTAAGTTATCTCGTGGCCCCCCTGGAGGATCACTGAGGCCCCCAGTGGGCCGTGGCCCCACCGTAGAGAACCACTGAGCTAAAGTGAAGTAAGGTGTGACCCCTGTTCTCTTTTTGAAAGGTACTTCTTCCTGAAATCACATGATTCACTTGTATGTGTGTTATAACTTGCACTACCCAACATTCATGTCAGCCTCATTTCCACATTTTTTATTTTATTTTACGTGATGTTTGTTACTTTCAGGTTTTGTTTGCACTCTTTTGTAATTTTGTAACCTAACCTAATTGTTACTTTTGCTGTTTGCACTATTTTTTGCCACTTTTTTCACCATGAGAGTATGAATAAATACAGAATCTGTGCTTTACATTTCAAACTTATAATTTATTTGAATTGTTGTGTAATTATTCAGCACAGTTGCACTATTTAAACATTATATGCAGTTTTACAGAAGAAAAGTATATCTGCAACTTTTTCATTCCTGCAAGGGCTGGTGTTTGGATTTTTACGTTTAAATTTTTTTTAATTTTATGTAATAATTGGTATATTTTAGAAGCCTATGGGTAAGTTTTACTTTTAGATCAATGTTTGTGTTTTTGAGGCTCTCAAGACTGCATGCAGCTATCACTTGTACCCAAAAACAGTGGTGAGTGGTACTATATTGATATTGTCATTGATATCGTTATCGCAATAAATACCAGGAAAATATCATGGTATAGTTTGAAGTCCATATCGCCCATCACTACTAGCACCACTGTAACAACCATCCAAATCACCCTAGCAACTGCGTAGCTACCACATAGCAATGCCCTAGCAACCAGCCAGAACATACTATCCAATCTCTAGCTATGCCCAGAACACTCTAGTATCTGCCTAACACCACATTTACATTTACATTTACGCTTTTATCCAAATACAGGAAGCAATCCGTCATGAAGAGGCGAAAAATCACAAAAAGTGCCTGAAATACTAAGTTTTGGGCATTACCCAGAGCAGCACAAGCTGGCATAGGGAGGAAATAGAGGGATATAGGATTTTTTATTTTTTTTTATTTTTTTATGATGAGGTTAAGTGCTTGCGGAAGAGATGAGTTTTTAGCTGTCTTTTGAATGTTGTCAGTGATTCTGCATTGCGGATGGAGGTGGGAAGATCATTCCATCAGCACCCTAGCAACCACCCAGAACACCCGAACAACTGCCTAGCAATCAAATAGCAATGCCCTAGCAATTATCCATAACACCACAGCAACTGCCTAACATGTCTGGATTTTAGAGGTACTGAGTAAAAAAGTGCTGACATGTTCATTTAGTGAAGAATATGTGAGTGGGGCTTACTGTGGCAAAACTTGGCACTATGCAGTTGTTAGGCAGTTGCTAGGGTGTTCTGGGTGGTTGCTAGGGCATTGTTAGGCAGTTGCTAGGGTTTTCTGGGCGGTTGCTAGTGCGTTGCTATCATATTTAAAAGATGTTTGAAGACTTCTTGCCAGTTTGAGCAAAGCCACTAGATGATAAGCCTGCAACCATTAGTCAAAAAAGCGTAATGGCTAATGCTAACGCTGCAGCTGCCAGTACGCAGGAAAGGAGACAGAGGCTGTTTTTTTAATGGGAGTCAATCGAGAAGAGGCTTCACTACACTGAATAAGCCGCTTTTGTGAGGAAACAGCTTATCATTTAATGAATTGTCTGCTAATCTTCAACATGTTTTACGCTAAACAATATGTTTGTTGGGAACGATATGTAGATTTTATTATGATAAAAAGGTTTTATAAGAAAATGTAAACATTTTTATAAGAGAAGGCAGAGAAGGGAATGTTGCGACAGGTAGGACTCGTTTACGGCATTACCATAGTATTTAATAGTAACATTAGTACTTAATTGAGCGATATTGTATATTGTCTAAAGAAAGTAGAAAATGCCGATGTTTTCTTTCGTTAGCTTTTAGGTTTTACCAGTTATGATATGACTTGAATGGTAATGACTATTAACTGCATGTATGCACATGACGCTGATATTATGCATTTTAATGAATAAAGAGAAAATTAATAATTTAATTATAGTGTTATATTGTATGTTGTTTAATGAAAATAAAAAAATAAGTATTCTTTCTATTGCTGCCAGGTTAGTCTTGTGTTGTAGTGATTTATGACTCTATACTGTATGCCTATGATGATGATGATATAACGTTTTTTAATGAATTAAAACAATACATATAATTAATTAAATATGTATTAAATTACAATTAAGTTTGTAGTGTATTCTTAAATAGAGAAAATAGAGATATTTGTATTCTTTTTTCCGCTCAGTAAAGCACAATCCAATGCAGTCCTACTGTACCTTTACTAGCGATATAACACCAAATATAGAACATTTATTCACAAGACCAACGTGCTAATCCACAAGAAACCCATTAACGTAAAATGTAGCTGACTGTCATAAAACTTTGAACGGCGGGCACTGACGTCACTGCCATTGAGAGGTGCCGCACGTGATCCAAGTTAGCCGTTACTGTGGCAAGAAGCGATGCCAAGGGACCGTGAGAACGGGGCGAGGCCGGTGGCGTGATGATAATGAGCGCCAGCTGCGCGCCGCACCGGTCTCGTGTCTCACGGAGGAGCTCGGACGCATAAAAGGGGAACGACGACAGTGAAGGACGAGAGGAGGTTGTGGGTGGTTCTAGGCAACAACTGGACTGGGAATGGACGGGAGATGGCAGAAGGAAGTGACGGATTTGATAGAGGAAGAATGGACGTAGGTAACGGATAAATGAAGACTGGAGTACGGTAGGAGTAAACAATAATAGAAAACACAGACGCCATAGGTAGATAAAGGCAATTTCAAATAGTGAAGAGACTTAAAGTGATCGCAGCATGGGAGGAAATGCAACAGAAATAGGGAAACAAATGGAAGAACAAGCTTAAACTAGCACAAGTAGGATCGTCGTCTGGTGAGTGGAACCCGATACAACTTACCAAGTCAATAAATAAAATGATAGAATCAAAAGTGCGAGAATTATGCGAAATGGAGCAGTGTTGATTGAGTGTAAGGATAGTACACAACAAGGTAAGGCTATTAAAATAAATAAAATTGAGGGGGAAAAAAGTGCTAGCTACAGTGGTTGAGAATAGGAAATTTGTTCAAGGAGTAATTTCGGGGGTACCCAAAGCTGTAACAATTGAACAAATAAAAGATAATGTTGTTGGAGCTATGGTGATTGAGGCAAAACGTCTAAAAACAACAATAAACGGAGAGAAATCTGACAGTCTATCAGTGATGATTAAAATCGATGGAGGAAAACTACCGATAAGAGTATACTTGGGTTATATGAGCTATGAAGTCAGGCAGGGCCGTAGACAGGGTTTTAAAACCAGTGAGGTCCTAAATTTGAGGTAGTTAGGGGGGTTCGGGGGAGTACAACCCATACTGTAAATACAACACAATACAAAAGACAACACGGTCTCACTCCTATTAGTCACATATTGACGCTTGGTCAGGACCCCTCGGCGTCACTTTTTAACGCACAGGGTACCCCTTTAGCGTCGTTTTTCGACGCGCAGGGTCATATACAGACTCGTTAGGCATGGTTATCGTCATAATGAAACTAAATATAGGGTTAGGATTTTGCCATTATGACATGGAGTGTGATTCTCAATTATAAATAAATGTAAATATTTTCTTTTTTTATTTATGCTATTCAGACACGTTTGAACACGTAACCCAACCCCATCCTTAAACCTACCCATTTGTGTATTATAAAAAACAGGATATAACAGGCAGATACGACTGCAGCCACAATTTATTCAAAAAGTACAAATATTCCAAGTGTTCCGAGGCCAAACGAGGCCAAAATCAAATCAAATCAAATCACCTTTATTTATATAGCGCTTTTTACAATGCCAATTGTTTCAAAGCAGCTTCACAGTGGTAACAGGAAAATAATGCAACGGAATTTGATTCGGCTCTGGTGAAAACGGTGATGTCATCCAGCTCATTTCAATTATCATATAGTGTCAATGCGGGCAGATCAGTAATATAGTTGAAATTTAAGTGTCCCCAACTGAGCAAGCCAAAAGCCAAAGGTGACGGTGGCAAGAAACCAAAACTCCTTTAGGGCCAGAATGGAGAAAAAAACCTTGGGAGAAACCAGGCTCAGTCGGGGTGCCAGTTCTCCTCTGGCCGACAAACAAATAGTGTATGATTATGATTCTGGCACATTACAGGTCAGAAGTCATATTAGACCAATAGATATTCGTAGGATTATTCGAAAGATTGGAGTCGTCACGCCGGGGACGGGTTTAATGAGGATGTCGTGTCGATGCGGCATTTACAGGGGGGAGTTTAATTGACACGGTCTCTACAGACACTTCAGGGATATGGTCGTCATGTCCAGGCTAAGGGCCACCATCTGGTCTGGATACGGCCCGGATCCGGCCGACTGCAGTAAACCTCGGGATAAACAGAGAGACTAACATTAGCGTAGATGCCATTCTTCTTATGATGTAACGAGTACATCAGGTGTTATTGGAAGTGTTCCCGGTTCCGGCTGACCTAGTTAATGCAGCCTAAAACAATCATTTAACTGATTTGAATAATAGAAATTAAAAATGTTTTATGTGTATGCCATAGTAAAGAGATGTGTTTTTAGTCTAGATTTAAACTGACAGAGTGTGTCTGCTTCCCGAACAATGCTAGGAAGACTGTTCCAGAGTTTAGGTGCTAAATAGGAAAAGGATCGACCGCCTGCAGTTGATTTTGATATTCTAGGTATTATCAACTGGCCAGAATTTTGAGACCGCAATAGACGTGATGGAGTATAATGCGTTAAGAGCTCGCTCAAGTACTGGGGATTTTAAAATGTATACGATGTTTAATAGGGAGCCAATGCAGTGTTGCCAGAACCGGGCTAATATGGTCATACTTCCTGGTTCTAGTAAGAACTCTAGCTGCTGCGTTTTGGACAAGCTGCAGTTTATTTATTAAGCGAGCAGGGCAACCACCCAGTAGAGCATTACAATAATCTAGCCTTGAGGTCATAAACGCATGAACTAACTGTTCAGCATTTTGCATTGAAAGCATGTGCCGTAATTTAGATATATTTTTAAGATGGTAGAATGCAGTTTTACAGATGCTAAAAACGTGGTTTTCAAGTGAGAGATTGGTATCAAAGAGCACACCCAGGTTCCTAACTGACGACGAGGACTTGACAGAGCAGCCATCGAGTGTTAGACAGTATTCTAGGTTACTACTTGTGGAGTTTTTTTGTCCAATGATTAAAAATTCATTTTTTTCTGAATTAAGTTGCAGGAAATTACTAGTCATCCAATTTTTTATATCAGCTATGCATTCTGTTAATCTTGTGAATTGGTAAGTTTCGTCAGGGCGTGAAGAAATATAGAGCTGAGTATCATCAGCATAACAATGAAAATTAACGCCATGCTTCCTAATAATATCTCCCAGTGGTAGCATGTACAGGGTGAAAAGCAACGGTCCTAGCACTGAGCCCTGCGGTAGTCCATACTGAACTTGTGTTCGGTGTGACATCTCTTCATTTACTGCTACAAACTGATGACGGTCAGATAAGTATGATTTAAACCATGCCAATGAAATTCCACTAATGCCAACATAATTTTCGAGTCTATTCAAAAGATTGTTGTGGTCGATAGTATCGAATGCAGCGCTAAGATTGAGTAACACTAACAGAGAGATACAACCACGATCAGATGATAAGAGTAAATCATTTGTAACTCTAATGAGAGCAGTCTCAGTAATATGATACGGTCTAAATCCTGACTGGAAATCCTCACAGATACCATTTCTTTCTAAAAAGGAGCATAATTGTGAGGACACTGCCTTTTCTAGTATTTTTGACAGAAAGGGTAGATTTGAGATTGGCCTGTAATTGACTAATTTTGTAGGATCAAGTTGCGGTTTTTTAATAAGTGGTTTAATAATAGCCAACTTAAAAGTTTTCGGTACATATCCTAATGTCAAGGATGAATTAATGATATTAAGAAGAGGATCTATGACCTCTGGAAGCATCTCTTTTAGTAGTTTAGTCGGTATGGGGTCGAGTATACATGTTGTTGATTTTGATGATTTAACGAGTTTAGCCAATTCTTCTTCTCCTATAGCAGTGAATGAATGTAATTTTTCCTCAGTGACACTACAATGCACTGTCTGATGTGATACTGTAGTAGACGGCTGCATGGTTATAATTTTTTTCCTAATATTATCAATCTTACAAGAAGTTCATAAAGTCATTACTGCTGTGCTGTTTACAAACATCAGAAGGTGAAGCCTTATCTTTGGTTAATTTAGCCACTGTATCGAATAAATACCTAGGGTTGTGTTTGTTTTCTTCTAAGAGAGTCGAGAAATAAGCAGATCTAGCAGTTTTTAGGGCCTTTCTGTATGCAATCATGCTCTCTTTCCACGAAATGCGAAAAACTTCTAGTTTTGTTTTCTTCCAGCTGCGCTTCATTTTTCTGGCTGCTGTTTTAAGGGCCCGGGTGTGCTCGTTGTACCACGGCGTTGGACTATTTTCTTTAATCTTTAATCCGTCTGGATACGGCCCGGATCCGGCCGACTGCAGTAAACCTCGGGATAAACAGAGAGACTAACATTAGCGTAGATGCCATTCTTCTTATGATGTAACGAGTACATCAGGTGTTATTGGAAGTGTTCCCGGTTCCGGCTGACCTAGTTAATGCAGCCTAAAACAATCATTTAACTGATTTGAATAATAGAAATTAAAAATGTTTTATGTGTATGCCATAGTAAAGAGATGTGTTTTTAGTCTAGATTTAAACTGACAGAGTGTGTCTGCTTCCCGAACAATGCTAGGAAGACTGTTCCAGAGTTTAGGTGCTAAATAGGAAAAGGATCGACCGCCTGCAGTTGATTTTGATATTCTAGATATTCATTTTTCTGGCTGCTGTTTTAAGGGCCCGGGTGTGCTCGTTGTACCACGGCGTTGGACTATTTTCTTTAATCTTCTTTAAGCGCCGGGGAGCAACTGTGTCTAAAGTGCTGGAAAAGAGAGAGTCAGTAGTTTCTGTTGCAACATCGAGTTCCTCTAGGCTATCTGGGATGCTGAGGAGATGAAACTGATGAGGAAGATTATTTACAAAGAAATCTTTAGTCGCAGCAGTGATAGTCCTGCCATATTTGAAGCGAGGGGACGGCTTTGCAGCCTTTGCTAAATGAAGTGTACATGATACTAGGTAATGATCTGAGATGTCATCGCTCTGCTGCAGAATTTCAATGGTATCAACATTTATTCCATGTGACAGTATTAGGTCTAACGTATGATTACGGCGATGAGTGGGTCCTGACACGTGTTGCCTTACTCCAATAGAGTTTAGAATGTCTCTAAATGCCAATCCCAATGCGTCTTTTTCATTGTCTACATGGATATCAAAATCACCAACAATTAGGACTTTATCTGCAACCAGTACTAACTCTGATAGAAAATCAGCAAATTCTCTGGTAAAGTCTGTATGGTGCCCTGGTGGCCTGCATACAGTAGCCAGCACAAATGTCAAACGGGATTTATCAATTTCACTACATAATGTTACATAAAGCACCAAAACTTCATAGGAATTATATTTGAAACTAGACTTCTGAGTAATACCGAAGATATTATTATAAATTACAGCAACACCTCCCCCTTTACCTTTCAGACACGGCTCATGTTTATAACAATAATCTTGGGGGGTGGACTCATTTAAAGTAATGTAATCGTCAGGTTTTAGCCAGGTTTCTGTCAAACACAGCACATCTAGGTTATGATCTGTAATCATATCATTAACAATAAGCGCTTTTGAGGAAAGGGATCGAATATTCAGCAGCCCGAGCTTTATCATTTGATCATCTGTATTATATCTGTTGTTTATTTGTTGGACATCAATTAAATTTTTACCGTTGAATGGTTTTGATGTTTTTTTGTATTTACTAATTCGTGGAACAGACACAGTCTCTATGTGATAATATCTAGGTGAAAGAGTCTCTATGTGCTGGGATTTATCTGACTTCTGTGACGTGAGACAGCTAGCAGGCGGTCGGGTAAGCCAGTCCGTCTGCTTCCTGACCTGGGCCCCAGTTAGTCAATGTTTAGCTCTAAGACTATGTGCCAAATTACTAGAGAGAAGAGCGGCACCATCCCAGGAAGGATGAATACCATCTTTTTTCAACAGGTCAGGTCTGCCCCAAAAGCTTTTCCAATTGTCTATGAACCCTATGTTATTTTGTGGACACCACTTAGACAACCAGCCATTGAGTGATGATAGTCTGCTAAGTATCTCATCACTCCTTTTAACGGGGAGGGGACCAGAGCAAAAAACGTCATCTGCCATCGTACTTGCGAGTTTACACACCTCTTTAATGTTAATTTTGGTGATCTCCGACTGGCGAAGTCGAACATCATTTGTGCCGACGTGAATAATAATCTTAGAGAATTTACGATTAGCATTAGCCAGCACTTTTAAATTTGCTTTGATGTCAGGCGCTCTGGCTCCCGGTAAACATGTGACTATGGTGGCTGGTGTCTCTATTTTCACGTTCCGTGTAATAGAATCGCCAATAACTAGGGCACTTTCAACAGGATTCTCAGTGGGTGAGTGGGGAGAACCTGTTTGATGTTCTAATCGGAACGGAAGAGTGTTTTTTTGATCCGCGACTATGCCGTCTCACCGTCACCCAGTTGCCCTGCTGCACGGGCTCTACAGCCGGAACCGAACAATGTACAGAGTTCACTAAGCTATTCGCATCCAAAGCAGTGTCTAAAGCTGTTACATTCTCACTACTCTCAAGTAAAGTCTGGATTCGTGTCTCTAATTCTGAAATCTTTTCCGTCAGCCTGACTATCTCCTTACATTTATCACATGTGAAGCCCTGTTCGCCAACGGAGAAAGATATACTAAACATGAAACATGCAGTGCAAGTGACAATGACAGGAGAAGAAGACATGGCTTACCGTATTTGTTGAATAATCCAACTTACCACAGTTGTTTGATGGAGTCTATTTACTAATCCAATTTACCACAGTTGTTTAATGAACTCAGAAAACAAAAGACCCGAGTGCAGAGATGGCAAGCTAACAGGCTAGCGAAATGCTAACGCGTGATAGTGATTTAGATTAAAAGCTCGCGGTGTCAGATTTAATGTGGTAGGCAATATTAGACAATATATGGTGATGGGTAAATTATATTTAGCAGTTTAAACAACAGGGAATGATATCAAATAAAGATTCAAAAGCAAGCAAAGCACACGCGAGCACAGCAGTCAGCAGGACAAACAGGAGGCAGACAGGAGCAATCGATCAGGATCAGGATCCAACACATTTTAAAAATTGCCGCAAGAAGAAACATTAAGTCAGCTTTGACAGTGAAATTGCATTGGCTGTCGTATGTCTCGTGACCAATTGCGTCATTACGTCAGCTTTGATTGTAAAATGGCATTGGCTCTCGTGTGTCTCGTGACCGTTCGCGTAGTGCTAAAGAGTCGGGTCAGGTGTATCATTTGAATGAGATCTCAGTGTGTGTGTTCACGGAGCGGCGGGATCATCATTTCAGCAATTAAAACATTAAGATCAGCTCTGTTCTTCACATAAAGCTATCGTATGACTCCAGAAGACTTGGAATGCAACATGAGTTAATACTTTTACTGTTTTTGCAATAAATACCTGTGACTATACTTTTATTTGCCTGTTATGTGTTTTATATTGTTGAAGTGGGTAGATTTAGGGTAGGAGTGGGGTTAGTTGCTCCAAAATATAAAAGTATCCTATAAATATTCATAAAATCATGTCTACTTTTACAAATGCAGACGCACTTGATCTGACGCATTGGGCAAACAACTGAAATCAATGGAGTACCCTGTGCGTTAAAAAGTGACGCCGAAGGGAACTGACTAAGCGTCAATATGTGACGAATAGGAGTGAGCTGAATAGGACCGTGTTGACAAAAGACATTGCCATCGTTACAGAAATTATTTATTGACAGTTTTGATTTCTCTGATCTACATATGTGCATTTTTAAGACGTTTGAAAGCCAAAAAATGAATAATAAATAGCTTTCAAACCCATGTCAGTGGGCAGTAGATTATTTGTCAATACCCTCCTAAAGCTGAGCTTTGACTGATAGTCTTTTCATTTTCGTCTGTGTCCATGAAGAAAGTAAACAGGGTCAACTGATATTTAGCCTGTTTTATTAATCATTTTCTTAGACAACTTAAATTAATTCACGATAAGTAGGGGTGAGCGGGGCACAACCTAACGCGGTGTTAGTTGTAACACACTGTTTAAAACTTTACACACATGCCAGGATGACGAAACTTAGTGTATTTACTAGTTGCCATATCAACATTATATAGAGAAAAAAATTGCGCCAAAATTTAAAAATCTTTGGACTATATCACTGAACATTTATTTAACCATAGCAAAAGTAAATTTCCTACTTAAGTTAATTTTTCATCTCTGTTTTTTGTTTATTTAAAACTCGACAAATCTGATATTATTGTAATCTTATATCTGTTATTTAACAGTTGAGATGGTTCTTTAATGCTGATCTAACAGCAGAAGACACGAGGCGGGGTTAAATCCCAGTTGATCAGGCAGGGCATGTTGTCACACTGAGCCCCTATTAAAACTATAATATTATTATATTCTATACTTTTATGAATTCTATTGAGAAACCACAAGAAAAAGGTGAATAATGACTGAGAGTCAATGTTCAGGAGTTATTAATTAGGGCCCGAGCACCGATGGTGTGAGGACCCTATTGTAATTGCTCCGTTTATTAGGGCCCAAGCCCAAAGGGCGAAGGCCCTATTGTTCCCCTAAGGATTATTATTATTATTATTACTATTATTATTATTATTATTATTATTAGGGCCCAAGCCCTGAAAGGGCGAAGGCCCTATTGTTCCCCTAAGGATTATTATTATTATTATTATTATTAGGGCCCAAGCCCTGAAAGGGCGAAGGCCCTATTGTTCCCCTAAGGATTATTAGGGCCCAAGCCCTAAAAGGGCGAAGGCCCTATTGTTCCCCTAAGGATTATGATTATTATTATTATTATTATTATTATTATTATTAGGGCCCAAGCCCAAAGGGCGAAGGCCCTATTGTTCCCCTAAGGATTATTATTAGGGCCCAAGCCCAAAGGGCGAAGGCCCTATTGTTCCCCTAAGGATGATTATTATAATTATAATAATAATAATTATTATTATTATTATTATTATAATAATTATTATTATTATTAGGGCCCAAGCCCAAAGGGCGAAGGCCCTATTGTTCCCCTAAGGATTATTATTAGGGCCCGAGCACCGATGGTGTGAGGACCCTATTGGAATTGCTCAGCCTATTATTATTGTTCTCCCAAATGAATCGCATTTTTGATGGCCTAAACATGCTCAAACTCATGAAACTTTGCACACGCATCAAAAGTGGTGAAAATTTACGTCTGATATGGGTTTCAGAATTAGGTGTGGCAAAATGGCTCGATAGCGCCACCTACAACATTTCAACGAAGTGCCCCTCCCGCTACGTTTCACGTACAGGTATGAAATTTGGGAGACACATGTATCAGCCCAATACCTACAAAAAAGTCTCCTGGTACGAAATCTGAAAACCAACAGAAAGTGAGATATTTTGAATTTTCTTTGCAAAATTTCCAGACGTTGTACTTTAACGAACTCCTCCTAGAGATTTAATCAGATCAACATCATATTTGCACAGTCTAATCTAAAGGCGTTAAATTGCAAAGATCTTGAGTTTTCCCTGAAGGGCGTGTCCGTGGCTGCCTGACAAATTTCGATGTTTCACCATGAAACAGGAAGTTGTTGTAACTCGGACATACAATTTCCGATCTGCCCCAAACTTCACATGTTTGATAAGAGTCCGGACCTGAACACATCTACACGCCAATATTCAATGACAGTCATAGCGCCACCTGCAAGCAACAGGAAATGTCATGCTTAACTTAACTCCTCATTGAAATTTAACCAGAACATAATATTAGGTCAGTCTAATCTTAAGGCCTTGGTGATGTTAAATTGTGAAGATCTTGAGTTTTCGCTGAAGGGCGTGTCCGTGGCGTCTTCACAAAGTTTGTTGTTTAGCCATGAAACATGAAGTTGTTGTAACTCAGGCATACAATGTCCGCTCTGCCCCAAACTTCACTTGTTTGATAATAGTCCTGGCCTGAAGACAACTACATGCCAATATTCAGTTATAGTCAAAGCGCCATATATTTCTCCTATATTTACCGGCTTAAATGCATGTCGCCCACTATTCGCCCACTATTGGCAGTGCTCCCGTGTGCGAGGGGCTCTTTCATTGCTGCTTGCAGCTTTAATTATTATTATGTTTTGAACGATGCTGTATAGCTGTGTTTTATGATGTGTTTGTTGTCAAACTCAATTTTTTTAATTTTTATTGGCAAAATATTTTAGTTTGTCTTTTTTTTTTTTTTCCTATTACATCAAATAACATTTTAAGCTGTCATATGCTCATGTTATAATGTACCCCACCTATGGGGCATGTTGCCACATTTCACTTCCATTTCATTTGGGTTAAATCAAGAAAAGTATACACTGTATTAATGAAACAAAACCACATAATTGTACTAGACGTGTTAAATTAATGTGGGAAAAATACATGCTCTGATCTCTAAGTGGATTTACACAAACTGAGAAAATTAAAAAATGATGTGCCCCGCTCTCCACTACACTTTCATTATCTTATGCCTAATCTGATGAAATCGGGTTTGTTAATGTTTCTTTTCCCCTCATATTGACAGTTACTAATTATTACATTATTAGCTACATGAATCACGTAAATTTATAAGCCTATTTTTAATTCAAAATGGTGAAATTAGACAATTTTATTTGTTGACATTTTTGTTGGTTGTTTAACATTTCTACCCTAAAACAGCTGTCAAATATGAAATGTTAAGTTTAGCTACTTACACTCGCACTTATGTCCGTTTACAAAAGCGTTGAGCTGGAATTCGTGCTCAGCATCTTCTGTAAACATAAAGCCCACTACTTTGATTTGATTGGTCATCTCAAATATTTTGACATTGACGAGCGGTGACAGACCGCTGAGGCAGCTCCGATGAGAAGCTCTTGGTGCTGTGCTATAGCCTTGCAGCACTAAAGTAGTGTTAATACTATATTAGGCATTTATTTCACAACATTTACTATATACACCTTGGGAAAATACTGAGGTCCGGACCTCGGTGACCTCATAGCTGGCTACGGCCATGAAGTCAGGCCCTACATTCCCCTGCCACTGAGATGTTTTGAGTGTCAAAAATATGGACATGTGGCGGCAATATGTAGAGGGAAACAAAGATGTGGAAGGTGTGCAGGTGAACGAGTATGGAAAGTGTGAAGATGGAACCAAGTTAAAATGTTGTAACTGTGGAGGAGAGCATAGCTCAGCATATCAGGGAGAGAGCAGCAGAAGTACAGAAAGTGAAAGTCTCACAAGGGATTTCGTATGCTAAAGCAGTGAGACGAGTAACTGTTCAGGCAGTTCAGACTGTTTAGACAGAGAAGCCAACGGAAAAAGCTATGGAAGTTAGAAAAACAAAATCATGTGACGGGTGTGACAAGATAAGAGGATACATTGATTGTATGTAAAAGCGATATTATTATTATTATTATTATATATATATATATATATATATATATAATTTATTTATTTATTTTTTATTTTATTTTTTTTGTCCTATTCATCGTAGATGTGATCAATTGTACAGTGCAAATAGATAAGAAAACTGAGAAGAAGATAATAGTGAAATCAGCAGAGAAATATCTAGGAATTAAAGGCCTAGGAAGGGATTCAGTTGAAAAAATGTTAAGTGGGGGAACTACTAGTTCTCAGACATGGGATGGCGATACAGTAATACATTAAATATTCAAATCAAATCAGACACGTTAATACAATATAAAAGAGCACAAGCAATAGTTCGGAAAACCTTAAGAACAGCAAAACGTGAATATTGGAGGAATTATTGCAATAGTATAGGAAGAGAGACTCTATTATCAGATGTTTGGGGAATGATTAGAAGAATGAGTGGCATAAAAAGAAAACATGAAATACTGGTATTATGTCAAAATAGTAAAATGGCAATTAGTATTATAGATAAGGCAGAGATGATAGCGCAAGTGCTAGTGAAGATTCAAAGCTCTGAAAATGTATCAGATGAAGCTAAACAAGAAAGGAATAATATACTTGAACTAAATCCACATGTAGCAATCAAAAGAATTATGTTAGGGGATAATACAGATTTACCTTTTAATATGTTTGAATTAAAGAAGGCCTTTTTAAATTCACGGCAAACATCTCCAGGAAAAGACAATATCTGCTATACAATGTTAGCTCATTTGGAAGATAGCTCACTTGCTAAAGTTCTAAGATTATTTAACAGAGTATGGGAAACAGGCAAAATCCCACCAGCATGGAAGCAATCAGTTATACAGTGGGGAGAACAAGTATTTGATACACTGCCGATTTTGCAGGTTTTCCTACTTAAAAATTACAGACCTCTACATGCTTTGTATCATAGGTACACTTCAACTGTGAGAGATGGAATCTAAAACAAAAATCCAGAAAATCACAATGTATGATTTTTAAATAATTAATTTGCATTTTATTGCATGACATAAGTATTTGATCACCTACCAACCAGTAAGAAATCCGGCTCTCACAGACCTGTTAGTTTTTCTTAAAGAAGCCCTCCTATTCTCCACTCATTACCTGTATTAACTGCACCTGTTTGAACTCGTTACCTGTATAAAAGACACCTGTCCACACACTCAATCAAACAGACTCCAACCTCCCCACAATGGCCAAGACCAGAGAGCTGTGTAAGGACATCAGGGATAAAATTGTAGACCTGCACAAGGCTGGGATGGGCTACAGGACAATAGGCTGTTGGCGCAAATAACTGTTGGCGCAATTATTAGAAAATGGAAGAAGTTCAAGATGACGGTCAATCTCCCTCGGTCTGGGGCACCATGCAAGATCTCACCTCGTGGGGCATCAATGATCATGAGGAAGGTGAGGGATCAGCCCAGAACTACACGGCAGGACCTGGTCAATGACCTGAAGAGAGCTGGGACCACAGTCTCAAAGAAAACCATTAGTAACACACTACACCGTCATGGATTAAAATCCTGCAGCGCACGCAAGGTCCCCCTGCTCAAGTCAGCGCATGTCCAGGCCCGTCTGAAGTTTGCCAATGACCATCTGGATGATCCAGAGGAGGAATGGGAGAAGGTCATGTGGTCTGATGAGACAAAAATAGAGCTTTTTGGTCTAAACTCCACTCGCCGTGTTTGGAGGAAGAAGGATGAGTACAACCCCAAGAACACCATCCCAACCGTGAAGCATGGAGGTGGAAACATCATTCTTTGGAGATTCTTTTCTGCAAAGGGGACAGGACGACTGCACTGTATTGAGGGGAGGATGGATGGGGCCATGTATCGCGAGATCTTGGCCAACAACCTCCTTCCCTCAGTAAGAACATTGAAGATGGGTCGTGGCTGGGTCTTCCAGCATGACAACGACCCGAAACACACAGCCAGGGCAACTAAGGAGTGGCTCCATAAGAAGCATCTCAAGGTCCTGGAGTGGCCTAGCCAGTCTCCAGACCTGAACCCAATAGAAAATCTTTGGAGGGAGCTGAAAGTCCGTATTGCCCAGCGACAGCCCCGAAACCTGAAGGATCTGGAGAAGGTCTGTATGGAGGAGTGGGCCAAAATCCCTGCTGCAGTGTGTGCAAACCTGGTCAAGAACTACAGGAAACGTATGATCTCTGTAATTGCAAACAAAGCTTTCTGTACCAAATATTAAGTTCTGCTTTTCTGATGTATCAAATACTTATGTCATGCAATAAAATGCAAATTAATTACTTAAAAATCATACAATGTGATTTTCTGGATTTTTGTTTTAGACTCCGTCACTCACAGTTGAAGAGTACCTATGATAAAAATTACAGACTTCTACATGCTTTGTAAGTGGGCAAACCTGCAACTGTAGTACCCCCCACTGTAGTACCAATTCTAAAACATGGGAAAGATTCATCAGACCCATCAAACTATAGGCCAATAGCCTTAACCTCTCAGTTAGGGAAAACAATGGAAAGGATGGTAACTGAGAGACTTGCATATGTTTTAGAAAGTAAAGGTTTGCTCTCACCATATCAAAGTGGATTCCGCAAAGGAAGAAATACTATGGATTCTATATTTATATCTAGAATCAGAGATTAGGAAAGCCCAGACAAATAAAGAAATGGTAGTAGCTGTCTTTTTTTGATATCGAAAAGGCATATGATATGCTGTGGAAAGGACTCCTTATTAAACTAAATAAATTAGGTATAGGGGGTAGACTATACAATTGGGTATTAGACTTCTTGTTTGGTAGAACAATAGAAATAAAGGTAGGTAAGGAGTATTCTAGTATGCACTTTGTAGAAAATGGAACACTGCAAGGTAGCGTATGTAGTCCACTGATATTTAACATAATGATAATGATATTTTTGAACAAGTTGAACATGGTATAGGGAAATCACTATATGCAGATGATGGGGCTCTTTGGATTAGGGGCAGAAATCTAGAATACATGCAAAAGAAAATGCAGACAGCAGTTAAGGCAGTAGAACAATGGTCATATAAATGGGGTTTCAAATTATCTACAATCAAATGTAGATAAACAAATTTCATTGAAAGTATGTGGTAATGAACTTGAGCAAGTTCAAATCAAATCACCTTTATTTATATAGCGCTTTTTACAATGCCAATTGTTTCAAAGCAGCTTCACAGTGGTAACAAGAAAATAATGCAACAGAATTTGATTCAGCTGTACAGCCGCTCTGGTGAAAACGGTGATGTCATCCAGCTCATTTCAGTTATCATATAGTGTCCATGCGGGCAGATCAGTAATATAGTTAAAATTTAAGTGTCCCCAACTGCAAGCCAAAAGCCAAAGGCGACGGTGGCAAGGAACCAAAACTCCTTCAGGGCCAGAATGGAGAAAAAAACCTTGGGAGAAACCAGGCTCAGTCGGGGTGCCAGTTCTCCTCTGACCGATGAACAAATAGTGTATGATTATGATTCTGGCAACATTACAGGTCAGAAGTCATATTAGATCAATAGATATTCGTAGGATTATTCGAAAGATTGGAGTCGTCACGCCGGGGACGGGTTTAATGAGGATGTCGTGTCGATGCGGCATTTACAGGGGGGAGGTTAATTGACACGGTCTCTACAGACACTTCAGGGATGCGTTTGTCATGTCCACCATCTGGTCCAGATACGGCCCGGATCCGGCCGACTGCAGTAAACCTCGGGATAAACAGAGAGACTAACATTAGCGTAGATGCCATTCTTCTTATGATGTAATGAGTACATCAGGTGTTATGGGAAGTGTTCCCAGTTCCGGCTGACCTAGTTAATGCAGCCTAAAACAATCATTTAACTGATTTGAATAATAGAAATTAAAAATGTTTTATGTGTATGCCATAGTAAAGAGATGTGTTTTTTAGTCTAGATTTAAACTGACAAAAAAAAAAAAAAAAAAGTGTGATTTAAAGTGTGTCTGCTTCCCGAACAATGCTAGGAAGACTGTTCCAGAGTTTAGGTGCTAAATCGGAAAAGGATCGACCGCCTGCAGTTGATTTTGATATTCTAGGTATTATCAACTGGCCAGAATTTTGAGACTGCAATAGACGTGATGGAGTATAATGCGTTAAGAGCTCGCTTAAGTACTGGGGAGCTAAACCATTTAGTGCTTTGTAAGTAATCAGCAAGATTTTAAAATGTATACGATGTTTAATAGGGAGCCAATGCAGTGTTGCCAGAACCGGGCTAATATGGTCATACTTCCTGGTTCTAGTAAGAACTCTAGCTGCTGCGTTTTGGACAAGCTGCAGTTTATTTATTAAGCAAGCAGGGCAACCACCCAGTAGAGCATTACAATAATCTAGCCGTGAGGTCATGAACGCATGAACTAACTGTTCAGCATTTTGCATTGAAAGCATGTGCTGTAATTTAGATATATTTTTAAGATGGTAGAATGCAGTTTTACAGATGCTAGAAACGTGGCTTTCAAATGAGAGATTGGTATCAAAGAGCACACCCAGGTTCCTAACTGACGACGAGGACTTGACAGAGCAGCCATCGAGTGTTAGACAGTATTCTAGGTTACTACTTGTGGAGTTTTTTTGTCCAATGATTAAAAATTCTGTTTTTTTCTGAATTAAGTTGCAGGAAATTACTAGTCATCCAATTTTTTATATCAGCTATACATTCCGTTAATCTTGTGAATTGGTAAGTTTCGTCAGGGCGTGAAGAAATATAGAGCTGAGTATCGTCAGCATAACAATGAAAATTAACGCCATGCTTCCTAATAATATCTCCCAGTGGTAGCATGTACAGGGTGAAAAGCAACGGTCCTAGCACTGAGCCCTGCGGTACTCCATACTGAACTTGTGTTCGGTGTGACATCTCTTCATTTACTGCTACAAACTGATAACGATCAGATAAGTATGATTTAAACCATGCCAATGAAATTCCACTAATGCCAACATAATTTTTGAGTCTATTCAAAAGAATGTTGTGGTCGATAGTATCGAATGCAGCGCTAAGATCGAGTAACTCATTTAAAGTAATGTAATCGTCAGGTTTTAGCCAGGTTTCTGTCAAACACAGCACATCTAGGTTATGATCTGTAATCATATCATTAACAATAAGCGCTTTTGAGGAAAGGGATCGAATATTCAGCAGCCCGAGCTTTATCATTTGATCATCTGTATTATATCTGTTGTTTATTTGTTGGACATCAATTAAATTTTTACCATTGAATGGTTTTGATGGTTTTTTGTATTTACTAATTCGTGGAACAGACACAGTCTCTATGTGATAATATCTAGGTGAAAGAGTCTCTATGTGCTGGGATTTATCTGACTTCTGTGACGTGAGACAGCTAGCAGGCGGTAGCGTAAGCCAGTCCGTCTGCTTCCTGACCTGGGCCCCAGTTAGTCAAGGTTTAGCTCTAAGACTATGTGCCAAATTACTAGAGAGAAGAGCGGCACCATCCCAGGAAGGATGGATGCCATCTTTTTTCAACAGGTCAGGTCTGCCCCAAAAGCTTTTCCAATTGTCTATGAACCCTATGTTATTTTGTGGACACCACTTAGACAACCAGCCATTGAGTGATGATAGTCTGCTAAGTATCTCATCACTCCTTTTAACGGGGAGGGGACCAGAGCAAAAAACGTCATCTGCCATCGTACTTGCGAGTTTACACACCTCTTTAATGTTAATTTTGGTGATCTCCGACTGGCGAAGTCGTACATCATTTGTGCCGACGTGAATAATAATCTTAGAGAATTTACGATTAGCATTAGCCAGCACTTTTACATTTGCTTTGATGTCAGGCACTCTGGCTCCCGGTAAACATGTGACTATGGTGGCTGGTGTCTCTATTTTTACGTTCCGTGTAATAGAATCGCCAATAACTAGGGCACTTTCAACAGGATTCTCAGTGGGTGTATCAATGAGTGGGGAGAACCTGTTTGATGTTCTAATCGGAATGGAAGAGTGGTTTTGATCCGCGACTATGCCGCCTCACCGTCACCCAGTTGCCCTGCTGCACGGGCTCTACAGCTGGAACCGAACAATGTACAGAGTTCACTAAGCTATTCGCATCCAAAGCAGTGTCTAAAGCTGTTACATTCTCACTACTCTCAAATAAAGTCTGGATGCGTGTCTCTAATTCTGAAATCTTCTCCATCAGCCTGACTATCTCCTTACATTTATCACATGTGAAGCCCTGTTCGCCAATGGAGAAAGATATACTAAACATGAAACATGCAGTGCAAGTGACTATGACAGGAGAAGAAGACATGGCTTACCGTATTTGTTGATTAATCCAACTTACCACAGTTGTTTGATGGAGTCTATTTACTAATCCAACTCACCACAGTTGTTTAATGAACTCAGAAAACAAGAGACCTGAGTGCAGAGATGGCAAGCTAACAGGCTAGCGAAATGCTAACGCGTGATAGTGATTTAGATTAAAAGCTAGCGGTGTCAGATTTAATGTGGTAGGCAATATTAGACAATATATGGTGATGGGTAAATTATATTTAGCAGTTTAAACAACAGGGAATGATATCAAATAGAGATTCAAAAGCAAGCAAAGCACACGCGAGCACAGCAGTCAGCAGGACAAACAGGAGGCAGACAGGAGCAATCGATCAGGATCATCATTATGAGGTCAACATTTGACTATGGTTGTATTGCTTATATGTCAGCAGCTGAAACTAATCTTAAACTAGATACAGAACAAGCTCAAGCCCTAAGAATATGTAGTGGGGCTTTTAAAACCTCTCCAGTTGCGGCAATTCAGGTTGAAATGGGAGAGATGCCGTTGGGTATTAGAAGACTTAAACCTATGCTTTCATATTGGGTTAACCTGCAAGGGCATAATGAATCACATCCTGCAAAGACTATAATACAGGAGTGTTGGGAACATAGTAAATCTGATTTCAGGAGTTTTGGATGGGTTGTGAATGCAAAAGCAAGGAAAATAGGTTTGAATAGTATACAATATTGTCCTACTGTCCCATATTGAAATATCCCTCCTTGGATATTTATAATGCCATTGATTGATTTACAAATACATGAGGAAATAAAAGATAATTCAAAGCAAATACCTGTCTGGTTTATTGTCCAAAGCTACTTAGAAAATAATTTTACTAATAAAATAATGATATTCACATTGAATGATATTCAAAATGGACGCACAGGTGCTGCAGTGTACATCCCACAATGTGGAAAATCTATCAAGAAAAGAACAACAGATAATTAGATAACTGGTAGCCATTATATTGGGATTGCAGTGGGTAGAAGAATATAACCAAAACAATGTTTTAGTTGCATCTGATAGTTTGTCTGCACTCACAAGTATAAAATCAGGGAAATCATGCAGGCTTGATAAGCTAATTGAAATATATCTAACAATATACAGATTACATAATAAAGGTTTGAGTGTATGGTTTGTTTGGGTTCCTGCACATGTTGGTGTGAAAGGAAATGAAGTGGATATGTTAGCTAAACAATCTCTTAAATCACCAACAGTAGATTTGCAGATTGCATTAAGTAAAGCTGAGGCTAAAGCAATCATAAAAGATCAAACTCAAAAAATATGGCAGGAATATTATTGGGATATTAATGACACAGGAAGACATTTTTATAATATTCAAAGCTCTGTTGGCATGAAAAGAGAGATGAGTAAAAATCGAAGTGAAGAAAGGATTATCACGCATCTCAGAATAGGACACACAGGGCTCAACAAGACACTTCATCTATTAAGTAGACATACAAATGGAATGTGTTTACATTGCAATCAACCAGAATCTGTCCAACATGTGATGATGGATTGTAATGCATATGAAAAGGAATTAAAAGTACTTAAAATTAAAACTAAATTTCACTTTAAAAAACATCCTTGGAACAGCATTGAGGAAAATGCATACACAGTTAATTAAATTTTTGAAAGAAACAGGTCTGATGGAGCAAGTATAAAAGTTATGGCTAACTTTTACTTTTAACTTCTGTTTTTATTGGCGGTTGGCAAATAAACTTATAGGTGCTTTTTTTTTATTAAAAAAAAAATTATATATATATATAATATAATATAATTTTTTTTTTTTTAATTCCCCACATCCTGGCAAATCTTCTGATCCACACTCCTATCCAGTAGGTGGCGGTAAAGCACCTATAAGTTTATTTGCCAACCGCCGTTAACGTCGTTAACTCAGCTGGATTTGATTGTTGACGATTTGGCATGATCTTGGATTGTTTGGTTCTTCGAAGCTCATCCTGGACTTGCTGTCATAGTAACAGGCCCGTAAGATTAAACCTGCTCGGGAGCAGGTTTATTTCATGTAAACAGGATTAGATTGCATCTTTTTAAGGAGCGTTGATACTTAAAATCTGTCCCAGCCACTGCTACTTTATTACAAGAGTTCCTTACTTGAACCAGGCGGGCAATAAATAATATTAATATCAAAATGTATTTGAAAATAATATTATAATGTTGTGTATAATATAGACACAGCCACTTGATTGAGACATTTATTTGTGATGGAGTAATTACTTAATTTTATTGGAGTCTTACACACATGTACAGTTATTCTGAGCCCTGCAATAATTTGAGTGATTACGGATATTATGGGAGTGGCTTGATGCAGCGCAAGAGATGCAGATATCTTGATCTTGACCTTTAAGAAACTAAACTTAACAAATCTGCTTCAAATTGAATTAAAAATTAAATGAATTGCTAATTACAACATTGAAATAAAAATATAAAGTACAAATACTATAAAATCGTGAATATAAATAATTGGGAATCATGTTTAAAAAAAAAAAAAAAAACTGCACATTTCATTTTTCTATTATAACTTTTATGTTGGTTTGGTCGTTTGGCTGTTTCCTTATAAAGGTCCAGACATTTTTTGTAATTTGTCAAGTTTTTGCCAGGTGGCTTTTTTAATTATATGATGTCATTACATTGCTGTCTTGCCGCCAGCCAATCGCTGCATTACTGATCGTGTTTTCGAGTATCGATGCATCTGCCCTCTTCAGGGAACACAGGAACGCGCAGTAATCTTAGACAACTTAATCCAGATATTTTCATCCAATCCGCAAATTTGTTTGAAGAATCAAATTAGCCAGATATCAGTTATCACGATTAAAAGATCTGTCAAATCATCTCAGATGTATTAAGCGAGGTACGAAGAACGGACCCCAGGCCTGGACTTTACGTTATGGTTTGTTTATTTTTTTTATTATGTGTGTGCGCGGCAGCCGTCCATGAGGGGCTGCCTGCGTTTTACTTTCAGTTTCTTTATTTTGGATTAAAGTGTTGAACGTTCGCCGGTTCCCGCCTCCTTCCCATAACAACATACCTCATTACAGTGGGTAACTTAGTAATGACGGGCCCCCTGGGCTGCACAGTTATGAAAACACTTACAAACACACACACTGCAGTCGTGCACGATATCATGAAATGTGTATCTATAGCCCGAATTGTATTTATCGTTCAATTTATACGCAGAAATGACTTTACGTGCATATGATATGCAGTTTCTCATTTCTGCGTATAAATTGAACGATAAATACAATTCGTGCTATAGATACGCACTTTCATTAGATCGAGCTGTGTCTAGGGAACCCTATATAAGCGAATTTGTGTGCCTAACCTTGGCTACACCAACTAAAATCAGTATCTTATCAGTTTCTTATAGTTCTCTTTGCGTGCGTCTCCAACACACGCGTTCGTGTTCTTGATCGTACTTTGCTTTGGGGTAAAAAGAACTTTGAAATACCTTCGCAGCGTTATACGGTTAATGAACATCCTGACGCTGTTAGATGAATAGGCTATGTGAATATGTGCTGCGCACATATTAAAAGAAACACATAACAAATATGACATTTTAATACAATATGCTACAATATAGCATAGCCTAGTGCTTTAAAGCCACAAATATAATAACTATATATAGGCCTACTGTAATTAAGACATGTATTCAAGAAATTTATTAAAAACAGAAAGACGTAGCCTATCGTTTCAGCCTTCAAAGGCCGCGGAAACAGGCCAGTGGGTTCGTTACGCACTTCAATCCATTCCCGACGTTCTTGATTTGCTTCTTATTTATTAAATATAGGCCTACAGGCAATTGGTTGATGAAACATTGATTAAAATTAAAATACAATTTATACAAAACTAAATTCACTTTAAAGAAAGGCTTTCTACAAAACAAAACTTAAGTGGTCAAAGTCATGTCTGATCCATGTCCCCCGACATCTTACTCATGGTGTTCACTTTTCATAATCAACATAGATGAAATTAAAAAATAATATTATAGGCTACTATTTAAAGATGAATATGAAATTAAATAGGCTGTACGTTTTCTTTAACCCTCTGGCCGACGAAGGCGTTCTGATGGGTTTTTTCCTCATGACAGCGGAAATAATTCACAATACTCCGTCATTTTTGGCCATACAGATAAATGTGAGACATAATTCTAGACTATAAATTGTCTACTTTTATTTGTGTGCACTCACACTAACGACAAAACTTTGTGCTTTTGTAAAATAAATAAAAACGGTGCGCTTTCAGCTGTCTCTGCAAGAATCTTTCTGAAACACGTCTCAAAGATGAACTGAAACTCAGCGAATACTTATCACATAACATGAAACATACAGTGGGGAGAACAAGTATTTGATACACTGCCGATTTTGCAGGTTTGCCTACTTACAAAGCATGTAGAAGTCTGTCATTTTTATCATAGGTACTCTTCAACTGTGAGTGACTGAATCTAAAACAAAAATCCAGAAAATCACATTGTATGATTTTTAAGTAATTAATTTGCATTTTATTGCATGACATAAGTATTTGATACATCAGAAAAGCAGAACTTAATATTTGGTACAGAAACCTTTGTTTGCAATTACAGAGATCATAAGTTACCTGTAGTTCTTGACCAGGTTTGCACACACTGCAGCAGGGATTTTGGCCCACTCCTCCATACAGACCTTCTCCAGATCCTTCAGGTTTCGGGGCTGTCGCTGGGCAATACGGACTTTCAGCTCCCTCCAAAGATTTTCTATTGGGTTCAGGTCTGGAGACTGGCTAGGCCACTCCAGGACCTTGAGATGCTTCTTACGGAGCCACTCCTTAGTTGCCCTGGCTGTGTGTTTCGGGTCGTTGTCATGCTGGAAGACCCAGCCACGACCCATCTTCAATGCTCTTACTGAGGGAAGGAGGTTGTTGGCCAAGATCTCGCGATACATGGCCCCATCCATCCTCCCCTCAATACGGTGCAGTCGTCCTGTCCCCTTTGCAGAAAAGAATCTCCAAAGAATGATGTTTCCACCTCCATGCTTCACGGTTGGGATGGTGTTCTTGGGGTTGTACTCATCCTTCTTCCTCCAAACACGGCGAGTGGAGTTTAGACCAAAAAGCTCTATTTTTGTCTCCTCAGACCACATGACCTTCTCCCATTCCTCCTCTGGATCATCCAGATGGTCATTGGCAAACTTCAGACGGGCCTGGACATGCGCTGGCTTGAGCAGGGGGACCTTGTGTGCGCTGCAGGATTTTAATCCATGACGGCGTAGTGTGTTACTAATGGTTTTCTTTGAGACTGTGGTCCCAGCTCTCTTCAGGTCATTGACCAGATCCTGCCGTGTAGTTCTGGGCTGATCCCTCACCTTCCTCATGATCATTGATGCCCCACGAGGTGAGATCTTGCATGGTGCCCCAGACCGAGGGAGATTGACCATCATCTTGAACTTGCCTTCTCTCCAAGCTGCTTGCCTATTGTTCTGTAGCCCATCCCAGCCTTGTGCAGGTCTACAATTTTATCCCTGATGTCCTTACACAGCTCTCTGGTCTTGGCCATTGTGGAGAGGTTGGAGTCTGTTTGATTGAGTGTGTGGACAGTGTCTTTTATACAGGTAACGAGTTCAAACAGGTGCAGTTAATACAGGTAATGAGTGGAGAACAGGAGGGCTTCTTAAAGAAAAACTAACAGGTCTGTGAGAGCCGGAATTCTTACTGGTTGGTAGGTGATCAAATACTTATGTCATGCAATAAAATGCAAATGAATTATTTAAAAATCATACAATGTGATTTTCTGGATTTTTGTTTTAGATTCCGTCTCTCACAGTTGAAGTGTACCTATGATAAAAATTACAGACCTCTACATGCTTTGTAAATAGGAAAACCTGCAAAATCGGCAGTGTATCAAATACTTGTTCTCCCCACTGTAGTTGTGAAGTAATCCATTTAAACTCTTTTTAAATAATATTTTAAAATAAAAATATTAAATTTTTTTTTTTTTTAAATATGCACACATTCACTTTTGTTTGTAGTTATATCTAATATCTCAAACGTAAAAAACATTTTGTGTCTCGTCACATTAAGTTATGAATGACATCATTTAAATGATTGCATATTTTCAATTCAAAATGGCGAAATTACATTTAAAAAGCTGAGTAGTTTGCATCACTGTATGTTACTATGGGTCGTTAAACATCCATCATAAAACAGTTGTCAAATATTAAATGTTTAGCTACTTGTATCTTACCACGCACGCACTCTTTCACAGTAAAAACGTTGGAATTCACACTAATCTTCAGTGAACATTAAGCCCCGCCACCTTTGATCTGATTGGCCGTCATTTTGACATTGAGCGCTGTTAGACCGCAGAGGCAGACCAGCCTAAAAATGTAAATTTTTAAACTGTCTGCCATCCTAACAACAAGCAGAGCAGTGCGTAACGGAGAGCAGCATTAAGAAATATCAAATATTGGGGGGGGGGGGACAATTTGGCCATTTCCAATTATTGGGGGTGACTTGTCCCCCTTAATGCCTATGGTAGTTACGGCCCTGGTGTCAGCCAATGGACTTAAACAAACACTGTTTTTAGTAGTGACATGAAAATGGGGAAAATACATTAAAGTTTCATGATTTACAAAGATAATTGTATAAGATATAATTTACATAGGCTACACGTTTTATTCGTCATTTGACTGAACTTATTGCAAAGGCTGACATTAGTAATTTGAGGTTGGACTGGGCTACAAGAATTTTTTTATATATATATATATATATATATTAGGCATACATATAGGCATACATATAGGCATAAACCAAGTCTTATGTAATAATTGATGCTCTTATAAGAAAAATCTTTCAGCAAAGGCAACAGTTAGTGGCATTGTTAGAAACACTCTTAAATACTGTCAAATTTGGGAAGACCTTGTCTAGATTTTCCTGCAGAATAAAGCTCAGCTTGTCAATGGCTTTTGTGCCCTTTGAGAATTCGGCTTGCAGGGTAGATCCTGAATGATGTCTCTTGAAATGTATGCACTTACATCAAGTGACCTTGTTACAGATTCCTCCAGTTTGTCTTGTCATGGTTTCCATCTTGATTAAAAAACTAAATTTGTCTAACACATTGCCAATATTTTTTTTTTTTTTTTTTGTATAAATCTGTCACCAAATTCTTGGATAGCTGTCTCAACAATTACATTGAACACCCTACACCTCAAATGCATCTCAGGGTCTTCATCTTCACTGTAATTGCTGGTTTCATCATGGAATTTTTTCTGTTTGCGGAGGCGTTTTTGAGAGAATTGACCAGCATAATGGCTGTGTCCAAAGACACATCTGCTGCTTGTAGTGCCTTGCTTACATGTGTAATCTCAGCCAAAATGTCATACAAAATTGTCAAACATACAAGTAATTCCATGCACACAATTTCTTCGGAGAGTGATTTAGCCTCTGATGCAATTTTACCAACTTTAGACACTTTTTCAAGCTTTTCCAAAGCATCACGAGCTCCCCCAAGCTGAAAGCACAAGCATTTAAAAGGAATCCAGTTTTGCCTTCCACCTGGTATCACTCAGTGGCTTCAGTGTAATTTCGACAAATTATTTCAGAATATCCCATCTCTTGACTGATGAGGAGAAGATTGTATACAATCTCTGAAGAGTGCCAAAGAAAGTTTTCTTTAGAATTAAAGCTTGGACGCCTTTCTGAATCCCGCTAATATTGGAGCCATTGTCATAGCTCTGTCCACGACAATTCAATAACTCCAATCCTAAATTCTTCTCAATCACTTCAATCAGTTTCTCTTCTAGACCTTGACCAGTTGTGTTCTTCACAGCAGTGAAGCCAACAAATGATCCCTGCACACTTGCTTTTTTACTTTCATCTGTGTGGACATATCTTATTATAACAGAGGCCTGCTCCTGTTTTGAAATGTCAGGAGTGCAGTCAAATTCGAAAGAAAAATATTTTGCTGCTTTAATGCGTGTACAGATTTAGCTGATGCATTCAGATATAGACTGCAAAAACTCATTTTGAATAACACCACGACAGGTGAGATGTTATGTTTTTGGAAGATGTTTCTCTTAGATGGTCTGTCATTGTAACATCGTAACGTGCTAGCAGCTCAATTAAGCCAAGGAAATTGCCATTTTTAGCATTCCCCAATTGTTCTTTCTTCCCTCTCAGGGGCAAGTTTCTTTCAGCTAAAAAAAAGAATGCAGTCAATCATTCTAGTCAATACATTTTTCTAGCGGGACTTTTCTGCCGCAATCACCTTTTGCAATTCACTGTCAATTGTTTTCCCTAACTGCAAGCAAGTTGCCAATTCTTTCCATGAAAGGTAAGCCTCTATGATGGTTACTTGTTTCATGATGTAGGGTTTTTGAAAGACATTGCCAGTTGTTGTATCCCAGCACAAGCCGTTTGTCAAATGCTTTGGCTCCACCAAATAATTTGACAATAATGACAATAGTCTTTAGAAAAGCACCTGTTACTCTTCTCGGATGTAGGATATGGCCCATCAGGACATTTCAAAGATCCTTTCTCAGTCATTTTTTGCCTAAAAGTGTCAATCATTTGATGGGGTGCAGGCCAGTCCGATGGGTCCTCTGAGAAAGGTCCTACCTTACTACCTCCTCTGTTGCATCTCTGCATTCTCCTCTCATCCATTCCTACCTGTTCTCTTGACCTGCTTTGGCATTCTCTTTCACCTACTCTTCACCATCCTCTCCATCTTCATGGCTAATGTAAATGTACCATTATGTTGCTGTTATATACATACTACAATGTCAACTTTTAGTAGCCTATGAAACTACTTGCATTTACACCAATCAGGCATAACATAATGACCACTGACAGGTGAAATAAATAACACTGATTATCTCTTCATCACGGCACCTGTTAGTGGGTGGGATATATTAGGCAGCAAGTGGACATTTTGTCCTCAAAGTTGATGTGTTAGAAGCAGGAAAAGTGGGCAAGCATAAGGATTTGAGCGAGTTTGACAAGGGCCAAATTGTGATGGCTAGACAACTGGGTCAGAGCATCTCCAAAACTGCAGCTTTTGTGGGGTGTTCCTGGTCTGCAGTGGTCAGTATCTATCAAAAGTGGTCAAAGGAAGGAATAGTGGTGAACCAGTGGCTTAATTGACTGGTTGTACGTAAATAAAACCATAAAGTCCTATCGGAAAAAGTCAAATTAACCAACAACCGCTTTAATGCCTGAGTGACAGCAGAGCATTTTGTGGTCGCATGCAGACAACAAAACTAACGGAAACAGTTTTGGTGGAAGACTGATTGGATCTAAAAGTTAACAAACCGAAGAGTGGCTCAATCGCACTGTATGACGATACAGTCTGGTTGTCCAGTCCGGTTCCAGCAGGGCTTTGTAGATTTTTTTATTTATTTATTTTTTTATTATTATTGTGCAGCCAGCCAGCCCCTGCTTTAGCCTATAGCCGTGCATAAATGCGCCCCTGGACATAACAGTCTCGTCCGCATTAACAGACGATGAGGCGAAAAGCTCACTAACTAGTGGTGAGAGGCTCAGTTAACATTTTTGACAGTCTCCTTAGTTTTTCTGGAATTTAAATCAAACAGACATTCACAAACATACCGCAACGTTTTTAATTTATTGAGCGACGGGGATAATGAACTGATATTAACGGTAACTATGCCCTCATTTGCAGCAACGTTAAATGTTGATTAACTTCAAAATGTACAGTGATACACATGACATTTGTACATTGTACATTGATGTCCTCATTTTAAGACACTGTTTTTCATTTTCTTTTTTTACGTTTTCTGGTCTATGCTTCCCTCGTCTGTCCATTTTCGACATGTGACTGTCTGTAACAGAGCAGCGGCTTTTAAAGTCCCTGTAAAGGCAATTCTGAGATTTGTTTCTAAACACATTATAAATGTTAGAAATGTATTGCTGAAACACGTGAACTGTGTACTGAATTGTGGAATTGGACAGTTTTTCACCATTGCTGTGTTCAGGATTTTTTGGGCGGTGCTAAAACGGTGGCTTGATGACGCACTGCAGCCACTGAGCCTGGCTCCTCCCCTAACACTATCATAACTGTCGATGGTGCACTGGAGCCACTGAGCATGGCCCCTCCCCTAACACTATCTTAACTAGAGCACATTCGCATCAGTTCGCCCGCTCAATCGCCAGTTACTGTCAGTACCGTTAGTTACTACAGCCTAGTTTGCTAGCTAGTTATTCCTTTGTCATGTAAACACATAATAGCTGGTTGCGATGACTTACAAAACAGCTTACAAAACAAAAACGATGATATCAAGAAGAGATGGATTAATTTTGTGAACAGCTACCTTGATGGAGAGCTGAGGATCACCACCAACACCTGCCTCTGCAGTGACTTTACACCGGATAGTTTTACAAACTGGGACAAATGGGATTCAGAATGGGGCCGAACCAACTATCTCCTGCCCCGGCCTTCATCCTCCCATCCCACTGACATCTGGTGCCATCGTGAGCAGTACGTGCTTGAGTGCTTACGGTAGCTTACGCCCTAGCGTTTGAGAGCAGAGAATTTTTTCAAGATTTTGATAAGGTATTTTATTTACTTGGCAGATTTTTTTTATCATTCAAATTTGGCTGGGTAGTTAATAACACATTTTTCCCTGATGTGACAAACTCAGAACACATAATTAATTTTGACTTTACAGGGACTTTAAAGTGTGTTGGAGGGTGGGCAGTTGATATCACTTCATATAATAAAATAATTTAAAATGTACTAATTTAAAATGCTTAACATATATATATATATATATATATACACTCACCTAAAGGATTATTAGGAACACCATACTAATACTGTGTTTGACCCCCTTTCGCCTTCAGAACTGCCTTAATTCTACGTGGCATTGATTCAACAAGGTGCTAAAAGCATTCTTTAGAAATGTTGGCCCATATTGATAGGATAGCATCTTGCAGTTGATGGAGATTTGTGGGATGCACATCCAGGGCACGAAGCTCCCGTTCCACCACGTCCCAAAGATGCTCTATTGGGTTGAGATCTGGTGACTGTGGGGGCCATTTTAGTACAGTGAACTCATTGTCATGTTCAAGAAACAAATTTGAAATGATTCGAGCTTTGTGACATGGTGCATTATCCTGCTGGAAGTAGCCATCAGAGGATGGGTACATGGTGGTCATAAAGGGATGGACATGGTCAGAAACAATGCTCAGGTAGGCCGTGGCATTTAAACGATGCCCAATTGGCACTAAGGGGCCTAAAGTGTGCCAAGAAAACATCCCCCACACCATTACACCACCACCACCAGCCTGCACAGTGGTAACAAGGCATGATGGATCCATGTTCTCATTCTGTTTACGCCAAATTCTGACTCTACCATCTGAATGTCTCAACAGAAATCGAGACTCATCAGACCAGGCAACATTTTTCCAGTCTTCAACTGTCCAATTTTGGTGAGCTCGTGCAAATTGTAGCCTCTTTTTCCTATTTGTAGTGGAGATGAGTGGTACCCGGTGGGGTCTTCTGCTGTTGTAGCCCATCCGCCTCAAGGTTGTGCGTGTTGTGGCTTCACAAATGCTTTGCTGCATACCTCGGTTGTAACGAGTGGTTATTTCAGTCAAAGTTGCTCTTCTATCAGCTTGAATCAGTCGGCCCATTCTCCTCTGACCTCTAGCATCAACAAGGCATTTTCGCCCACAGGACTGCCGCATACTGGATGTTTTTCCCTTTTCACACCATTCTTTGTAAACTCTAGAAATGGTTGTGCGTGAAAATCCCAGTAACTGAGCAGATTGTGAAATACTCAGACCGGCCCGTCTGGCACCAACAACCATGCCACGCTCAAAATTGCTTAAATCACCTTTCTTTCCCATTCTGACATTCAGTTTGGAGTTCAGGAGATTGTCTTGACCAGGACCACACCCCTAAATGCATTGAAGCAACTGCCATGTGATTGGTTGATTAGATAATTGCATTAATGAGAAATTGAACAGGTGTTCCTAATAATCCTTTAGGTGAGTGTATATATTTTTTAACAAACATTAATTTAATTTAAAAAATATTTTGAACGTTTTCAAATAATTGTTTTGGCTAAATGGCGCCAGGTAAGGTGGAGGATTGCAGTGGGTTTCTATAAGTGCTCTCTCTACTTTGAGATGCAACCTCAGCTCTTCACCACGGATCGCGTTCGGACTGCCTTCATGATTTCCCTTCTCTCCAGCCGAGAGCTCCAGTGGGCACAATCGATCTGGGATTCCAATGGGCTGTTCAGCAATTCTCTAGCCTCATTCACCAGCCACTTTAAAGAGGTCTTTGGACAAACTGCTTCAGCACTTTCAGTGCACGATCAGCTGTACAGCCTACGTCAAGGTAATGCCTCAGTCAGCACATATGCGCTTAAACTTCGAACTCTAGCAGAAGGAATGTAGCGCACTAGTGGTTGGAATGAGACTGCCATGATCACTGCCTTTCGTTAAGGAGCTAATACTGAAATTCGCCACCAGATGGTAATTTATGATAACGTCATTGGCCTGGAAAATTTCATTCAAAGAGCCATACGCATCTCACAGCCTGTTCGCTGGAAATATCCGCTTCGCATCCTCCGCCCACCTCACCACCTGTTGCCCTTCCAGCACCAGAGGCCATGCAGGTCGATTCCTTCCACCTCACTCATGCGGAGCGTCAAAGGAGAATTTTCTTAATTTAGTTATGTCTGTACTGTGGGGGAAAAGGCCATCTGATCTCCAACTGCACCATCCGACCACAACGCCCAGCAGTGAGTACTATACAACTACCAGTAATGATAGCACTCACCCGTACCTTCTATTTCAGCGCAAAGCCTTATCGATTCAGGCTCCGCGGGGAACTTCGTCTTTCACCAATTACTCCAGAAACTCAACCTCAAGAGGAAACGTTGCTCCCAAGAATTAGAGGTGCATACCATCATCGGCAAACCACTGGGTCATGGTCGAATTAGCCATTTCTCCCCCACCATGACGCTCTGCATCGGCTGCCTTCATCAGGAACAAATTTCATTCATGGTGCTGGAAGGATCCACTGCTGACGTCATCCTGGGACGCCCATGGATGTCACAACACACTCCCAAGATCAACTGGAATTCAGGGGAAGTGAATTCAGGGGAAGTTGCATGACCAGCATACTCACCGGACATGTCACCCATTGAGCATGTTTGGGATGCTCTGGATAGGGGTGTTCCAGTTCCTGCCAATATCCAGCAACTTCGCACAGCCATTGAAGAGGAGTGCACCAACATTCCACAGGCCACAATCAACAACCTGATCAACTCTATGCGAAGGAGATGTGTTGCACTGCGTGAGGCAAATGGTGGTCATACCAGATACTGACTGGTTTTCAGACCCCCCCCGGACCCCCCCCCCCCGGACCCCCCCAATACAGTAAAACTGCACATTTTAGAGTGGCCTTTTATTGTGGCCAGCCTAAGGCACACCTGTGCAATAATCATGCTGTCTAGTCAGCATCTTGATATGCCACACCTGTGAGGTGGATGGATTATCTCGGCAAAGAAGTGCTCACTAACACAGGTTTAGACAGATTTGTGAACAATATTTGAGAGAAATAGGCCTTTTGTGTACATAGAAAGTCTTAGATCTTTGAGTTCAGCTCATGAAAAATGGGGGCAAAAACAAAAGTGTTGCGTTTTATAATTTTGTTCAGTGTATATTTAGCTAGCTACTGTTATGTTGTAATGGTTAATATTTGAAACGACCCAATAAATTCATTAAAGATCTTACATGTGGGTATTTAAGATAGGTTGGAGGTTATCCTAACTTTAAGAAGTTATTTACGATTATTTTTAAGAACATTTGTTTCGGGAATATGAATACTACTTAAATGTGATCTTAAGAACAATCTTAAGAAAAGAGATAAGAACATTCTTAAGAAAAAGATAAGAATATTTTGTATTCTCAAACTTTTCTTAAAGAAATTGGCAGTTAAGAAGAATTTTATTCTTAATAATGTTTTGTAAATCCGGCCCCTTGTCCTCCTGTTGAATCTTGTCCTCCAGAACCAGTTTTCCCTCCAGCCATAATAATAAGTCTCATCCAATGGTCCCTCGACGATCAGATCATCCAAGCCATACGCTCTGAACCTGTTCTGCCGGGAGGTCCTGAGGGACGGATGTTTGTCCCATCCGCTTTGTGTCTGTCCCTGATGGTCTCAGCACACACATCTCTGGGCTCTGGACACCCAGGCAGCCAGCGAACCCTCTCGCTCCTTGGCAGTCGCTATTGGTGGCCCACCATGACCCAGGATGTCTCCCAATATGTAAAGGGCTGCTCAGTCTGTGCCATGACCAACACTCCATGAAAACTCCCGGAACATAAACTGGTTCCACTGCTCATTCCACAACATCCCTGGATCCCCGTGGGAATCGACTTTATGACAGATCTGCCCTCTTCAGAGTCCCACACCTGTGTCTTTGTGGTCATAGACCGGTTTCCAAAGCCTGCAAGCTAATACCTCTAAAGGGTCTCCCCACAGCATTTGAGGCTGCTGAACTCCTATTTTGACATGTATTCCATCATTTCGGCCTACCCGAAGACATCTGACAGAGGTCCTCAATTTATATCCCGTGTGTGGCAAGCCTTTAAGTTACTGGGAGTTTCTGTGAGCCTGTCATCTGGGTACCACCCACAAACCAACGGCCAGACTGAGCGCAAGATCCAGGAGATCGGGAGATACCTGCGGTCCTATTGCCACCAAAAACAGGACAGCTGGAGCCGTTTCCTCCCATGGGCAGAGTACGCCCAAAACTCCTCCTTCTGCCAGACTAACACAGGACTCACTCCGTTCCAGTGTATGCTTTGCTCTCAACCACCTCTGTTCCCCTGGTCTGGCGAACCATTAGAGGTTTCAACTGTCAACCACTGGTTCGAAGAGAGGGTATGGGACTCAGCACACGTGCATCTCCAACAGGCAATGCGAAGACACAAGATCCAGGCTGATGCACAAAGATCTGCTACTCCACAATACCAGCCGGGACAAAAGGTCTGGCTCTCGACCAGAGACATCCGTCTTCGCCTGCCTTGTTGTAAGCTGAGTCCCCGCTAGATAGGTCCCATCACAGTGCAGAGGCTATAAAAACGGGGGTGTGATTGACAGCTGTGATTGACAGCTTCTCTGAGCGAAGTTGTCACTGAAGCACCAACGGATTTTTGGGAGGAGACTAGAGCTTTAACTTTAATTTCTACATTTCCACAACTGTTTCATTCTGAACCTCTGTTATCTTCCCCCGCAGGATCTGGTGTTGATGACATACCTCCTCCTCCTGAAGTCGCTGACGAGGAACTCATCTACCGGGTCCATAACTTCCTCAACTCCCAACGACGGGGCGGCAGACTGGAGTATCTCATCGACTGGGAGGGATACGGCTCAGAAGAACGATCCTGGGTTGCCCCGAGATGATGTTTTGAATCCTTCACTGCTCACCCAGTTCCACAAACAACATCCCAACCTAGCACGTCAACTCCCGCCAGAATGGGCGTGGTCTACGGCTATAAAAGCCCATGGGACGCCATAGGATTTTAGGTTAAATCGACTGAAGCGATCCCCTGATCTAAGCACAATAGCACAGCGGGTTGCGCAATACTCATTCCCTTCTCTCAGGGAACCGAGGTTACGTTAGTAACCGAGTCGTTCCCTTTCGAGAGTACTCTCGTACTGCGTAAGTTAGCTTATGCTTATGGGAACCCAATTTAAAACGCTGTGCTTGCTTAAAAACTTCGCCCCATACTATGGCCTGGGACGAGAGCCCGAGGCCCATAGAAGAGTAAAAGTTATGAGTCCCAAAAAGAGGCCAACGAGTGGTGAGCCTCATATAAAGGTATATGTAGGGAATGAATATTCTCGTCATATTATTAGGCAAAACTAGACCAGACAGAGTCGGGCCTATGATTATTGCAAATGTGTTATACATTTGTTTATATGGAATTAAACAAAAACTAGACCGGACAGAGTCGGGCCTTATAAACAAATGTATAACACATTTGCAATAACTATATGGAAAGAACCCTAGCTTGCAAAGCAGGAACCTCCAAGTTATAAAATTTAACAAATGTGGACGGAGAGGCCCAGCCTGCCGCCGCCAGAGCATGTGAGCGGAGCAGAGCGCGAGCAGAGCGGGGAGCGGAGTGGTAATTTCCTCCAGAGTGGAGAGCGCCTTTCTCAACCCAGAATTCCCATTGTGATATGCTGGTTTGAAAATAAGTGAAATTAGTAGGGCTGCCCCTGACTAAAGTTTTTTTTTTTTTTCTACTGGACTAGTAGTTGTTCATTTAAGCCATTAGTTGACAACTAAGTACACATTTATATTAGGCTAATTGAATTACTTAAATATATACTGGAGAGAATTCTAAACGAGCGTTTACGTATTACATTAGCCTATTCCGCACTCAAGCGCACGCATAAAGCTTGCCACAAAGAACAGCAAAAGTAATAATTATGAATATGTCAAAAATAGCAAGGATAGACAATTTAATTGTTTATTAATAAACTAGGTTTTTTATTTGTCATTACCGGCTGCAGAGATGGTTGACGATGCTGACTCGCCATCTCCGCAGTAGTGGACGCACCAAGAGAGAAATGCACATGTCATACAGATACTATTTCTTTTTGTTTTGAATTGTTTCATTTAAAAGTAGACATTTCAAGCTTTCTATAGACATATTTCTTGAGTTTCGGTTCATTTATTAGACGTGCTCTAGTCCATGATTAGCGCCATGATTATATTGTCTGCTATATTTGCATATTATTTATTAAATCTAGGCAATTGGTTGATGAAACATTGATCAAAATTAAGATACAATTTATACAAAACGAAGTTCACTTTCTACAAAACAAAACTTAAAGAAGTGGTCAAAATATTTCCTGATCCACTCCATGTCTTCCAACATATTGTGCATCTTATGTGTCCTATACTCATGCTGTTCACTTTTCATAATCAGCAGATGAAATTTATATAAAAATAATATTATAATATTTTAACATAAATATGAAATTTTTTTTTTTTTTTTTAAATGGCTACAAGTATAGTGCAATACAAGGAATCAAATTTCATGTCAGAGCGGGATTTGAGTGAACGTCGTTTTACCGGTGAGCGTGAGCGGTTCTTGAGTGGAGCGTTCGCTTGGGTCGTAAGCGATTGAGTGGAGCGCTCTGGCATAGAGCGGAATATTGAGCTGAGCGTCACACCGCTCCGCTTCGCTCACATGCTCTGGCCGCCGCACAGATATCTTCCAGTGGTTTTTCACTGGACCAAGCCCACGACGAAGCCATGCCTCTAGTGGAATAAGCTCTGACGCCTATGGGGCAGCAGAGACCTCTTGACTCGTAAGCCAGCGAGATAGCATCTACTATCCATCGCGACAATCTTTGCTTCGTGATCACGCACCCTCTGGTGCGACCACCAAAGCATACGAAAAGCTGTTCCGACTGCCTGGATGCGGTGGAACGCCCTAAATAAACTCTGACGGGAGCCCTGACGGGACAGAGTAAATTCGCGTCTCTTTCATCCTCAGACGAGGGAAGAGCTGATAGCGAAATGACCTGTGCTCTGAACAGAGTGGAGAGCACTTTGGGTACATACCCATGTCTTGGTTTGAGGACAACTCTGGAGTCGTTAGGCACAAATTCAAGACAGGAAGTGCTCACTGAGAGCGCATGTAAATCACCAACTCGCTTGACTGACGCTAGTGTAAGCAAGAGAGCAGTTGAGCGAAAAGTGCTTCAGGTTTACAGACTGAATTGGCTCAAATGGGGCACCTTTCATGGCCTCTAAGTCCGTGGAAAAGCCCCAAATAGGAACCGCTGGGGTTCGAGGCGGGTTCAGCCTCCTATCTCCTCTGAGGAAGCGCACGATCATGTTGCTTCTCCCCAGTGACTGTCTGGCCACATGAGTGTGAAATGCTGCTATGGCCGCCATCTATACTTTGAGCGTGGAAGGGGAGTGACCCGTGTCCAAAAGCTCTTGAAGAAAGGAGAGTACTTCTGTTACTCCACATGAGTGTGGGTCCAGGTTCCGAGCTGCACACCAGCTTGAGAACACTGACTATTTTAGTGCGTAAAGTCGCCTGGTTGAAGGCGCTCTCGCTTCAGAAATAGTATTCAGCATCCCTTTTGGGAGGTTCCCGGGTATCCGTTGATGGGCCATACATGAAGGGCCCACAAGTCAGGACGGGGATGCCAGATCATCCCCTTCGCCTGCGTGAGGAGGTCTCTCCTCAGCGGTATCGGTCATGGGGCTGTTTCTAGCAGCTGAGTCAACTCGGAGAACCATAGATGGTTCTTCCAGAGAGGGGCTATTAAAAGCACTGCACACTTGCTCTCCCTGATCCGTTTAATGACCTGAGGTAACATCACGACCGGAGGGAATGCATACAGCGGGCGGTTCGGCCAGCGCATCCCTGCTCTTGGAGAAATATGTTGGGCAATGAGCATTGTCTTCTGAGGCGAAGAGATCGACCTCTGACTTGCCGAAGATGCTCCAAATGAACTGAACCGTTTGTGGGTGAAGAGACCAGTCCCCTGGGGGAATTTTGTCTCCGGATAGCATATCCGGGCCCTGGTTCAGAATGCCTGGCACATGCGCTGCCCTTAGCGAGTACAGGTTGTGCTGAGTCCATAAAAGGAGGCTTTTGGCCATGGTGTGCAGGTTTCTTGACCTGAGTCCACCCTGGCGATTTATATAGGATACCACTGACATGTCTGTTCAGACTAGAACAGTTCAGACAGATCGACCGCTTTCATTTCTAGACAGTCTATGTGCAGCCTCCTCTCCGAGCTTGACCAAAGGCCGGAGATGGGCCTGCCTTCATGCATGGCACCCCAACCTAAGTTGGATGCATCTGTTGAGATCACTTTCCATTTTGAGACTGTGCCCATACTCACACCAGACTGGTACCAGTCGGCTGCTTTCCAAGGAGCCAGGGCTTTGGTAAAGCTGTGGTTCACTTTGATGCATAAGTGGCCTGACCGCCACGCACGAGCCGGTGCGCAGGGTTTTAACCAGTGCTGGATGGGGCGCATATACAGTAGGCCTAGTTTGAGTACTGCTGATGCTGAGGCCATGAAGCTTAACATCCTCTGAATGTTTGAGAGGAGTGTAAGTGCCAGCTTTAAAACGACGCCGCTAGGCACTGGATGGCGAGCGCGCACTGTGACGTAAGCCGCGCTCTCATCTGTATCGAGTTCATGACTGTTCCCAGAAAATAATTATTCTGGCTGGGAGACAGCGCGCTCTTGCAGTGTTGATCCTGAGACCCAGACATTCTAGATGGCTGAGGAGCCAGGACCTGTGAATCATAGAGGTAGTTCAGTACTCGCACTCCCCGTAGTCTCGGGGGCAAGGGCTGCATCCATGCACTTCGTAAATGTACGGGGTGCTAGGGATTTCTTTGGAACGAGGAAGTAGCGACTGTAAAAGCCTGACTCATTTATTGCTAAGGGGACAGTTTCCACAGCTCCTTTTTCTAACAGTTTTAACAGTGAGTCACTTCGTTGCAAAGCACGTGACTCACGGCGCTATTCACCGATGTCTTGACCACGGCGCGAAAGCGCGGGGGTCTGTGAGCAAACTGTAGCTAGTAACCTCGTTTTATTATTATGTTCAACACCCATTCTGATATACCGGGGATGGCCTCCAAGGCCTCAGCCCGCATAGCAAGGGGTTAAGTTTGGAGATGGGCCGCTCTGTAATAGGGACCCGGTCACCCGGCTGGTTTGTGCTTGTGACACTGTGGGGACAGCGCGTATGTGTAGTGGCGCGCACTTTGTAGTGGGCGCGCACTCTACAGTGGGCGCGCACTCTACATTCAGAGCGCTCTTGGCGCGAGCTGGAGAGCGAGTCAACGGGATAATCTGTGTGAACAGTGCTTATGTGCAGGGGTGCATACTGTATAGTGGGCACACTGCCTACAGTCAGAACACAGGAAAAACTCTTAATGGTTTATTAGGGTTGCCGTTAATACGCCGTTTGTGTGAAGGTGTGCGTGCTTCATCACAGGCTCGTTAACTGCAATGTTTACATCTCCAGTCGCCTGAATAGAGGGGACTGGGAGAAGTGTAAAGAGAGTGAAAATGGTGCATGGCCGCCATTTTACGACGCTGCTAGGCGCTGGCCAGTGAGCACGCGCTGTGACGTAAGCTGCTCTCTCATCCGTACCGAGTCTGACTGTTCCCAGAAATAAATATTCTGGCTGGGAGACAGCGCTGACACCACTGGCAGCTTGAGTAGAAGGGAGTCAGTGACAGTGTCCGACCACTTCTCACGTTCGGATGCAGCGAGTGTGTAGAGCCTAAGCAGCCTGGCCGGCAGAGGCATACGCTCGATCAGCGAGAGCTGACGTAATGCGGCGGGGCTTGGATGAGTGCTTCGCTTTTGATTGCTGTCCCCTAGCGGAGGGCGGGCAAAGATGTGCGGCGACCGCTTCCTCAAGAGGGGGAAGGACTCTCATAACCTTTTCTCTTCGCGCCGTCGAGTGACGAGAGCGCTGAAGAAGCCGAGGATTTGAGATGAGCTGAAAATGGCGCTGGGCGGTGTTATTCGTTAGCTCGTCGTGAACTTTCAGGGAAGAAGGGGGTGGGCCTCTGCAGAGGGGCCTGACGGCGGCCTTGCAGAAGCCACCCGTCCAGCCTGCTTCGTGTGGGTTCCTCAGGATGAGACCAATCGAGTCCGAGGTTTCGACGGCCCTGGTCAATTAACAAGACCGGCGAAGAGGATTCTGAGAGCGAGACACACGGGGAAAGCTCCGGCGTGGGCTCGCTTGTCTGCTCTGGCATTCTCTGTCCGCGGCGCTTCTTTCTGCGCGGCCCGAGCGAGAGAAGAGGGAGAGCGGAGGGAACGGCGTCCTCATTGACGCTGACGAGTCGAGCCCGCAGGGTCGACAGCGTCATTTCGTCGCACTCCGGGCAGCCGCCCTTAGAGTGCAGCTTCGACGTGGTCACGGCCTAAGCACGCGGTGCAAGGAATGAGACGATCCCCGCCGAAGAGAGGGCTTCTGCACGAGGCACAGGATATACGAGGCATTTGAAACAACGCCTCAGCTCTTTTCTGAGTGTGTGTGTTGCAGCGGCGAACACACACACACACACAGCTTGAAAAGGATATAAAAGGATATCGAACATGCCGGATGGCGCAGCTGGAACAGCAAGGGCTGAAGGCGGAGTCCAGAAGAAGGAATCTGGCGTCCTCAGAGCTGCAGGGCAGGAGCTAGTTCCGCTGAAGGCTTGTCGACGGCAGTGACTTCACAATCCTGAGGTCAGCGAAGGGTGAGTCCGCTGAAGGAGATTAAATCTGAAATCCTATGGCGTAACATTGGCTTTTATAGCCGTAGACCACGGCCATTCTGGCGGGAGTTGACGTGCTAGGGCGGGAAGCGACCCGTTTGGTTCGCACGCCTCAGCCACCTTATCATAGGTTCGTGCAGTTGCTGCAGCACAGCCAATCAGCACGCTAGTATGCTCTGCTTGGGTCTGCTGTGCAGCTGCACTGCGTTTTACATACAGTATATAAAATTATAAGGATAATTTTTGGCTTCAATATCTCGAGAAAAGGAGTTTTCCCATAAGCGTAAGCTAACTTATGCAATACGAGAGTACTCTCTCAGGGAACCCCGTTATCCATCAGCTAAATCTTCTACAAACTGTCCGACATATACTCACCATTGCTTCACTCCCGCTACTTCTCCGGTCTCTGCTTAAATAAAGATCTTTGATTTTTCACTTACTTTGTTTGTTTCCTCCTTTTGCCTGACAAATATAATAATAATAATAATAAAGACACGATCAAGTCAAGTCACCTTTATTTATATAGCGCTTTTTACAATGCAGATTGTATCAAAGCAGCTTCACAGTGTTAACAGGAAAATAATGCAACAGAATTCAGCTGTACAGACGCTCTGGAGAAAACGGTGATGTCATCCAGCTAATTTCAATTATCATGTAGTGTCAATGCGGGCAGATCAGTAATATAGTTGAAAATTTAGTGTCCCCAACTGAGCAAGCCAAAAAGCCAAAGGCGACGGTGGCAAGGAACCAAAACTCCTTCAGTGGCCAGAAAAAAACCTTGGGAGAAACCAGGCTCAGTCGGGGTGCCAGTTCTCCTCTGGCCGACGAACAAATAGTATACGATTATGATTCTGGCAACATTACAGGTCAGAAGTCATATTAGATCAATAGATATTCGTAGGATTATTCAAAAGATTGGAGTTGTCACGCCGGAGACAGGTTTAATGAGGATGTCGTGTCGATGCGGCATTTACAGGGTGAAGTTTAATTGACACGGTCTCTGCAGACATTTCAGGGATGCGTTGGTCATGTCTAGGCGCAGGTCCGCAGGTACTGTAACGAGTAAATCAGGTGTTATGGGAAGTGTTCCCGGTTCCGACTGACCTGGTTATTGCAGCCTAAAACAATCATTTAACTGATTTGAATAATAGAAATTGATAATGTTCTATGTGTATGCCATAGTAAAGAGATGTGTTTTTAGTCTAGATTTAAACTGACAGAGTGTGTCTTCTTCCCAAACAATGCTAGGAAGACTGTTCCAAAGTTTAGGTGCTAAATAGGAAAAGGATCGACCGCCTGCAGTTGATTTTTGATATTCTAGGTATTATCAACTGGCCAGAATTTTGAGACCATAATAGACGTGATGGAGTATAATGCGTTAAGAGCTCGCTCAAGTACTGGGGAGCTAAACCATTTAGTGCTTTGTAAGTAATTAGCAAGATTTTAAAATGTATGCAATGTTTAATAGGGAGCCAGTGCAGTGTTGACAGAACCGGGCTAATATGGTCATACTTCCTGGTTCTAGTAAGAACTCGAGCTGCTGCGTTTTGGACCAGCTGCAGTTTATTTATTAAGCGAGCAGGGCAACCACCCAGTAGAGCATTACAATAATCTAGCCTTGAGGCCATGAACGCGTGAACTAACTGTTCAGCATTTTGCATTGAAAGCATGTGCCGTAATTTAGATATATTTTTAAGATGGTAGAATGCAGTTTGTGCAGATGCTAGAAACGTGGCTTTCAAATGAAAGATTGGTATCAAAGAGCACACCCAGGTTCCTAACTGACGACGAGGACTTGACAGAGCAGTCATCAAGTGTTAGACAGTATTCTAGGTTACTATGTACAGAGGGTTTTTGTCCAATAATTAAAAATTCTGTTTTTTCAGAATTAAGTTGCAGGAAATTAATATTCATCCAATTTTTTTTATATCAGCTATGCATTCCTTTAATCTTGTGAATTGGTAAGTTTCGTAAGGGCGTGAAGAAATATAGAGCTGAGTATCGTCAGCATAACAATGAAAACTAACGCCATGCTTCCTAATGATAGCTCCCAGTGGTAGCATGTACAGGGTGAAAAGCAACGGTTCTAGCACTGAGCCCTGCGGTGCATACTGAACTTGTGATCGGTGTGACATCTCTTCATTTACTGCTACAAACTGATAACGGTCAGATAAGTATGATTTAAACCATGCCAATGCAGTTCCACTAATGCCAACATAATTTTCGTGTCTGTTTAGAAGAATGTTGTGGTCGATAGTATCGAATGCAGCGCTAAGATCGAGTAACACTAACAGAGATATACAACCACGATCGGATGATAAGAGCAAATCATTTGTAACTGATGAGAGCAGTCTCAGTACTATGATACGGTCTAAATCCTGACTGGAAATCCTCACAGATACCATTTTTTTTTTTCTAAAAAGGAGCGTAGTTGTGAAGACACTGCCTTTTCTAGTATTTTTGACAGAAAGGGTAGATTTGAGATTGGCCTGTAATTGACTAATTCTGTAGGATCAAGTTGCATTTTTTTTTATAAGTGGTTTAGTAATAGCTAACTTAAGTTTTCGGTACGTATCCTAATGACAAAGATGAATGAATGATATTAAGAAGAGGGTCTATGACCTCTGGAAGCATCTCTTTCAGTAGCTTAGTTGGTATAGGGTCGAGCATACATGTTGTTGATTTAACATGAAGTTGAGTTTAGCAAATTCTTCTTCTCCTATAGCAGTGAATGAGTGGAATTTTTCCTCAGTGACACTACAATGCACTGTCTGATGTGATACTGTAGTAGATGGTTGCATAGTTATAATTTTCTTCCTAATATTATCAATCTTGCACGTTAAGAAGTTCATAGTCATTACAGCTATGCTGTATGCCGTCAGAAGTTGAAGCTTTATTTCTTGTTAATTTAGCCACTGTTTCAAATAAATACCTAGGGTTGTGTTTTCTTCTAAGAGAGTCGAGAAATAAGCAGATCTAGCAGTTTTTAAGGCCTTTCTGTACGCAGTCATGCTCTCTTTCCACAAAATCCAAAAAACTTCCAACTTCCGTTTTGTTTTTTTCCAGCTGCGTTCCATTTTTCTGGCTGCTGTTTTAAGGGCCCGGGTGTGCTCGTTGGACTATTTTCTTTAATCTTCTTTAAGCGCAGAGGAGCAACTGTGTCTAAAGTGCTGGAAAAGAGAGAGTCAATAGTTTCTGTTGCAACATCGAGTTCCTCTAGGCTATCTGGGATGCTGAGGAGATTAAACTGATGAGGAAGTTTATTTACAAAGCAATCTTTAGTGGCAGCGGTGATAGTCCTGCCATATTTGAAGCAACGGGACGGTTTTGCAGCCTTTGCTACATTAAGTATACACGATACTAGGTAATGATCTGAGATGTCATCGCTCTGCTGCAGAATTTCAAAGGTATCAACATTTATTCCATGTGAAAGTATTAGGTCTAAAGTATGATTACGGCGATGAGTGGGTCCTGTCACGTGCTGCCTAACGCCAATAGAGTTTAGAATGTCTCTAAATGCCAATCCCAATGCGTCTTCTTCATTATCTACATGGATATTAAAATCATGTAGTCTCAGTGAATGGATCTAAAAGGCTGTGAGATGGGATGGATAAAAATGTTTTCTTGTATGCCTACATTATTTTTATGTTCTTACGTATTCTTTTATTGATAATAACAAACGTAATTTGAATGTTGTCTGTAGGCAACATTGTGCGCAATATAACAGGCTATAATATATTCATATAATAATTTCTTCGTGTTTTTAATTAAAAATAAATATTAATATAGGCCTATCCATTTCTGATAATTCCAGGTTGCTATGGTCGCGCAGGTTGTTTATGCATTTAACAAGAAAAATATGTCGTTCACTCAACATAGGATCTTGAGGCCGCGACTTTATATCGCGTGGCCACGACATAAGAGTATCATTACCTCGAAAAAATGATCTTCTGGCCACGGCTGATCACGTTCCCACAAATTAATATCTTATGGCCACGACATATCACGTTCCCATGAGTTAATATGTCGTGGCCATGACAAAACTACCCCTCCCGGTCACCGTAAGCGAGAAAGGGGAGTATGTCTGAGTATGTTTTTTAAAGTCTCTCGCAGCTGCCTGCCAAATTTTCTTTTATTAGTGTAAACCTTGTCATAAGCTATTAAAGTGACATAACTGCACTAGTTAACAGACAAGCAGAGCGCGCCGAGTACGTATAGATAGCGCTTCACATTTGGTGTAGAGTATTTGTACAGTATGAGGTTTATATGCATTATTGACAGGGTATTTATCTGACCTTAAGCATTAATATAAAGAAAATGTGTTAACCTAAAATGACTCAGAAAACTTTAAACTTTAGGATAATTTTATTGACCATACAGACAATTTAGTCACAACCTGATGACAAAATTTAAAACAAGTGACAAACAGATTTATCAAATAGAATAGACAGCGATTTCGGACACAGCCCTGGTTTGGAATGTGTGACGGGTTCCCAGTGGCATAACTTAAAAAGTGGGTGGGACAGAAATGTGTAACTAGGTAGGAATTGCTGGTTATCGGAAATGCTCAGTAAATGCACAAAAAAAGGAAAAGGAAATCAATTTCAGTAGTAGGCCTACATTGAGTTTAATTTATTGAAACTCATGTTTAATGTGATCGTTTCATCCTTACATCTATTATAATACAGTGTACTACTGTTAGTCTCGAGGGTAGCCTATTTACATTAGTAAATAAAATTCTACCAGTCCATTTGGACACACAAATGTTTCATGCGGATTTACGAATTTAAGCATGCCAGAGGTTCTGGGTTCTAATCCGCCCTCCTATATTACTCATTAAAACCACTGATCTATATAGAGAACATTACACAGATCATTGATTTAAAACCAAAAAAGATGTTCATCAGTGATTGTATATCAAGAGCAGGGGCACGTTTGTGTGCATTTAGTTAATTCACCGGAACGAATAGTCTCCGCAACAGCGCTCGTCTGTGTGAAGACTGCACAGTGTGCACGAGCCACAAGAGTACACTGTTGCCATCTACAACGAGCATTTAGCATGATTTCAAAAACAACACATCCCAGCGCCAGATCGCCTCTTTAACACAAACGAACGAATTGCTAATCAACTGGAGACGTTTCTTTTGTATTAGGTACGTGCCCCGAGATGCTTCAAAAAGTGGGTGGGGACAGTATCGACCCTGGCAAAAACTGGCGCTATGTATAACCCCAAACTAGCCAGGGATCTTTTCTTCAGTCCGCTTATGAGAGTTATGGCAAGTTGCCCGGTCCAATATGGCGGCGACGTTGACGCACGTCGTCGTTGATCCAGTGGCTATCAATGCGGCGTCAGAGACACACCCGATACCTCACGACAAGGCGTGAGTGAAGTGACGTGTAGATACCCACACACAGCAGTGAGTTTTGAACACACACACACCGTGAACACACACCCGGAGCAGTAGAAACAGTCACTAATGAGATTGAGTGCTAGAAAAAGATACCTGATGTATTAGATGTATGATTAATTTTTTGATGCAAGATGCAACGTTTTTTTATTTCATTGTTTTAAGGACTCAAGTGTTTTTTTTTTTTTATGACTTTGTATTCCCCATTACTCTAGTCCTCATTATTGTATTATATATTTTTTATTTTTGAATTGAATATTTATCTTTGTATAATTCTTGTATATGGCATTAATACTAATTGTAATAAAAAAAATCTAGCTTAAGAGGTATCTATTTTTTTGCGTCTCTTTATACATGTCGTAGTGTCTGAGACGTCACCCATAGGTTTCTGAAGAGCATTACCACTTGGACGTAATGACGTCAGTACTTCCGGGTTCCTTTTTCAGGCTCTGTTTTGTTGTCGGGCGAAGGAAGAGAGACTGGTTTCTTCTTTTTTTAATTTAGCCTGTTTGTTTAAAATAGTCTCGGGATGAATCGTATCTTCGGTCGAGGGAAACCAAAAGGACCACCACCGAACCTCACGGACTGTATATCAGGTGTATGTGTTTGTTCTGTTTAACTTTTGAGACTGAAAAAACAAAAGAACTTTGTCCTGAACGCTGAAATGGCTTCATTTTTGCTTAAATCTCTCCCTGAACTGTGTTTCTTCATATTATCAGCATGGACATTTTAATATGTTGAGTGTGAATAGCTGAAATATGTTCTGCTGTGTCATGTAGTAAAAAAGACGCTGTCCTTATAGATAAACATCACATGATACATTTCTGTTGTTGTTTGCATAGTTGTTGACATGGTTAGGGTTTTTGAATACACACATTTGTTCTGAAAGTTGTTTTACTAGAGACAAAAGGCTTGTGTTGAGGTTGTGTAAATTTGAACCAGTCCTGCTGGTTTCTTTAGAGATCAGTGACTTACACTGGATGCCATTTTTTTTTGCATTTAACATTAGGGCTGGTATAGTTAATTATGTATTTGTACATGTATGTTATATCCTATATGATGTGTTTCTTTGGCTTGCTAAATTCTAGGTCGACTCACGAGCAGAGTCCGTTGACAAGAAGATAGCCAGACTTGATGCTGAACTGATGAAATACAAAGATCAGATGAAGAAAATGAGGGATGGCCCATCAAAGGTAAAATTTGGCTTTAGACTTTTAGAATTATAGGTTTCTGTATAAACATTAAAGGAATTGTTCACTCCAAAAATGTAATTCTGTTTCATTTACTTGCATATCATAAAAATAACAAAAAACCCACCATATAAGTAGTCCATATAACTTGTATGCTATAGATCAAGTCTTTTGAAGCCATATGATTTTGTAGCTATATGAGCTTTGTGTGGAACAGATTGAATGTTATTCGCTGAAAATCATTCCTTTTTCTATAGCTCCCAAATTCCATTTATACTTGCACTTATTCATACCTGGTGTCACAGCTGGTTGACACAAGCACCAATGGTGTTTGGCATTGTTCAGACCTGGTGTGATGCTTTTATATGCTAGTTTTGAATATCTGCAAATACCTAAAGACAATTTTGATTTGACAGTTAAAAAAAAAAAAAAAAAATCATTCAACATTCGGTGTATGAATATCTGGCCTGACAATACAAGCAGGACATTGAAAGAAATCAGTCTTTTTTTCTGCTTCTTTTCTAGAACATGGTAAAACAGAAAGCCATGCGGGTCCTCAAACAGAAGAGAATGTAAGTGCACTTGTACTCATCCTTAATGTCACATTTCTGTATACACAGTGAACTGTAAATTAAAGCTGCAAGCACCATTGATCGGGCCCTCACACCTTGGTGCCTATTGGGGGTGCTGGTGTGTTTTTGAGCGTCTCTAGCCTCAATTCTTCTTATTTCAAGGTAAAACATTCATCACTCTGCCAGGGGAATGCCCTTTTGCTAGGTTGTTTTAAGTCTTAGCTAGGTGTGATTTATGAGGGCTGCTCGATTATGGCAAAAATCATAATCACGATTATTTTGGTCAATATTGAAATCCCAACAAAAAATACAACAGAACAAAAATTAAATAAAACAGTGCTTTAGGTTTTTCAGGAAGATGTACTAACAGAGGCATTCAGATAAGTAATAGCCTAAAACAGAAATTGAGTAAAGTAATCAAATGTAAAATAACCCTTAAATTAAATAAAGACTAATCGCAAGTCGACTTATGGAAAAAGAGATGTTTCGTTCATTTTGAACAAATCCTTAATATGACTCGAGATTAACGAGCTGTCTCAGAGAGTGATTCGTTCATTTTGTGTTGACAGCGCATGCGCAACATCCCATAGGTTCTGTACAGGAAACATAATTGATTTAGTTCACGTCTCGAGTCTTCTGGTTCGAGTCCGAGTCGTTTGTTCATCCCGTGACATCCCCATAGAGGCTATGCTGTCTGTTCTGGAAAGAGAAATGATTAGTTCACCTCTCGAGTCTTCGGGTCTGACTCGTTCGTTCTTTTGTCACGTGACGTGACAGCTGTATTGGATACAGAATTAGTGAATAATTCCCAAATTCCTTACAAAGAAGCGCGTAGTCAGTTTTTTTTTTTTTTTTTAACTCGTACAGTTACATGTGTTTCTGGTCTCAAATTGTAGCTTTTTTATTTCTTACAATTTATGTATTTTTTGAATTTCTGTCATGATGGTCTTTTCCAGAACATTGAATGTGGTAATGAAAAGTTGCTTTAAACTTTATCCGTATGATGGGGAAAATAACTTTGATAAAGCAAAGATACCTACAATAACAACATACAGTTACGTGACAAAAGAACGAGCGACTCTAACCCACGGACTCGAGAGATGAACTAATAATTTCTGTATCCGGTACCGACTGCATAGCTCAGCTTATGTGGCTGTCACGTAATGAACAAAAGACTCGAACCTGAGACTCGAGACGTGAACTAATCAATTCTGTATCCGGTACTATAGACTGTATAGCTCAGTTTATGGGGATGTCACGGGATGAACGAACGACTAGATCAGGAGGTGAGGTAAACTGACTGATATAGCCTGAATGAAGACCCATACAAGCAATGAATTAATCGTTTCTGTTTCTCATAATTTGTCCTTGCATTGCATTTTTTTCTTATTCTAAATGTGATGTGTGTTGAAGTTGGTGTTAGGGGATTTGGCCATTATATGTAACATTTTAATGCGTTGGGGAATTTGGCTATTAACATGTAACATTTTAATTATATTCTGCTGAAATGAACGAAATGACTCAAAAAAAGATTTGTTCATTTTGATGAACGAGATTCAAAGATCCGAGTCAGTAAAATGATACTAACTTGGATGTAGGAGTATCGCAAGCTTTGACGCCTCTCGTGGTTCAAACAAATAGGGCTGGGCAACAGACTCAAGCCCCTCTTCTCTTATCAAAATCCTCCGGCATTTCTCTTTTAAAAATTCTCATTTTAAACTTCTAATTCGTGACCGGTGTTTTGTTTCGCTCTGTCCTCTGCGCTTCCGCCATTCACTGCCATTACAAAGCTTGGAAGAACCAGGACATTTTTTAATATAACTCCGATTGTATTCGTCTGAAAGAAAAATGTCATACACCTAGGATAACTTCAAGGTGAGTAAATCATGGGCTAATTTTCATTTTTGGTTTCCGTTAAGTTTGGCTTAGGGAGGAGTGAAAGCACGCCGCTGTGAAGGAAATGAAAGTGCACTGGACGGAATGCGACAGCAGCACAATAATCGTTTTACCTCGATTTATCTTTTTTTCCCCCCCCATAATTGTTGGAAACTGAAATCGAAATACGATTAATTGCACAGCCCTATGATATGCTTATCATTGCTTGTATTACCATATATCGCAGAAATGCAGCCGTTACCACGGTAACCCCCATAATTAAACCAGGCTGTGCCACTTAATTTTTCTGAACAGTATTTAAATGTTTCAAACAGCCATTCAGATTTTTGTATTCACTATGTACCAAATACTTAAATACTTTATACTTAAAAACTTGTTTTTATTTGTTTTCAAACATTTGTTTACACTTAAACATTTTTCAATTTTAATTAGGACTTAAACATGCCCTAGATATTGATTTTAAAATATTCAGATTCTTTATTATTGTTTGGTAGCACTTTACAATAAGGTTCCATTTGTTAACCATTAGTTAATACATTAGCATTAACACAAAGTAACAATGAATATGAAAAGGAAAATGCTTCTTATACATTTATTAATTTTAGGTAATGTTAATTTCAACATTTACTAATACATTATTAAAACCATAAGTTGTTTTGTTAATGTTGTTTAATGGACCTGAGCTAAAATGAACTAAGAACGGACAGTTGTATTTATATTAACTAACGTAACAAAGAATAACAACTATTGTAACAAATGTATTGCTCATTGTTGGTTAATGTTAGTTAATGCATTAACAAACGTTAACTAATAGGACCTTATTGTAAAGTGTAAATATTGTTCTTTATAATTATTTTGCACTTGAATCTGTTTGAAACATTAGTTTACTTTATTTTTAAAATGTATTCAGAGTTCTTTTGTTTATAAGAAAAAAGTTGGCTGGACAACACTTAAGTTTTGTAACTTAATTCAATTCTGTGATAAAAGCTTCAGCAATTATCGTGATATGAAAATTGTATACGATCACATGCCTAACTAGGTGCTGTTATCATGTGTTAGCACTTATCTAGGTGTTGCTGGCATGTTTTAGCAATTCTTCTAACAGTAAATTCAGCCATTTCAACAGAAAATTAAAGTTGTAATATTAATGTTGTCCACTGTCATCCTCTGTCATCAATTACTCACCCTCATGTCGTTCCAAATCCAAAAGACTTTCTTTCAACTTCTGAACACAAATGAAGATATGTTTAATTAACTTAAAATGCGAGTCAAAAGCAGCATTGGTATATGTAACTGCCAATCGCCAATCGCAAAAAGAACATGAATGTTAACGACACTCGGTACGGTTGACAGGCCAGTGCTGCATTGTCACGAAAGTTTATGCCTTGCCAATTTAAATATTCAAATGCAAGAAGACATGAAAGGGAACTCAATTCGTTACTCGCGCGCTGTGTGGGAAGTTTTCTGTGCGCAAACATCCGAAGCACGTGTCCGAAAACCACTCCATATTAGTAGCTAGGTTTCCATCCCAGGATTTTTTTTTTTTTTACGCATCAAGTTTAAAGTTTAGCGCATCAAAATGTTTACGATATAGCTGATGGAAATACCAATTATCGATAATTTTTTGCAAATGTTGACAATCTTTTTCCGTTTAACTTTAGTGCATAAATTCTATGTTGATACTTAAAATGTCATGAAAAACTAGTTTGAAAACACTTAGAGCCACTGTAGAGAAAAAGGGCTTTAACGCAAATAAATATGGTGTCACATGACATGATTAGCCTATATGCAGCATTTGCTTTCATGGCATTGCTCCTGTTAAAGCACCATTTCTCTGTAGTTCAAAGGTGCATTAAATCTTTTTTTATTCATATTACTAAATTCTATATTAAATTATATTATTACTATTGGTAAGAATATTGATTACATTGATTACACTTTGATTACACATCTTAATTTGATGTTCCTTTTATTTTATTACAAGTTAAAATGTATTCGCTTTGTTCTCAAGATGAAAAAGTCAAATTGCATTCTGTACACAAAAAATGTTGTTTCAACTTAATACAACTTCACATTTTAAGTTGACAACTTAAAATTAAGGCAGCACGAAATCTTTAACCGACAACTTGGATATTTGACTTATCTTACAGTGTATAAATTCGGAATAGGCAGTTGTTGCAACTTGCTCCCATTTTAAAAATAAGACTATTACCAAGCATTCTTTTCAATCTACAATCTAATAAGTTTATTTAAGAAAAGTAATAGCTACAACTGCACCTGTTTCTGAATATTGCTTGATGATCAAGTATTGATCTAAATAGTCTTTATAACGAAGTACAAAAAAAGACGTGACACTTGTTAACAAAAATAGTTTTATATATACAATTAAATATTATATTATAAAGATTTGTTTCAAAACGGATGAGGGAAATATAGCACCTTGAAAATCTCTGCAATTCGTCAAAAATAAAAAAGGGGCGTCTGTTAAACGAAGGAAGGCTGTTGGAGTTTCCAATGCTGACAAAAAGAAAAGTAAAATACACAACATGTTACTTCTGTATCTGAATTAATATCATAAAATTACGATTTCATGGGCAGAAGCTGGCTACTTGACAAATGAAAATCACAAACATGACACTTGTTAATAAAAGAATTTTATAAATGCAATTTATTAATATGTAGTACAATTGTATCTCAAACAGATTAGGAAAATAAAGTGGGTTGAATCCAAAAAGCTCTAAACGAATTTAGAATTGTTAAGACGGCAGCTATAGACCATTTTTAAAAAGTTAAATATAGGCTTACACAAATAAAATGTTTAGGTTACAGCTGCATCGGTCTCTGAAAAAAAAAAAAAAAAATCAGCAGTGGTTTGATATTTTTTTATCGATTTGATGTTGTTGAACTCTGAAACCAGAACAAATATCTTTGTTTGGTTTTGAATGATTGAATGGCCACGTCAAACCACGACTGCATGTTCAAGGTAGGGTCCTCACAATACCAAAATTCCAGTAGTCGGTACCAATACCATTCAAATTTTACGGTTCTCTGTACCAATTTCGGTACCACAGCAAATTGAGTTTATTTATGATGGTAATCATTATAAGTAAATAAAACATATAAACATTTGAAGGCTACATGCTGTTTAAAGTTAAACATTGTTTATAAAAAAAGCACTTAACCCTCTAAGCACACCTACTGCTACTACTACTACTAATACTACTGCTACTACGACTACTACTACTACTAATAATAATAATAATTATTATTATTAACATTAATATTAATATTAATATATAAGTAGTAGTAGTATTACATTGAGACATAGCTAAATCGATTGTACAACAGTAATATATTTCTGTCAATATTTTCACGTTAAACCGAATTTTTATTTTGACGGCCTTTGAGTTTCTGTGTCTGTATAGGATATGACGATAGTTTTTCTCAAATGAAACGGTAAAATGCTCATGAAGTGACTCAGAGCGGCTCTGGAGATGAAGTTCATGCATTCATGTCCTCATATAGTGAGGCAGCAGAGGCTGAAAAGACTGCGAGCGTCACGCGTGCTTTAGTGTGTGTGTGTGTGTGTGTGTGTGTGTGTGTGTGTGTGTGGTAAATGAAACTGCTCACCTGAGCCATTCATTCACACAGAGACAAGCAGAACATGCAGGATTCATATTTAAATAGTCTTTTGCGGTTTAATATTTACAGACACTAGTATATATCACGGTATATAATTGCTACAGAGCTGGGGCCCTGTGCTTAGATAAACACGGAAGCGACTGAAAGCAGCTCCCTATTAGTGGGTCCTGAATATACCCAGTACTAGGTACTACCAGTACTACAGAAATGCTGGTATCATCACATTTTCAAAATTTCAGTACCAAAGTACCGGTACTTTTAACACTAGTTCAAGGCTTACGTTAAAGATTGTTGCTATATGACCGGACATTTCACTGTACCAGTTTTTTTTATGGATCTTTAAATTTTGCATACAGGACATATGAGCTGCCCTGTGTCCAAACCCATCTGCTGCGTCACATAAAGACAGTTGCATGCAGACCAGTCAGACAAGCTGTCCCACTTCACTGTGATCTTTTGCTCCAGTTGAATAGTGCTTGCAATGCACATAATTTTAGTCATTTCCTGCAGGTTTTGCGCTCACACCAAATGCGTGCACACCACTGATCTATATAAGTGGCACTCTCTTAAGTGGCTTCTCATAAAGCTGCCTCTCAAACAGCTCTCGAGTACCAAATTGACTTCTTTTTCGTGGCTCATTGCGCTTAAAAATGACATACAAATGAGCCACGGGTTCAACTTAACCCAGGATTTTTGGCTCAAATTACCCCACTCCTACCATTTTAACAAACTTGTATCATCCAGCAGTTTAGAGCTGACATCATGTTAACAGTATAGCCTCATTACTTCCTAAAGCACTAACACTTGTGATATTGTTCAGACACAAGAACAAGTCCTTGAACATAAAAAAATCACTTTGAACAGCAAAATAATTTTTTTTTTTTTTTTTTTTAACTTAAATGTATATGCCAATTATTTAATGGGCTTCTCTCCATCACAGGGTGAGTGAAATTCATGACTCTTTAAATATTTGCGGTCACATGACCAATTTTATTTATGGTTTCCTAGAAACAAGGGGTGGCTCAACTTCCCCATAGGCTCAAAAATGAAGCGACTGCAAGCATATAAGTAATCATACAGACAGCACATTCTCATATAACCTTACACCTGCTTGGACTCATAATCCAAAAATTATTAGATTCTAGAATTATTCAGTGTTGGTATTCAGTGATTATGACTATTTGTTTTAGTATTTTTGCATTGCTGTATTACTATATTATAATTTGTACATGTAAATTATATGATTAAAATCCTCTTTGCAGGCTAAAATAACATGCAGGCATAGTGTACCAGTCAACATCTGCTTGCTTTTGTACCTGAGAAAGCAGTTTTTTTTGTTACTAATGTACAAAAAAAACAAAAACTATACCCTTCTGAGATAATATATTCATTAAAGTGTTTTTCACAAAGAACTCAAGTTTTGAGAGTGAATGCAAAGTTTCGTGTCGAAATGCAAACATTTGCAAGAGAACACTAACGCATTACAAAATTCATTTTTCTTATATTTTTCCTCCCATCACCAAGTCCCTTTAGAGTTTCTGTAGCCCCTCATGTGACCCACAACAAAAATAAATATCATTTTAAAAATACATTCAATAAGGGATGCAATTGTTAGAAACTACATTTGACTGGTTTATCTCTGATGATTGTGCCAATGTACTTTATACAGTGATTAAAAAACACTAGAATTAAATAGATTATTTTTGTTTGATATTGACATCTGATTGTGGGATTATTTTATGGTGCCAAAATCTCTTTTTTTACTTTATATACTGAAAGGTTTAATAGGTAGCCTAATGTTTACTTCTAATTTATTACTTTAACTGTTAGACTAATAAAGATCAAAATAAAAATATAAGTGCGTCTATATATTACATTATATAAATGTTGTATTTTTTTGACCAGTTTTAAAGTTTTATTACATTGTTGTTCCTGAAATCCACCCTTCTGCTGGGATCAGGATAATCCAGATTTTTTTGGATCAAAGATTTCCTGATATTACTAAAAAAAATTTGAATAACACAAGCTGACGATTTGATCCAGATCAAAACCAAGATTGGATTTTGTGATCTAATCCAATTTCAGAATCCTCTTTTTCTTTCGAGCAACCCATTTTCAAGATTTGATCCAATCCGATAGCCGATATCTGATCAGATTACTTTTGAACAACTGGGCCATAGATTTGACAATTGTAGTTCACAGTTATATCACCGCAAGCTGGTTGCAGGAAGCATGGCACAATAATTTCAAAAGTTCTGATATTTAACTGCTTAAGAGAGATGAAGGTTGTAACACTGGATAAGAAATCTCTGAAGGAATCAGTTTGAATGAAACAAAATGCATATAACCAGTTCATCTGTCGTGTACTGGCTTTTATACATTTAATTTGCAAAGAAATCTAAAATAATTCGGATTATTTAATGTTAATTTAACTTTTATATGTCTAAATAATGTTGAAAAACAATTGTCAAGTTGCCAGACATGATTAAATGTATTGCTGTCTATTTAAAATGAAATTTCACATACAAAAATGAAATTTGGTAGGAACATGTAACATCCTAACACTAACAAAAAAAATCTCTTCAAACCATACCCTAAACCCAACCGTGCCAATATTCAGCTAATGTTATAGAGCCACCTACTGGTAACAGGTTGTGTATCATTCACCCGAATCACTTTAAACACTTTAAATGAATTTATTTGTCATGTATTTAATCCTTTACTATGGCAACACCATTCAAGATATCCAAAATCTTTTTTCATTGTAGCATCCTCAATGCCTTGTCCTCATCTTGTCCAAATTTGGTGATCACATGACTCTCCTATGAGGAATATTTAAAAGTTCAGAAGTCGACTTCTGATGAACGGAGCTTATAACTGTAATCATTAGCTGTTTAAAATGACTTGATGAGAACAATAACATGTACAGAGTCTGATGACTGTAGGTAAAACTAAGCCCACCACTTTAGTCAAAAGGGGGCACTACAGAGCACCCCCTCCACACCCATTTTTTAGTCTGTGCCTATGTCTAACAGCCGGCAACTCAAATTTCATGAAATTAAGCATGCTAAGAGCCTTAAAACACCCTGCTGCCAGTTGGTGGCACTATGACTGTGACTTAGTCACATCCATGTGATCAGCCTCCTTCTCCAAACATACACCTGAAATTTTATCTACATCAGTCAATCCACACAGAATATATGAGACCACTTCCCTTTTCCATTATTTTTTTTGGCCTCACCACAGTGAAATATCAAAAATGTGTTCATAATTTAGCATCCTCATTGTCTTGCCATCATATTGACCAATTTTAGTTATGATCACATGAATCCCCTTGGAGTATTTAAATGGTGCTTTTCGAACAATTCAAAATGGCAGACTTTCTGTTGGGTGGAGCATATAACTTGTAGTGCAAAAGTTGTTTAGCTCGATGAGAATGAGTTTCATATACAGTGGATATAAAAAGTTTACACATCCCTGTTTAAACAGCTGTTTTTTGTGATATAAAGAAATTAAACAAAGATATCAAATCAGAACTTATGCACTTTTACTGTAAAAAAAAACTATGCCACTGAAAAACAAACTGACAGATTTCAGAGAAAAAAATTATATATATAAAAACTTAAATAACCTAAATGCATATGTGTGCACACCCTTTTAAAATGGGGTATGTGGCTGTGTTCGAGCTCATGTGAAATAATACACAACTGTCTTCACCTAAAGCAGCGTTACTCAAAGTGTGGGGCGCACCCCACTGGTGGGGAATAGAGACATGACATGAAGTGGGGCGCGACAAACGGGAGGAAATTTGGTCATTTTTGTGCCCATCTCTATTACCCTTTTGAGCGGTCCCACGTGTGGGATTTTTATTTTGGTGCCCCTGAGAGTACGGTACCACATATGGGATTTAGAATGTTCAGTGACGTGACATAACTGCCAGATTCAAATTGTGCTTTCACGCTTTGGCTGGTGCTGAGCCAGAGGCGGACGCGCTCAGTGCTTGACATATATCATGCAGTGTTTTCAACCACATATGTGTATTTAAATGTTTGAAACCTAAAATAAACATTTAGAGTTTGTAAAATACACACTGGTGTCTATGGAAGCAGCAATAACAATCCATTCAAAAATAATTTGCAGACGTGTTTTATTCATATCAGATACACATAGTATAAGTAACTATAAAGTTTACTCTGTTCTTCTCCCAGTTCACCGGTTACTTACATGTTTTTCGGGAGAAACTGATAAATTCACGTGATGTAAATCCGACTGACAGGACTCTCTGAATTGCGGTGCAAACAAACATGGCGGCGCCCATCTCACGTTATAGATCAAAATCAAGATCATTTATAAAGGTTTTTAAATGGCAAAACACTCACACATATTTGAGAATTGGATTATTAGATCGTTGATGACATGGTAAGAAAGTTTGTCAATATTATGCCTAGATAATTACCAATTTGTTGGGGCGATTGGGGACAGGTGGGGCGTGAAACCCTTCCCTACCTCCAAAGTGGGGAATGCCAGAAAAAGTTTGAGAAACACTGACCTAAAGTAACGTCTTGGGGCCGCAAAGAGCTTACGAAGCATCAACGGGATCTTATTGTTAAAAGGAATAACTCAAGGGAGATGTAAAAATAAAATTTCCAATGAATTAGATATACTATGGAACCACAGTGCTGATGGTCGTCAACAAGTGGAGAAAAAAAGCACAAGGTCTAGAGATGCGTTTTTTGAAAGTTGAACTTACTTTAACTTGAGCACCACGTTTTTAGAATGCCGTGTCATGCGAGATGCTGCAAGAGAAGCGAACGCAATGGTCATACTTGTCCATCTAGCGCATGTTTAAATAGAAAAACAATGGAAAAGTAGCGCATTGGAATGGAAAAATGTGTTCTGTGTAAACGGCCCCTTATGCAGTTAGTTATTTCAAGGGTTTTTTTTCCTGAAATGTTTTTCTTTTGAGTGACTGCACAGGTTGTATTTTTTTTTTTTTTATATACATTAAACGTGGAAAAGTTCTGATATGATTTATTTTTGTTAATTTTTTTTTTACATAAAAAAACAAAAAAAAAAACAGCTGTTTTAACATGGGCATATATAATATATATATATAATATATATATAAAATATTAGGGATGCACGATATTGGATTTTTGCCGATATCCGATATGCCGATATTTTTCAACTCATTTTGGCTGATACCGATATACGTTTATTTTTTCCCTTTGTTTGGAAACAACACCATTTTGAGCAAAAACTTTTTTTTATTTTTTTTTTTATTCTGGTTTCAGATTTCTGAGGTCTCCTTACTAAAAGGATACTTGTTAAAGATAAATAAATGTTAATAAAGTTCTTTTTATAAGAAGAGTATATTAAAAGCTCTGAAAATAACAATAAAGTTAGTAATTTTTCACCACAGACAGATGCTGTTGTAACCTAAATATTTTATTTTTGGATTTAACGTTTGTGCACATGAAGTGGGGGTGGCATGACATCAGTTGATGCTGTCTTTAGCTTCAAATAAAAAATTCTACAATTACTTTAGAGCTCCTCCATTTCACAAAATTTTATTACAGATTAATAAACTGTATATAAAAGTATTTAATTTACAAGTGTCATGCTTGTAATTTATGACATCATTACTGCTTTATTCAGAAAAAGTAACTTTAAGTTGTGTATTCTACTTTTAATTTTATTACTATAAAAACAGTGCCACCACTAAATATATATATACACTCACCTAAAGGATTATTAGGAACACCTGTTCAATTTGTCATTAATGCAGTTATCTAATCAACCAATCACATGGCAGTTGCTTCAATGCATTTAGGGGTGTGGTCCTGGTCAAGACAATCTCCTGAACTCCAAACTGAATGTCAGAATGGGAAAGAAAGGTGATTTAAGCAATTTTGAGCGTGGCATGGTTGTTGGTGCCAGACGGGCCGGTCTGAGTATTTCACAATCTGCTCAGTTACTGGGATTTTCACGCACAACCATTTCTAGAGTTTACAAAGAATGGTGTGAAAAGGGAAAAACATCCAGTATGCGGCAGTCCTGTGGGCGAAAACGCCTTGTTGATGCTAGAGGTCAGAGGAGAATGGGCCGACTGATTCAAGCTGATAGAAGAGCAACTTTGACTGAAATAACCACTCGTTACAACCGAGGTATGCAGCAAAGCATTTGTGAAGCCACAACACGCACAACCTTGAGGCGGATGGGCTACAACAGCAGAAGACCCCACCGGGTACCACTCATCTCCACTACAAATAGGAAAAAGAGGCTACAATTTGCACGAGCTCACCAAAATTGGACAGTTGAAGACTGGAAAAATGTTGCCTGGTCTGATGAGTCTCGATTTCTGTTGAGACATTCAGATGGTAGAGTCAGAATTTGGCGTAAACAGAATGAGAACATGGATCCATCATGCCTTGTTACCACTGTGCAGGCTGGTGGTGGTGGTGTAATGGTGTGGGGGATGTTTTCTTGGCACACTTTAGGCCCCTTAGTGCCAATTGGGCATCGTTTAAATGCCACGGCCTACCTGAGCATTGTTTCTGACCATGTCCATCCCTTTATGACCACCATGTACCCATCCTCTGATGGCTACTTCCAGCAGGATAATGCACCATGTCACAAAGCTCGAATCATTTCAAATTGGTTTCTTGAACATGACAATGAGTTCACTGTACTAAAATGGCCCCCACAGTCACCAGATCTCAACCCAATAGAGCATCTTTGGGATGTGGTGGAACGGGAGCTTCGTGCCCTGGATGTGCATCCCACAAATCTCCATCAACTGCAAGATGCTATCCTATCAATATGGGCCAACATTTCTAAAGAATGCTTTCAGCACCTTGTTGAATCAATGCCATGTAGAATTAAGGCAGTTCTGAAGGCGAAAGGGGGTCAAACACAGTATTAGTATGGTGTTCCTAATAATCCTTTAGGTGAGTGTGTGTGTGTATATATATATATATATATATATATATATATATATATATATATATATATATAAATATATATATATTTTTATATATAAAAATATAAAAACATTCTACCGGGCGGGCACTAGGACCTGGAGAAGGCTTCTGCTGCTGTGGAGGCTGCTGCGCCTGCACGCGCTAGAGAGTAGGGAGTCACTGTTGGCGGTCACGTCCTTCTGTACGCGCATTCACAAATTCAAGGCAGCATTTAAAAACTGTCAATATAAATCACCATTCATACAATGTATTTGCTTGTTTTTGCTTGTTGACATACAAGTTCACTTCAAGAATGACCACACTGCTGACATGATCTTATCGCTATAGCACTCCTTGCACACGTGAGTTATTGCAGGCGCATATCAACACGTTATCATATCGGAAAGGCATATCGGCATAATTTTTTCATATCCGATGTCGTACATATCGTTCATCCCTAATTAATAAATAAATAAATAAATAAAATTACACATACTGTTTATGCATGAAAGTATATGCAATATGCACCAAGGATTTTGATTGCATTTAACACAAGCTCAAGGTATTTTAACGTTTTATTCTATGACATAAATTACATCAATAATATACCCTCTTTTGATTTTATTAAAAACCAAGAGAGGTGACTGCATTCAAATGGGCGCTGCAGAGCTGCCATACCCGTGTGCAAGCTTTTGTCCGGCCCTAATGGTCGACGACTCTGACGTGAGTGCAGTTTCAAGAGTTTTTAAGTATGTTAAGTAGGGATGCTCCGATCAGGATTTTTGCAGCCGATACCGAGTACCGATATCTTGTCATGGTGATCGGCCGATACCGATCCCGATTCCAATGCTTCACTGATTTGTAAGCTCTCTGATCACTGTTAACCTTTTTTCAGATAAAAAAAAATACTATAGATGTTGCCTTTTATTATATTTTTGTTACATTTTTATGGTAAATGTAATGTAACTAATGTTTTAACAGGGTACTAAATAATCACAAAAATTATTCATTATACAGTGAACATTTTAATATGCCTTTAAAATGGGGTTTCTGCATAACACTATGCATATCAGGATACTTAATAGGGCTGGGCGATATGGCCAAAAAATCTTATCTTGGTATTTTTTGGTTGAATGGCGATACACAGTATATATCCCGGTATTTTCTACGTTTTTCTATTTGGATAAAAAAAAAAAAAGTATTTATTTTAATAATAATTTTATTTCACATCCTGCCCAATGATGTCCAAAAGCATATTAGCCTATATTTGATTACCCAATTATAATGGTCACTTTCATAAAAATATACATATTTGTAGGTTTAAAATTCCACATATGGCACATTTATTGTCCAACAACAAATATTTTAGAAATATGTATATTTTAGTCAGAATTATTGCGTTCCTATTCTATTGCATTCCGTCTGTTTGCCGTGCATGCACGCGGCGGCGCTCATTCACGGAAGCCTGAATTTTAGCGGAGATTCATTTGCAGAAGGCTCGTCCTCTCCTGACAGAAAAATTGACATATTTGCATGACTTTCTAACATTTACAGATGGAGAATATACCTGTGAAATGTAAGTTATGCACTGTGGAAAGCACCACATTTCAAACGCATTAAACACCGCAAGTATGTACGTTAGGCTATCTGTCTGTCAGCACAAGTAGCCTATCTCTCAGAGCATCTGACAGGGCAAGCTGCTTTAAAATATACATGTTAACTATATCTTACCAGTTATTTTAAAGCCCTTAATATAAAGCATGTGTCATGTTTAGGACAAATTGTATCATGCACTTTCCCTGCATCAGCTCATTCTGCGTACTCCGCTATTTTTCAGATGCGTTTGTATCAAACTACTGTATATCGATACTTCCGAATGGCGTTCGCCTATCCCTTAGGACCGACTGACCAATGTTCAATTGCTGTTCACATGGAACCCTTCTCCACTTCGGCCTTCAAAGCTCTTGTTTGAATATTTGCTACTAATGTTACCCCACTTGTCATGTACGTCCTCACGCGCTGACGTCATCAAATTACGATCGGTTCGTGAGATCGGCCAAGTTTAGTGAGCACCGATTGAGTCATAAAATGTGATTATCTACCGATCTCCGGCCGATCGATCGGAGCATCCCTAATGTTAAGGGCCCAAGAACCGGTGCCACCACCACCCAGTGGCTTTAAGAACAGTTCACTGACTCTGAGACAGTCATTTTATAATTGACCTGCTTAAATTGCCCAAAGTCATTTGTATGTGCCACACTTGGTGCCGCGTTGACCATGGGGCCACATAGAGTGGTGCAGGTATGACGTCACTTTGTAGGCCAACCGGCAGCTAGCATCACACTGGTTCCTTCGACAAAACCCAATAGGATTTTCCCATAGACTTTTGGATTATTGCTAAACACAAGCTCTGTGATCAAAAGTTTATGATACTTACACGTTTTGTCCATCAAGATAATTATCACAGAATTTTGAAGCCTAAATGCAGTTGCCAGAAGTAAAAAGCTAAAGGTAGGCTGTAAACGAACTAAGCTTCTGACAACTGAGTTAGAATAGTTTTATAAGAGCACAATTATAATCATAACGAAGCTGTAAAAGCGGACTGAGCTTACCTGTTCGGCTGATGACATTTAATGTCCCCGACAGCCTCTGTAGTCCCATTTAGCCACTTGTTAGCAACTGCCTTTTTCAAGACACGTAAAAAAAAATCACAGGTGTGGGAATATTTTTGTATTTTATGTCATAGAATAAAACCTGAACGTGTCTTGAGCTTGTGTTCACCTCAGACCTTATTTCAGCCATTTAACCAAAACCCCATATAGATAGCATTTTAGCACTTCCAGTTCCATCATCCTTAAATTGACTTCTGCAATGGTTAAGTTTTCAAAATCTTAATGTCAAGAAAACAGTTTGTAAGTTTTTTTTTTTATTTGTGTTTGTTTGTTTGTTTGTTTTTAAACCAAAAGGGCATATCCTGATGTAAAAGCAGAAATGTTTGTCCAAGGTCTGTGGTTAGCACAAGCTCAAGATATTTTCATGTTTTTTTCAAAAACATAAAATACATCCGTAATGCCCTCTTGTGATTTTATTAAAGCTTTTACTTGTCTTAAAAAAGGCGGTTGCTTACAAGTGGCTAAATGGGAGTAAAGAAGTTACATTATACGTCATCACACTGAACCGGTAAACCAGTCAGCTTTCATAGTCTTGTTGTGTTTATAATCGTGCAATTATCATATAGTGCCAATGCGGGCAGATCAGTAATATAGTTGAAAATTTAGTGTCCCCAACTGAGCAAGCCAAAAAGCCAAAGGCGACGGTGGCAAGGAACCAAAACTCCTTCAGGTGACAGAATGGAGAAAAAAACCTTGGGAGAAACCAGGCTCAGTCGGGGTGCCAGTTCTCCTCTGGCCAACGAACAAACAGTGTATGATTATGATTCTGGCAACATTACAGGTCAAAGTCATATTAGATCGTAAGATTATTCGAAAGATCGTCACGCCGGAGACGGGTTTAATGAGGATGTCGTGTCGATGCGGCATTTACAGGGGGGAGTTTAATTGACATGGTCTCTGCAGACATTTCAGGGATGCGTTGGTCATGTCTAGGCGCAGGTCCACCATCTGATCTGGATACAGCCCGGATCCGGCTGACTGCAGTAAACTTTGGGATAAACAGAGAGACTAACATTAGCGTAGATGCCATTCTTCTTATGATGTAACGAGTACATCAGGTGTTATGGGAAGTGTTCCCGGTTCCAGCTGACCTGGTTAATGCAGCCTAAAACAATCATTTAACTGATTTGAATAATATAAATTGATAATGTTCTATGTGTATGCCATAGTAAAGAGATGTTTTTAGTCTAGATTTAAACTGACAGAGTGTGTCTGCTTCCCGAACAATGCTAGGAAGACTGTTCCAGAGTTTAGGTGCTAAATAGGAAAAGGATCGACCGCCTGCAGTTGATTTTGATATTCTAGGTATTATCAACTGGCCAGAATTTTGAGACTGCAACAGACGTGATGGAGTATAATGTGTTAAGAGCTCGCTCAAGTACTGGGGAGCTAAACCATTTAGTGCTTTGTAAGTAATTAGCAAGATTTTAAAATTTATACGATGTTTAATAGGGAGCCAGTGCAGTGTTGACAGAACCGGGCTAATATGGTCATACTTCCTGGTTCTAGTAAGAACTGTAGCTGCTGCATTTTGGACCAGCTGCAATTTATTTATTAAGCGAGCAGGGCAACCACCCAGTAGAGCATTACAATAATCTAGCCTTGAGGTCATGAACGCATGAACTAACTGTTCAGCATTTTGCATTGAAAGCATGTGCCGTAATTTAGATATATTTTTAAGATGGTAGAATGCAGTTTTACAGATGCTAGAAACGTGGCTTTCAAATGAAAGATTGGTATCAAAGAGCACACCCAGGTTCCTAACTGATGACGAGGACTTGACAGAGCAGTCATCAAGTGTTACATTATTCTAGGTTACTACTTGTGGAGTTTTTTTGTCCAATAATTAAAAATTCTGTTTTTTCTGAATTAAGTTGCAGGAAATTAATAGTCATCCAATTTTTTATATCAGCTATGCATTCCTTTAATCTTGTGAATTGGTAAGTTTCGTCAGGGCGTGAAGAAATATAGAGCTGAGTATCGTCAGCATAACAATGAAAACTAACGCCATGCTTCCTAATGATCCCAGTGGTAGCATGTACAGGGTGAAAAGCAACGGTCCTAGCACTGAGCCTTGCGGTACGCCATACTGAACTTGTGATCGGTGAGACATCTCTTCATTTACTGCTACAAACTGATAACGGGTCAGATAAGTATGATTTAAACCATGCCAATGCAATTCCACTAATGCCAACATAATTTTCGAGTCTATTCAAAAGAATGTTGTGGTCGATAGTATCGAATGTAGAGCTAAGATCGAGTAACACTAATAGAGATATACAACCACGATCAGATGATAAGAGTAAATCATTTGTTACTCTGATGAGAGCAGTCTCAGTACTATGATACGGTCTAAATCCTGACTGGAAATCCTCACAGATACCATTTTTTTCTAAAAAGGAGCATAGTTGTGAGGACACTGCCTTTTCTAGTATTTTTGACAGAAAGGGTAGATTTGAGATTGGCCTGTAATTGACTAATTCTGTAGGATCAAGTTGCGTTTTTTTTTAATAAGTGGTTTAATAATAGCCAACTTAAAAGTTTTCGGTACATATCCTAATGACAAGGATGAATTAATAATATTAAGAGGAGGATCTATGACCTCTGGAAGCATCTCTTTTAGTAGCTTAGTCGGTATAGGGTCTAGCATACATGTTGTTGATTTAGATGATTTAATGAGTTTAGCAAATTCTTCCTCTCCTATAGCAGTGAATGAGTGGAATTTTTCCTCAGTGACACTACAATGCACTGTCTGAAGTGATACTGTAGTAGATGGTTGTATAGTTATAATTTTCTTCCTAATATTATCAATCTTGCATGTAAAGTAGTTCATAAAGTCATTACTGCTGTGCTGTTTACAAACATCAGAAGTTGAAGCTTTATCTTTGGTTAATTTAGCCACTGTATCGAATAAATGCCTAGGGTTGTGTTTGTTTTCTTCTAAGAGAGTCGAGAAATAAGCAGATCTAGCAGTTTTTACGGCCTTTCTGTATGCAATCATGCTCTCTTTCCACGAAATGCGAAAAACCTCCAGTTTTGTTTTCTTCCAGCTGCGCTCCATTTTTCTGGCTGCTGTTTTAAGGGCCCGGGTGTGCTCGTTGTACCACAGCGTTGGACTATTTTCTTTAATCTTCTTTAAGCGCAGAGGAGCAACTGTGTCTAAAGTGCTGGAAAAGAGAGAGTCAATAGTTTCTGTTGCAACATCGAGTTCCTTTAGGCTATCTGGGATGCTGAGGAGATGAAACTGATGAGGAAGATTATTTACAAAGCAATCTTTAGTGGCAGCAGTGATAGTTCTGCCATGTTTGAAACGAGGTTAAGGCTTTGCAGCCTTTGCTAAATTAAGTATACACGATACTAGGTAATGATCTGAGATGTCATCGCTCTGCTGCAGAACTTCAACTGTATCAACATTTATTCCATGTGACAATATTAGGTCTAAAGTATGATTGCGGCGATGAGTGGGTCCTGACACTTGTTGCCTAACTCCAATAGAGTTTAGAATGTCTCTAAATGCCAATCCCAATGCGTCTTTTTCATTGTCTACATGGATATTAAAATCACCAACAATTAGGACTTTGTCTGTAGCCAGTACTAACTCTGATAGAAAATCAGCAAATTCTTTGGTAAAGTCTGTATAGTGCCCTGGTGGCATGTATACAGTAGCCAGCACAAATGTCAAACGGGATTTATCATTTACACTACATAACGTTATGCAAAGCACCAAAACTTCAAAAGAATTATATTTGAAACTAGACTTCTGAGTAATACTGAAAATATTATTGTAAATTATAGCAACCCCTCCTCCTTTGCCTTTCAGACACGGCTCGTGTTTATAACAATAATCTTGAGGGGTGGACTTGTGATGACGTTGAAGTCATGCGACAGTATAGTGTAGTTCGTTTATACATTTAGCTTTATACTTCTGCCGGTTGTATTTAGGCTTCAAAATTCATAAATGTTGTTCATTTGTGAAGATTATCATGATGAACAAAATGTGCAAGCATCACTATTGTTAGTCACAGAACTTTATTTTCTTCAATAATCGAAAAGCCAAGTGAACCAGGGTGATGCTTTTTGATGTGAGAAAATAGAATGTGAGAAAATATGGAGAGAAAATGTGTAAATCTATGTTTGTAGTTAACATTTCAACAGGATGGCGAAGAACACTGCTTTAGGCCAATTAGAGGGTAAAAAAACTGAAAAAAACGTACGTTCCATCAGTTCCGTCCAAGCCATCGTGTACAGGTGAAAAAAAAAAAGCTGTTTCCATAGTGTTCTATTTTTACCATAATGCTGTTTAAAAATAACTACTCTTACAATAACTGTTTTGTTTACAATCTTCTCTTAATCCGAATGTCCGTGGGTGGGGATACAAAAATGAACTATCTGTAATTTTCATGAAAGCCTTGGAGCTGTCAAAAGTCAGACGACTACATTTCTCGGTCCAGGTAACATGGAGAAAAAGTAAACATTGTTAATTTTTTTATATATATTACTACCAACATTTTAACGATACAAAGCGGGTTGAAATCTGCAAAGTTATACTGGTTTATGTGGATGTTAAACCTTTAAATTTAGATGAATTGCATGTCATCGGTCAGTTTTAAATGTGTGAATTTGTCGTTTGCAGCTCATAATATACGTCCAAAAGTATTTATCTTAAGATCCTTATTATTTGTATTTATTTCAATAATATGTTTGGCCCTCTAACCTGTGTTTTGATTAAACTCTTAACGTGCAATATCTTGTAGAGCTGAAACTACAACCAAGTAAACGTCATATATATTTATACAAATTAAAATATAGTAATACTGCTAGGCAAAAATATGTGCTATAATAATAATAATAATAATAAGAATTATAATCCTTAGGAAAACAGTAGGGCCCTTCACACTTCAGTGCTTTGGCCCTAATAATAAACAGAGCAGTTTCACAAAGGTCCTCGCATCAGGGATGCTCAAGCCCAAAAAAAGATATACTTTTTTTTTTAATACTTTTAATGCAAGTATACTGTTGTACTATATTATTGTTATTTGCTATTTGGTTTGTGGCACTGCTATATATTGTGAGCTCTTTTATGTTGGGATTTTTCAAGTCAGTCACTGACACGAGTGAAGTACAGTCTTGTTTACACAATAAATAATAATTAACTAACCGTATGTATATTGCAAAAATTGAGACATTTGGATACGTACCAAATAAAACGTATAGCCTACATGAGCACATTAAGCCATGGCTTTGTATTCCTTTTTGCCTGAGCCTGGATTACTTTTGAGGTCTGGAACAAATATGACCAACAAAAATACATGGGCTGTAGTCCCAGTTTATTACGATTAATCATTAAAAGATTGCGATCACGATTCAAACACACACGATCTTATTCCTAAATGAAAATGATTCCGCTATTTCTATTAAACCTTAAAAAGAGAGAGCAGCGCTCATGTAATCTAGAAAAATGCCTCACAAACTAATATATAAAACGCTTTATATATTAGATTATTTTGAAGCAGCTCTACAGTGATCAACAGGGAAATGATTCAATGATGCAAACAGACTTAAATTTTGCTGTAAAGCAGCTCTAAAAAACAATAGTGCCATTATTCAGTTATTGAACCGAACTGAATCGACTTTAAAGCTGAATTAAACTCATTTCATAATTAATGAAATTTACAGTTAAAGCAGCTCTGCAGAAAACAGTGACGTCATCATCCAGCTCAGTTTAGTTCTCATCCAGTCAGTGCAGTAAAGTCAATGATATTCCTCAATATTAAGTGTCCCCAACTAAGCAATCCAAAAGCGACAGTGGCAAGGAACCCAAACTCCATCAGGTGACAGAAATGGAGAAAAAAAAACCTTGGGAGGAAACAGGCTCAGTCGGGGAGCCAGTTCTCCTCTGACCAAGTGAACGGACATGGTGTGATTTATGATTCAAGGCTGCATCACAAGTCAGATTGTGGTTTGATATCATTCAGAATTACATTTTTAATTGCAAGTAGCTTTGGTTAAAAAAGATAGCTAAATGAACAAATAAAAGGTTAATACATTTGCGTTATATTTTCGCTTCCCACAAAGGAAACCTAATTGGTCTGTATCATAATGATGTATCCCAAACCTTTAAGTGTTAGTGGTCCCACTTTTTTAACTACTGTGTACCTAAATTATTTTAATAGTACTTATTTTTGAATGCATTCAAATAATTGACTTGTTAGTACATAGTTAGGTGTTTCAAATGCACTCAACCACAACTAACATGGACTCACTTTATATTAAGTGTCCAAGACACTGAGGGAAATTGTTGTATTTCCAGGTATGAAGGGCAGAGAGATCAGTTGATGCAGCAGTCATTTAACATGGAACAAGCAAACTACACCATCCAGACACTAAAAGACACCAAGACCACTGTAAGAATGTCATAAGAATAAAAATAAGACATAAAAATGTAACTTATTTCCCTTTATGTGTTTTTCAACATCAGCAAATGCTGCAAGCCTACTTGTTTCTGTGTATGTATGTTAATGTTTTTAAAATAGGTGGATGCAATGAAAATTGGTGCCAAAGAAATGAAAAAAGCCTACAAGAATATTAAAATTGATCAGATAGAGGTAAGATTCCTTCCGTCCCTTCACTTAATGTAAAATAGCAATTGTATGAACTGATTAAAAAATTGAACGCATGTATAAGAAAAATTTTGCTGCTTATGCTGCAGGATCTGCAAGACCAGATGGAGGACATGATGGAGGATGCTAATGAAGTACAAGAAGCTCTTAGTCGCAGCTACGGGACACCAGATATTGATGAAGATGACCTGGAGGCAGGTTAGTTGAAACAGGCATTGAGGTAGTTTTGTGCATTTAGCATTTTAATTTTTGTTTAGTAATGATTTTGGGTCTATTTCTAATAAATATTTACTTTGTTCACTACAAAACATAATAATGTTGGTTTTACATGTGTGATTATTTGTTTGTACCATAAGAGCTGGATGCACTTGGTGACGAACTCCTTCTGGATGAAGACAATTCCTATCTGGACGAGGCTTCTTCTGCTCCAGCTATACCAGAGGGAGTGCCAAGAGACAGAACCGCTAACCGGGTATACATGCTTAAAGAGCCATAAAACCCTAAAGCACTTTTATTTTTTATATATATATATATATATATATATATATATATAATGTATGTACTGTGTTTTCTGGAATATAAGTCACATCTGAAATGTGCTGCGAAATATACAAGGATTTACTGTCAGGATTTACTAAAGACGTGCAGTGATAAATTAGCGCTGAAAAAGGCGTGGACAGGGTTATTTTTGTGGCTGACGTCCTAACAATGTATTTGTAGAAGTTTCCCTTTCAGGCGCAAAATTTATGGGAGGAGAGTATTTAAATGAATCACGCAAGGTGATTTACAAAGGTTTGCACTCGTAAATTTACTGGTGTTTGCGCCATTATTTACCGCCCAAAAAAACTGGTAGATTGCGTTTGTGATTATGGAAATTATCCGGCTGCGTCTGTGTGCTTTAATTTGCGCGTTGTCAGTAGATCATGTGCAGAACTGTCCACTCTGTGCTTTTATGGAATTGCGCTCTCAGGGCCAGATTTACTAAACAGGGCAAATTAGCATAAGTTGTCTGTTGTGCGATAGGGCTGTGCTGGTCAGCGTGACCACCATGTGGTATGACAAAGACATTTTTGCGCATGTGGAGGTTTCTGTTTTACGTGGCTGATGGGACACGAGTGAAGTACAGTCTTGTTTACACAATAAATAATAATTTACTAACCGTATGTATATTGCAAAAATTGAGACATTTGGATACGTACCAAATAAAACGTATAGCCTACATGAGCACATTAAGCCATGGCTTTGTATTCCTTTTTGCCCGAGCCTGGATTACCTTTGATGTCTGGAACAAATATGACCAACAAAAATACATGGGCTGTAGTCCCATCTTATTACGATTAATCATTAAAAGATTGCGATCACGATTCAAACACACACGATCTTATTCCTAAATGAAAATGATTCCGCTATTTGTATTAAACCTTAGAAATTACGATCACGTTGGAATATTTAAACCTGTTTTCACGCTGCTGCTGAGCCAGAGACAGCAGCGCTCATGTAAGCTATATGCTTGAAACAGCTTCACAAACAGAAATAGCAATACTATGTAGTTGAAAACACTGTGTTGCATCAAGTAATAACGATAGTACTGGGATAAAAGTTTAGTCCAGATATAAACACTGATGTTGCGGCAGCCAGCAAAATAAGTAAACAACCTTTAAAACTAATGTTACGCTTCAAATAAAGGTTGTATCTATTACATTGTTATGCCAGTAACAATGTGACTGTTAAAATGTATATGATGTATCTTTGAATTATTCATTCAAGAGATTTGGTCAAAAACTCTCGACGAAACAAGTCTTTATTCATTAGTGATTTTTTTTTTTTTTTTTACATGATGAATACATTTTTTTTTTTTTTTTTTAATAGACTCATAATATTTTAGACATTTATACATAGATTCATTTATAAAAACCCCACCCCCACTCTTGCCAAGACTCCTGTTATAATCAATTATGCTGTCTACATTGCACAATAAATCTTATTTACATCGTGTTTGCATTGTTAGTTATGATGATCGAGTTGAAGAAATCAAGTTGCAATGATGAGATCACTTCATTCATTAGTTCAACAGACATGTCTGTCATCGGCTACAATGCTGCAACCTTTCATGTGACGGGAGTAGATCTAAATATAATGCTATAATCAACACTTTAAAAATGCAGTTATGACTCCTTTAAATCTGAGGTGTGACCAATAGCAAATGGGGGTTTCGAGCCCCTCTAATAGAATGCTCAGTAAATGTGCAGTAAACAAGTCACACTGAGAGAGACTGCATCCCACAATACAATGTGCTGGACTTCCCATTTCAGTAATAAACAAAAGGTACACAATTGACAACTGGAAAAGATTTTTCATGGATTATAATTTTATTAACTGCCAAACAGTGGTAACTCATTACATACAGTATGGATTATGCAGTATTTTTTAATCCAAATTTCTCATATTAAAAAAAAAAAAAAAAACTATTTTGCGATAACTAAAATCTATATGAAATGGCAACACATTAGTATTTAATTCTGAACACACTGCACTTTACCTGTTCTTTTCCTGTTTCTTTTGCTTAGCATAACAGTGAATGTTCACATGTCTCCACAATGAAGAAATTATTTTTAATTGATATAAATATTTTGCTGTTTGCACACAGGATGGAGTACTGGTGGACGAGTTTGGCCTACCTCAGATTCCAGCTACATAATGGAACAACATTAGTGCTACACAATTCTAAACCCTCAAAAGACTTGGACAAATATCTACACACATACTTAATCAAACATTGGGACAAACCTTTAATGTCAAGACTTAATCTCTCTTATCTCAGTCTTGATCTACATACGATATAATCTTTTATTGCTTCACAAGGAATCAATCCCTGATAGCTTTCACCATTAAACATTTGGGGTTAGTTTTTTTTTGTCTGTTTTTCTTCTGTGTAGATTCTGTTGCTATGATTTATTTTCTAAAGGATATACATCAGTTGATTTACTTTATACTGCAATGCACTGTTTCTTATTGAAAGCAAATAAAAAGAAATTATTCTATTACAATGTTTGAGGATAGAATGTGCAGTGTTTTATTGGTAACACTTTACAAGAAGGTTAAGTTAACATTAGTTAATGCATTAGTTAACACGAACTAACCATGAACAATGCCTGTAGCTTTAATGTAAATATGTACAGTAAGATAACCTTACAAAAACAGTAGTTTACGTAGCAGTTGACACACTAAGGATGAGCATTTCTAACTCACCATCTTACTCTAAAGGTAAAAACGCTGGTGTGTACCTTATCAACATTATTTAATATGCCATTGATTTTGGGCTGTTGGTAAACAATTCTAAAGTGGAAACCATCTGAACATCAACGGATAGGTTTTCATGTTTATATGCACTTTACTATCATTAATAAATGCTTTGTTGAATGTAAGTAATGGATTTTGTGACCCTTATTGTAACGTGTACACTATTTCAACATTACCTGATGTGTTACTAACATTTGTAGACTTTTATTAACATTACTTTCCAAGTCAAGTCACCTTTATTTATATAGCGCTTTTTACAGTGCAGACTGTTTCAAAGCAGCTTCCATTAACAAAGCATTTATTATTTACTGCTTTGTAATGAACCTACAAATGTTAACACATCAGTTAATGTTGAAATAGTGTACACTTGATAAGGTTCTCAAAAATTCCCATTAATACATGCTTTGTTTAATGTTGATAAGGTACACAACAGCATTTTTACCTTTAGAGTAAGATGGTGAGTTAGCAGTTGACACAGAAATGTTCATCCTTAGTAAGTAAACTAATGTAAATATGTACAGTAAGATAACCTTACAAAAACAGTAAAGCTACAGGCATTGTTCATGGTTAGTTCATGTTCATGTTCATGTTAACTTGAAAAAAGACAAAATCTTATGCACTCCTTTTATTATTAGAATTTACATAGAATCTCAGATTCAGCAAAAACAAATCAGTACACAAAAGTTTCTGTAAATTGAAAAACATCTCTATATACCTAATAAATCTACTGAAAGGGGCACTGCTTTTTGAAATATGCATTTAGTAATCCAAATGTCACCAGCTGAGTCTGTAGCTGTTAGGAAAGATCTTCTTGTGCAGATATTCCACAACTTCCTCCTTATTCTTGAGTTTCTCAAACTCATAGTATGAAATCTAGAAAGAGTTAAAAAAAAAAAAAAGACCACTGTAGGACCTAAAACCAAACTCCAAACTAGTGCAAGTTAAGCCCTATTATGAATAAAAGATTAGGGTTAAAAGGAATAGTTATCCCAAAAACCCAATTTCATTTTACTCACCCTCATGTTGTTATAAATTTGTATAAATTCAGAAGACTTGGGTTAAACCACTGGAGTTGTATGGATTACTTTTACACTACCTTTATTATCCTTGTTCAGAGCATTTGTATCCCAATGAATAATATAAAAACAGACATTATTTAAATACAGGTCTGACAATGAAACAAACACTGGTGTCGGAGGTTTCACGCCAATATATGCGCGGCCTGGTGGCCAATCAAAATCCAGATAACTGAATAATAATGAATGGAGCAAGTCTTTGTGTATCGAGAGCTATAGTATCCAGGGTAATGTCAGCATACCACCACGTACGACAAACCACATCCAAAAGGAGGAAGCTGTTGGAAAGGGATGTCCAAGTACTAACGTGGATTGTATAAAAAAAAACAAAAAAAAAACACAGCTGACCAAATCACTGCAGAATTAAAATGACTCTCCTGTTTCCACCAAAAAGTTTTTTTCATTTAGTAACTCGTGCCAAAGCAATGTCAGTTTCAACAGTGCAAATCTTGGGCTGTGGATAATGTGAAATATGTATTGTTCTCTGATGAGTCCACCTTTGTCTTTCCCACATCTGTGGGAGTTACGGTGTGGAGAAGCACCAAAGAGGCCTAACACCCGGACTGTTGCTGCCCAGAGTGAAGCACGGGGTGGATCAGTGATGGTTTGGGCTGCAATATCATGGCATTCCATATTGTGCTTGATGGCTGAGTCACTGCCAAGGACTACCGAACCATTCTGGAGGACCATGTGCACCTAATGGTTCAAACATTGTACCCTGAAGGGTAACTTTGTGTATTGGTGCATTATCATGCTGATACGTGGCCACAGCAACTTGTGACAGAATGTTTTGATGAGCATGAAAGTGAAGCTGAACATCTCCCATGGCCTGCAGAGTCACCAGATCTAAATATTTTTGAGCCACTTTGGGGCATTTTGGAGAAGCAAGTCAGAAAACATTTTTCCTCCACCAGCATCACATAGTGACCTGGCCAGTTCTGGAAGAGGAATGGCTCAAAATCTCTCTGGCCACAATGCAGGACTTTCCTGCACTTATCTGTCTTTCCCAAAACAAATTGATGCTGTATTGATTTCAAAAGGAGGCCCTACACCATACTAATAATTATTGTGGTCTAAATCCAGGTGTTTCAGTTTCATTGTCCAACCCCTGTACATTTCTAAGTTTACATACACCTTGCAGAATCTGCAAAATGTTAACAAAATAAGAGGTATCAATAAAATTGCATTTTTTTAGTACTCCTTTGAATAAGCAATTTCACAGAACTTTTAGAAGTTTACATATAGTCCAAAAAGAAATGACTGAATTTACACAAATGATCCTGTTTACAAATGCTTGATTGTTTCCATACCTGGATGATCCACGATAATGATGTTTTGTGATAGTTGGTCATGAGTCTCTAGTTTGTCCTGTTCTTCAGAAAGCCTCCAGGTCCTGCACATTCTTAGTTTTTTTCGGCATACCTGAACCCTATTTAACAGTGGCTGTAGTTTCACACTGAGAACAATTGAGGGACTCATACATGGCAATTACAAAAGGTGCAAACATTCACTGATGCTCAAGAAGGGTAAATTGTCCTCATTTTGTCTTTTGGGAAACACGTAAATATATTCAGCTTCTGAAGAGCAGTACTAAATTAAAAAAGGTACCAAAAAAAAGAGAATTAAAAAAAATTGCCCATCAAAAAAGTATGCATCAATGAATGTTTGTGCCCTTTTGTAATTGTCCTAAGCATGAAAAGATGGATCTAAAAATCATATAGTCTTTGCTGGTAAGGGTTCAAATATGCAGAAGATCCTAGAAAACCAAAGAATGTGCAAGATTATCCAGGTAATGAAAATCTATCTTGTGGACTGTCTCTAAATAGCTGTTGTGTCTTTCACACAACAGCTATTTAGAGACAGTCCACAAGATAGATTTTCATTACCTGGATAATTATTATGCAAGGTAGCACTAAATAAAATAAAAAACCATGCAATTTTATGATCCCTTTTATTTTGTTAAAACGACTAACATTTTGCAGATGATCCAAGGTGCATGTAAAGTTTGGATCACAAATATATCTTGTGTTTCATAGAAGAAAGAAAATCATGAGGTTAGAACAGCATTAGGGTAAATGACTGAAGTTTCATTTTGGGGCGAACTGTTCCTTTAAAATAAATTTTAGAAATTTTAAAATGATTTATGAAACATGCAAATAAACTTATGAAAGCAAATTAACATTTTAGTAAAGCAGACAGCTTGTAAATAAAGATAAATTATGTTGGTTTTACCTGAACAACTTCATATCCCAGAATCCTCAGATGACGCTGCTTGATGGCTTCCTTGCCTAGTAGTTTCTCTGCATTAGCTGCAAAGCGCTTTGACCCATCAATACAGAGAGCAATTCTGATAATACACAAATTAATGTTGAGCTCAGAATATGCATGCAATCTTATAGACCACTAAACATCTGTCCCCTTTTTTTGCAAAGAGCAGGACATGCATTACCTCTTATGGACTTCTTCTGAATGACAGGCAGGCAGGACATACCCTTCTTCATCTAGTTTTATCTCAATGTCTGCAGATATACAAACAAGAAAATATACGCAACCACAGAAATGTGTTAGTGTAAAAAGTTTTTAGAGTCAAACTGGGTGCATAATTTCTACCTAGCGTATAGCAGTATGGTGTAAGTACTCTGGAAGCAAAGTAAGATTGAGCTCCCAGCAGATCCATGAGGCCAGACTTCACAGCATTGTGGAATTGAGGTTCCACCGGAGTTTCCAAAGACTGTCCAGAAGCCAAAAATGACTTCACACGAAACTTTGGCGAAAGTCGCGGACCCTGCATGTAAGTGTATGAATGAGCATTGTTGGTTATGAATAAATAAGCAACATAAATAGATGTTTTTGCAACTACTGGCATTTTTAAGTCCCAGCTGTGAATTTTTAGATTTATGTTAAAATTTGTCATATGATGCATGATTAATATAAACACATTCCATACAATTTCATTACACACCTTGACATATACATATATACATATATACATGATTTTTAAATAATTAATTTGCATTTTATTGCATGACATAAGTATTTGATCACCTACCAACCAGTAAGAATTCCGGCTCTCACAGACCTGTTAGTTTTTCTTTAAGAAGTCCTCCTGTTCTCCACTCATTACCTGTATTAACCGCACCTGTTTGAACTCGTTACCTGTATAAAAGACACCTGTCCACACAGACTCCAACCTCTCCACAATGGCCAAGACCAGAGAGCTGTGTAAATTGTAGACCTGCACAAGGCTGGGATAGGCTACAGGACAATAGGCAAGCAGCTTGGTGAGAAGGCAACATCTGTTGGCGCAATTATTAGAAAATGGAAGTAGTTCAAGATGACGGTCAATCTCCCTCGGTCTGGGGCACCATGCAAGATCTCACCTCGTGGGGCATCAATGATCATAAGGAAGGTGAGGGATCAGCCCAGAACTACACGGCAGGACCTGGTCAATGACCTGAAGAGAGCTGGGACCACAGTCTCAAAGAAAACCATTAGTAACACTACGCTGTCATGGATTAAAATCCTGCAGCGCACGCAAGGTCCCCCTGCTCAAGCCAGTGCATGTCCAGGCCCGTCTGAAGTTTGCCAATGACCATCTGGATGATCCAGAGGAGGAATGGGAGAAGGTCATGTGTTCTGAGGAGACAAAAATAGAGCTTTTTGGTCTAAACTCCACTCGCCGTGTTTGGAGGAAGAAGAAGGATGAGTACAACCCCAAAAACACCATCCCAACCGTGAAGCATGGAGGTGGAAACATCATTCTTTGGGGATGCTTTTCTGCAAAGGGGACAGGACGACTACACCGTATTGAGGGGAGGATGGATGGGGCCATGTATCGCGAGATCTTGGCCAACAACCTCCTTCCCTCAGTAAGAGCATTGAAGATGGGTCGTGGCTGGGTCTTCCAGCACGACAACGACCCGAAACACACAGCCAGGGCAACTAAGGAGTGGCTCCGTAAGAAGCATCTCAAGGTCCTGGAGTGGCCTAGCCAGTCTCCAGGCCTGAACCCAATAGAAAATCTTTGGAGGGAGCTGAAAGTCCGTATTGCCCAGCGACAGCCCTGAAACCTGAAGGATCTGGAGAAGGTCTGTATGGAGGAGTGGGCCAAAATCCCTGCTGCAGTGTGTGCAAACCTGGTCAAGAACTACATGAAACGTATGATCTCTGTAATTGCAAACAAAGCTTTCTGTACCAAATATTAAGTTCTGCTTTTCTGATGTATCAAATACTTATGTCATGCAATAAAATGCAAATTAATTACTTAAAAATCATACAATGTGATTTTCTGGATTTTTGTTTTAGATTCCGTCACTCACAGTTAAAGAGTACCTATGATCAAAATTACAGACTTCTACATGCTTTGTAAGTGGGCAAACCTGCAAAATCGGCAGTGTATCAAATACTTGTTCTCCCCACTGTGCGTGTGTGTGTGTGTGTGTGTGTGTGTGTGTGTGTGTATATATATATATATATATATATATATATATATATATATATACACATACTGATTAATGTGATTTAATGAAAAATTCTGAAGCATTTATAGGTCCAAATACCATGTTTGTTCATGTCCCATAACTGTGGTCTCATTGTAGTAGAATAGCTGATTTTATGTATCTCATCAACACTATGATATTTCAAATGAATTTGTTTCAACTTCGAGTCTTTACCGCAACTCTAAAAAATACTTGCTATGACATTCTCAAAGCCAAACAAATCTAGTTTCTATGGAAATATAAATTAGCACCTGAGCAAATGGCTGACAGATTGGGCCACCCACACTAGTTATTTTAACATTTATTAATACATTATTAAAATCAAAAGTTGTATCTGTTAATATCATTTAATGGGTCTGAGCTAACATGAACTAACAATGAACAGTTGTGTTTGCATTAACCAACGTTAACAAAGATTAATAAATGTAACGAATGTACTGCTCATTGTTAGTTAATGCATTAACCAATGTTAACTAATGGAACCTTATTGTAAATTATTAAAATGAATATTAGATGCTAAGTCAAAACTAATGTGTCAGACCTTGCTAGCTGCCTGTTATCTGCAATATTATCAAAAATGCCATTTCCACATTTCTCATGGACCTTGTGCCCGGTAGAGACAAATTCAAGGTTTATACTGTATATTACACTGATCAGCCACAACATTAAAACTACTGACAGATGAAGTGAATAACGTCTCGGTTACGTATGTAACCCTTGTTCCCTGAAGAAGGGAACGGAGACGTACGTCGGACGTCACCGACGAATTGGGATCACTTCTGGGAGCCCCTATCAGCTTCGAGTGTATAGAGAACAGGCCAATGGCCATTGGCGTGCGAGATTTGCATCTCGCGCTCCGCCCCGCACCGCAGGTATAAACAGGAAGCGGATGCAGGGCACATTTGTTTTTCACTGAGGAGCCGAACTAGTGACTCGGTCATGCATGGTACAGCAACTGTGGCGACGGGACGTACGTACGTCACTGACGAATTGGGATCCCTATGGAAAACGCCACAGTTACTACCACTTCCAGCGCCCAGCGAAGCCCCTCAGACCCCCGTCTGTTCGGGGAGGGGAACTCACGCAGGGAGAGTCACTGCTGCTGTTCCGCAAGACCCACTCAGCAGAGTATTGGATAACGCTGGGAAAGCGTGCCCAGGGGGGCCGCTGCGGAAGCCACATCCTACCCATAGGGAGGTATCGTGGAATATACACGTATGGACTGGCTGTGGGCAGTACAACATACGGAAGTCCCAGGGGTGGCCCCGGCCAATGCAGGCGGGGGACTACACCGCACAGAGACGGCAGAGCGAGCTCTGCCAAGGGAAAGACACGGGGTTGCCGTGGAAGAATACACATATGGGACCGCCGTAGGGGTCACAACATATGGATACCCAGCCTAACACAAGTTCCACCAATGCATACGAGTGTTAGACCTGGCGTCGGACGCTCCGCCACGTCTGACTGCCGCGGGTTGTGGAGGAACTCAACAGGGTTCGCCGTTCTGGGGAACTTGACTGGAGCATATCAGCGCACGTATCCGGTCCATGAGGAGGGGAATGGCACAGCAAGCCGACACAAGAGCGGGCACTTCGGTGTTACTGGCTATTTGAAGCGAGCACACGAGAAGAAACCGGCTCTACACGGAGGCTATAGAATCTAGCGAACGTGTTAGGTGTCGCCCAGCCCGCAGCTCTACATATATCTGTCAGCGAGGCGCCATGCGCCAGCGCCCAGGAAGAGGCCACACTCCTAGTGGAGTGGGCCCTCAACCCGAGCGGGCAAGGCACGCCTTGGGTTTCATACGCCAAGGCGATGGCATCCACTATCCAGTGAGCCATCCTCTGCTTGGAGACAGCCTTTCCCTTCTGCTGGCCTCAGATGAAGAGCTGTTCTGAGGTCCTGAAGCTTTGTGTTTAATCTCCTCGCCCCCCTCAGGAACCTGACGATCAGATCATGCTTCCCTAAGGACCTACCATCAACCATGTCATGATTTGCGGCGATAGCGGCAACATACACTTTGAGGGTGGAGGGAGACAGCCTTTGCTCCAACCCTTCTTGCAGGAAGGAAGGCACAGAACTGATCGAACATCTTCGGGGGTCTTCTCGTCGAGAAGAACACCATTCGACGAACAGGTTCCACTTCAACGCATAGAGGCGCCTCGTAGAGGGGGCTGTAGCGGAAGTGATGGTGTCTACCACAGTCTGTGGTAGGCCACCTAGAACCCCCGTCCAGGGACCAGACATGAAGTTTCCAGAGATCCGGACGCGGGTGCCATAGGGTGCCCCGTCTCTGAGTCAGGAGGTCCTTCCTCAGAGGAATGGGCCAAGGAAGTGCTGTCGCGAGGAGCACTAATTCCGGGAACCAGGTCCGATTGGCCAGTACGGAGCAACCAACAGGACCTGCTCCTTGTCCTCCCTGACCTTGCACAGTGTCTGCGCAAGAAGGCTCACTGGGGGAAACGCATATTTGCGTAGGCCCCGGGGCCAGCTGTGTGCCAGCGCATCCGAGCCGAGGGTCCCCCCGGTCAGGGAATAGAACAACTGGCAGTGAGACGTGTCCGGGGCGGCAAACAGGTCTACCTGTGCATCAGCTGGACCACCTGGGGATGGAGTCTCCACTCTCCTGGGAGCACTTGCTGTCGTGAGAGCTCGTCGGCTGCACGATTGAGCAGGCCCGGAATATGAGTGGCACGAAGCGGCCTCAGATGCTTCTGACTCCAGAGGAGGAGATGGCGGGCGAGTTGTGACATGCGGCGGGAGCGTAGACCACCCTGTTTGTTGATGTACGCAACAGCCGCAGTGTTGTCTGTACGGACCAGAACGTGCTTGCCTCATAGCGGCCCCTTGAGGCGGCCCAGCGCAAAACGAACTGCTAACACTTCGAGGCAATTGATATGCCATTGCAGTTGAGGCCCCGTCCACAGACCCGAAACTGCAAGCCCGTTGTACGTGGCCCCCCCAGCCGGTGGATGAGACAACAGCATGCCTGGACACTTGTTCTAGGGGAACTCCTGCCCGTAGAAATGAAGGGTCCGACCACGGGCTGAAGGTTTCTGTGTTACTGAGACACGGAACAAGCCGCTCTGCCACGCCCATCTCGGGACTCGGTCATGTAGCCAGTGTTGAAGTGGCCTAATATGAAGCAATCTGAGCGGTGTCACTGCGGCTGCGGATGCCATATGCCCCAGGAGCCTCTGAAAATGTTTCAGTGGTACCGCTGTCCTGCGTTTGAACGAATTCAAGCAGTTCAACACCGACTGGACGTGCTCCTCTGTGAGTCGCGCTGTCAGATTGACCGAGTCCAGCTCCATACTGAGAAAAGAGATCCTCTGCACGAGGCAGAGTTTGCTCTTTTCCCAGTTGACCCGAAGTCCCAACCGGCTGAGGTGACTGAGCACCATGTCCCTGTGTTCACACAACTGCGCTCGCGACTGAGCCAGGATCAGCCAGTCGTCGAGGTAGCTGAGGATGCGAACCCCACGCCTCCGTCTGCTTCTGGGCGGCCGAGAACTGCTGGGCAAAGCTCTCGACCGCGTCGCCGAACAACCCAACCTGGGAAATGGGGGAGTCCAGGAACCGATACTTATCGGTCTCCCTCATATCGCCCAGGTTGAGCCAGAGATGTCGTTCCTGGACCACAAGAGTGGACATCGCCTGACCAATGGAACGGGTGGTGACTTTCGTCGCCTGGAGGGCGAGGTCCGGAGCCGTCCGGAGCTCCCGGAGGAGCTCTGGGTCAGGCCTACCCTCGTGCATGTCCATGAGTGCTTGGGCCTGGTGCACCTGGAGCAATGCCAAGGCGGACGCAGCCTGTCCACAAGCTTTGTAAGCCTTCCCAGTCAGACTGGAGGAGAACTTACAGGCCTTGGATGGGTGGAGTGGGTCTCACCGCCAGGTGGAAGCGGACGCCGGACACAGTTGCATCGGGACAGCCCGTTCCACCGGCGGGATCCCCACGTACCCTTTGGCTGGCCCGCCGTCAAGGGTAGTGAGGAGGGAGGAGCCACTCGGCCGGTTTCTGGCAGAAAAAGGTGCCTTCCACGACTTTGTGAGCTCCTCATGCACCTCCGGGAAGAAAGGCACCGGGGCGGGACGCTGAGAACCAGCGTGAGCCGCCTCAAGAAACCAATCGTCCAGCCTAGAAGGCTCGGGACACGGTGGAGGGTTCCACGCGAGCCCGACCTTTTCAGCGGCCCGGGAAAGCATAGCCGTCAGCTCGGGGTCCGTCTCGGGCAACGCCACTCTCCCAGAGGGAGGCAATGCAGCCGAGTCTTCATCCCCCGAGGACTGAAACTCCCCCTCCGATGCAGCGATCGACATCCTATCGTCTGCTGGAGCTACAAAGGTCACCGCTGGACCCCCCCAGCGACTTCCTCCGGAAGCTCAACTGGCTGCGGCGCTTCAGAGGGTTTAGGGGCCCACGGAGGCTGGCTCGGCGGGTGTGCCCTAAACGTGATCCTCAGGTCACCCTGGCTCTTCGCCGAAGTAGGTCTATTCTGCTGGGCAGGAATAGCACTAGATCGGGGCATAGGTAAGGGGACTCCACCCTCCCGGAGGTAGGTGAGTCTCGACTTAAGCGCCGAGATAGTTATGTTCCCGCAGTGGGAACATAAACTATCCACAAACGCTGCCTCAGCGTGCTGAATGCCCAGACATGTAAGACAACGATTGTGACCGTCAGCTGGTGACAGGGAACGACCGCATCCAGAAACGCACGGGTGGAATGACATCTTGAAAAAGACGCAGTGTCACACCCGTGTTGCTCTTTTAGAGGAAACGCTCTTTTAGTGCTGAAGCACCCAGGGACAACCGCGGCAGGCACAGGAATGTAGTGCAGCCTGTGTCTGCTCTCACTGTGGAACGCCCTCACCGAACCAACAATGCTGTGAAAACAGCAGTTTGCTCTGCCAGAGACAGTGAGCACGCGGTCGCGCTGAATGTGCCTTCTCTCCTAGTAAAAGTGTTTCTCACAATCTCTCTCTCTCTCTGCTTGATAGGCGCAGGAACAGTGCTTCATCAACGCCGTTCGGCTCCGAAGTGAATGACAAATGTGCGCTGCAACCGCTTCCTGTTTATACCCGTGGTGCGGGGCGGAGCGCGAGATGCAAATCTCGCACGCCAATGGCCATTGGCCCGTTCTCTATACATTCGAAACTGATAGGGGCTCCCAGAAGTGATCTGAAAGGGAACAATTATTATATCACAATAGCGCCTGGCAAGGAGTGAGATATATTAGACAGCAAGTGAACAGTCAGTTGAAAGTGTTGGAAGCAGGAAAAATTGACAGGGCGAAAAGATCTGAGTGACTTAGACAAGGGCCAAATAGTGATGGCTAGACGATTGGGTTCAGAGCATCTCCAAAACAGCTTGTGCAACATTCTTTTGTTCCCGGTAGGGCTGCAACTAACGATTATTTTGATAATCGATTAGTTGGCCGATTATTTCTTCGATTAATCGGATTAAAAAAAGCAACATTTTCTTTTCTTTTTTAACCCTCATCCTTCCCTCGGGTCATTTTGACCCGAAACTCATCTTTAAATTTTTTTAAAATTTGAGTGTTCATCGGAGTGGTCCAAGACCCTAGGACTTTTGTCATACTTGAACCACGAATACACAAAAAATTTACTGGATTCGAGGAGTTTGTTGTTGAAATTTTAAAAAGTAACAAATCCTTCCCTCACAGGTCAATTTGACCCCCTTAGGAATGAATGGAATGAGAGGAATGCTTCAGTACACAGAAAAACTTAATGCTCAAAATTCAAACTAAAAAAAAAAAACTTTACCAAAACATTATAATATAATGTCTACATGTGTATCTGAATGCATACTGAACACTGTGAAGCTGCTTTGAAACAATCAGCATTGTAAAAAGCGCTATATAAATAAAGGTGACTTGACTGAAGAAAAACAGACTTTAGGACCCAGCGGAACAGTTAATTTGTTTTATATAGAGTTATAAGGCCATCTAGTGGCAAGAGTCATGAAATATCACTTTTTTTTTTTTTTTTTTCTTCCCACAAGAGGTTGGCATGAAATTCTGAGTCAAGTTTAAAAAATGTGAAGAATGTGCTTAAATTATTATTTATTTGTTAATATTATTAATAATATTATTGAAAACATCGTATTTTAAAGGTAGTTTTTTTAACTATAAAAAAAAAATCTCCAAAAAATTGCATTAAAAATATTATCAAAATGAAATGAAATAAGCTTTCTGGACAAAAAAAAAAAAAAAGGATAATTTTAGGGCTTTGGTTCATTTTGACCCACGAGGGAAGGATTTGTTACAAAGTGCGAGAAAACACTATTCCTCATCCTGCCCAATGCTGTCCTTCAAACAAACGTACCAACTGAATGCTATGAAAACATATATAGTGAATATATCTATGCTATGTGCAAAAGAGCTATAAAGTAAAAGGACAGTTTCCTTCCCTAGGACAATCCCTACATTAAAAATTAAGGTAATAATAAAGATGATAAAGACTATTTATAGATGCATTTTGTCTATAAAATGCGTTATTCAGTGCTATAATTTGACGCGACTGCCGGAAGTTTTCCGTGCACGGTGGCCAGACGTGATTAAACGATAATGACATTCTTTGTCGATGATTTTCATTATTGATTATTATCGATTTTATCGAATAGTTGTTGCAGTCCCCAGTATGTAGTGTTAGGTATGTAGTGCAGTATGTAGTGGTAGTTAGTACCTACCAAAATTGGTGCAAGAAAAAACAATTTGTGAACCGGCATCAGGGTCATGCCTGCCTGGTATGATCACACAGAAGAGCTACTGTGAATCAAATTGCTGAAAAAAATGTATGCTGGCCCTGATAGAAAGGCATCAGAATACAGTGCATAGAAGTTTTCTGCATATGGGGCAGCGTAGCTGCAGGCAGAGTACCCATGATGCATAATACCCACTACACAAATAGGTCAGGAATGGTTTGTGGAGAAATTGGCCTCCAAATTCCCCAGATCTCAATCCGTCTCAATGCTGAACCAAAAACATCCGATCCATGGAGGCCCCACCTCGCAACTTGCAGGACTTCAAGGATCTGATGCTAAAATCTTGGTGCCAAATATACCACAGGACACGTTCAGAGGTCTTGTGAAATCAAAGCCTCAATGCATTAGAGCTGCTTTGGCAGCATGAGGGGGACCTACATGATATTAGGCAGGTGGTTGTAGCTGATCAGTGTATATTGCAAATATTAAGTCTATTGTAAAAATAAATATAAATATGTCACTTTACAACCCTAGTTGAGACCAAATTAATCTACAATAAGATGACAGCAATGCAGAGATATGAGAAAAGATCCAGACAGATATGAGGAGTTATGGAAAAAGAGTGTTACAAAAAAGAGAGAGGAAAATTAGCAGATAAAGAGTGTCTCCCAACTGACAAAAAGAGAGAAAAATCTGAAAAGACAGTGGATGATAAACAAAAGAAACAAGGCCAAAAACAAATACTGCAGGCCTCAAATCAGTTTGCTACTACAACAGACATTCACAAAGTATTATTTTTGAAACTTGAAAATCAGTTTGTCTTTACTGAAATACCTGTAATGCCTTCTGTTTTTGTCTGTTACTGTTGTTCTCTAAAATAGCCTGTTGTTAAGGTTACATTATTAATGTACCATTAACATTGTGTCCTTACGGACACAAGATGTCATTACCACAGCAATGTTTTATTTTATTTTAATTAATCAGATTTGTAAAATGTTTTAACACTTTAATATTTTATCTTTTGTATGGAAAAAATATTGATGTCTAAGGTTACTGTTAAAATTTTACATGGCATAAAGAAAATCATTAAATTATAAATATTTTTAAATTAATTTTAATATCAGTATTTACAATAATGTACAAATCTTGAAAATAAAAAATAACTTCTATTTAAAAAAGTTATTTAAAGTTTTAAGAAAAGTGCATACAATCAATGGTATTGTAATGTTGCGGTACGGACATTTTGTAAAAAGAGATTAAAACCATAAAAAATATTAATGTTCCAGATTAAAATCTTAATGACTACATGCAATTGTGTGTATTGTGTACCTATGCATTGCAGACTGTGCTTTTTAAAATAAAAATTATAGGGGTTGATTTTTTTTTTAAATTTGGGAAAGTCAAAAGTGACAGATATAGAATATAGAATAGAATAGATCTAAATATAGAATACCCTTTTTGAACTGACATGTGTAGCGCATGTTTCTGCCTTTAGGCTACCAAAAAAAGAACACAAGTATGAAAAAACAAAATCAATGCAAGTGCAGAGGTTTACTCGCGTAAAAAAACCCATTGAATTAAGTATTGAGTTGCAGGTCCTTAATTATATTTAAAATGTTGGTGTCACATACGATGGCAGCGTTGGTGTCACATACGATGGCAGCTAAAGTTTTTTGCTCTGGCCCCCTCCCTGTTAGGCGGAGTGATGACTATCATCAAATCAAATCAAATCACCTTTATTTATATAGCGCTTTTCACAATGGCAATTGTTTCAAAGCAGCTTCACAGTGGTAACAGGAAAATAATGCAACGGAATTTGATTCGGCTGTACAGCCGCTCTGGAGAAAACGGTGATGTCATCCAGCTCATTTCAATTATCATATAGTGTCAATGCGGGCGGATCAGTAATATAGTTGAAATTTAGGTGTCCCCAACTGAGCAAGCCAAAAGCCAAAGGCGACGGTGGCAAGGAACCAAAACTCCTTCAGGGCCAGAATGGAGAAAAAAAACCTTGAGAGAAACCAGGCTCAGTCGGGGTGCCAGTTCTCCTCTGGCCGACGAACAAATAGTGTATGATTATGATTCTGGCAACATTACAGGTCAGAAGTCATATTAGATAAATAGATATTCGTAGGATTATTCGAAAGATTGGAGTTGTCACGCCGGGGACGGGTTTAATTAGGATGTCGTGTCGATGCGGCATTTACAGGGGGGAGTTTAATTGACACTATTGTCTCTACAGACACTTCAGGGATATGGTCGTCATGTCCAGGCTAAGGTCCACCATCTGGTCTGGATACAGCCCGGATCCGGCCGACTGCAGTAAACCTCGGGATAAACAGAGAGACTAACATTAGCGTAGATGCCATTCTTCTTATGATGTAGCGAGTACATCAGGTATTATTGGAAGTGTTCCCGGTTCCGGCTGACCTAGTTAATGCAGCCTAAAACAATCATTTAACTGATTTGAATAATAGAAATTAAAAATGTTTTATGTGTATGCCATAGTAAAGAGATGTGTTTTTAGTCTAGATTTAAACTGACAAGAGTGTGTCTGCTTCCCGAACAATGCTAGGAAGACTGTTCCAGAGTTTAGGTGCTAAATAGGAAAAGGACCGACCGCCTGCAGTTGATTTTGATATTCTAGGTATTATCAACTGGCCAGAATTTTGAGACCGCAATAAACGTGATGGAGTATAATGCGTTAAGAGCTCGCTCAAGTACTGGGGCGCTAAACCATTTAGTGCTTTGTAAGTAATCAGCAAGATTTTAAAATGTATACGATGTTTAATAGGGAGCCAATGCAGTGTTGCCAGAACCGGGCTAATATGGTCATACTTCCTGGTTCTAGTAAGAACTCTAGCTGCTGCGTTTTGGACCAGCTGCAGTTTATTTATTAAACGAGCAGGGCAACCACCCAGTAGAGCATTACAATAATCTAGCCTTGAGGTCATGAACGCATGAACTAACTGTTCAGCATTTTGCATTGAAAGCATGTGCCGTAATTTAGATATATTTTTAAGATGGTAGAATGCAGTTTTACAGATGCTAGAAACGTGGCCTTCAAATGAGAGATTGGTATCAAAGAGCACACCCAGGTTCCTAACTGACGACGAGGACTTGACAGAGCAGCCATCGAGTGTTAGACAGTATTCTGGGTTACTACTTGTGGAGTTTTTTTGTCCAATGATTAAAAATTCAGTTTTTTCTGAATTAAGTTGCAGGAAATTACTAGTCATCCAATTTTTTATATCAGCTATGCATTCTGTTAATCTTGTGAATTGGTAAGTTTCGTCAGGGCGCGAAGAAATATAGAGCTGAGTATCGTCAGCATAACAATGAAAATTAACGCCATGCTTCCTAATAATATCTCCCAGTGGTAGCATGTACAGGGTGAAAAGCAACGGTCCTAGCACTGAGCCCTGCGGTACTCCATACTGAACTTGTGTTCGGTGTGACATCTCTTCATTTACTGCTACAAACTGATAACGGTCAGATAAGTATGATTTAAACCATGCCAATGAAGTTCCACTAATGCCAACATAATTTTCGAGTCTATTCAAAAGAATATTGTGGTCGATAGTATCGAATGCAGCGCTAAGATCGAGTAACACTAATAGAGATATACAACCACGATCGGATGATAAGAGTAAATCATTTGTTACTCTGATGAGAGCAGTCTCAGTACTATGATACGGTCTAAATCCTGACTGGAAATCCTCACAGATACCATTTCTTTCTAAAAAGGAGCATAATTGTGAGGACACTGCCTTTTCTAGTATTTTTGACAGAAAGGGTAGATTTGAGATTGGCCTGTAATTGACTAATTTTGTAGGATCAAGTTGCGGTTTTTTAATAAGTGGTTTAATAATAGCCAACTTAAAAGTTTTCGGTACATATCCTAATGTCAAGGATGAATTAATGATATTAAGGAGAGGATCTATGACCTCTGGAAGCATCTCTTTTAGTAGTTTAGTCGGTATGGGGTCGAGCATACATGTTGTTGATTTTGATGATTTAACGAGTTTAGCCAATTCTTCTTCTCCTATAGCAGTGAATGAATGTAATTTTTCCTCAGTGACACTACAATGCACTGTCTGATGTGATACTGTAGTAGACGGCTGCATGGTTATAATTTTTTTCCTAATATTATCAATCTTACAGGTAAAGAAGTTCATAAAGTCATTACTGCTGTGCTGTTTACAAACATCAGAAGGTGAAGCTTTATCTTTGGTTAATTTAGCCACTGTATCGAATAAATACCTAGGGTTGTGTTTGTTTTCTTCTAAGAGAGTCGAGAAATAAGCAGATCTAGCAGTTTTTAGGGCCTTTCTGTATGCAATCATGCTCTCTTTCCACGAAATGCGAAAAACTTCTAGTTTTGTTTTCTTCCAGCTGCGCTCCATTTTTCTGGCTGCTGTTTTAAGGGCCTGGGTGTGCTCGTTGTACCACGACGTTGGACTATTTTCTTTAATCTTCTTTAAGCGCCGGGGAGCAACTGTGTCTAAAGTGCTGGAAAAGAGAGAGTCAATAGTTTCTGTTGCAACATCGAGTTCCTCTAGGCTATCTGGGATGCTGAGGAGATGAAACTGATGAGGAAGATTATTTACAAAGAAATCTTTAGTCGCAGCAGTGATAGTCCTGCCATATTTAAAGCGAGGGGACGGCTTTGCAGCCTTTGCTAAATTAAGTGTACATGATACTAGGTAATGATCTGAGATGTCATCGCTCTGCTGCAGAATTTCAATGGTATCAACATTTATTCCATGTGACAGTATTAGGTCTAACGTATGATTACGGTGATGAGTGGGTCCTGACACGTGTTGCCTTACTCCAATAGAGTTTAGAATGTCTCTAAATGCCAATCCCAGTGCGTCTTTTTCATTGTCTACATGGATATTAAAATCACCAACAATTAGGACTTTATCTGCAGCCAGTACTAACTCTGATAGAAAATCAGCAAATTCTCTGGTAAAGTCTGTATGGTGCCCTGGTGGCCTATATACAGTAGCCAGCACAAATGTCAAACGGGATTTATCGATTTCACTACATAACGTTACATAAAGCACCAAAACTTCAAAGGAATTATATTTGAAACTAGACTTGTGAGTAATACCGAAGATATTATTATAAATTACAGCAACACCCTCCCCTTTTACCTTTCAGACGTTGCTCGTGTTTATAACAATAATCTTGGGGGGTGGACTCATTTAAAGTAATGTAATCGTCAGGTTTTAACTATCATCAGACTATCATCACTCAATGGCTGGTTGTCTAAGTGGTGTCCACAAAATAACATAGGGTTCACAGACAATTGGAAAAGCTTTTGGGGCAGACCTGACCTGTTAAAAGAGATGGCATTCATCCCTCCTGAGATGGTGCCGCTCTTCTCTCTAGTAATTTGGCACATAGTCTTAGAGTTGAACCTTGACTAACTGGGGCCCAGGTCAGAAAGCACACGGACTGACTTAACCGACCGTCTGCTAGCTGTCTCACGTCACAGAAGTCAGATAAATCCCAACACATAGAGACTCTTTCACCTAGATATTAGATATAGAGTCTGTCTGTTCCCCGAATTAGTAAATACAAAAAACCCTTGAACCCATTTAGGGGGAAAAATTTAATTGATGTTCAACAAATAAAAAACAGATATAATACAGACGAACAAATGATAAAGCTCGGGCTGCTGAATATTCGATCCCTTCCGTCAAAAGCGCTTATTGTTAATGATATGATTACAGATCATAATCCAGATGTGCTGTGTTTGACAGAAACCTGGCTAAAACCTGACGATTACATTACTTTAAATGAGTCCACCCCTCAAGATTATTGTTATAAACACGAGCCACGTCTGAAAGGCAAAGGGGGAGGGGTTGCTGTAATTTATAATAATATCTTCAGTATTACTCAGAAGTCTAGTTTCAAATATAATTCTTTTGAAGTTTTGGTGCTTTGCGTAACGTTATGTATTGTAAATGATAAATCCCGTTTAAAACCATACAGACTTTACCAAAGAATTTGCTGATTTTCTATCAGAGTTAATACTGGCTGCAGATAAAGTCCTAATTGTTGGTGATTTTAATATCCATGTAGACAATGAAAAAGACGCATTGGGATTGGCATTTAGAGACATTCTAAACTCTATTGGAGTTAGGCAACATGTGTCAGGACCCACTCATCGCCGCAATCATACTTTAGACTTAATATTGTCACATGGAATAAATGTTGATACCGTTGAAATTCTGCAGCAGAGCGATGACATCTCAGATCATTATCTAGTATTGTGTACACAATTTAGCAAAGGCTGCAAAGCCGTCCCCTCGTTTCAAATATGGCAGGACTATCACCACTGCCACTAAAGACTGCTTTGTAAATAATCTTCCTCATCAGTTTCATCTCCTCAGCATCCCAGATAGCCAAGAGGAACTCGATGTTGCAACAGAAACTATTGACTCTCTTTTCCAGCACTTTAGACATAGTTGCTCCTCTGCGCTTAAAGAAGATTAAAGAAAATAGTCCAACGCCGCGGTACAACGAGCACACTAGGGCCCTTAAAACAGCAACCAGAAAAATGGAGCGCAGCTGGAAGAAAACAAAACTGGAGGTTTTTCGCATTTCGTGGAAAGAGAGCACGATCGCATACAGAAAGGCCGTAAAAACTGCTAGATCTGCTTATTTCTCGACTCTCTTAGAAGAAAACAAACACAACCCTAGGTATTTATTTGATACAGTGGCTAAATTAACAAGAAATAAAGCTTCAACTTCTGACGTTTGTAAACAGCACAGCTGTAATGACTATGAACTTCTTTACATGCAAGATCGATAATATTAGGAAAAAAATTATAACTATGCAACCATCTACTACAGTATCACATCAGACAGTGCATTGTAATGTCACTGTGGAAAAATTCCACTCATTCACTGCTTTAGGAGAGGAAGAATTGCCTAAACTCGTTAAGTCATCTAAATCAACAACATGTATGCTAGACCCTATACCGACTAAACTACTAAAAGAGATGCTTCCAGAGGTCATAGATCCTCTTCTTAATATCATTAATTCATCCTTGTCGTTAGGATATGTACCGAAAACTTTAAGTTGGCTATTATTAAACCACTTATTAAAAAAATGCAACTTGATCCCACAGAATTAGTCAATTACAGGCCAATCTCAAATCTACCCTTTCTGTCAAAAATACTACAGAAAGGCAGTGTCCTCACAACTATGCTCCTTTTTAGAAAGAAATGGTATCTGTGAGGATTTCCAGTCAGGATTTAGACCGTATTATAGTACTGAGACTGCTCTCATCAGAGTTACAAATGATTTGCTCTTATCATCCGGTCATGGCTGTATCTCTCTATTAGTGTTACTTGATCTTAGCGCTGCATTCGATACTATTGACCACAACATTCTTTTGAATAGACTCGAAAATTATGTTGGCATTAGTGGAATTGCATTGGCATGGTTTAAATCATACTTATCTGACCGCTATCAGTTTGTAGCAATAAATGAAGAGATGTCACACCAATCACAAGTTCAGTATGGAGTACAGCAAGGCTCAGTGCTAGGACTGTTGCTTTTCACCCTGTACATGCTACCCCTGGGAGATATCATTAGGAAGCATGGCGTTAGTTTTCACTGTTATGCTGACGATACTCAGCTCTATATTTCTTTACGCCCTGACGAAACTTACCAATTCACAAGATTAACGGAATGCATAGCTGATATAAAAAATTGGATGACTACTAATTTCCTGCAACTTAATTCAGAAAAAAACAGAATCTTTAATACTCCACAAGTAGTAACCTAGAATACGGTCTAATACTTGATGGTTGCTCTGTCAAGTCCTCGTCGTCAGTTAGGAACCTGTGTGTGCTCTTTGATACCAATCTTTCATTTGAAAACCACGTTTCTAGTATCTGTAAAACTGCATTCTACCATCTTAAAAATATATCTAAATTACGACACATGCTTTCAATGCAAAATGCTGAACAGTTAGTTAACGCGTTCATGACCTCAAGGCTAGATTATTGTAATGCTCTACTGGGTGGTTGCCCTGCTCGCTTAATAAATAAACTGCAGCTGGTCCAAAACGCAGCAGCTAGAGTTCTTACTAGAACCAGGAAGTATGACCATATTAGCCCGGTTCTGGCAACACTGCATTGGCTCCCTATTAAACATCGTATACATTTTAAAATCTTGCTGATTACTTACAAAGCACTAAATGGTTTAGCGCCCCAGTACTTGAGCGAGCTCTTAACGCATTATACTCCATCACGTTTATTGCGGTCTCAAAATTCTGGCCAGTTGATAATACCTAGAATATCAAAATCAACTGCAGGCGGTCGGTCCTTTTCCTATTTAGCACCTAAACTCTGGAACAGTCTTCCTAGCATTGTTCGGGAAGCAGACACACTCTGTCAGTTTAAATCTAGACTAAAAACACATCTCTTTACTATGGCATACACATAAAACATTTTTAATTTCTATTATTCAAATCAGTTAAATGATTGTTTTAGGCTGCATTAACTAGGTCAGCCGGAACCGGGAACACTTCCAATAACACCTGATGTACTCGTTACATCATAAGAAGAATGGCATCTACGCTAATGTTAGTCTCTCTGTTTATCCCGAGGTTTACTGCAGTCGGCCGGATCTGGGCCGTATCCAGACCAGATGGTGGACCTTAGCCTGGACATGACGACCATATCCCTGAAGTGTCTGTAAAGACAATAGTGTCAATTAAACTCCCCCCTGTAAATGCCGCATCGACACGACATCCTAATTATACCCGTCCCCGGCGTGACAACTCCAATCTTTCGAATAATCCTACGGATATCTATTTATCTAATATGACTTCTGACCTGTAATGTTGCCAGAATCATAATCATACACTATTTGTTCGTCGGCCAGAGGAGAACTGGCACCCTGACTGAGCCTGGTTTCTCCCAAGGTTTTTTTCTCCATTCTGGCCCTGAAGGAGTTTTGGTTCCTTGCCACCGTCGCCTTTGGCTTTTGGCTTGCTCAGTTGGGGACACCTAAATTTCAACTATATTACTGATCCGCCCGCATTGACACTATATGATAATTGAAATGAGCTGGATGACATCACCGTTTTCTCCAGAGCGGCTGTACAGCCGAATCAAATTCCGTTGCATTATTTTCCTGTTACCACTGTGAAGCTGCTTTGAAACAATTGCCATTGTAAAAAGCGCTATATAAATAAAGGTGATTTGATTTGATTTGATTTGATCAGCTGTTTGGTTACCCATAATCTTCAAACTGTCTTCTTTTTTGTTCAGTAGGGGGGAAAAAAGGAACTTTGGTAACACTTTATTTTAGTGTTTATTTTAGTGTCCTTGTTACATATGTCACAGTAATAACAGTAAATTATGCATAATTACATGCAACTAACCCTCAATCAAACCCTAATCTAACCTAACCCTATAGTAAGTACATGTTAATAAATATTACTCAGTACTTACATATATAATTACACTGTAACAATGACGCCTTAAAATAAAGTGAACCAGTGAGTAAATGATGACAGAATTTTCATTTTTGGGTGAACTATCCCTTTAAAGCAAGACATATTCTGCTGTTCCACATCAGCTCATGTTCAGAGACCCCAAGACTAAAACCCAAGAATAACCTGTGATGTTGGGATCCACTGACAAATGAGAATTTCCAATTTTAAGTTGTGCTTAATTTCAAATTGACAATGGCTCACACCTTTAAAACAGAGCTTACCTATTCCAATTGTCATTCGTGTATAGGCTCCCTAAGTCGGGGCATTCTGAAAGTTGGTTGGGATGTCCATTCTGACACATTTTGTGAAGTATACTTTGGGTCATATAAGGCTCTTTTACATCAAATGTGAAAGTTTGGTGATAATGTTAGACACATAAAAGATTATGAATAGAAAGAATACCAATGGAGCAAATCACACCAATTGCAAACATTTACCCACTGATAAAGCAAAGTTTATAATTTCAGTTGGATCACTCGTAGTAAGATATGTGTTGCTTGTCTGTGCTGCTGAAATACAGACACTATAGACAGATGATGATTTCTGCAACAGATGCTCTTTACTGGTCTCATTCACACAAAAAGTATTTAATTCCTCAAAATGAATACATGTTCCATAAAAGGAATATTCCATGAAAGGATATTACTTTCCATACCTTCCATTCTTACAACAATATTTGGCTGTCAAGATAATGACATTGTGCAATACAATGTATTGCTATTTTAAAAAAGTATTTATGCATTTAGCATTTTATACATTTTGGCTCTCAATGTGTCAAGGATGTTAATTTTTTTTTTTTAAACAAAATAAAAAAGAAAGCACAGTGAAAAGCAAAAACATTCTATGAACAGGGTTCGTTCACATTTCTACCAATAAATTTCCATGACTTTTGAGGCCAATATTAATGACCTAACGCTCCATGAAACGTCTGTGTATACATGTAAAATAAGAATAAAAATCCATCACAGCATATTTTAACTAATTAATGACAAGCTATGTGGTTTAATACAAAATAAAAGTAAATAAGTAAATAAAAGTGTCCAGTAACACTGACAGTAAGTTTACAAGGTGGCAGTGCCAGATACAAACTTTTGGATTACAAAATTTGGTAACTAAGTTGATTTAAAAAAAAAAAAGCTTTGCCTCCTATTTACCATTAATCTCACTGGATAACCATCAATCATCAACATGATAACATCCCTATTTGAATTCCCCAAAAACAGTTTATTAATTACAGATTCTTTTTTCATTTCTGCAATTTACACCTAAGTACAAACTGCAACTACCAGACATTACCTCATGCTAGGGTCAGAAATTAACTTGCAATTGATTTCCAGGGGCCAGTTGTTCAAACGTAATCTGATTGGATTTCAGCTCAAAAGCGGATTGGATCAAATCTTGAAAATGTGTTGTTCAAAAGTCAAAAAGGATTCTGAAATCAGATTAGATCACAAAATCCAATCTTGGTTTTGATCTGGATCAAATCATCAGTTTGTGTTGTTCAAAACTTTTTAGTAAGATCGGGATACCTTTGATCCAAAAAAATAAAAATAATATGGATTATACTGATCCCAGCAGAAGGGTGAATTTCAGGAACAAAAATGTAATAAAACTTTAAAACTGGTCAAAAAATACAACATTTGTACCAAGTAATACACACACAATTTACTTTGCTCTTGATTAGTTTAACTGGTGAAGTAATACATTAGAAGTAGACATTATTAGGCTACCTAATAAGCCTTTTGGTAACCTACAGTCAAGTAAAAAAGAGATTTTGACGCAATTAAAATAATCCCCAAACAGTTGTAAATATCAAACAAAAATATTTAATTTAAAGTGTTTATCACTGTTTGTAAACTACATTGGCACAATCTTAAGAGATGAACCATTCAAAAGATTTTTTTGTGAGGGAACGCAGTTTCTCGGGTGAACTACACAACTTTTCTGAGAGAACGCAAAAGCATTAAAATGTTGTTTTTTTTCCCCATCCTTGTATTTTTTCAATCACCATGTCCCTTTAGGGGCTCTGTAGAGCACTAGTAATCCAGATTTGGTAATTTGTGGATTAGGGTGATCCAATCCAAATTTGCTTCGAAAAACTGGCACAAAAGTGAGATGGATTACCTGATCCTGGATAGCAAAAAATTGGATTTCCAAATCCAGATCATTCTGATCCAGACTAAACTTTTTGAACCACTGGCCCCAGGGGCTTTTTTTTAACCTTCATAAGCAGTGCTCAAAGTGGGCCATTACGCACTGGTACGCAGTACCGACACTTCTATATTTTGATCTGTAGCATACCAGAGCAGATTTGCGCAAGCTCTTCCTATCGCGTCGCGTCTGATGATAAAATGTGCAACCCATTTAAATTCTACTGAGAATGTAGCAAAACGGAGAAAGTCAAACATGATCTAAAACAGCCACTAAAAAGACTGATGAAAAGATGGGAAATCATCCTGCACCAACTCGAATTAGAAAGCTACTCATGTTCACCTTTACTAGAATTTATAACATTCTATTGTATTTATTGTGGTAAATTTTGGCTAACTTGTAGAATTTATAGGAAAATATTTATATTACAACTGTGGCATGTTATAGCTATAATTTCTATGTGCAGGCTGCTATTTTTCATAACAAATGCTATGGATAAAAAAAAGTAAAAAAAGTTAAGCTTTAGCAGGGTAATGAGGAGCCATCAATGGTCTTATCTGTAATTATATACTTATTGTAACAAATGCTACAGTAAACAATTATAAGAAGAACTATGTTCTAGAAGGCCAAGTACAAGTTAGAATCAAGAGCTTTAAAGTCTGGACCTTCTGGACCTAAATAATTGTTTTTTCCCCATGTGTAAAATGTGTTCTGTTAAAAAAATACAGATATATGGAAAAACCTGGCTTTCAGATATTCCAAGAGATGACAGGAAATTAACATGCTCAGTACTCTATAAGAAAATTTAACGTAAAGATAGTTTGACTTCCCATGGCATCAATGCACGGGCTTAACTGGGCTTAAGCCCAGGGCCCCGGGCTGGGGGAGCGCCCCGATGATGCCGGAAAATATTGTAACTGCATTTTATAATACATTGGCTGTTCCTTTTTAAATTACGACTTATTGCTTTGCTTTGAATGCACGTGCGGGTCTGTCAAACCCTCTCACTCAATGAACCCTGCAATCATCAGTGGCCATTATTTAATGTACTGTCTGAAATCCAATAAAATGAATAGGATTTTAATGGACCGTGAACAGCTCGAATTTTCCCAGTCATAAATTAATTTACCAAAAATAAGAATAGTAGATGTCTGTTTTGTCGCAATTCATTTTTTAATTATCAAGGTGCGTAACTACAGGCAGTGCAGCCCGGGCCCTGGCGACGAAGTGACTCCGCAGGATATTGCGATACTCACATTTCAAATGAAATGCCCTGGTTTGAGATTCGAAATCACACGTCTTTTGCACTCTACCGCTTCGTCTATATCAGAGCATGTGAGCGTTGGCGAAGCGGAGTGGTGTGGTCAATATTCCGCTGCGTGCACCACAATTCACTCTAAAATGTGAACTGTTTTATTTAAAAGTAGCGATTTCAAGCTTTCTTTAGACGTATGTTTCATGTTTTTTTGATAAGTATTTGCTGAGTTTCAGTTCATCTTTGAGACGTGTTTCAGAAAGATTCTCGCAAAGACAGCTGAAAGCGCACCCTGTTTTAATTTATTTTGCAAAAGCACAAAGTTTTGTTGTTATTGTGAGTGTACACAAATAAAAATAGACCATTTATAGTTTATAATTATGCCATTAATTATATTATATTATAATTATATTATAATTTATAAAAATGACGGAGTATTGTGAGTTGCTTGTTTCCGCTGTCATAGGGAAAAAAGCCGGCGCCTTCGTCGGCCAGAGGGTTAAAGAAAACGTAGCCTATTTAGTTTCATAGTTATGTTTAAATTGTAGCTTATAATATTATTTTTTAATTTCATCTACGTTGATTATGAAAAGTGAATGCATGAGTAAGATACATAATAAGGCTACATAATAAGATGCGCAATATGTCGGGGGACATGGATCAGACATGATTTTGACCACTTCATTAAGTTTTGTTTAGTAGAAAGCCGTTCTTTAAAGTGAATTTCGTTTTGTATAAATTGTATTTTAATTTTAATCAATGTTTCATCAACCAATTGCCTGTATATTTAATAGGCTAAATAAGAAGCAAACCAATCCGGGAATGGATTGAAGTGCGTAACGAACCCACTATCCCGTTTCCGCGGTCTTTGAGTATAAGGCTGAAACGACAGGCTACGTCTTTCTGTTTTTAATAAATTTCTTGAATACATATCTTAATTACAGTAGGCCTATATATAGTTATGATGTTTGTGGCTTTAAAACAATAGTATAAACATTATATACTATATTGTATAAAGAGGTATAAATAAACGTGACTTGACTGGAGAGCTGAACCAACATACAGTGGGGAGAACAAGTATTTGATACACTGCCGATTTTGCAGGTTTGCCCACTTACAAAGCATGTAGAGGTCTGTAATGTAGGTACTCTTCAACTGTGAGTGACGGAATCTAAAACAAAAATCCAGAAAATCACATTGTATGATTTTTAAGTAATTAATTTGCATTTTATTGCATGACATAAGTATTTGATACATCAGAAAAGCAGAACTTAATATTTGGTACAGAAACCTTTGTTTGCAATTACAGAGATCATATGTTTCCTGTAGTTCTTGACCAGGTTTGCACACACTGCAGCAGGGATTTTGGCCCACTCCTCCATACAGACCTTCTCCAGATCCTTCAGGTTTCGGGGCTGTCGCTGGGCAATACGGACTTTCAGCTCCCTCCAAAGATTTTCTATTGGGTTCAGGTCTGGAGACTGGCTAGGCCACTCCAGGACCTTGAGATGTTTCTTACGGAGCCACTCCTTAGTTGCCCTGGCTGTGTGTTTCGAGTCGTTGTCATGCTGGAAGACCCAGCCACGACCCATCTTCAATGCTCTTACTGAGGGAAGGAGGTTGTTGGCCAAGATCTCGCGATACATGGCCCCATCCATCCTCCCCTCAATACGGTGCAGTCGTCCTGTCCCCTTTGCAGAAAAGCATCCCCAAAGAATGATGTTTCCACCTCCATGCTTCACGGTTGGGATGGTGTTCTTGGGGTTGTACTCATCCTTCTTCTTCCTCCAAACACGGCGAGTGGAGTTGAGACAAAAATAGAGCTTTTTGGTCTAATCAGACCACATGACCTTCTCCCATTCCTCCTCTGGATCATCCAGATGGTCATTGGCAAACTTCAGATGGGCCTGGACATGTGCTGGCTTGAGCAGGGGGGCCTTGCGTGTGTTGCAGGATTTTAATCCATGACGGCGTAGTGTGTTACTAATGGTTTTCTTTGAGACTGTGGTCCCAGCTCTCTTCAGGTCATTGACCAGGTCCTGCCGTGTAGTTCTGGGCTGATCCCTCACCTTCCTCATGATCATTGATGCCCCACGAGGTGAGATCTTGCATGGTGCCCCAGACCGAGGGAGATTGACCGTCATCTTGAACTTCTTCCATTTTCTAATAATTGCGCCAACAGTTGTTGCCTTCTCACCAAGCTGCTTGCCTATTGTCCTGTAGCCCATCCCAGCCTTGTGCAGGTCTACAATTTTATCCCTGATGTCCTTACACAGCTCTCTGGTCTTGGCCATTGTGGAGAGGTTGGAGTCTGTTTGATTGAGTGTGTGGACAGGTGTCTTTTATACAGGTAACGAGTTCAAACAGGTGCAGTTAATACAGGTAATGAGTGGAGAACAGGAAGGCTTCTTAAAGAAAAACTAACAGGTCTGTGAGAGCCGGAATTCTTACTGGTTGGTAGGTGATCAAATACTTATGTTATGCAATAAAATGCAAATTAATTATTTAAAAATCATACAATGTGATTTTCTGGAGATTCCGTCTCTCACAGTTGAAGTGTACCTATGATAAAAATTACAGACCTCTACATGCTTTGTAAGTAGGAAAACCTGCAAAATCGGCAGTGTATCAAATACTTGTTCTCCCCACTGTATATTAATATGATCAGATCAGACGCTTTCATACTTTTTTCACCGGTCATATTTGTTGTGTGTTTTTTAAATATAGGACTATGTGTCCTTATAAAAAGATATATAGTTTAGTAATAACAGCACCATCTGCAGTTACGATTAACATAACATAGCTTTTATAAGAAAACTTATAGAATAAATAGCCTATATAAATTAGAATGTTGTCGTTGTATGTCAGTGCAAAATCTAGTGACTTCAGTTGAAAGTTCATGTTTGTTTTCCAGTAGATGGCAGAATGTTATCGATCTGATGTAACTGTGCACTTTGTTGTGCTTGTGTAGATAGATGCTTCGTGACAATTTTTTTACTCGAGTCACTGAGCAGCTTTGTCCCCGGGCGCGTATTGTTTTCAGAGAAACATCAACGAAAAACGAAGCCCCACTTTCTTTCCAGTCACGAATGCTTCACTTTGACCACTACTCTAGGGGTTTATGATAGTCCATTTACTAACATTTTTATAAGCTCATAGCCTATATTACATTACCATATATTCTGCCATTTACTTGCCTCAAACAACTGTATTATAATTTGTATTATTATAATTATTGTTTTTGTTGTTACATTTAATTTATTGCCACACTTTAATAGGCCTGTGTGAATACTATTATCATACAGCTAAACACATTTAGGGCCAGATTTATTAAACAAGACAAATTAGTGTGAAAACGCAATCCCATAAAAGTGCTGATGGGAGTGGAAAGTTCTGCGCGTGATCTACCGACGACGCGCACATTAAACAACACAGACACAGCCGGATCGTTTCCATAATGACTAACGCAATCTACCAAGAGCAGCGCAAATTAGAGTCTGGTTTAAGAAATGAGCGCTCGCTCAACCCAGAATACCCTGTGTGATGCTGGTTTAAAAATATGTGAAATAAGTAGGGCTGCACCCAATTAAAGTTTTTTTTCTAGTCGACTAGTTTATTTAAGCCATTAGTCGACTAAGTACACATTTATATTAATTTAATTACTTGAATATATACTGGAGAGAATAATGTAATATAGCCTATTAACCTATTCCGCACTCAAGCGCATGCATAAAGCTTGCCACAAATAACTGGCAAAAGTAATGATTATGAATGTGTCAAAAATAGAAAAGAGACATTTTAATTGTTTATTAATAAACTAGTGTTTTCTGAGTCGGTTTCGGCTGAAAAGATGAAGTTGACGATGCTGACTCGCCATCTCCGTAGTGCACTATGCACATGTCATACGGATCACATAATCAGAGAGTAGCCTATTTCTTTTAGTTTTGAATTGTTTCGTTTAAAAGTATATTTCAGGCTTTCTATAGACATATTTCTCATGTCTGTGAGGGAAGTATCCTATACGCTGTTTCGGTTCATTTATGAGACGCGCACCAGTTCACCATGTTTAGGAATCGCGTGGGTGTTTGAATTGAGATCGCGATCTTTTAACGATTAATCATGCAGCTCTAGTTGGTAGCAGTTCTGGTGGATGAAGGGCCCCTCAAGAGGTAAAGCCTAGGGGCCCCTTATAGTCTTAATGCGGCCCTGATTACAGTGCGTACATTATTATCTACCATCAATCGCCACTTACACTAAATGAAATAAAATCAGAATCATTTTCTTATGTTTTGGTGATTGCCTAGATATTTTTGACGTTTTAATCTGGCTCATTCACTTGCCCCTTCAAAAAAATATTTCTCTTCTTCAGCTCGTTACATTTTGCGGCTAGTTAGCTCCTTGTCACGTGACAATGGAACGCAGTTGCCTAAAGTCTGCTTTAAAGTTAAATTGGTTATTATAACCGTAGACCGGTCACTGTATCAGCTCACAGCGGGCACATACTGTGCAGTAACTAGCGAACGTTTTGTAGAGAAATGAAAACAGGTCGCACCTCAACAATTATTTGCACTCGCACAAATGCTCCCAAATATTTTTTTGAGATCGCACAGATTCAATTTCGGGCACATATGTGACCAAAATGGTCGCAATTTCGAGCCTTGCTATTAATGTGAATATGTGAATAACTTTAAATGTTAAAAAATGTTAAACGTTAAAATCTCAGGGTACTTCAAGAAAATATTTTGGATGGCTGTCAAAAACATCGGACATGGGAATCACTGCCTTACAGAACAGAGTCGGACATACCGGTACTTCTGCAGAAAGACAGTTAATTTATTTATTGTATCAATCATTTAAAAATCATCATGGTGATCATGGTGACGAGGTATCGTTTGGCTCAAGAATCAATTTTTCCCCACCTCTAGGTGAAAGGTGATTCGATTTGTATTGAAATCAAAGTTAACTTTCTTTCATCCTGACAGAGATTCATTTCGCTCTTGGTGTGAAAGGACCATATGTTAGTGATTTGTTTCACTTTTTCGCATCACGTTTGGTGTGAAACAGCCGTAACTCTTAGACATAGAAAAATGCAGTTTTACTCACATCATAAAATGGACACTCCAGCTTTACAGTCATGTAGAGTTGGGTCAACTGTGCAAGCACTATGGGATCCAACCCACTGCCCTTCTCCCCTTAGAAAGTACAGAGATGGAAAATATATTATTAAAAAAAGTAGGCATTTCAATGATGAAGTGTTAAATAATTTAAATGATTAAGCTTATCTATCGTCGATTAATCAATTTCAGCACAAACACGTTCAGTAATTAGGTAAGCAGATGGTGAAATCACTGCATAAATAGTCATCTGAAGCATTACAGCTTGCCCAGGGCACAACCCTTGTTTAAAAAAATAATGCATAATAATTGTCATCAGTGTTGGAGCATTTCCTACAAGATGGTTCACTGCAGCACTGTGATCGTATGTTAAAGTACAACATGACAACAATCACATTGTGATCAGAGTGTTATCACTTGAATTCATAATCAAAAGTAAATGTCAAATGTTTCACAATCCAATCTGTATTTTCTATACCTTATTATACTATTAATGGTAATAAATTATTAGTGAATTTAATTCATATTAAACAGCATAAATTATTAAAATACTTCATTACTACAACATAGTGTATCAAGAATTTATTGAGAGCTAAATACCAATACTTTTGACCATATTTTGAGGATTTGAGCATATTTACATAATAATTTTAAAAGTTGGCCAAGTGTATATGAGGTTTTCCAGTATTTACATTAACGATTAATCAATTGCCAACAAAAATCATCAATTAATCATGAATATTCCTGAAAATTAATCCCAAGTAGAGTAGAACATGCTTCTTTATTGCTTCTTACCCTGTAGCTGCTGCATGAAGTAAGGACTGAAGACTTTTGAGACGAAGTTAAGCGGGTACCTCTGTAGAAGTGTACAGGCATATAGTAGGTCTAGAAGGGCTCTGGGCTGAAATTGTGAAAACCGGGCATGCAAAACAGACTCCACCTTTCGGAACAATCTCCCAGTGTCAGGCGGCAGATATCCAAAAACTCCCAGAGCAGCTATCTGTTGTGACACCTGCCATGTTGAGTACTCCTCTGCGCGATACACAAAACTCTCAGCCACCATGTTAAAAACAGGTGGAGAAAGAATGCGCCATCTGTGGAAATACTGCATCACCTTGGTTATGGTTTCTGCATGAGCGGTGAAGGCAATCTTGGGCACATGACGCTCAAGAGCCTCCACAAGAAAGTGGTCACTGTGTCCATAGTGCATAAGTGCTGATAACACCACAGTCAGTTCTGCATCAGCAAAGTTTTGCACATGATGAACAGCTTGCTTGCAAAGCGCAATTACAAGTGGTAATGCTTGATTCTGTCTCAATGTGACTAAAGCACCTAGAATCTTACTAAGCGCCACTGGGTCCATTCGTTGCGCCTGTCGAAGTGCCTGAGCATTCATTTCATTTAGAAGCTCTAGGTATCGTCCATCTTCACCCAAACCAGTTGCTAGCATGCAGTAAACAGCAACTAGTTCTGTCATATTCCATTGAGCCGGTTCTTTATTTTGGAGCTGATTCATAGCCTGTTTTACCATGCCACCATCAGGCCCTTCCAATGCAAATAAAGCCTTTGATAACCCACATAGCACTTCAATACTTAACTGTTCCAAATCCAATCTCTTCTGGCATTCGAACACCAGCCTTAGCACTAGGCGGCTCCGAGGGTCAAGGTAGAGACGTGTACAGCCCAGGAGAGCTCTAACCAACACTTCATCCTCTAATCCAGCTGAATCATGTTCCAGTCTTTGACAAAGTTTATTAAGGGCCAAATCTGATATCAATATCTGTGGTTTCTGAAGGCCACATGTGACATTATGCTCCAAGTCAGCCAGTCTGTGAAGTATAGATGCTGCTGCTGCACCTGAGAGAACAGGGTAAGATCGCAAGAGACGCAGAACTTGCTGAGATGAAGTACAGGAGGAGAGACGTTTCATAAATGTGTGGTCCTCATCAGAAGTAAGGTGGTGCAACAATGACAGACCACTTCCACTGGTGAGGAGCTCCTGGTAAGGGCGAACGGATCCAGCAACAAGGAAAAGTGGGTCTCGTTCTGTGGTGCATATATGCCTTGGGCTGAGGTTTGAACGTGTAGGAAAGCAGGCAGTGGAGGTTCGAAGACAGGGAGAAGACAGACGCTTACCAGCACATGCTTTCAGTGAAAGAAGGATTTGGTCATTCAAATGGCTCAGCAAATGCAGCCTCAGTGCCAGTGTTTTGGCCATCGTAAAAAGTGCTACCATATCCTTAATCTACAGTAACAACAAAAGAAAGAACATGTAAATTAAACATCATTACTAAACTTGTGGCCAGAGATATCTATTTACATCTCATATCATAAGTAAACTGTTGTGTTACCAAGGCAATGGGTGGCGCATTTGTATTACATTCCAAAGAGCGGCCGTTATCAGCCCCACAGTGGAAAATGAAACCATATCCTTACCGGCTGGCCCTGATCGGCACGGAACGGTTAAGCAAAAAGAACGGTTTGGCCCGACAAATTGGTTTCTCGGGACGGTGGAAAAGCACCTAAAGAGAAAATCACTCAATTAGGGGTGTAAGTAACGATTCACTCGTTTTCTCAGTGTATCGATTAGAAATCCTGACGATGCATCTACCTTGATTTTTGAATTGTGCATTGTTTATTTCGGTCAATAATCGATTTAAAATGCGATTCAATGCTTTAAATATATAAAAATTAGACAATTAATGAAGACGTACGGCGTCGTTCGCACCCTCACAGCTCTCACAAACATGCGCTCCACTCTGAAAATCACTCTACTGCTGAAATAAAACGCTTTCATTGCGTGTAAATGTCACCATTATTTTCTATAAGTTAAAATACTGACGTTTTATGGGAAATGTGTCATACCATTGACATACCTGAGCATTTGAAGTAAAACCCTGCTTATTCTATTACACGCATTTATTGCATGAATGGAGCAAAAACAATTTAAGAGTCTAAAATGCATACGCACAGTTCCGTTGAATAATACATTTAACCTAATGCCATTAAACTGAATGTATGAAGGGAACTGCTGAAATAACCACAACATTAACAACAACATTGCAATAAGTGCGCACGGTTTATCTGTCAATCACATGGCATGAAAGTTGTGTCTGTTACTATAGCAACAGTAGATATAGGGCGTGTTTTATTTCAGAATCATTATTGGCTGGTAGAAAGGAAAAGTTAAATACTGTAGCATGAAAATAAGATAAAGAACCTCACATCATGCAGAGGAATGTTATAAAATATCCGGTATAAATAAATATACTTCTTTTAAAGGGGTCATGAACTGAGAAATCACATTTTCCTTGAGCTTTTGACATATAAGAGGTCATCATACTATAAGAATATTCCGTAAGTTTCAAAACTGAAAACTTTGTTAGTCCAAAAACAGCTTTTATTGTAACCAATCCCAGCGAACAACTCATTGTGGAATGTGCCTATACAAACCCGATTCCAAAAAAGTTGGGACACTGTACAAATTGTGAATAAAAAAAAGGAATGCAATAATTTACAAATCTCATAAACTTATATTTTATTTACAATAGAATATAGATAACACATCAAATGTTGAAAGTGAGACATTTTGAAATGTCATGCCAAATATTGGCTCATTTTGGATTTCATGAGAGCTACACATTCCAAAAAAGTTGGGACAGGTAGCAATAAGAGGCCGGAAAAGTTAAATGTACATATAAGGAACAGCTGGAGGACCAATTTGCAACTTATTAGGTCAATTGGCAACATGATTGGGTATAAAAAGAGCCTCTCAGAGTGGCAGTGTGTCTCAGAAGTCAAGATGGGCAGAGGATCATCAATTCCCCCAATGCTGCGGTGAAAAATAGTGGAGCAATATCAGAAAGGAGTTTCTCAGAGAAAAATTGCAAAGAGTTTGAAGTTATCATCATCTACAGTGCATAATATCATCCAAAGATTCAGAGAATCTGGAACAATCTCTGTGCGTAAGGGTCAAGGCCGGAAAACCATACTGGATGCCCGTGATCTTCGGGCCCTTAGGCAGCACTGCATCACATACAGGAATGCTACTGTAATGGAAATCACAACATGGGCTCAGGAATACTTCCAGAAAACATTGTCGGTGAACACAATCCACCGTGCCATTCGCCGTTGCCGGCTAAAACTCTATAGGTCAAAAAAGAAGCCATATCTAAACACCATCTCCCTCCGAGCAGACCCATCCGTCCCTGGGCTGCCCGTCTCAGGGCCGCTTACCCCTCCGTTTACCGGCCGACTTAGCGGGACCCTGAGCGGGTTGGGCGGCACCCTTGCGTCCGGCGGCCTGCTTCCCGGGTGGAGGCTGCTGCTTGGGTTTGGCAGGGGCGGAGGCAGACGCAGGGGGACGCCCTCAGCGACGAGCAGGCGGAGGCGCTGCAGCCGGCGACGGGGTGGAGGCAGCAGCTGGTCGCCGGGGCAGGATATTTTTGATCGCCTCCGTCTGCTTCTGGGCCACCGAGAACTGCTGGGCGAAGCTCTCGATGGCGTCGCCGAAGAGGCCGGCCTGACAGACAGGGGCGTCGAAGAACCGAACCTTGTCGGACTCGCGCATGTCTGCCAGGTTCAGCCACAGGTGGCGTTCCTGGACCACCAGAGTGGACATCGCCCGAGCCAGGGAGCGCGCAGTGACTTTCGTCGCCCAAAGGGCGAGGTCCGTCGCTGTGCGCAGTTCCTACATCACGCCTGGGTCGAAACCACCCTCGTGCAGATCCTTTAGCGCTTTGGCCTGGTAGACCTGCAGGAGCGCCATGGCATGCAGAGATGACGCGGCTTCTCCGCAGGCTGTGTAAGCCTTGCCCATTAGGTTGGACGAGAACTTACACGCCCGGGAGGGGAGACGTGGTTTAGCCCGCCATTCCGCAGTGGCCCTGGGACACAGTTGCACTGCCACGGACCGCTCGACTGGGGGAATCCCCACGTATCCCTTAGCCACGCCACCATCGAGGGTAGTGAGGACGGAGGAGTCAATAGATCGGTTTCTGGCGCTATAGGGCGCCGTCCACGACTTCGTGAGCTCCTGATGCACTTCCAGAAAGAATGTACCGGGGCGGAGCGCTGAGAACCAGCATGGGTCGTCCCGAGAAACCAATCGTCCAGCCGCGAGGGTTTCGGGACACGGTGGAGGGTTCCACTCGAGCCCGACACTCGCGGCGGCCCGGGAAAGCATAGCCGTAAGTTCTGGATCTGACTCGGGCAACGCTACCACACCCGAAGGGGGCAACGCAGCCGAATCCTCATCTCCAGAGCCCATTAGCTCGTCCTCCGATGCAGCTATCGAGATCATATCCTCAGCCGGAGCCCCGAAAGAGACGGCCAGCCCCCCATGGGAAGGACCGGGCCGCTCTTCCGGAAGCTCCACCGGCGCAGCGGAGGGGGGAGGGGCCCAAGGGGCTTGTTGGCCCGTCGGGGAAGCCCTCACAGTCACCCTCAGGTCTCCACCAATAGCATCAGCCCTCTGCTTTGCAGCGGGAGGACCACTAGATCGGGGGATGCGCAATGGGACTCCACCCCTTCTGAGGTATTCGAGCCTAGACCGTAGAACTGCGATGGTCATGTTCCCGCAGTGGGAACATGAGTCATTCACAAACGCCGCCTCAGCGTGCTGATCGCCCAAACACGTGAGACAGCGATCATGACCGTCAACTGGGGACAGAAAACGACGGCATCCAGAAACATATGGTTTGAATGACATCTTGAAAAAGATGCAGGGTCAAACCGTGTTGCTCTTTTAGGAAGGGAAATGCTCTCTTAGAAGTGCTGAGGCACTCAGGGAGATCGCCGCGGCTCACAGCGGTCCGATAGTGCAAGCCTGCGTGTGAGCACTCAACAAACGGAAACGCCCAGCCAACCAACACAGGAACAGTGCACGTTGCAGCGGCCACTCGCTGAATCGCACCGTCACGCCAGCACCAGGTAAGAGCGATCTTCCTCAAAGGCTCGTAGCAAAAACACTCTTCGTAGAAACAGCTTGAACTGCAAACCGTTCGGCTCCGAAGTTGAAAGCAAGGATGCGGTATTCCACTTCCGTATTAATACCCGCGCTGCGGGGCGGTGCGTGGACCACATGCCAACGTTATTGGCTCGTTTTTATACACTCGAAGTAGATTGGTCTCTGAAGACGATCCCCAATTCGTCGGTCAGTTCCGACTTATGTCGAGCGTGACCGACTGAAATGGAACCCTCGTTCCCTGAAAGAGGGAACGGAGACGTACGTCAGAATGTGAACCGACAAATTGGGATATCGCATGAGAGCCCTATCACCTTCGAGTGTGTACTTAACCGGCCAATGAACATTGGCGTGCAAATTTTGCATGCAGCACTCCGCCCCCGCAGCGCAGGTATAAATAGGAAGTGCCTGTGTTTTTCGCTGAGGAGATGAGCAAATGGCCCGCACCGAGCGGCGGCACAGAAACTGTGGCGATGGGACGTAAGTCTCCATTCCCTCCTTCAGGGAACGAGGGTTACATGGGTAACCGAGATGTTCCCTTTCAGTCGGTCATGTTCGACGTACGTCAGAATGTGAACCGACGAATTGGGATCCCTAATAAAACGCCACATTTTCTGGCCCTTCCAGTGCCTGCCGTAAGCTACAAAACCGTCGCATCTTTCTAGCGATAGGGGAACTTACGTCAGGAACGCCGACTGCTGTTCCGCATGACCGAAAACAGTCAGACTTTGATAACACTGGGGAAGCGTGCCAAAGGAACGCTGCGGAGACCACACCCTGCCCGTAGGGAGGTATATGTGGTGAAACACATATGGTCTGGCCAGGGGGCAGAGCACATATGGAATGTCCCTGGGATGGCTCCGGCCATAGGAGGGAGACAACATCTGACAGGGACGACAGAGCGGACTCTGTCCAGGGAAAGACACGGGCTCACCGAGAGGAGCCTTACCGTGGAAGAATACACATATAGGCCCGCCGTAGGGGCCGCAACATATGGGACCCAGCCAACACAGCAATAATCAGTGCTGGCCTAGCGACAGACACTCAATGTGAAAAAAACGGGGTTTTCCACGACCGGGTCACCTCCTCATGCACCTCCGGGAAGAAAGGAACCTAAAATGAAAAACCAATCATCCAACCGAGACGGCTCGGGACACGGTTGAGTGTTCCACTCGAGCCCGACCCGCTCGGTGGCCCGGGAAAGCATAGCTGCCAATTCGGGATCTGGCTCGGGCAACGCCACTCTCCCAGAAGGAGGCAACGCAGCCGAGTCGTCATCTCACCTTCCGATACCGCGATCGACATCTGATCGTCGGCCGGCGCACCGAAAGAGACGGTTGGTCGCTCAACCGAGGGACCGCCACGCTCTTCTGGCATCACCACAGGGTGCAGTGTGGAGGGAATAGGTGTGGAGGTTGTCTCGGCGGGGAAGCCCTAAACGTGATCCTCAGGTCTTCCCGGTCTATTCGCCGAAGTAGCACTCTCCCGGTTTCCACCGGAGGGAGCGTTAGATCGGGGCATAGGGGTGGTTGCTTGGCCTCGAGAACCAAGGTAAACAAGCCTGGACCGTAACACTGTCATGTTTCCGCAGTGACCATCAGCCGGTGACAGAGAAAAATTCGCACACCAATGTTCATTGTTTGCTGTTGCTGTTGATTGTTCAAATGTGGAGTTTTGAGCAGTGCAGAGTAACGCATATTGTTTGTCGTTCTTACGATCAAAAGTGCATTTACAACGTGAAAGAAGTTTGTTTGAAATCTTTGCAAATTTATATATAAAAAAAAATATCACCAGACGTAAAAGTGTAACATGTATGGGGTAAGAGAAATTCACTAAAATATAATGCCCACCTACAAGGACATTATATTTTAGTGAATTTCTCTGACACCATTCAAGAGTCAGTGCTGTTTTCAGAAGACAGTATGAACAAAACTTCACTGAACATTATTTATAGCGTGCCTCCGATCCAATAATTCGCAATATTAAGCTTTTGTTATTTTTGATATGAAACAAAGTTTATATATACCTATACATACGCACACACACACTTCTAATAGCCTGTATATATATATATACACTCACCTAAAGGATTATTAGGAACACCATACTAATACTGTGTTTGACCCCCTTTCGCCTTCAGAACTGCCTTAATTCTACGTGGCATTGATTCAACAAGGTGCTGAAAGCATTCTTTAGAAATGTTGGCCCATATTGATAGGATAGCATCTTGCAGTTGATGGAGATTTGTGGGATGCACATCCAGGGCACGAAGCTCCCGTTCCACCACATCCCAAAGATGCTCTATTGGGTTGAGATCTGGTGACTGTGGGGGCCATTTTAGTACAGTGAACTCATTGTCATGTTCAAGAAACAAATTTGAAATGATTCGAGCTTTGTGACATGGTGCATTATCCTGCTGGAAGTAGCCATCAGAGGATGGGTACATGGTGGTCATAAAGGGATGGACATGGTCAGAAACAATGCTCAGGTAGGCCCTCAGGTGGCATTTAAACGATGCCCAATTGGCACTAAGGGGCCTAAAGTGTGCCAAGAAAACATCCCCCACACCATTACACCACCACCACCAGCCTGCACAGTGGTAACAAGGCATGATGGATCCATGTTCTCATTCTGTTCACGCCAAATTCTGACTCTACCATCTGAATGTCTCAACAGAAATCGAGACTCATCAGACCAGGCAACATTTTTCCAGTCTTCAACTGTCCAATTTTGGTGAGCTCGTGCAAATTGTAGCCTCTTTTTCCTATTTGTAGTGGAGATGAGTGGTACCCGGTGGGGTCTTCTGCTGTTGTAGCCCATCCGCCTCAAGGTTGTGCGTGTTGTGGCTTCACAAATGCTTTGCTGCATACCTCGGTTGTAACGAGTGGTTATTTCAGTCAAAGTTGCTCTTCTATCAGCTTGAATCAGTCGGCCCATTCTCCTCTGACCTCTAGCATCAACAAGGCATTTTCGCCCACAGGACTGCCGCATACTGGATGTTTTTCCCTTTTCACACCATTCTTTGTAAACTCTAGAAATGGTTGTGCGTGAAAATCCCAGTAACTGAGCAGATTGTGAAATACTCAGACCGGCCCGTCTGGCACCAACAACCATGCCACGCTCAAAATTGCTTAAATCACCTTTCTTTCCCATTCTGACATTCAGTTTGGAGTTCAGGAGATTGTCTTGACCAGGACCACACCCCTAAATGCATTGAAGCAACTGCCATGTGATTGGTTGATTAGATAATTGCATTAATGAGAAATTGAACAGGTGTTCCTAATAATCCTTTAGGTGAGTATATATATATATATATATATATATATATATATATATATATATATATATATATATATATATATATATATATTTATATATATTATACACATACATACATATACACATACACACACACACTACATTGCCAAAAGTTTTGGGATGCCTGCCTTTACATGCACATGAACTTCCCATTGACATCCTATTCCTAATCCGTAGGGTTTAATATGGAGTTGGCCCACCCTTTACAGCTTCAACTCTTCTGAGAAGGCTTTCCACAAGGTTTAGGCTTGAGAAAGCCTAGCCTGAAAGTAATTGTAAAAAGTTGAAGTGTGAACTAGCCAGAAAGTTAAAGGGATAGTTCACCCTGAAATGAAAATAAAGCCATCTTTTACTCACCCTGCTGTTGTTCCAATGCCCTATGTCCTTCTATATTTTTCGGACCTCAAAAGCAGAAATTTTAAAAATAGTCCTGCATGCGCTCCTTCCTATAATAGCAGTGAATAGCGACTAGGCTAAAACATTACAAAAATTATACAAAGGTATCACACAATGATACAGTGAGTGAGACGCGCGCCACATATAGAAAGTGTTCAGGCGGCATACTTTAAGGTTTTGCGAGAAAGAAACCTTTATTATTCAGTCAAAACACTGAGCTCAGCCGTTACTCTGTGCGCGCTCCTGTGAGCCGCGAGGCTTTATTTTCATTTCAGGGTGAACTATCCCTTTAAGTAGTTTTAACAGCTTTAAGGTTGAAATAGTTTTAAGTTTTAGTTTATTTTTAAAAGATAGACTGCAGTAAGCTAGATTGATATTAGGCATGGTAAAACATGGTACTCACGGTAAATCAAGAAAACGAGATTTAAACAATAAGACTAACTGTGTTGAGCTATATAACAATGATTCGTTTTCTGTCAATGAATGTATCCAAACAGTTGCTCACCTGTCTAATAAAACACATAATATATTAAAGCGTCTTTGGTGTTTCCATGGTTTCTACAAAATAAGACCGGAAATCGAGGGTAACGCGGGTATGATGTCATTAATAGGCGACGCACGGACATGGTCCGTGTCCTGGTTAAAATTGCTTATTTCTCTGGATTTAAACATTCTTCAAAACATTTGGGATAATGTAAGTACACAAGTCAACAAAATATATAACACTGTTCTAGTGGTTTCTGGATATTTTAATCCAAAAAATCTTACATATTGTGCCTTTAAGTGCTATAGATAGATAGATAGATAGATAGATAGATAGATAGAATGAAAGCTTAAATCTAAATGGCTTAGAAATATTAGATACAATGAAAGCTTACATGAGTTTAAAGAACTTCACCATGTTTAGATTTGATTTTTTGACAGTTAAGAGTCTGAAGAGTCTTGGCTCATTTGAACATTCCGTCAATGTAAACCTATGGGATTTGTCCGAGTTTTGATCATAGTATTTAGAAAGAAAAAAAAATCTGATCAGTTAGAAAAGATATAGCACATTAAGTCAGAACAGTCTGAAGGACTGGCCAGTGTTTAGTGGTTGTAGTTTGAAAGCTCTACTTAGAAATTTTAGTCTCATAATTAATAATAATAATAATAATAATATAAAAAGTTTAAAACAAAGAACAGTGTTGGCTTTCTCAAGCCAAGTAGCCAACACAATAATGATAATAATATTATTAATACATCTCAGCAGCAGTAAAAACTCCGAAGCATTTTAAGTGTGAAATCTACAATCTAAGACTGACACGAAAAATATAAATGAATAGCAGTTACCTCTTAGACATGGGTCAAGTGCAGATTACACACAAAGCGACACAGTTTTTAACTACTCATTGCCTCGTGACACAAAATAAAGACGGGTGCATACAGAGCCATACAGAGGGTGCATATATAACGTACTTGACAGAAGCTCGTTTCGTATTCTCTTCTTCTTTTTTTGATGTTTTATGGCTTGTGGTGCATAGTCCGCCACCTACTGGGATGGAGTGTGAGGCGTAGCTATCAAAGTCTTTCCCTTTCAAATGCCCTACAGTTAATAAGCACATGCTTTACGGTTTCTGGAAGTCCACAATGATTACACTGACCGGATTCAAGTTTTCCTATCATCTGTAGTGATTTATTAAAAGTAGAGTGTCCAATACTCAACCGAGATAACGTATCATCCCTTTTATTACCATAAGCCATGCCTAGAGCACCTCCTAGTGGTCATTATATAAAACACAACACAGGAAAAAACATACATGAGATATTGCTTAGCAATAACTTAACAGCCTTAACTAAAATATACACAAACTAAACTAAAGAAATTTTTCTGATAAAAGTGTTTTCCAACATAATGATGGAAATATTACCGTGTTTAAAGCTTTAATTTTTCGCCAGGCACTAATTTGCAGACTCCCATTAAGCTACACAGTTGCAGGGTCCACTTGTAAAAGCAGCAATGGAGGCAAAATAGATCTGAAGAGAAATTTCAAAAAAGAGAATTAAAAACAAAACAAAAGGAAGGAAAGAAAAGTACCGTGGTGTGGGAGCATTTTAGTTAAGTATTTAAACAGGACCGATCAAGTGCTGGGTATGTGATAAAAAAAAAATGGTCAAATTGCCGTTGGGAGCAGTGTGGTGGGTAGAGTGGAGCGTGTTGGTTGGAGTGAGCGTAAAAAACTGTTATTTTTTCAGTTCTTTTTTTTTCTTTTTTCTGGTAATTTTATTATAATCTAGAGAAGTATTTTGCCTTTTAAGCCGCGTGACGGTATGGCGTCTGACCCTGTACAGGTAAACCCACACCTGTCGATGCGAAATGGTTGCAGGTGTGTGGCTGAGCCTGGTGTTAGTGTGGAGGATGTACTCGTGGTGGTGGGAGAATTGGTAGGTTTTTAAAATATTCTCTCAGCATCACGAATGAACAAGTCTATTGTAGTGTTTTTGAAAACGGAGCAGTTAGCGAACGACAGAGAGCAGAATTTGGATTAATTAATTAACTCCTTTAGCGGCTCCGGCTACTAAAGTAGCAATTTCAAATGTGCCACCTTTCATCTCAAATGACGCAATGACTAAAGAATTGACACGATATGGAAAAAGTGCTTTGAATGTGGAAACTTAGGCCACAAACGTTTCTCTTGTCCGCATAAGAAAGTGGATGATGAACAGCGTTTGCCTGTCGATTCAACGGAGGGCGGATCGTCTAAAAACAAAGACAGTACTGATACCGTGGAAATTACAACGACATGACAAATGCCAGTGACAGAGGGAAAAAATGCCTTCTAATGGAGTCATCGGGCACAATGAGGTGAGTGAAAGCGATGGTGATGCTGAAGGTGAGCAAGCTGGATGTAGTTATGTTGTCAGGCATTTAAGTGATGAAGTTGAAGATTTGGTTAATAGTGAGAATGTGACTGATGTACAAGCAGTAGAGGAAGGCTCAGTTGATGAGTTGGATGGAGTGTCTTAATGTACTGATGATAACATGAAAGATGATGAACAATGGTTTGAAGGAGAAGAGATGTCAAAAGTGATGAAAGAAGATCTGTATACTGTGGCTCAAATCAGTGAGTTTCTTGATGAAACAAAGGGGAAAAAAAGTGTTTTTTTTTTTTCCCCCTTCCCTGGATTTGGACAAGTTTGTAGCATCTGTTATGTGGGCAAGGAGACATAGTAGTCATGAAGAGCTTTCACAGCAGATGTGTTTTAGACTAAAGAAACACATTACAGCAATCCGACAAAAAAGTAAAACCGGAAAAGTTAGGCTAAAGAGGGGGAAAAAAAACTAACTAATCACTATGGTTAATATGCTTTTCTTGTCTGTTTTCTTTTTTATCTCTCTTCTTCTGGAGACTTTACGGGTGGGATCATTGAATGTTAATGGGATGAGGGATAGGAAGGCGAAAACGATCATAGAATTTATTAGGTTGAAAAATTGAAATGTGACTTTCTTGCAAGAAACTCATAGTGATGTGAATAATGAGGTTGACTGGCGACTGTGGTGGGGCAATGAGTGTGTTCTCACTCATGGTACTAACTTGAGTGCAGGACCTGCAATTCTTTTTTTTTTCCAACCACTAAATTTAAAATCCTGTCTAAAAAAGAAATTGAACCGGGATGGTTAATAGCAGTTAGAGTTGATATTAATGGTCTGTTTTTTGTCTTTGTTAATATCTATGTGCCTAATAGTGGATCTGATAGGATAAACACTTTTTTAACAAATTGAAGGTATTTTTAAAACAACAGCAGGTTAATGATTTGATATTTTTTGGAATTTTTTTGGGATTGGAATTGTACACTTGATCCTTCCTTGGATGGAAATGGAGAAGAACCTAATTTTAATTCACCTACTGTTTTAGCTAATATTATTGAAACTTTTAATTTGACATATTTGGAGAGAAAATAATCCCTTGGAAAAACAATATACTTGGGTAAAGGTGAATGAGGGGAGAATTTCAGCTTCACGCTTAGACCGATTGTATTTATCAAAGAATATGAAAAACAGAGTTGTACATACAGCTATTGTTCCCACACATTTTACTGATCACAAGCTTATTACTGTTGACTGCACATTGATGTCTACAAGAAATAAGAGCTCTTATTGGTATTTTAATGTACAGTTACTACAAGACAAAAGTTTTTGTGAATCTTTTAAGCATTTTTGGGAAACTTGGAAAAGTGAAAAAAGTAGATATGAAAATGTAATTCTTTGGTGGGAAATTGGTAAAGAACATATAAGGGATTTTTGTCAACAATATACATCTTATTCAGCTTTGTCTTTGAAACCGTTTGTTTAACCGCTGAAGATAAACAAACTTTGGAGTCGGAAATTACTTTTGTAGAATTAAGTGCTGCAGTATTAGGACTTGCTTCAGGTCGTACCCCAGGTATAGATGGACTTCCTGGTGAATTGTACAAGCACTTCTGGACATTAATTGGAGCTGATTTCTATGAAGTACTAAAAGAAGTTTTTCACATGGGTTTGATGTCTAAAAGTTTTAACATTACTTCCCAAGAAAGGTGATCTTACCTTAATAAAGAATTGGAGACCAGTTGCAGTTTTATGTTCTGAATACAAACTAACAGGCAGAGGTGGAAAGTAACGAATTACATTTACTCGCGTTACTGTAATTGAGTTTTTCTGTGTACTTCTACTTCACTGAAAAAAGTGTTTCATTGGATCAAAGTAAAAATTTTGCGTCAACTTGTTACATCTAATTACTTTACTTTTTATCAACTTTAAATTTTTACTTTGAAAAGAATTAACTATCCATTACTTAGCCAAAGCAAAAAGTATCTTTGAATCAAATAGTTAAGTTTAATGAAATCTCAAATTATACTTTGTCTAATGCTTTCTCTTTGTATTAACTTAATTCTTTTACTTTACATCTAACCAAATATCCAACCAAATACAGTTTAAAATATTAATTTAATATAAAGAAAGGTATTTACTTTCAGAATGTGTAATTTTATCATCTGTCTAAGACGAATGACTTCAAGCATCAAACTTTTGACAATTTATTTTGTCATAATACAAAATTTTTTACAATGTGTACAGTATCCTCATACAAATACACACTAACAATGTAAACACATTATAAACTTGACAATTTTTGTCATAAAACATTTCTACAATGTGTATAGTATTGTTATAAAAACACATACTGTATAACAGTTTGTAGTATCCATAGACACACTGGATACAATTTAAATTCACCATAAGAATCAGTTATGGTTTCGAAGAGAAACATGCAATCTTTCCATGAACAGTCACTTAGAAGTGACTACACAATCAAACCTTTAGAATTCTTCTGAAGTTAAAACAAGTTTGGCCCAAAAACTGCTTTAAAATGGGCAGTGTAAAACCAAAAACTTTTAATAAAACACCTACCAAATTAGCCAATGGTAGAAAGAAAAAAAAAAAAAAAAAAAAAAGTCTATTCACCTTCATGGAATAGTTTACCCAAAAATGAAGCTTCTCTCATAATTGTCATAAAATGTCTCTGAACCAAATTTAATTAAAGTTAAATACTTGAATAGCTTAAGGATGAGTAAACAACGTAAGAATTTTCATTTTTGGGTAAACTATTTAACTTACCCTAGATAAAACACAAAAATCACGACTAAGAGCATCACTTTCACGGATCACAAAAAATGCCATGGTGGTCTTTTCAAATTCTCTCTCCGCTTCCTCCCTCTGGTCAGCCTAAAAACATACAAGAACAGAGAGTAATTGAGGGACTGTGGAAGAAAAAAAAAAAAAAAAAAAATTTTTACAAAATTTAGTTAGCTTTCCTACTATGGAGGTCAATGTAGAGCCCAAACGTCTGTTGCTAACTTTCATTAAAATATCTTCATTTGTGTTCAGCGTAAAAATAAAATTTGTACGGTTTATTACAAGAGTAAGTGATGACAACATTTTCATTTTTGGGTGAAGATGTACTTTTACACTCTCTTTGGCTTTGAAAATGCTTTTAAACACTTGTACAATCAAACACTCCCATGTGTTGACCATTGTAGACAATCACACACATATTTGTTGAGTGCAGTACCACAATGGCCAATCAGAGGCATTTATCAATCTACTCAACAGTGTTCAAAATGCATTTTTGGGTGAACCAACCCCTTTTAAAGGAGTAGTTCACATTCAAAATTCTGTCATCATTTACACGCCCTCTTGTCATTTCAAACCTGTATGAATTACTGTCCTCTGCAGAATTTTGAACAATGTTGGTAACAGAACAGCACAGCCCCCATTCACTATTATTGTATGGACACAAAACCAATGCAAGTGAATGGGGGGCTCTTAACAACATTCTTCAAAATATATTCTTTTGTGTTCTGTGGAAGTCAGTCACACAGGCTGATGTGTAAATGATAACACAATTACTTGAACTACTTTAAAGCGATATGTCACTACCAAATGAAAATTTCCCCACGTTTTACTCACCCTCAAGGCTTGAGAAGACCTTTGTTAAGACCACAGAGCCGTGTCAAGCAGTTCTTTGATCTATGGATGCACTATTTGAAGCTTAAAAAAAGTCAACAATTCACTCCCATTCTAACGCTTGGAAGTAAAATGATACGTAGGATTATAACTTTGCCTGTATTGTTCTTCAAGAATATAACCGTATTCAGGATGCCTTGAGGGTGAGTAAAACATGGGGAAGTGTTGATTTGGTAGTGAAATATCACTTTAAGGCAAACATGGTTGGAGAAAATTTCAGTAGTTTGCATTGTCTACATTACCTGGTATTCTTTGATCAGACAGCTTGCGTCTTCACCAAGGTACATGATCAGGCACTTCAGCAGGCTCTCTCTTCTGATGTCCAGGCTCTACAAAATGTTCAAGATGTATTGTTTTTATTAGACCAAAACACTACTAAATTGATTGCCACAAGCAATTTTGTTCGCATGCAGCCAATACCTGATCCATAACTTTAATAGTGTCCTTAGTTTTTTCATGGAGGACTCCACCTTTGCTCCTAATAACCTGGAGAAGCTGAGAGCTCTGTCTGTCCAAAGAGGCCATAAATCTCGATTGTAAAGGTAAGGTCGTGATGCGCAAAAATTCGGCATTAATCTGTAAGAAAGAGAAACAGAAAATAGACTTCTGAAAAAAATTATTTTACTTTGAGAACTAGTTGTAAAAATACATATACACACAAAGCATTAAACAACAAAAGGTATAATTAGGGCATCTAAGACATTTTCAAAAACACTACATACTAAAATCCCATGGTAAAAACTATGGTAAATTCAGGATTAGTCACTTACATTTTAACATTTTTCAATAAAATAAATGCTTTTACCTCCTCTTGTTGAAACAGAGCTGGCCATCTTTCTTGCAGTTCTTGAACACTAGGTTGGTTTTCCACAATCTCTTGTCTGCGTAAGGCAGACGTCTTTGTCATTTTTTTTTCTCTGATTGTCAATGCATTGTTTCTTTTCTTCACTTCCTTTAAAAGTGCCATGCGCTCAATTTCAAGGTTTGCTGATGTCTCTCCAGCAGGTAGGGATGGGATATGATTGGCCTCACCACGTTTAGGTCGTTTAACATTTTTTGCTGGAAAAGCATGGTCTGAGGCTTTGGTTTTCAGAGAATTTACCAAATACTCAGGGCATCCATGACCTTTCAACTGTGTGCGTAGGTTTCCTATCTTCATTTTAAGTCTCTGTGTCCACCCATAGCACCCATTGAAGGATCCTTTTTCTGCTAAGCAAGGGTGTTTCTTGAAAAGTGTCTCTGAAACTTCACAGAAGTTTGCACTGCTGGGATAAGATTTATACTTGTATATCTCATCACACACCTTCTCCAGAATATCAGACTTCATCTTTGGAGTGACAGTCAGCCTTGTTCCGTTTGCCTTAAAAAGAGCATTTCCTCTCCCAGTCTCCCAGTGTCATAAGAAAAGCGTGGAATATTAAATTCTTTTGGCCACTGTTGATTTCTTGTAGAAACTGTTTCTGACCCAGGGGGTGAGAGGATGATTGTATCATCAGTGTCGCCAGAGCCAACGGAGGACAGAGCATCATCATTAGACTGGGTCCCATCATTTGTTTGAGCAGTGAATGAGTCTTCGTCTGGCAACGGGATAATCTTTAGAGTGCCAAGACTCTGAAGTTCTCCAGTGTTTGTCAAATTTACAAATACATCCCCAAAATCTTTGTCCTGATACTGTAGTCTGAATCTACCATTTAATCCAAAAGCTTCCCTCACTTTTTCAATGAGCTCATCCACTGATTTGGGAATCCCATCTGGCAGAAGCAACTTTCTTTAATCATCTTAACTCACAATCATCAAAAGCTTGGCAGATCTTCTTCCTGACATGATAACAGATTCTGGAAAAAAGAAAATAAATAAGATTAGATACAGTACACGTAGTAGATAATTGCTAGACATTTACATGTTCACTACATCTTGTGCACTTTTCTTAGAATTTATAAACAATTCTAACCTCAAACATGTATATATCTCTTCAGAGCCACCATGCGTCTCCACCCAGTTGTGTACTGAACAAGTGGATATTGGTCTGTAAGGTCATGGTGCTCTAAAAGTTAAATTTTCTTGTCAGATGACTGGACCAAGACATAGGCTCTATAATGTTCAGTATACCATGCATCAAGTCTTCTGACAATGAACAGTGGTTTGTCCTACAACACAATAATTTGCACAATTTCGAATTATTCAAATTATTACTAAAACATTCTCCATGAGCAATGACCATACTTTCTCTGTAGGTGAAGCCTTTAAATGTTACTTCCTTGGCCAAGCACACAACATCCAGGTTTAGGTGTTTCTGTTGTACAGTCCGTGATATGTCTTCATTCAGAACATCAATGGGAAGATTAGAAACATGTGACACTTCCAATCTTGGTGTAAGAGAGCTGCACTGATACAGATGATATGCCATATGAAACTGATGTCTTTGTGACAACGACAGGAGCACGTTCTTGAAGCAGTTGGTGTGATGCACAACTCTTTTAAAGAAGCTATGCTTAGCCTCGAATCGCATTGTCCACAGAGCAACCAGAGGGCCAAATTTCTCAATTAGCTCAGGATAATGCTCCAAGTAGTGGTGTTTGGGCAAAAGTTTAGTCTCGGGAAAAACCTCTTGGAATCTGATTCTATGCTCAGATATCTTGAAGGCCAGATATAATATATAAGCTTTGGTGTGTGAAGGAGCGACAACAAGATCTACAATATCTTTCAAATAATTTAGAAGTTGCCACGCAGGTTCATTGGCAGGCACTCTGTCTCCAATCAAAAAAGGAAAAAACCTCAACAGGCTCCAATTTTCATGGGCATTACCCCCTACTGTTCTTCTTGCAGAAAATGTGAGAGGAACAGTATGTGGACGATTTGTCTTGTCATTCCATTTGAATGGAAAGTTCTGAATTACTTTATTCAGGTGTTCCAAGGTGAAATACTTTTTAGATGAAAAGACTGTCAAGGACAAAGCTATCTCAAAAGGGACAATACCCTCAAAGAGATAATGCACAACATCAGCCGGGAATCCTGTGCAAACATTGAAGTGTGATAATTTTTCTGAAAACACACACCCCCCTTTCATACCAAAATGGTGAGGCAAGTCATTGTCTTTCATAAACTGAAGATGAGCAGAATGTAGTTCTTCAGTTCTGATGCAGAATGTTTCAGATCCAACTTCTTGAGTCTGGTATTCTACTTTCTCTGCTGTACAAAATCTGCAGACATATTTTCCAGAGAAATTTTCCACAAATCCGGCAATACTGTGAGCGCCAAGATTGTCAGCAACAATACATTGAACTGTGCCCTTCACAGTCTTTCCCAGTTTTTCAATGAAAAGTCCATGTCTCTCCAACGTGACAAGGTCATCAATCAATGGTTCCAGCACTTTGTCATACCCAAAACGCTTAACATCACTGCTTTTAATTAAAGCAGCTAAGTTTATAGCAGACAGGGATGACTGACATCCTTCATGTAAATTGCCTTATATCCAATAAACAACAAAAACCTCAAATTCATCAACGTACAAAATTAAAGAGATAGCAGGTTCAGAAAGCAGTTCATTCCTTTGGAAGTTGAGTGAATAAAAAAAACATGTATATTTACATTCATCTCCTTTATACACTGATTTTAAATGAAGTGTATTATCAAGTATCGGCTGGCAACTCAGAAGTTGCTGCCGGGATTGTAGAATTGGAACATACTGAAATGTCCTTCCATCACTCCGATCAAGCACATACTCTGCAGGCTTTACTACTGAAAAATGGGCTTTGTAGTATGCCTTCCGTTTCCATGTAGTGGAAAGTGGACCTTGTTCTCTGATTGCTGTTTGAATTGGATGTGACTGGCAAAGAAAGGTGGCTAACTCATCTACAACAACTTTATCAACCTGCAAATTATGTTCCTGCAGTACCTGGTGAATAGTTTGATTAACAACTGGAACTGAAACTGTACTAATTAAATACTGCAACTCCTGCAAAAGGTCATCAATGGCCACACCAGGTACAAGAAAAACGTACTCTAACTTTAATAGGACTGAGGCTAATTTGTGCTCTATAGCTGTCGGAAACGACTGCATTGAATTGAAGGGCGGGAGAACAAACACGCAAAAATCACAAAAAGATGGAGATGGACAAGCCAGACGTCAGTGATGCAGACCCATCTGAAAGCGAAACGCCGTCGTGAACCCCTGGCTAGTATGGAAATACTTTCGATATAGAAAAAAAATAACGTGGTGTTGTCCTGGAGGATATCCAATTTGCAAAAAAATGTGGATGCAAATAAGGAAACACATAGAACAGTGTTAGGGAACACCATCCCTCTGTGCTCTAAAGGTATGTTTATAACTTAAGGCCGAATGATTTCTGTGATGCAGAGGGAATCCCGGAATCCAGTCGCAGATGTCACGTAAAACACGCAAACTGATGGATGAATTAATAAATCGAAAGTAGAGCTGTGCAATAAATCAAATCACGACATGGTCTGTGAATATTAAAGCGCAAAACACTGCTATATAAATATATGATCTGTTCTGTCTCTGTGTGAATGAGCAGCGCCGTTTCGTCTACTACATACTCAAGTACGCGTGATGCTCATGGTGTTTTTAACATCTCACAAACCATATTTGGACATGAATACATGAACATTTCCAGAGCTGGGGTCCGTTCTTCGTACGTCGCTAACTCAGTTAGCTGGATTTGGTTGTTGACGATTTGGCATGATCTTGGATTGTTTGGTTCTTCGACGCTCATCCTGGACTTGCTGTCATAGCAACAGGTCCGGAAGCTTGCGAGCAGGCTTATTTAATGTAAACCGGATTAGATTGCATCTTTTTAAGCGGCGTTGATACTTAAAATTTGTTCCAACCACTGCTACTTTATTACAAGAGTTCCTTACTGAACCAGGGGCAATAATAATTTTAAATAATAACAATAATAATATAAAAATGTATTTCAAAATAATATAATGTTGTGTATAATACTATAGACACAGCCACTTGATTGAGAGATTTATTTTTGATAGAATAATTACTTTATCATTTTATTGGAGTCTTAAATTGAAGAACAAAATATTTAAATAACTGTTCATAACGTGATCATTTGCATTTCGCACAATACTAAAGCCCATCGATTTGTTCAATGTTAATTCTACTTACTCATAGTATTGTAGCCATGTTGTTGCCATTGATATCGCACCACCCTTCGATGTCTTTGCTCTGAAAAGATTAATTTTAAAAGCATGACAACAATTTGTTAGTGTGAGTTTTAAATGAGAAAATGTGAGGAGCAAATAACAGTCTAAAATGTTAACTAACGTTAGCAAAACAGCCATCTTAAATGCTCCTCGAGCCACTTTGTTCAAATTAATTAGCATCACATATGCTAGATGAAACTGAAGAAGCAGATCATAAATAACGATTAACAATAAGTTTAAAATGGTTGTAATATAGGGAATGGGTGAGTTTGCATTAACGTTACCTTTTGCTTTAGTTTCTGTGGCGCGAGAGAGATGTGGAAGATGGCCAGCCATCCTGCTGTGACTGAAGGAGGGGAAAATGGCGTGGTTTTTGTTGCCTCGCAAACTGACTGGGATAGTACTTTGACATGAGTAAATGTAATTACTTTAAAAGGGCTTAATGTAAGATTGTAGGTTTAGTATGAAGTAGATTAATGTATTTATTATTGTTTATATATTTATTTGATGAGCTTTTAGTTATTTAATTAGCCATAGATGTAAGCTAATAGATTAAGTAAATATCTATAACTTAAACTATTAGTTATATTATTTCTCGTAACTTTAGATTGAGTTCTGCTTAAAATAATAAGTTTGAGTTCACATCACACATATTTGTTAAGTTGAATTAACTTTTTTAAAAATGTAAGTAAAATGAACTTTTAGTGAACATTTAGTGAATTTCACTGTTAGGTTTTACAGTGTAGTATTGTACACAAAGACCAATCCTATTGTATAAAAGATAGATGCATCACTGACAATTTGCATTTAGTATGTGATGTTATTGATTATGCCTTGAAAAATAATGTTGATATAGGAATTGTATCACTAGATCAGGAAAAGGCATTTGATCGAGTTGATCACCAGTTTCTTTTCAGAGTTTTAAAGGCTTTTGGTTTTGGAGAAAAAATTGTTGCAATGATTCAATTGTTGTACAATAATGCCACATGTATGATAAAGATGGCAGGTGGACTGAGTGTTCCTGTTAAAGTACAGAGGGGCATAAGACAGGGATGCCCACTCTCAGGTCAACTGTATAGTTTGTTCATTGAACCTCTCCTATGTAAACTAAGAAAAAAGCTAACAGGTTTACAGACAAATGTTCCAGATTTTAATGAGTGTGTAAAAATCTCAGCGTATGCTGATTATATCACTGTGGTTTTAAGAAATTAATATGATGTTCAGGTTTTAACAGATATTCTAGAGAGTTATGAGAAAGCTTCCTCTGCCAAAGTAAATTGGGATAAAAGTGGTGTGGTTTGGATTATAATAGTCCGAGTCTTCCAGGTAGATTACAGTGGGGCAGGTCTGGACTAAAGTATTTGGGTTTTTTTTTTTAGGACGAGAGGATTATAAGAGACAGAATTGGGAGGGCCTGTTGGAAAGGTGTCAAGTCACCTTTATTTATATAGCGCTTTTTACAATGCCGATTGTTTCAAAGCAGCTTCACAGTGTTAACAGGAAAATAATGCAACAGAATTTGATTCGGCTGTACAGCCGCTCTGGAGAAAACGGTGATGTCATCCAGCTAATTTCAATTATCATATAGTGTCAATGCGGGCAGATCAGTAATATAGTTGAAAATTTAGTGTGTGTGCTCGGTTGTCTCGCTGGCATTGGCTGCTCCCCCAGCTATCGTACAGGGGAAGAGTTTTGGTCTCCAACAACCTTGTAGCCTCATCCTTATGGCATAAAATGACTGTTTTGGAACCCCCTGAGGAATTGGTGGAAAGTGTTCAAAAACGTCTAGTGAACAACTTTTGGTCTGGTCAGCACTGGTTAAGAGCTCCTGCGTTATATCTGCCCAGACAAGGAGGCCAAGGATTGGTGGACATTAAAAGCAGGATAAAGACTTTTAGACTCCAGACAACAAAAAGACTACTTTATGGAAAAGATGTAAGCTGGGCTGGAGTAGCTTGTTCCCTTCTAAGAGAAGCGGGCCATATGGGACTGGACCGACATCTTTTTCTTATGGACACTCAAGGAGTTTTTTTGTCTGGATTGACACCTTTCTGTCGGTCTATGCTGAAAGCTTGGAAAAGTGTAAGTATATCAAGGAGTCTCAAGAATGTACACGGCCTTTGGATGAAAGAAGAACCCCTGTTGCATAATCCGGTTGTGGACTTGGAGATTTTGAAGTCGGTGTCAATGAGGACTGTTTTAAGGAATGCTGGAATTACAAAGATTGGACATTTAATAACAACAAATGAATGGATGTCTGCTGAGATGCTGGCCGCTAAGCTGGGTGTGCTAAGCAATTCGTTTGACACAGAGACTGTTGAATGATCTTCTTGAATGTTTACCTATGGACTTTAAACAGGTCTTTTTCCCAGAGTTAAAAAAATTGCGCCTGCTTTTGATGCTTTTCAAGAAAGAGAAGGGGCTTTACTTACCTTCAGGACTCCTGAACTAGAACTTTTCAGTGGAACTGGGTAGGGCTGCAACAACTAGTCGATAATAATCGATAATGAAAATCATCGATAACGATTCTCATTATCGATTAGTCGGGTCTGCCCTCTGTGCACGGTAATCTTCCACCAGTCGCGCCAAATTACAGCACTGAATAACGCATTTTTATGGACAAAATATGCATCTAGAAATAGTGGAGTGGAAACAGTGAGCTGCTGCAGAAAAAGGTACATGATCCAAGCACCCAAAGCATGTCGAACACAGTCGAGAGGGAGACAATTAATATTCAGCGCAAAAACATTCATTTAGCTGAAATATCTGCTTTAGGACGCTAAATTTAGGTTTAAAAGTCAACATGTAATTCACGTATTTTATGAGAGTAGTAGGCCTAACTGTAAAGGGATAACAGTGTGTAATTTGAATACAGTGGGGAGAACAAGTATTTGATACACTGCCGATTTTGCAGGTTTGCCCACTTACAAAGCATGTAGAAGTCTGTAATTTTTATCATAGGTACTCTTCAACTGTGAGTGACGGAATCTAAAACAAAAATCCAGAAAATCACATTGTATGATTAAGTAATTAATTTGCATTTTATTGCATGACATAAGTATTTGATACATCAGAAAAACAGAACTTAATATTTGGTACAGAAACCTTTGTTTGCAATTACAGAGATCATACGTTTCCTGTAGTTCTTGACCAGGTTTGCACACACTGCAGTAGAGATTTTGGCCCACTCCTCCATACAGACCTTCTCCAGATCCTTCAGATTTCGGGGCTGTCGCTGGGCAATACGGACTTTCGGCTCCCTCCAAAGATTTTCTATTGGGTTCAGGTCTGGAGACTGGCTAGGCCACTCCAGGACCTTGAGATGCTTCTTACGGAGCCACTCCTTAGTTGCCCTGGCTGTGTGTTTCGGGTCGTTGTCATGCTGGAAGACCCAGCCACGACCCATCTTCAATGCTCTTACTGAGGGAAGGAGGTTGTTGGCCAAGATCTCGCGATACATGGCCCCATCCATCCTCCCCTCAATACGGTGCAGTCGTCCTGTCCCCTTTGCAGAAAAGCATCCCCAAAGAATGATGTTTCCACCTCCATGCTTCACGGTTGGGATGGTGTTCTTGGGGTTGTACTCATCCTTCTTCTTCCTCCAATCACGGCGAGTGGAGTTTAGACCAAAAAGCTCTTTTTGTCTCATCAGACCACATGACCTTCTCCCAATCCTCCTCTGGATCATCCAGATGGTCATTGGCAAACTTCAGATGGGCCTGGACATGCGCTGGCTTGAGCAGGGGGACCTTGCGTGCGCTGCAGGATTTTAATCCATGACGACGTAGTGTGTTACTAATGGTTTTCTTTGAGACTGTGGTCCCAGCTCTCTTCAGGTCATTGACCAGGTCCTGCCGTGTAGTTCTGGGCTGATCCCTCACCTTCCTCATGATCATTGATGCCCCGCGAGGTGAGATCTTGCATGGTGCCCCAGACCGAGGGAGATTGACCGTCATCTTGAACTTCTTCCATTTTCTAATAGTTGCGCCAACAGTTGTTGCCTTCTCACCAAGCTGCTTGCCTATTGTCCTGTAACCCATCCCAGCCTTGTGCAGGTCTACAATTTTATCCCTGATGTCCTTACACAGCTCTCTGGTCTTGGCCATTGTGGAGAGATTGGAGTCTGTTTGATTGAGTGTGTGGACAGGTGTGTTTTATACAGGTAACGAGTTCAAACAGGTGCAGTTAATACAGGTAATGAATGGAGAACAGGAGGGCTTCTTAAAGAAAAACTAACAGGTCTGTGAGAGCTGGAATTCTTACTGGTTGGTAAGGTGATCAAATACTTATGTCATGCAATAAAATGCAAATTAATTATTTAAAAATCATACAATGTGATTTTCTGGATTTTTGTTTTAGATTCCGTCTCTCACAGTTGAAGTGTACCTATGATAAAAATTACAGACCTCTACATGCTTTGTAAGTAGGAAAACCTGCAAAATCGGCAGTGTATCAAATACTTGTTCTCCCCACTATATAAATGTGAGATGTTTCTACAGGATAAAGAAATGACAGTAACAGGTTACTTTGTCCATAGCGAATGTATGTGTGTGTGTGTGTGTGTTCCTTCAGAACATTCCTCTTATTGGCTAACACTGAGTTTGTTTGGTTTTTTTTTTTTTTTGTATTTTTGTTTTTCTTTAATATCGTTTTAATGTAGGGATTTAAACTCCTTTTGCGTAATAACTTTTTTGCACATAATGTATAGCACAGACATACCCTTACGAAAATTAACCATGTTTTTATTATAGTAAAACCATGTTTTTGCCGTATTGATTACCATTTGTTTAACCACACAGATACCATATAGTTAAACTATGGATTTGTAGCAAAACCATGGTTAATTTGTGGTTACCATGGAATAACTACAATAACCCTGTTTATTTATTTATTTATATATTTATATATTTATATATTTATTTATTTATTTATTTATTTATTAATTTATTATTATTATTATTATTATTATTTTGGTTTTATTCGTTGTAAAACCATGGTTAATTTATGTAATGGTAGATATATTCACTATGTATGTTTTCATTGCACTCAGCTAACACGTTTGTTTGGAGGACAGCATTGGGCAGGATGTGGAATAGTGTGTTTTGGCAATAAAATAAAAAATGGGCTTTTTACCCGATTAATCGGAAAAATAATCGGCCAACTAATCGATTATCAAAATAATCGTTAGTTGCAGCCCTAGAACTGGGAAAAAAGCACTGTATGTCACATGTCAAAGTCTCACATATGAACTCTTTAGAAGGACTAAAAGACTAAGTGGCAGGAGAGTTTTGGATCAGGGACCCTAAAGGTAGCTGGAGGAGCTTGTACAAGGCTCCCATTGAGAAAAGGTCCGGGGACCTTCAGTGGAGAATTGTGCATGGTTTTTGTGCAATAGCTACAAACAGACACAGAGCACACCTTGATCCACAGGTAGGGGAGGGGTGTCCTTTTTGTGGGCAAACAGAAACTGTTTTTCATTTATTTTTTCACTGTGGTAGACTGGAAGCTTTGCTATCTCAATTAGAAGAATGGTGTAGGTTTTTGGGAGAAGTGTTCTCAACTATACTTTTTATTTATGGTCCCAAGTATAATAAAAATAGAAAGCAGATCCATGTGATGCTTAATTTTTTGTTTGGGCAGGCTAAAATGGCAGTATGGCTATCACACAAAAGTAAACTAAATGGTATGGGGTTAACCGATGCAGTGTCAATTTTAAAATGTCTAATAAAATCAAGGATAAAAGTGGAATATGCTTATTTTCAATTGGTTAAAGACATGGAGACCTTTAAGTATACTTGGGGAGTGGAAAACTGTTTATGTGAATTTGACATTGATGGTTCTCTACAAATGTACACTACCAGTCAAAAGTTTGAAAACTGTACTATTTTGATTGTTTTTAAAATAAGTCTCTTCTGCTCACCAAGGCTGCATTTGTTATTAAAAATACAAAAAAAGCTGTAATATTGTGAAATATTAAAATGTAAAATAACTGTTTTCTATTTGAATGTATTTTAAAATGTAATTTATTCCTGTGATGCAAAGCTGAATTTTGAGCATCACTTCTCCAGTCTTCAGTGTCACATGATCTTTCAGAAATCATTCTAATATGATGATTTGTTGCTCAAGAAACATTTATGATTATTATCAATGTTGAAAGCAGTTGTGTAAAACATTTTTTTATTTTTTATTCTTTGATGAATAGAAAGTTGAAAAGAACAGTATTTATCTGAAATAGAAAGCTTTTGTAACGTACTACCGTTGAAAAGTTTTGGGTCGGTAAGAATTTTTTTTTTTTGTAAAATTAATACATTTATTCAGAAAGGATGCATTAAATTGATCAAGTGACAGTATAGACATTTTATAATGTTGCAAAAGCTTTATATTTCAGATAAATGCTGTTCTTAACTTTCTATTCATTAAATAATCCTGAAAAAAAAAATTGTACACAACTGTTTTCAACATTGATAATAATAATAAATGTTTCTTGAGCAGCAAATCAGCATATTAGAATGATGGATTATGTGACTCTAAAGACTGGAGTAATGATGCTGAAAATTCAGCTTTGAATCACAGATATAAATTGCATTTTAAAATATATTCAAATAGAAAAAAGTTATTTTAAATTGTAAAAATATTTCACAATAATACTGTTTTTGCTGTATTTTGGATCAAATAAATGCAGCCTTGGTGAGCAGAAGAGACTTCTTTCAAAAACAATCAAAATAGTACAGTTTCCAAACTTTTGACTGGTAGTGTATATCTAATTGGTTTATTTTTTGTAAACAAATATTGAATAGTATTTTGGCCTGTTTTTGAGAAAAAATTTTTTTATCTCTCATATCCATCATGTGAGTAGATGTGACTGGTTAATGAGTTAATCCGGTTAGTTTTACCGAAAGCTCTACACTGCTAAATTTCACCTTAAAAGGACGATTTAGATGAAGTAAAAAATAAGGTCCTCTTAATGAAATAATTGATGATACACAAAAGTTTTAATATATTAAACATGTTTATTTGTTTCCTTGTATATGTATTAGATGAAATTTAGGTTATTCTTTTTAAAATGCAGTTGTACTTTTTCTAACCAAACTCTAAACTAATTTAGTTCATAATCAAGATGAAGCAATTCACAAATAACAAAATAAAAACCATTAAACAATAAAACATCTCATACTGAGTGTAAAAATTAGTTTTAAGACTGGATTCAAAAGCAGAAAGTGTTTGGGCCTGCCTAACATGTAGAGGCAAATTATTCCAAAGTTTTGGGACTGCGACTGCAAAAGCACTTGCTTTTCAGCCTTTTTTGAGAGACAACCAAGAGTAAACTCTCAGCGGACCTCTTGATGGAGCATGCTGCTGTATTAAATCAGACAGATAGCTTGGTGCTAGTCCATTTAATGGCTTAAATGCTAAAACTAGAACCTTAAAATCAATTCTAAAACGAACAGGAAGCCAGTGAAGGGAGGCCAGTATGGGTGTAATATGTTCTCACTTGCGTGTCCCTGTTAGCAGGCGAGCAGCAGAATTATGTACCATATGAAGTTTTATTTAACAAAGTTCAGGAGGAGCATGTTCAGGTAATCAACCAATCAGTGCAAGAGGAAGCCGGTATATATAGCCGTCTATACAGCATCCCTCCACCACCCCATCGCCTCACTCCTGGCTGTTTCTATCCCAGTCTAGGAGGGGGAGTACTCTGGGTTCGGGCCAAATTCTGAGCTCGGAGCCCCCCCCTGGACAACACGCCAAATGTATGCATAAATTACTATATTTGATTTCATGTACGTTTAAACTCGTGAACTGCAAGCGTTTGAGGGAGGCCTGATTGATACTTAAATAAAGGCCATTACAGTAGTCAAGGTGGGTTGAGATAAAAGCATGTATAACCCTTTCAAAATCTTTAAAAGACAAAAAAGACTTGACTTTGGATAATTGCCTCAACGGGAAAAAAATGGATTTAATTACTGAGTTAATTTGTTTATCCAGTTTAAAGTCACTTTCCATTATAACAACACTGGGCTTCACATATGATTTTATAGCACCCAGATCCAAATAAGGGGGCTCACAGGCATTGCCAGGTCCAAATACCCATGACTTCTATTTTATCTTCATTGAACTTTAAAAAATGTAAGGCCATCCAGGCTCTAACATCTTCATGACAGTCCAACAATGGTGCTATGGAGTTTGCACCTTTCCGTTTTAAAGACAGATACATTTGTGTATCATCTGCATAACGATAAAACAAGATGCCATATTTCCTAAAAATGGACCCTAAAGGAAGTATATATAATGAGAATAGGATAGGCACATAGGATAGGTTCCAAGAATAGAACCCTAAGGGACTCCACACAAGAGAGATACCAAAGAATGACACAAAATCCCAAAGGCAGACTGAAAAACTCAGACAGATAAGATCTAAACCACTCCAACGCAGTACCCTTAATGCCAACACAATGCTCCAAACGAGAAATCAAGATGTTATGGTCTACAGTGTCAAATGCACCCGTAAGATCCAGGAGTATGAGAACAGCACAATCACCTGAATCAGTGGCTAGTAACAGGTAATTAAAAGCTTTTAACAGGGCTGTTTCTGTGCTATGAAGTGGATTAAAACCAGATGAAACACTTCTTGCAAACCATATTGTGAGATAAGTCAGAAGTTTTGAGATGGGTCTGAAATTAACAAGAACCGAGGTATCCAAATTTGATTTCTTGATCAATGGTTCCACTAGTGCATGTTTCACATTTCGAGGTACAACTCCTGAGGCAAGACTGCTATTTATAATTATTTGAATTTTGGGTCCAAGGATTTCAAAAACATTTAAAAAAAAAAAAAAAAAAAACGAGGAGGTAGCAGGCAGATGATTTCATTTTAACATTGATGTTAAAAAAATGATGCACCTCTTGGTGGAAATAACATTCAACATTTTATTTCCATCAAGAGGTGCATCAATTTTTGGTCAAGATCTTGTATTGACAATGCAAGAGTCAAGCACTCTGTAAAGTCTACGCAGAACCTGATTTTGTGCAACATGTTCCTGGATCAACATCTTTGTTAATCCTGGAACAACATTCCAATCAACCAATCAGATTTGAGGGACAAGTTTACAGTTTATGTCAAGTTTAGGCTTGCAACCAGGGTTAGGTGCTTCTACATCAGTGTTATTCACCTGTCATTTCCCTCTGATTTTTGGGATAACTTTAACAAAATATGTTGACCCAGGAACGAGTCTAATTCGGCAAAATCAGGATGTGCAAAGTCTACTCCAGCACATCCCAAAGACTTTCAATGAATTTAAGGTCTGGACTCAGAGGTGCCAATTCATGTTTGAAAATGATTCTTCATGCTCCCTCCCAACCATTCTTTCACAATTTGAGCCTGAATCTTGACATTGTCATCCTAGAATATGGCCATGATATGCCTTTCTACATGGTTGTTTAAGAAATGAAAAGCTACACACTCTATGGAGTCAAGATAATGCCGTATATGTTTGCAAAAGAATAAAGTTTTGCAAAAGAAAAATAAAGTATTGAGCAAAAAACAAAACACTGCATCAGTTGGGGTTAGAAGAACTGTTGCCAAACATATAACATGCTAGAAACATAATAATCACTGCAATAATGATCCAATCATAGACTCTTAAGCATTTACCTATTTAAATGAAAACAGTGTTTTTTGGCCGGGCAGTGTATATAGAACCTTTTAGGGGTTTCATTGTGGGATCATTTTATGGATTTAGTTTTAATTAAATAATTTGTTTTAATTATTATTATTTTATTTTTTTTATTACATTTTATGAATTAAGCAGTTCGTAAACACTTTATCACTAGAAAAAAAAAATGAAATAACTGTTAAACACGAAAGCACTATGCAATCAGTTAAGACATTTCTCCTTACATAGATCCTTTTGGGCATAAAGGGTTCTTCAAAATTAAGTCAACAACCCATTTGAACACTACACTTCCGGGACAATGCTGTTTACTCAAATGTGTAGTCATTATTGTATTAGTTATTGTCAGATGTGTCAAGTGTGCTATATGTTGTCTTGTATTATATGTTTGTTTTGCACTATGGTGCTACGGAGACACTGTGTTTCGTTTCTCCCCCCATAGGGAGAGAAATGACAACAAAAAATACTTTTTTCTAAGAGTGTATTGTGTAAAAAAAACAAAAAAAACATCTGAGAACTGTTCAAATATCACAGGAACAAAAACAATGAGAAACTAATTGTTTAGTTCTTCTAAATATTTAATTTTTTCATATTTTTTCCTCCTAATGTTATTTCAACTATTAAAACTATTTTTTTTTAACTAACAAATCCACTGTAGTGGCGAAGTTTTGAACATGCAGGAGTGTTAATGAGCAGTGAATAACTATTTCTCATGTGACATGTCTGCAGTTCCTCTGTCTGCCAGCAGATGTCTGTCTTTGCACAGGCTGTATCACTGTTCAGTCTGATATAGGAGGAATCTCATCATGTGACATGTGAAGGCCTAGTGCATCCAAGTTAGTTCACACACATTAGGAGTAGTGAGTAGGACACATACCCGGCTCAGTGGGCAGCCATTTTGGGGGTAAGGTGTCTTGATCAAGGGCACCTCAGTCATTTCATGCTGGTATAAAGAATCAAACTCACAACCTCTGGGTTAATTTGTCTAAAATGAGGACAACAAAAATTAAACAATGACTAACAATCCATTCAAATAACCAGATTCTATATAAGAAAAGCAGTGGTGTGTTGCATTAATAACTAGTTGCTAACATATTCAATGCATGTAGGATGGTAACCTAGCTAAAGCAGACCGCATGAGCTAAAGATTGTTGATTTAGCTGTCCACCAAATTGTGATAGTTGTTTAATTTCAATAATATGAAAAATTACATTACTAGTATTTTACAGTATACAATATATTAATATGTGTTACTTTTTATGTGGTTAATAGTATTTAGTTTATTTTAACAAGCCTTCCATGCTGGCAAATAATCATGGCCACCCAACATGAATTATAAAATAACTTTAATATGCCCATTAAAAACCCATGGTAAAGCGATCACCAACAGAATAGTTTTGGGCAGGGATTTTATGAAGTGACAAGAATACTTTTTGTGTGCAAAAAACAAACAAAAATAGCTACTTTATTAAACAATTTCTTCTAGCCTGTGTCAGACTCTTGCACAGATTGCACACAAAAAGTATTCTCATCGCTTCATAAAATTAAGGTTGAACCACTGGAGTCACATGGACGATTTTAACAATGTTTTTACTACCTTTATGGGCCTTGAAAGTGGTAATTAAATTGCTGTCTATGGAGGGGTCAGAGAGCTCTCGGATTTCATCAAAAATATCTTAATTTGTGTTATGAAGATGAATGAAGGTCTTAAGGGTTTGGAATGACATGAGGGTGAGTAATTAATGACAGAATTTTAATTTTTGGATGAACTAACCCTTTAAGCTGTGAGTAAGGGCGGGGTTGACCTCGTTGCTATGGATGATGTCAATACGCTTACTAACTATGCACACAGTGATTGGTTGATGGGGCAGGGGTCTCTGTCAGTGATTTAATCATAGAAATATTGTAGAACAAAGTATCATGTTGCCATATTCAAATAAAGATTTTAAAATAAAAATGTTGCCATATTCAAAGATGTAGGCTGTCACTAATTAAACAAATATATTTTCAGCTAATTGTCAGCCTCTTACATGTCTGCATCTCGAGAGATTACAGAATTCAAGCGACAAATTATGTTTTATAAACTAAGTTTAGGAGGAGTATGTTCAAATTATCTATCCAATCAGCTTGAAAGGATCGAGGCAGGATCGAAAACTGTCAAGGGAACTAGGTGAGTCAGATATATACAGTGGTGGTCAGAATTATTGGCACCCCTGGTAAAATATGATCAAATATGGCTGTAAAAAATAAATCTGCATTGTTTATCCTTTTGATCTTTTATTCAAAAAATTCACAAAAATCTAACCTTTCATTGAAGTAAAAGAATTGAAAGTAAATCACATTATGAAATAAATGCTTTTCTCCAAAACACGTTGGCCACAATTATTGGTGTATATATAGAATTTTTTATGAGTAAAATATCTCTGAAGTATATTCCCATTAATATTTACATTTTTTAGCACACCAGGGTGACTAGGAACATGAAATTGTCCAGCTATGATGTCTTGTTCCACAGGAACAAGACATCATTAGTCAATTGATCGATTGGTCCTGGCTGTTTGATCAATTGCTCCTGTCTGCCTCCTGTTTGTCCTTCTGACTGCTGTGCTCGCGTGTGCTCTGCTTGCTTTTGAATCTTTATTTGATATCATTCCCTGTTGTTTAAACTGCTAAATATAATTTACCCATCACCATATATTGTCTAATATTGCCTACCATATTAAATCTGACACCGCTAGCTTTTAATCTAAATCACTATCACGCGTTAGCATTTCGCTAGCCTGTTAGCTTGCCATCTCTGCACTCGGGTCTCTTGTTTTCTGAGTTCATTAAACAACTGTGGTGAGTTGGATTAGTAAATAGACTCCATCAAACAACTGTGGTAAGTTGGATTAATCAACAAATACGGTAAGCCATGTCTTCTTCTCCTGTCATTGTCACTTGCACTGCATGTTTCATGTTTAGTATATCTTTCTCCGTTGGCGAACAGGGCTTCACATGTGATAAATGTAAGGAGATAGTCAGGCTGACGGAGAAGATTTCAGAATTAGAGACACGCATCCAGACTTTATTTGAGAGTAGTGAGAATGTAACAGCTTTAGACACTGCTTTGGATGCGAATAGCTTAGTGAACTCTGTACATTGTTCGGTTCCGGCTGTAGAGCCCGTGCAGCAGGGCAACTGGGTGACGGTGAGACGGCATAGTCACGGATTAAAAAAAACACTCTTCCGTTCCGATTAGAACATCAAACAGGTTCTCCCCACTCAGTAATGCACCCACTGAGAATCCTGTTGAAAGTGCCCTAGTTATTGGCGATTCTATTACACGGAACATGAAAATAGAGACACCAGCCACCATAGTCACATGTTTACCGGGAGCCAGAGCGCCTGACATCAAAGCAAATTTAAAAGTGCTGGCTAATGCTAATCGTAAATTCTCTAAGATTATTATTCACGTCAGCACAAATGATGTTCGACTTTGCCAGTCGGAGATCACCAAAATTAACATTAAAGAGGTGTGTAAACTCGCAAGTACGATGGCAGATGACGTTTTTTGCTCTGGTCCCCTCCCTGTTAAAAGGAGTGATGAGATACTTAGCAGACTATAATCACTCAATGGCTGGTTGTCTAAGTGGTGTCCGCAAAATAACATAGGGTTCATAGACAATTGGAAAAGCTTTTGGGGTAGACCTGACCTGTTGAAAAAAGATGGTATTCATCCTTCCTGGGATGGTGCCGCTCTTCTCTCTAGTAATTTGGCACATAGTCTTAGAGCTAAACCTTGACTAACTGGGGCCCAGGTCAGGAAGCAGACGGACTGGCTTACACGACCGCCTGCTAGCTGTCTCACGTCACAGAAGTCAGATAAATCCCAGCACATAGAGACTCTTTCACCTAGATATTATCACATAGAGATTGTGTCTGTTCCACGAATTAGTAAATACAAAAGACCATCAAAACCATTCAACGGTAAAAATTTAATTGATGTCCAACAAATAAACAACAGATATAATACAGATGATCAAATGATAAAGCTCGGGCTGCTGAATATTTGATCCCTTTCCTCAAAAGCGCTTATTGTTAATGATATGATTACAGATCATAACCTAGATGTGCTGTGTTTGACAGAAACCTGACTAAAACCTGACGATTACATTACTTTAAATGAGTCCACCTCCCAAGATTATTGTTGTAAACACGAGCCGCGTCTGAGAGGTAAAGGGGGAGGTGTTGCTGTAATTTATAATAATATCTTTGGTATTACTCATTACTTAAGTCTAGTTTCAAATATAATTCCTTTGAAGTTTTGGTGCTTTATGTAACGTTATGTAGTGAAATTGATAAATCCCGTTTGACATTTGTGTTGGCTACTGTATACAGGCCACCAGGGCACCATACAGACTTTACCAGAGAATTTGCTGATTTTCTATCAGAGTTAGTACTGGCTGCAGATAAAGTCCTAATTGTTAGTGATTTTAATACCCATGTAGACAATGAAAAAGACACATTGGGATTAGTATTTAGAGACATTCTAAACTCTATTGGAGTAAGGCAGCACGTGTCAGGACCCACTCATCGCCGTAATCATACTTTAGACCTAATACTGTCACATGGAATAAATGTTGATACCATTGAAATTCTGCAGCAGAGCGATGACATCTCAGATCATTACCTAGTATCATGTACACTTAATTTAGCAAAGGCTGCAAAGCCGTCCCCTCGCTTCAAATATGGCAGGACTATCACTGCTGCAACTAAAGATTGCTTTGTAAATAATCTTCCTCATCAGTTTCATCTCCTCAGCATCCCAGATAGCCTAGAGGAACTCGATGTTGCAACAGAAACTATTGACTCTCTCTTTTCCAGCACTTTAGACACAGTTGCTCCCCGGCGCTTAAAGAAGATTAAAGAAAATAGTCCAACGCCGTGGTACAACGAGCACACCCGGGCCCTTAAAACAGCAGCCAGAAAAATGGAGCGCAGCTGAAAGAAAACAAAACTGGAAGTTTTTCGCATTTCGTGGAAAGAGAGCATGATTGCGTACAGAAAGGCCCTAAAAACTGCTAGATCTGCTTATTTCTCGACTCTCTTAGAAGAAAACAAACACAACCCTAGGTATTTATTCGATACAGTGGCTAAAATAACCAAAGATAAAGCTTCAAATTTAGCAGTAATGACTTTATGAACTTCTTTACTTGTAAGATTGATAATATCAGGAAAAAAATTATAACCATGCAGCCGTCTACTACAGTATCACATCAGACATTGCATTGTAGTGTCACTGAGGAAAAATTACATTCATTCACTGCTATAGGAGAAGAAGAATTGGCTAAACCCGTTAAATCATCAAAATCAACATGTATGCTTGACCCTATACCGACTAAACTACTAAAAGAGATGCTTCCAGAGGTCATAGATCCTCTTCTTAATATCATTAATTCATCCTTGACATTAGGATATGTACCGAAAACGTTTAAGTTGGCTATTATTAAACCACTTATTAAAAAACCGCAACTTGATCCTACAGAATTAGTCAATTACAGGCCAATCTCAAATCTACCCTTTCTTTCAAAAATACTAGAAAAGGCAGTGTCCTCACAATTATGCTCCTTTTTAGAAAAAAATGGTATCTGTGAGGATTTCCAGTCAGGATTTAGACCGGATCATAGTACTGAGACTGCTCTCATTAGAGTTACAAATGATTTACTCTTATCATCCGATCGTGGTTGTATATCTCCATTAGTGTTACTCGATCTTAGCGCTGCAACCGATACTATCGACCACAACATTCTTTTGAATAGACTCAAAAATTATGTTGGCATTAGTGGAATTTCATTGGCATGGTTTAAATCATACTTATCTGACCGTTATCAGTTTGTAGCAGTAAATGAAGAGATGTCACACCGATCACAAGTTCAGTATGGAGTACCGCAGGGCTCAGTGCTAGGACCGTTGCTTTTCACCCTGTACATGCTACCACTGGGAGATATTATTAGGAAGAATGGCGTTAGTTTTCATTGTTATGCTGACGATACTCCGCTCTATATTTCTTCATGCCCTGACGAAATTTACCAATTCACAAGATTAACGGAATGCATAGCTGATATAAAAAATTGGATGACTAGTAATTTCCTGCAACTTAATTCAGAAAAAACTGAATTTTTAATCATTGGACAAAAAAACTCCACAAGTAGTAACCTAGAATACTATCTAACACTCGATGGCTGCTCTGTCAAGTCCTCGTCGTCAGTTAGGAAACTGGGTGTGCTCTTTGATACTAATCTCTCATTTGAAAGCCACGTTTCTAGCATCTGTAAAACTGCATTCTACCATCTTAAAAATATATCTAAATTACGGCACATGCTTTCAATGCAAAATGCTGAACAGTTAGTTCATGCGTTCATGACCTCAAGGCTAGATTATTGTAATGCTCTACTGGTTGGTTGCCCTGCTCGCTTAATAAATAAACTGCAGCTTGTCCAAAACGCAGCAGCTAGAATTCTTACTAGAATTCTTACTAGAACCAGGTTCCTTGCCACCGTCGCCTTTGGCTTTTGGCTTGCTCAGTTGGGGACACTTAAATTTCAACTATATTACTGATCTGCACGCACTGACACTATATGATAATTGAAATGAGCTGGATGACATCACCGTTTTCACCAAAGCGGCTGTACAGCCGAATCAAATTCTGTTGCATTATTTTCCTGTTACCACTGTGAAGCTGCTTTGAAACAATTGGCATTGTAAAAAGCGCTATATAAATAAAGGTGATTTGATTTGATTTGATTTGATTTGACAACGATCCAAAACAAACATCAAAATCAACACACAAATGTGTCACTGAACACCAAATGAAGCTTCTGCCATGACCATCCCAGTCCCCTGACCTGAACCCTATAGAAAATGAGTGGGGTGAACTGAAGAGAAGAAGCACCAACATGGATCTGGGAATCTGAAGGATCTGGAGAGATTCTGTATGGAGGAATGGTCTCTGATCTCTTGTCAGGTGTTCTCCAAACTCATCAGGCATTATAGAAGACGACTCAGAGCTATTATCTTGGCAAAAGGAGGTTGCAAAAAGTATTTAATAAAAGGGTGCCAATAATTATGGCCAACGTGTTTTGGAGAAAAGCATTTATTTCATAATGTGATTTACCCTCCACTTTCAGTTCTTTTACTTCAATGAAAGTTTAGATTTTTGTGAATTTTTTGAATAAAAGATCAAAAGGATAAACAATGCAGATTTATTTTTTACAGCCATATTTTTATATATATATATAAATATACACAGCCGACTCACTAAGTTACCTCAACAGTTTTCTTATATATAGTCAGCAAACATGCTTATTTTGCTCTTTTACTCTATTCAGTCATTTGTAAGAGTGAACTTGTGAAACAACTGCCACCGGCAGGACATTTTCTTATTTATTTATTTATTTATTAAAGATTTATTTTTGCCGTTTTTGCCTTTGTATTATGATAGGACAGTGGATAGAGGAAGCAAAGTGGGAGAGAGAAAGGGGGGACAGGATTGGGAAAGGTCCACGAGCTGGAACTCGAACTCGGGTCACCCGAACTGCCCACAAGGCTATCAACGCAGATGATAGAACACTATTTCAACTTGACTGCAATGTTTTATTTTCCATCGTTCAATGCATTTTACCTGTACATAAATGGACCTTTATGTTATGTCATCACAGATTAAAATCTATAAATCAAAATATTAATTGCATTTATAAGGGGAGAAGGCTCAGCACAAGGTTCTATTGCCTATTGCCTCAATGGTGTACAGTGTCATTGGGAGGATTGCTGAGGCGGATTACCAGCAACAGCCATTTTAGGATTGTTTGTGATTTGGTTTTAGTGACTTAGGAGTCCCTTTGACTACCCCTAACTTTTCACAGATTTAGGAGCTGGTTTTAGAGCTACAATTCTTTGTGAAATACTCTTAAAGCAAAAACTTAGGAGCTCTTAAAATTAGGACTGACACGCCCATTATTTTTAAGATTTCCTCCTAAATCGGCAAGTTAAGAGCTACTTTTAGCTTTAAGGTGTTTTGTGAATACAGCCCCTGATCATTTGTAAGTGTGAACTTGTGAAACAACTGCCATAGGTAATCAGACATTATTTTCTTTTTTATTTAGTTTTTTTATTTTTATTTATTTTTGTCTTTTTTATTATGATAGGACAGTGAGTAGACGGGAAGCAAAGTGAGAGAGAGAAAGGGGAGAAAGGTCTACGAGCTCACCCGAGCTGCCCAAAAGGCTATATCAGCTTAGACGATGGGACATTATTTTCAACTTGACTGCAATGTTTTATTCTCCATCATTCAATGCATATTGCTTATACATAAAGTAACCTTTATGTATAAGCATTGGATGTGGCGAGCAGTGACTTTTTTTAACCGGGTATGCTAGGTGGCGCGTTATGTCAAAAATGCACCTGATGCACTTTGGCACCTGATGCACTTTGGCGAGCAGTGACTTTTTTTAACCGGGTATGCTAGGTGGCGCGTTATGTCAAAAATGCACCTGATGCACTTTGAATGGGTTTATAGTAAGTGCGTGTGCGTTTGCTCCATGGAGTCTATACCGAGTGTTAGCAGCTTAGTTGATTACTCTCATGACACATAGCAACACAGCTAAAAGTTTCCTAATATATTTGACAATTTATTGAATGTAGTGTACCTTTACCTGTTGATGCCTTCACAAGCACCCGTAAAAGCTGTTGCGTTGTTTGAGTCAGGCACGACGTGCGAAAGGGTCGTTTGCAAAATATGCTGTATTTTTGTAATTCCGCTAGGTGGCACTAATGTCGCAGAAACTACATGCTTCACCTTTAAACGGTACAGCGCATTGACTGAGGACACACTAATCTAAATCAGAGACAACAAATAAGAAACACCATGGTAAGCGTCAATTTAAACCTATGCCACTCCCACCACACAATACACTCTGGAGCAATTAACGGATATGACCAGACCATAGACTGTGAAAAAAGATGGACGACATGCCTTCACTCTCTTCCGCTGACGTAAGTGAAGCTGCCAGTGTCCAAATATGGCGCTGACATTTTGGGTCTCGAGTCTACGCAGTGGCAACTTGGAGCCCGAGTCTGCGCAGTAGTGAGCGCGAAATGGAGCCTCAATATCAAGGTCCCGAAATTACAGAAACCATCTTTGGAAAAAATGTATTTGAAGTGTAATTTGATTGTTTAGTTTGTCTATGTCCCATTACATTTCATGGAGAGGGCGGGGTTTATGACCTATACTGTATCCAGCCACCTGGGGCGATTGAGACGCTTTAGCTTCACTTTTCGTGTGGCACACTTGGACCAGACATGCATGGCCAAGTAACGTGTGAACGCAATTGTTCCACGAAAACCATCCCGGTAGGTCTTAAATATAAACACTTGTGTGTCAACATTAAGTGAGTCTTAGGAAAACTTGTTTCCGCCATGGAATAAAATATGAAAAAAGCTAATTGTGACTTTTTATCTCACAATTCTTAGTTTTTTCCCCCCTCAAAATTGTCACAATTGCAAGTTTATAACTCAAAATTCAGATTTTTTTTTTTTGTGAGATAAAAAGTTTGATTTGCTAGATTAAGATAAAAAAAAAAGTCGCAATTACCTTTTTGTTTGTTTGTTTGTTTGTTTGTTTGTTTGTTTGTTTGTTTGTTTGTTTGTTTGTTTGTTTGTTTGTTTGATTGATTGATTGATTGATTGATTGCTTGCTTGCTTGCTTGCTTGCTTGCTTGCTTGCTTGCCCGCTTGCTTGCCCGCCCGCTTGCCCGCCCGCTTGCCCGCCCGCCCGCTTGCCCGAGCACCGATGGTGTGAGGACCCTATTGTAATCGCTCAGCCTATTATTATTCTTCCTATTATTATTATTCTGTTACACATGTAACAGCCCAATACCTACAAAAAAGTCTCCTGGTACGAAATCTGAAAACCAACAGAAAGTGAGATATTTTGAATTTTCTTTGCAAAATTGTTGCAAATTTTGCCATTTCCAGACGTTGTACTTTAACAAACTCCTCATAGTGATTTAACCAGATCAACATCATATTTGGTCAGTCTAATCTAAAGGCCTTTGTGTTAAATTGTGAAGATCTTGAGTTTTTGCTGAAGGGCGTGTCCGTGGCGGCCTGTCAAAATCTAATGTTTCGCCATGACACAGGAAGCTGTTGTAAGTCAGGCATACAATGTCCGATACGCCCCAAACTTCATATGTTTGATAAGAGTCCTTTCCTGAAGACATCTACATGCCAATATTAGTTAGTCATAGCATGCTTTACACTGTAATTTCCTCCCAGAAACACATTTAAATATGCAATCAAGTCCCAAACATGCTAGAAACACATTAAATCAAGCAAAGCTTGGCCAAGTGCTAATGTATGCGATTTATGCCACAAAACAGGAAGTTGTTGTAACTCAGGCATACAGTGTCCGATCTGCCCCAAACTTCATACGTTTGACAATAGTCCAGGTCTGAAGACATCTACATGCCAATATTCGGTTATAGTCAAAGCGCCACCTGCTGGCAGCAGGAAATGTGGCACATTGTAGTGACTTTGCCATATTTCTCCTATATTTACCGGCTTAAATGCATGTCGCCCACTGTTCGCTGTTTTCCTGAGGCCACCGGGTGGCGGTGCTCCCATGTGCGAGGGCCCTTTCATTGCTGCTTGCAGCTTTACTTATTTGTTTTTTTTATTCTTTGGTGGAAACAAGCTTTAACAACCATTAATTAAATTGGGTTGAAAACAAACAGTGAGTAATTTGACTCCTCTTTTTGAAAACACTTCTGCACACCACTGTATTCATTTGTATTAGATTCACTAGATGATTACATAGCTATTCAACGTAAGAAAAATGAAATAGAATTTTCAACAAAACAAGAATGCAGTTGTATTTGGTCCACCCTTGTAAGACATGGGCCTGGTTTCACAGACAGGGCTTAGATAAAGCCAGGATTAGGCCTTAGTTAAATTAGGACATTTAAGTGTCTTTTTTTAAACGTGCCTTAGAAAAACACATTACTAGTGTGCATCCTGAAACAAAACAATAGCACTGACATATTTCAAAAGATGCCAGTGCAAGTTACTTTCAGTTAAAACAGCTCAAACATGCATTTTAGTCTGGGACTAGGCTTAAGCCTTGTCTGTGAAACTGGCCAATGAACAGATCATTTTTTCCATGATTTTCTTCCAAGAAGCTCTGTCTCTCTCTCTGACCATTAATTCAATTAGTGTTTTATTGGCATGACAATTATTACAATGTATTACTTACAATGTAAGTAAATCTAGAACAGATGAAAACAAATGATATATATATTTAAAATTTCAGAATTTCCTTCTAATTTCCTCATAGTTTGGGGCAGCTGGTGAGGAAGTGTTGCTCTGTCTATACATCTCCTTGGTTACAGTATATAGGCAGATCCAGCTCTCTTTGGGCAGCCAGTTCTGTCGATATTTGCCTGTCTGATCTCAGTCTGTACCTCGTCATTGTTTTTCTCAATTTACAGTCTTTCACTGTAATGATATTTTGCTGTTGTATAATCTATTTAGGGCAAAATAACTTTCAAGTTTACTTTGTTTTTCTGTTGCTTCAGTCCAGTAAGTCAGATAATCTTCTTTTTGTGCTTTTATAATTTGGTTGGGCAGAATTTTGTGGATCAGCATGTTGTGTCTTGATGCTGGCTGTTGTGTTGGTTTGTTTTTGCAGCTTCAGGACCATCTGAATCAGGGGACCCTTTTCAATGGCTTGTTTCTCAATGCGCATCAGTAGCATTCATTAACAGTTTCTCTCTCTCTCTGTCTGTCTGTCTGTCTGTCTGTCTCCATCTCCAGGTTTCTCTGATAAATGGCTTGTCGCTGGCTAAGCACAGTCAGTGATAGATGGCATAGAGCCGCCTGTCTCTCTCTCTCCTGGTTTGAGAGTATTGGCTTTCTGTCCACTTAGTGTTTCCTGCAGCCGCTTCATTCGGAGCTTCTCCAGTTGCGCGGCACTTGAGCAGATTTACATAGCAGTAATTTACCCAGAGTGTGCAGTAAACAGCTCAGATTTACTGCTACTCTCTGGATTACACTTCAACACTCATTAGATTCCCTCCAGGATGAGCAAACCAAGATCTTATTTATTACCGGAGCAGAAGAGAGGAAGAAAATAGGCCAACAGAAAGATGAGAGCAAGCAGAGTACGTTTTATCAGCTAGAGAATTAAAGAGAAACCATGCAATAAAGACACATTATAAAGGAGATGGTGGTTTCATTCAGCTGGTTTAGTCTCTCATTGTCTGATATCATATTCAGAGCTGGACTGAGACATAGTTTCAGTTTCTCTGCATTTTTTGTGAGTTTGGGTCACTTATAACATTCATTTGGAATTGTGATGTGCAGCAGGTTTACATTATTTACATTATTTCTCATAATTTCAAACATTTTTATGGACTTAAGTTTTCAGCATTTTTTTTTTTTTTTTTGCGCTATGGGACATTGTCTATATAATATAAATTCTACCATAAAAATGTAACTCATGTTTATGTGATGCATCTCACCTGATCACAAATGTGGACACAAAATAACTAAACATAAACTAAACTTATACAGCTGTATTATCTTTACAAAAACAGTTTTTTGGATCAACTTTTTTATTTATTTTGTATCAAACAAACTATAGATTGGGGGGTTACATGGGTAACCGAGGTTCTATGAATAAATTCTGTGGTCAACAGACACAACACCATTAGATCAAAGAGCTCGGTCAATGCTTTGGCAAGGTAACGCTTTTTTTAAAGCGTTAAAGTTAAATTCAGACTAAAGGCCAACTAAAAAACAGGTACAGTAAAAAGTGCACAAATCTGTATTAAATTAAACTAAATTTTGTTAGGGCAGTATTTGTTGCAGTCGAGAAATCACGCTGTGAAATGGGCAGATAGCATTTGTGTATGTTAGAGGCAAAATATAACTGCTCACTCACTTCAGTGATGAAGTGAGTGTGCAGTTATAGTTTGCCTCTAACATACACAAATGCTATCTGCTATATTTTGACTCTATAAAACTTTCTTCTCTTACTTGCACCTCCAAAAGGTTTTTGCGCCAGTGCATTGTTAAAAGAATCAGTGTGTTTTGTAATTGTCCCATATAAAACTTTAACGGCCAATTTAAAAATGGTATAATAAAATGTGCTAATTCACAACATTAATACATCCTTTATTAAATCACTTTGTCGAATTTAACTCATCTTTATGGATGGTGTTGAATGCTGAATCGATTCATTCAGTTCTAATAGTGCTTAATGCAAGCAGTGTCAGACAGAGGGCATAGCGTCACGTTATTTAAAGGGGAAGTTCAAGCATCAATGAGTAACAAAAACCACACTGAATCAGTATTTATTCTTATTACTTTCATGTGAAATGTAATAATTATGTAGTTATGTCTGAGAAATTTCTGAGCAACTAGGGATTGCACAAATATATATAATATATAATATGGCTATACAGGCATCTGGCTACACAATGGTATTACTGGTATTCATTTTAATCCTTATTAACAAATATATACAAATATAATTTGGTATGTATGTATTTGTTAATTAATACCAGTAATACCAATGTTGCTTTTTAAAATTTGACTGGGGACACCAATAAGGATTTTGCCTAGGGCGTCAGAATGGCTAGAAACGGCCCTGCCTGCAAGTAATCATCCTCTACAAATACAGGTGCAATGCAACATTCTCTTATTTTGCCGAATGGCACCATATAATCCCAGAGTAACCCCCATTCTATTTAATCCCGCCACCATATGGGTCAGCAGTGTACCAGGAGGGGAATGTAGTGGGGCCATAACCACAGGAGACAGACATGAGTTAACTTGATCCTTTTTTAACAGTCTGATATTGTGACATGCCAACATGACCACCAGTCCTTTGAACTAAACGTTAAACATTAAGCCAAGCCTCAAGGTCTGTACTAGGGGTGCGCCGATCCGATATATATACAGTATTGGTATCGCTCCGATATTGCCATTTTTTTTTTTTGCCGGATCGGGTATCGGCCAGATGAGACCGATCCAAATCCGATATTGTGCGTATACTATTCTGTTATTGTTAAAGCCTACCAAACAAAACCATAAAACATTATAAAGCACCATAAAGTTTTCATGCACTATATTCCAAGTTTTCTGAAGCCATTCCATAGTTTAATGTGAGGTACAGATGAATATTTAAGTAATTAAATTTAAGTTCACATAAATGCTTCCATCCGCCGCTGTGACTCAAGCGCATCATTCTGCGCACGGGATGCGCATAAGCGCTCTGTGCCGCTCTGTATTGGAGCCTTTTATATTACAATACTTTTGCGCAATGAAAGATTATTAATTAATATTAATTAATTGATTATTAAAATTATTTTTATAGTATATATTTATAAATATATTTACTTGTTTTTAATGAATGTATGAGTCATACATTACAAAATCATGAGTCATAAATGGAGTCAGCCTGACTCCTGTTTATTTTGAATGTCTACCAAGTTAGTGAAGCTATTGGTTTATTTACAGTTGTTGCACTGGTACACAATTATTTAATAAATAATTCACTACATCTGTGTCTGTATTTTGCATTACAAAGTTAGGAAAATAATGTTTAAGTCAAGACTGATGCCTTTCTCAAAAGAATGATCCCAGTCTCTTCCACACAGTGAGACATACAGCTTACAGGTAATTCAGCACAGTTTTTTAAAATTATTATTTTAGTATCGGATTGGTACTTGGTATCGGCCAATACTGAATCCCAGGTATCGGAATCGATATCGGAGGCAAAAAAGGCAGATCGGACAACCCCTAGTCTGTACACCTTGAATAAAAATAAGCGCTTAGGTATTTATCCCTTCGCCAGCTTGCAGGACAGAGGTAGCTAAAGAAGATGCTACATTCAGGCAATAAAATCGGCCAAATGTAAGCGAGGAGGTCCAGCCTACTGCTGCACAGACCTCCTCTAAAAGCACACCTTTAAATAGTGCCCAGGAGGCAGCCATCCCCCTGGTGGAATGTGCTACCACCCCTTCAGGTGAAGGTACACCAGTGCTGCTATATGCCATTTGAATAGTCCTGACGACCCAACGGGACTCCCCATAGCAGACAAATAGTTGATCTGTTTGCCTTATTGACTGAGTGCAAGTTATATAACTTCTCAGAGCCCTGATTGGGCAGTTTAGGTGTAACCGGGCCGATTCCTCTGAGACACGAGGAGGTGCGTGAAAGGTTTCCAGAACCAACGGCCTAGACACATATGAACGAGGCAGGACCTTTGGCAAAAATGCATGATTCGGTAAGAGTGAAATCGGGGCTGTTTTGATCGATTGCTCCTGTCTGCCTCCTGTTTGTCCTTCTGACTGCTGTGCTCGCGTGTGCTCTGCTTGCTTTTGAATCTTTATTTGATATCATTCCCTGTTGTTTAAACTGCTAAATATAATTTACCCATCACCATATATTGTCTAATATTGCCTACCATATTAAATCTGACACCGCTAGCTTTTAATCTAAATCACTATCACGCGTTAGCATTTCGCTAGCCTGTTAGCTTGCCATCTCTGCACTCGGGTCTCTTGTTTTCTGAGTTCATTAAACAACTGTGGTGAGTTGGATTAGTAAATAGACTCCATCAAACAACTGTGGTAAGTTGGATTAATCAACAAATACGGTAAGCCATGTCTTCTTCTCCTGTCATTGTCACTTGCACTGCATGTTTCATGTTTAGTATATCTTTCTCCGTTGGCGAACAGGGCTTCACATGTGATAAATGTAAGGAGATAGTCAGGCTGACGGAGAAGATTTCAGAATTAGAAACACGCATCCAGACTTTATTTGAGAGTAGTGAGAATGTAACAGCTTTAGACACTGCTTTGGATGCGAATAGCTTAGTGAACTCTGTACATTGTTCGGTTCCGGCTGTAGAGCCCGTGCAGCAGGGCAACTGGGTGACGGTGAGACGGCATAGTCGCGGATCAAAAAACCACTCTTCCGTTCCGATTAGAACATCAAACAGGTTCTCCCCACTCAGTGATGCACCCACTGAGAATCCTGTTGAAAGTGCCCTAGTTATTGGCGATTCTATTACACGGAACGTGAAAATAGAGACACCAGCCACCATAGTCACATGTTTACCGGGAGCCAGAGCGCCTGACATCAAAGCAAATTTAAAAGTGCTGGCTAATGCTAATCGTAAATTCTCTAAGATTATCATTCACGTCGGCACAAATGATGTTCGACTTCGCCAGTCGGAGATCACCAAAATTAACATTAAAGAGGTGTGTAAACTCGCAAGTACGATGGCAGATGACGTTTTTTGCTCTGGTCCCCTCCCCGTTAAAAGGAGTGATGAGATACTTAGCAGACTATCATCACTCAATGGCTGGTTGTCTAAGTGGTGTCCGCAAAATAACATAGGGTTCATAGACAATTGGAAAAGCTTTTGGGGCAGACCTGACCTGTTGAAAAAAGATGGTATTCATCCTTCCTGGGATGGTGCCGCTCTTCTCTCTAGTAATTTGGCACATAGTCTTAGAGTTAAACCTTGACTAACTGGGGCCCAGGTCAGGAAGCAGACGGACTGGCTTACCCGACCGCCTGCTAGCTGTCTCACGTCACAGAAGTCAGATAAATCCCAGCACATAGAGACTCTTTCACCTAGATATTATCACATAGAGACTGTGTCTGTTCCACGAATTAGTAAATACAAAAAACCATCAAAACCATTCAACGGTAAAAATTTAATTGATGTCCAACAAATAAACAACAGATATAATACAGATGATCAAATGATAAAGCTCGGGTTGCTGAATATTCGATCCCTTTCCTCAAAAGCGCTTATTGTTAATGATATGATTACAGATCATAACCTAGATGTGCTGTGTTTGACAGAAACCTGGCTAAAACCTGACGATTACATTACTTTAAATGAGTCCACCCCCCAAGATTATTGTTATAAACACGAGCCGCGTCTGAAAGGTAAAGGGGGAGGTGTTGCTGTAATTTATAATAATATCTTCGGTATTACTCACAAGTCTAGTTTCAGATATAATTCCTTTGAAGTTTTGGTGCTTTATGTAACGTTATGTAGTGAAATCGATAAATCCCGTTTGACATTTGTGCTGGCTACTGTATATAGGCCACCAGGGCACCATACAGACTTTACCAGAGAATTTGCTGATTTTCTATCAGAGTTAGTACTGGCTGCAGATAAAGTCCTAATTGTTGGTGATTTTAATATCCATGTAGACAATGAAAAAGACGCACTGGGATTAGCATTTAGAGACATTCTAAACTCTATTGGAGTAAGGCAACACGTGTCAGGACCCACTCATCGCCGCAATCATACGTTAGACCTAATACTGTCACATGGAATAAATGTTGATACCATTGAAATTCTGCAGCAGAGCGATGACATCTCAGATCATTACCTAGTATCATGTACACTTAATTTAGCAAAGGCTGCAAAGCCGTCCCCTCGCTTTAAATATGGCAGGACTATCACTGCTGCGACTAAAGATTTCTTTGTAAATAATCTTCCTCATCAGTTTCATCTCCTCAGCATCCCAGATAGCCTAGAGGAACTCGATGTTGCAACAGAAACTATTGACTCTCTCTTTTCCAGCACTTTAGACACAGTTGCTCCCCGGCGCTTAAAGAAGATTAAAGAAAATAGTCCAACGCCGTGGTACAACGAGCACACCCGGGCCCTTAAAACAGCAGCCAGAAAAATGGAGCGCAGCTGGAAGAAAACAAAACTAGAAGTTTTTCGCATTTCGTGGAAAGAGAGCATGATTGTATACAGAAAGGCCCTAAAAACTGCTAGATCTGCTTATTTCTCGACTCTCTTAGAAGAAAACAAACACAACCCTAGGTATTTATTCGATACAGTGGCTAAATTAACCAAAGATAAAGCTTCACCTTCTGATGTTTGTAAACAGCACAGCAGTAATGACTTTATGAACTTCTTTACCTGTAAGATTGATAATATTAGGAAAAAAATTATAACCATGCAGCCGTCTACTACAGTATCACATCAGACAGTGCATTGTAGTGTCACTGAGGAAAAATTACATTCATTCACTGCTATAGGAGAAGAAGAATTGGCTAAACTCGTTAAATCATCAAAATCAACAACATGTATGCTCGACCCCATACCGACTAAACTACTAAAAGAGATGCTTCCAGAGGTCATAGAGCCTCTCCTTAATATCATTAATTCATCCTTGACATTAGGATATGTACCGAAAACTTTTAAGTTGGCTATTATTAAACCACTTATTAAAAAACCGCAACTTGATCCTACAAAATTAGTCAATTACAGGCCAATCTCAAATCTACCCTTTCTGTCAAAAATACTAGAAAAGGCAGTGTCCTCACAATTATGCTCCTTTTTAGAAAGAAATGGTATCTGTGAGGATTTCCAGTCAGGATTTAGACCGTATCATAGTACTGAGACTGCTCTCATCAGAGTAACAAATGATTTACTCTTATCATCCGATCGTGGTTGTATATCTCTATTAGTGTTACTCGATCTTAGCGCTGCATTCGATACTATCGACCACAATATTCTTTTGAATAGACTCGAAAATTATGTTGGCATTAGTGGAACTTCATTGGCATGGTTTAAATCATACTTATCTGACCGTTATCAGTTTGTAGCAGTAAATGAAGAGATGTCACACCGAACACAAGTTCAGTATGGAGTACCGCAGGGCTCAGTGCTAGGACCGTTGCTTTTCACCCTGTACATGCTACCACTGGGAGATATTATTAGGAAGCATGGCGTTAATTTTCATTGTTATGCTGACGATACTCAGCTCTATATTTCTTCACGCCCTGACGAAACTTACCAATTCACAAGATTAACAGAATGCATAGCTGATATAAAAAATTGGATGACTAGTAATTTCCTGCAACTTAATTCAGAAAAAACTGAATTTTTAATCATTGGACAAAAAAACTCCACAAGTAGTAACCTAGAATACTGTCTAACACTCGATGGCTGCTCTGTCAAGTCCTCGTCGTCAGTTAGGAACCTGGGTGTGCTCTTTGATACCAATCTCTCATTTGAAAGCCACGTTTCTAGCATCTGTAAAACTGCATTCTACCATCTTAAAAATATATCTAAATTACGGCACATGCTTTCAATGCAAAATGCTGAACAGTTAGTTCATGCGTTCATGACCTCAAGGCTAGATTATTGTAATGCTCTACTGGGTGGTTGCCCTGCTCGCTTAATAAATAAACTGCAGCTGGTCCAAAACGCAGCAGCTAGAGTTCTTACTAGAACCAGGAAGTATGACCATATTAGCCCGGTTCTGGCAACACTGCATTGGCTCCCTATTAAACATCGTATACATTTTAAAATCTTGCTGATTACTTACAAAGCACTAAATAGTTTAGCGCCCCAGTACTTGAGCGAGCTCTTAACGCATTATACTCCATCACGTTTATTGCGGTCTCAAAATTCTGGCCAGTTGATAATACCTAGAATATCAAAATCAACTGCAGGCGGTCGGTCCTTTTCCTATTTAGCACCTAAACTCTGGAACAGTCTACCTAGCATTGTTCGGGAAGCAGACACACTCTGTCAGTTTAAATCTAGACTAAAAACACATCTCTTTACTATGGCATACACATAAAACATTTTTAATTTCTATTATTCAAATCAGTTAAATGATTGTTTTAGGCTGCATTAACTAGGTCAGCCGGAACCGGGAACACTTCCAATAACACCTGATGTACTCGTTACATCATAAGAAGAATGGCATCTACGCTAATGTTAGTCTCTCTGTTTATCCCGAGGTTTACTGCAGTCGGCCGGATCCGGGCCGTATCCAGACCAGATGGTGGACCTTAGCCTGGACATGACGACCATATCCCTGAAGTGTCTGTAGAGACAATAGTGCCAATTAAACTCCCCCCTGTAAATGCCGCATCGACACGACATCCGAATTAAACCCGTCCCCGGCGTGACAACTCCAATCTTTCGAATAATCCTACGAATATCTATTTATCTAATATGACTTCTGACCTGTAATGTTACCAGAATCATAATCATACACTATTTGTTCGTCGGCCAGAGGGGAACTGGCACCCCGACTGAGCCTGGTTTCTCCCAAGGTTTTTTTCTCCATTCTGGCCCTGAAGGAGTTTTGGTTCCTTGCCACCGTCGCCTTTGGCTTTGGCTTGCTCAGTTGGGGACACCTAAATTTCAACTATATTACTGATCCGCCCGCATTGACACTATATGATAATTGAAATGAGCTGGATGACATCACCGTTTTCTCCAGAGCGGCTGTACAGCCGAATCAAATTCCGTTGCATCATTTTCCTGTTACCACTGTGAAGCTGCTTTGAAACAATTGCCATTGTGAAAAGCGCTATATAAATAAAGGTGATTTGATTTGATTTGATTTGATTTGAAATGGGTCCATCCTCTCCTCCAAGCCTTAAGCATGCTGGGTGCACAGAGAAGGCATCCAACTCACTTATGCACTTTGACGATGTAATAGCCAGAAGAAAGGATGTTTTTAAAGAAAGAAGCTCTAGATTCAAAGAAGACAATGGCTCAAATGGGGGCTTTTCTAGGACCTCTAATACAATCTGCAAATCCCATGAGGGGACCATACATGAACGTGAAGGGCACAATCTCCTGGTGCCTTTTAAGAAGAGGCCACTAACAGGCTGTGAACCCACTGACAAGCCTTCAATGCGGTCATGGCGATCAGAGATCGCTGCCACATACCCCACATACCAAAGTTGATTCCTTAAGCCCCCCTTCCAAAAGGGACTGAAGAAAAGACAAGACTGAGGATATGTCACAAGAAACTGGGTTGATACCAGTGACTGAATCTATCCCATTGGCTAGCAAAAAGCACTACTATAGAAGGGGCTCTAGCTGCTTGCAATGTCATCAGGACCATCAAGACCCTTGCCCCAAAGTCCCTGATGGCTCCTGCAATGTGTCTTGCATTTCTTGCATTTGACGTTGCAGATATTCAACATTCTCCTCTACATGCTTGCGCTTGTGGGTATGTTTTTTTTCCCTGTGTCTCATTTCTTCCTTCATCCTCTTGGCTGGTTTGAACCACTGGAGGTGAATTGCTATCTTGTATTTTTTTTTTTTTTTTTTTTTTTTTTTACAAGGAAACTATGCCAGAAGAATGTGGGAATATGATGCAGCTTGAGTAGCTTTCTCTCTTACAGGAGAAGAGGCTCTGTGTCGTTCTTAATTTTTTATATATATATATATATATATATATATATATATATATATATATATATATATATATATATATATATATATGTATGTCTATATATGTATGTGTATATATGTATTATATATACAGATATTACGAGGCAATATTATTTTTATCTTTATCAACCAGAACTCGAGTAGTCTTCGTCCTTATGAATGAAGAGGCTCTCTGCGGCTGATTTTTACTCACCAGTTCAGTAATGTGCAACGTCAAAAATGGTAACTTACTCTCACCCGAGGTTCTGATCAGTTTTTCCTTTTAAACTCACTACAGCTCCGCTCTTCTAGGAGGCAAAAAAGAGAATGTGCCGGCGGCATGTATTTGTAGAGGATGATTACGTGCAGGTGCAGCGCGTTAATTTGATGTATGATCTCCTGACAGCTCGCCCTCTTGCGAGGCTAACCCATATGGTGGCGTGTTGACCGGGATGAAATAGAACCTGACGTCAAACACATTTTAGCATCACTGAAGGGAGTCTGGTGTTTTCGGCGTCTGCCGTCTCACTATATGAGGACATGAAAACATGAACTTCATCTCCAGCGCTGCTCTGAGTCACTTCACCAGCATTTCACCATTTCATTTGAGAAAACCACCAAAAGATACACACACAAACTCAAAGTTCTTTACTACAATCCATTAAAAAAAGTGGTTTCACTTGAAGAAATTATGGAAAAATGTTACTGTTGTACAGTAGAAAATGTACTGCTCAAAATAATGATAATAAAATTGTTAAAACTTTAAGGAATAATCACACACTTTTTATTCTATGATTTAATTTTAACAGTAAACCTCTGTTATGTAGCACTGATAACGGTCAGATAAGTATGATTTAAACCATGCCAATGCAATTCCACTAATGCCAACATAATTTTCAAGTCTATTCAAAAGAATGTTGTGATCGATAGTATCGAATGCAGCGCTAAGATCGAGTAACACTAATAGAGAGATACAACCACGATCAGATGATAAGAGAAAATCATTTGTAACTCTAATGAGAGCAGTCTCAGTACTATGATACGGTCTAAATCCTGACTGGAAATCCTCACAGATACCATTTCTTTCTAAATCGGAGCGTAGTTGTGAAGACACTGCCTTTTCTAGTATTTTTGACAGAAAGGGTGGATTAGAGATTGGCCTGTAATTGACTAATTCTGTAGGATCAAGTTGCGTTTGTTTAATAAGTGGTTTAATAATAGCTAACTTAAAAGTTTTCGGTACATATCCTAATGATAAAGATGAATTAATGATATTAAGAAGAGGATCTATGACCTCTGGAAGCATCTCTTTTAGTAGCTTAGTCGGTATAGGGTCGAGCATACATGTTGATTTAGATGATTTAACGAGTTTAGCCAATTCTTCTTCTCCTATAGCAGTGAATGAGTGGAATTTTTCCTGAGTGACACTACAATGCACTGTCTGATGCGATATTGTAGCAGATGGTTGCATAGTTATAATTTTCTTCCTAATATCAATCTTGCACGTAAAGAAGTTCATAAAGTCATTACTGCTGTGCTGTTTGCAGAAGTCAGAAGTTGAAGCTCTGATTCTTGTTAATTTAGCCACTGTTTCAAATAAATACCTAGGGTTGTGTTTGTTTTCTTCTAAGAGAGTCGATGAATAAGCAGATCTAGCAGTTTTTTAAGGCCTTTCTATACGCAATCATGCTCTCTTTCCACGAAATCCGAAAAACTTCCAGTTTTGTTTTCTTCCAGCTGCGCTCCATTTTTCTGGCTGCTGCTTTAAGGGCCCGGGTGTGCTCGTTGTACCACGGCGTTGGACTATTTTCTTTAATCTTCTTTAAGCGCAGAGGAGCAACTGTGTCTAAAGTGCTGGAAAAGAGAGAGTCAATAGTTTCTGTTGCAACAAGCTATCTGGGTTGCTGAGCAGACGGAACTGATGAGGAAGTTTATTTACAAAGCAATCTTTAGTGGCAGCGGTGATAGTCCTGCCATATTTGAAACAACGGGACGGTTTTGCAGCCTTTGCTACATTAAGTATACACGATACTAGGTAATGATCTGAGATGTCATCGCTCTGCTGCAGAATTTCAACGGCATCAACAATTATTCCATGTGACAGTATTAGGTCTAAAGTATGATTACGGCGATGAGTGGGTCCTGACACGTGTTGCCTTACTCCAATAGAGTTTAGAATGTCTCTAAATGCCAATCCCAATGCGTCTTTTTCATTATCTACATGGATATTAATGTGAAGAACAGAGTGGATCTTAAAGGGGTCATGAACTGAGAAATCAAATTTTGACATAAAAGAAGTCATCATACTAAAAGAATATCTTGTAATTTTCAGAACTGAAAACTTTCTTGGTAATCCAAAAACAGCTTTTATTGTAACCAAGCCCAGCGAACGACTCATTGTTGAATGTGCCTATAGATAGGTGAAAGACTGCCTCTGCAGAAGAAAATCAATGCCTACTTCATCAATGCAACTTTGGCCCTGCCCACTGGCGTGTTAGTGAGATGACGAGGAGAGAAGAGCAAAAGATCACAGGACTAAAAATAACATCTCGGTTACGTATGTAACCCTCGTTCCCTGAAGGAGGGAATGGAGACGCCACGTCGATGACCGACAAATAGGAATCTCGCTAGCGAGAGGCAATCTACTTTGAGTGTAACTAAACGAGCCAATGCACATTTGGCATGCAGTGATTGCACCAGCTGCTCATGCTACGCAGCGCGGGTATAAATGAGCCACAGGTGCTTGCATCAAATCTGTTTTTCGCTGAGGAGCCGAGTAGATGAACTGACACCCCAGCGGGGCACAGAGGACATGGCGACGGGACGTGGCGTCTCCGTTCCCTCCTTCAGGGAACGAGGGTTACATATGTAACCGAGACGTTCCCATTCAGTCGGTCACTCTCAACGCCACGTCGATGACTGACGAATAGGAATCCCTACCAAAGCGCCATGGCCTCTGCCCCCTTCCACTGCCCTGTGTGAGCCTCCTGAGCTCTCTTACCCGATGAGACGGGGCACACACAGAGAAGTCCATCACTGCTGTTCCGCATGACCCGCTCAGTGACTTATTGGATAACACTGGGAAAGCGTGCCTTCTAGTAGGAAGGAATGCTGCAAAACCCACATTGGACCCCGAAGGAGTTATGTGGGGTATAACTGCTGAGCCGTAGCCCACAAGCAAGAGGGGGCTCCAGCCCCACTGAAGGAGGGGGGGCTCTCCCAAGGGAAAGACATGGGCTTCCGTTTAGGAGCGACCGTGGAAAAACTTATGGGATCAAGCTGACAAGAGCCTGGGCCTCTTTGTGCTTCTACCGGTTTGAGGTGAGAACACAGGAGGAAACCGGCTGTACACGCAGGCTATAGAATCTAGCGAACGTGTTGGGTGTCGCCTAGCCCGCAGCTCTACAGATATCTGACAGCCACGTACCAGAGCCCAGGAGGATGCAACACTTCTAGTAGAGTGTGCTCGCACCCTAAGCGGACAGGGAACACCTTGTGCTTGGTAAGCCAAGGTGATGGCATCCACTATCCAGTGGGCCATCCTCTGCTTGGAGACAGCCTTTCCCTTCTGCTGGCCTCCGTGACAGACAAAGAGCTGACTTTGATCACGGTTAGTCAACATACACAGCTCAACCCTGACTCAGAACTACCCTCGTGCATTAAGAGTGCAGGGCGGAGGTGGTTTGCACACAGCCACCCCACCGCTGAGGGTAGTGAGAGAGGAAAAACTTTTATGCAGTTTTGGCCTATTTGGCGTTCCATATTTTTGGCACCAAAGTAGTTCCATACTGCCAAGCTTTCCATGCACATCCGGGAAAGATCCCGGGAAAGCATGGCTGTTAACTCTTGTAGGAAGTGTATAAGGGAAACAGGTCTATTTAGCTCAAAGGAAATTAATTAATTCATAGGGAATTTTGAGAGTCACTGATTTTACGGCCGAGCAAATGACTCGTCCAGCGTTCATTTGAACGGGCTGTAACTATCAACTCTGCAGCGGATATAAATATCCAAACAATAGTGAAACACTATTTAATAGCCAGGTAACATAGATCAGCAGTTTGACATTAAATTCATAAGCACATAACACAAGAACACATCTTTAAATACAAATGAAACTTTATTGTTACTCTAACATGTAAAACTAATACCAAACACACACATTCACACGAGTTGCAGAAATAAGGAAAGTGAGGAAAGAATGAGTTTTAAGAGAGTGAAGTGATTAAATCCCAAGTTTCTAGCAATATATGCATTTATAACACATGACCCGAACGAACCATCGATCATTAATTTAACCCTCCTATCGTTTCTTAGGCGGGGTTATTCAATTTGGTATCAATGCACCAGTTCAGTTAGAATCTGGAGGTTACTTGCGTTTGTGTCTCGTATCTTCTTTGAATGGGGATTCCCTCCTTCTTGGTCCTGGCTGCAGGGGTTTCCCAGGTTCTTTGATTCGCTGATGGCCTTGTCGTGATCAACGTCTTGGGAAGCCAATCATGTGGCGTGTTGGCGGATAGATGCAAAATAACATAGGGTTCATAGACAATTGGAAAAGCTTTTGGGGCAGACCTGACCTGTTGAAAAAAGATGGTATTCATCCTTCCTGGGATGGTGCCGCTCTTCTCTCTAGTAATTTGGCACATAGTCTTAGAGCTAAACATTGACTAACTGGGGCCCAGGTCAGGAAGCAGACGGACTGGCTTACCCGACCGCCTGCTAGCTGTCTCACGTCACAGAAGTCAGATAAATCCCAGCACATAGAGACTCTTTCACCTAGATATTATCACATAGAGACTGTGCCTGTTCCACGAATTAGTAAATACAAAAAACCATCAAAACCATTCAACGGTAAAAATTTAATTGATGTCCAACAAATAAACAACAGATATAATACAGATGATCAAATGATAAAGCTCGGGCTGCTGAATATTCGATCCCTTTCCTCAAAAGCGCTTATTGTTAATGATATGATTACAGATCATAACCTAGATGTGCTGTGTTTGACAGAAACCTGGCTAAAACCTGACGATTACATTACTTTAAATGAGTCCACCCCCCAAGATTATTGTTATAAACACGAGCCGCGTCTGAAAGGTAAAGGGGGAGGTGTTGCTGTAATTTATAATAATATTATTACTCACAAGTCTAGTTTCAAATATAATTCCTTTGAAGTTTTGGTGCTTTATGTAACGTTATGTAGTGAAATTGATAAATCCCATTTGGCATTTGTGCTGGCTACTGTGTATAGGCCACCAGGGCACCATACAGACTTTACCAGAGAATTTGCTGATTTTCTATCAGAGTTAGTACTGGCTGCAGATAAAGTCCTAATTGTTGGTGATTTTAATATCCATGTAGACAATGAAAAAGACGCATTGGGATTGGCATTTAGAGACATTCTAAACTCTATTGGAGTAAGGCAACACGTGTCAGGACCCACTCATCGCCGTAATCATACTTTAGACCTAATACTGTCACATGGAATAAATGTTGATACCATTGAAATTCTGCAGCAGAGCGATGACATCTCAGATCATTACCTAGTATCATGTACACTTAATTTAGCAAAGGCTGCAAAGCCGTCCCCTCGCTTCAAATATGGCAGGACTATCACTGCTGCGACTAAAGATTTCTTTGTAAATAATCTTCCTCATCAGTTTCATCTCCTCAGCATCCCAGATAGCCTAGAGGAACTCGATGTTGCAACAGAAACTATTGACTCTCTCTTTTCCAGCACTTTAGACACAGTTGCTCCCCGGCGCTTAAAGAAGATTAAAGAAAATAGTCCAACGCCGTGGTACAACGAGCACACCCGGGCCCTTAAAACAGCAGTCAGAAAAATGGAGCGCAGCTGGAAGAAAACAAAACTAGAAGTTTTTCGCATTTCGTGGAAAGAGAGCATGATTGCATACAGAAAGGCCCTAAAAACTGCTAGATCTGCTTATTTCTCGACTCTCTTAGAAGAAAACAAACACAACCCTAGGTATTTATTCGATACAGTGGCTAAATTAACCAAAGATAAAGCTTCACCTTCTGATGTTTGTAATCAGCACAGCAGTAATGACTTTATGAACTTCTTTACTTGTAAGATTGATAATATTAGGAAAAAAATTATAACCATGCAGCCGTCTACTGCAGTATCACATCAGACAGTGCATTGTAGTGTCACTGAGGAAAAATTACATTCATTCACTGCTATAGGAGAAGAAGAATTGGCTAAACTCGTTAAATCATCAAAATCAACAACATGTATGCTCGACCCCATACCGACTAAACTACTAAAAGAGATGCTTCCAGAGGTCATAGATCCTCTCCTTAATATCATGAATTCATCCTTGACATTAGGATATGTACCGAAAACTTTTAAGTTGGCTATTATTAAACCACTTATTAAAAAACCGCAACTTGACCCTACAAAATTAGTCAATTACAGGCCAATCTCAAATCTACCCTTTCTGTCAAAAATACTAGAAAAGGCAGTGTCCTCACAATTATGCTCCTTTTTAGAACGAAATGGTATCTGTGAGGATTTCCAGTCAGGATTTAGACCGTATCATAGTACTGAGACTGCTCTCATTAGAGTTACAAATGATTTACTCTTATCATCCGATCGTGGTTGTATATCTCTATTAGTGTTACTCGATCTTAGCGCTGCATTCGATACTATCGACCACAACATTCTTTTAAATAGACTCGAAAATTATGTTGGCATTAGTGGAATTTCATTGGCATGGTTTAAATCATACTTATCTGACCGTTATCAGTTTGTAGCAGTAAATGAAGAGATGTCACACCGAACACAAGTTCAGTATGGAGTACCGCAGGGCTCAGTGCTAGGACCGTTGCTTTTCACCCTGTACATGCTACCACTGGGAGATATTATTAGGAAGCATGGCGTTAATTTTCATTGTTATGCTGACGATACTCAGCTCTATATTTCTTCACGCCCTGACGAAACTTACCAATTCACAAGATTAACAGAATGCATAGCTGATATAAAAAATTGGATGACTAGTAATTTCCTGCAACTTAATTCAGAAAAAACTGAATTTTTAATCATTGGACAAAAAAACTCCACAAGTAGTAACCTAGAATATTGTCTAACACTCGATGGCTGCTCTGTCAAGTCCTCGTCGTCAGTAAGGAACCTGGGTGTGCTCTTTGATACCAATCTCTCATTTGAAAGCCACGTTTCTAGCATCTGTAAAACTGCATTCTACCATCTTAAAAATATATCTAAATTACGGCACATGCTTTCAATGCAAAATGTTGAACAGTTAGTTCATGCGTTCATGACCTCAAGGCTAGATTATTGTAATGCTCTACTGGGTGGTTGCCCTGCTCGCTTAATAAATAAACTGCAGCTTGTCCAAAACGCAGCAGCTAGAGTTCTTACTAGAACCAGGAAGTATGACCATATTAGCCCGGGTCTGGCAACACTGCATTGGCTCCCTATTAAACATTGTATACATTTTAAAATCTTGCTGATTACTTACAAAGCACTAAATGGTTTAGCGCCCCAGTACTTGAGCGAGCTCTTAACGCATTATACTCCATCACGTCTATTGCGGTCTCAAAATTCTGGCCAGTTGATAATACCTAGAATATCAAAATCAACTGCAGGCGGTCGGTCCTTTTCCTATTTAGCACCTAAACTCTGGAACAGTCTTCCTAGCATTGTTCGGGAAGCAGACACACTCTGTCAGTTTAAATCTAGACTAAAAACACATCTCTTTACTATGGCATACACATAAAACATTTTTAATTTCTATTATTCAAATCAGTTAAATGATTGTTTTAGGCTGCATTAACTAGGTCAGCCGGAACCGGGAACACTTCCAATAACACCTGATGTACTCGTTACATCATAAGAAGAATGGCATCTACGCTAATGTTAGTCTCTCTGTTTATCCCGAGGTTTACTGCAGTCGGCCGGATCCGGGCCGTATCCAGACCAGATGGTGGACCTTAGCCTGGACATGACGACCATATCCCTGAAGTGTCTGTAGAGACAATAGTGTCAATTAAACTCCCCCCTGTAAATGCCGCATCGACACGACATCCTCATTAAACCCGTCCCCGGCGTGACAACTTCAATCTTTCGAATAATCCTACGAATATCTATTTATCTAATATGACTTCTGACCTGTAATGTGGCCAGAATCAGAATCATACACTATTTGTTCGTCGGCCAGAGGAGAACTGGCACCCCGACTGAGCCTGGTTTCTCCCAAGGTTTTTTTCTCCATTCTGGCCCTGAAGGAGTTTTGGTTCCTTGCCACCGTCGCCTTTGGCTTTTGGCTTGCTCAGTTGGGGACACCTAAATTTCAACTATATTACTGATCTGCCCGCATTGACACTATATGATAATTGAAATGAGCTGGATGACATCACCGTTTTCACCAGAGCGGCTGTACAGCCGAATCAAATTCCGTTGCATTATTTTCCTGTTACCACTGTGAAGCTGCTTTGAAACAACTGCCATTGTAAAAAGCGCTATATAAATAAAGGTGATTTGATTTTGATTTGATCAAAGAGCACACCCAGGTTCCTAACTGACGACGAGGACTTGACAGAGCAGCAACTACTTGTGGAGTTTTTTTGTCCAATGATTAAAAATTCAGTTTTTTCTGAATTAAGTTGCAGGAAATTACTAGTCATCCAATTTTTTATATCAGCTATGCATTCTGTTAATCTTGTGAATTGGTAAGTTTCGTCAGGGCGTGAAGAAATATAGAGCTGAGTATCGTCAGCATAACAATGAAAATTAACGCCATGCTTCCTAATAATATCTCCCAGTGGTAGCATGTACAGGGTGAAAAGCAACGGTCCTAGCACTGAGCCCTGCGGTACTCCATACTGAACTTGTGTTCGGTGTGACATCTCTTCATTTACTGCTACAAACTGATAACGGTCAGATAAGTATGATTTAAACCATGCCAATGAAATTCCACTAATGCCAACATAATTTTCGAGTCTATTCAAAAGAATGTTGTGGTCGATAGTATTGAATGCAGCGCTAAGATCGAGTAACACTTACTCTTATCATCCGATCGTGGTTGTATCTCTCTGTTAATCATTTGTAACTCTAATGAGAGCAGTCTCAGTACTATGATACGGTCTAAATCCTGACTGGAAATCCTCACAGATACCATTTCTTTCTAAAAAGGAGCATAATTGTGAGGACACTGCCTTTTCTAGTATTTTTGACAGAAAGGGTAGATTTGAGATTGGCCTGTAACTGATTAATTTTGTAGGATCAAGTTGCTTTTTTAGGATTCAAGTGGTTTAATAATAGCCAACTTAAAAGTTTTCGGTACATATCCTAATGTCAAGGATGAATTAATGATATTAAGAAGAGGATCTATGACCTCTGGAAGCATCTCTTTTAGTAGTTTAGTCGGTATGGGGTCGAGCATACATGTTGTTGATTTTGATGATTTAATGAGTTTAGCCAATTCTTCTCCTATAGCAGTGAATGAATGTAATTTTTCCTCAGTGACACTACAATGCACTGTCTGATATGATACTGTAGTAGACGGCTGCATGGTTATAATTTTTTTCCTAATATTATCAATCTTATAAGTAAAGATGTTCATAAAGTCATTACTGCTATGCTGTATACAAACATCAGAAGGTGAAGCTTTATCTTTGGTTAATTTAGCCACTGTATCGAATAAATACCTAGGGTTGTGTTTGTTTTCTTCTAAGAGAGTCGAGAAATAAGCAGATCTAGCAGTTTTTAGGGCCTTTCTGTATGCAATCATGCTCCCTTTCCACGAAATGCGAAAAACTTCTAGTTTTGTTTTCTTCCAGCTGCGCTCCATTTTTCTGGCTGCTGTTTTAAGGGCCCGGGTGTGCTCGTACCGCGGCGTTGGACTATTTTCTTTAATCTTCAAGCGCCGGGAGCAACTGTGTTTAAAGTGCTGGAAAAGAGAGAGTCAATAGTTTCTGTTGCAACATCGAGTTCCTCTAGGCTATCTGGGATGCTGAGGAGATGAAACTGATGAGGAAGATTATTTACAAAGAAATCTTTAGTCGCAGCAGTGATAGTCCTGCCATATTTGAAGCGAGGGGACGGCTTTGCAGCCTTTGCTAAATTAGGTGTACATGATACTAGGTAATGATCTGAGATGTCATCGCTCTGCTGCAGAATTTCAATGGTATCAACATTTATTCCATGTGACAGTATTAGGTCTAACGTATGATTACGGCGATGAGTGGGTCCTGACACGTGTTGCCTTACTCCAGTAGAGTTTGGAATGTCTCTAAATGCCAATCCCAATGGATATTAAAATCACCAACAATTAGGACTTTATCTGCAGCCAGTACTAACTCTGATAGAAAATCAGCAAATTCTCTGGTAAAGTCTGTATGGTGTCCTGGTGGCCTGTATACAGTAGCCAGCACAAATGTCAAACGGGATTTATCAATTTCACTACATAACGTTACATAAAGCACCAAAACTTCAAAGGAATTATATTTGAAACTAGACTTGAGTAATACCGAAGATATTATTATAAATTACAGCAACACCTCCCCCTTTACCTTTCAGACGCGGCTCGTGTTTATAACAATAATCTTGGGGGGTGGACTCATTTAAAGTAATGTAATCGTCAGGTTTTAGCCAGGTTTCTGTCAAACACAGCACATCTAGGTTATGATCTGTAATCATGTCATTAACAATAAACGCTTTTGAGGAAAGGGATCGAATATTCAGCAGCCCGAGCTTTATCATTTGATCATCTGTATTATATCTGTTGTTTATTTGTTGGACATCAATTAAATTTTTACCGTTGAATGGTTTTGATGGTTTTTTGTATTTACTAATTCGTGGAACAGACACAGTCTCTATGTGATAATATCTAGGTGAAAGAGTCTCTATGTGCTGGGATTTATCTGACTTCTGTGACGTGAGACAGCTAGCAGGCGGTCGGGTAAGCCAGTCTGTCTGCTTCCTGACCTGGGCCCCAGTTAGTCAATGTTTAGCTCTAAGACTATGTGCCAAATTACTAGAGAGAAGAGCGGCACCATACCAGGAAGGATGAATACCATCTTTTTTCAACCGGTCAGGTCTGCTCCAAAAGCTTTTCCAATTGTCTATGAACCCTATGTTATTTTGCGGACACCACTTAGACAACCAGCCATTGAGTGATGATAGTCTGCTAAGTATCTCATCACTCCTTTTAACGGGGAGGGGACCAGAGCAAAAAATGTCATCTGCCATCGTACTTGTGAGTTTACACACTTCTTTAATGTTAATTTTGGTGATCTCCGACTGGCGAAGTCGAACATTTGTGCCGATGTGAATAATAATCTTAGAGAATTTACGATTAGCATTAGCCAGCACTTTTAAATTTGCTTTGATATCAGGCGCTCTGGCTCCCGGTAAACATGTGACTATGGTGGCTGGTGTCTCTATTTTCACGTTCCATGTAATAGAATCGCCAATAACTAGGGCACTTTCAACAGGATTCTCAGTGGGTGCATCACTGAGTGGGGAGAACCTGTTTGATGTTCTAATCGGAACGGAAGAGTGTTTTTTTGATCCGTGACTATGCCGTCTCACCGTCACCCAGTTGCCCTGCTGCACGGGCTCTACAGCCGGAACCGAACAATGTACAGAGTTCACTAAGCTATTCGCATCCAAAGCAGTGTCTAAAGCTGTTACATTCTCACTACTCTCAAATAAAGTCTGGATGCGTGTCTCTAATTCTGAAATCTTTTCCGTCAGCCTGACTATCTCCTTACGTTTTTCACATGTGAAGCCCTGTTCGCCAACGGAGAAAGATATACTAAACATGAAACATGCAGTGCAAGTGACAATGACAGGAGAAGACATGGCTTACCGTATTTGTTGATTAATCCAACTTACCACAGTTGTTTGATGGAGTCTATTTACTAATCCAACTCACCACAGTTGTTTAATGAACTCAGAAAACAAGAGACCCGAGTGCAGAGATGGCAAGCTAACAGGCTAGCGAAATGCTAATGCGTGATAGTGATTTAGATTAAAAGCTAGCGGTGTCAGATTTAATGTGGTAGACAATATATGGTGATGGGTAAATTATATTTAGCAGTTTAAACAACAGGGAATGATATCAAATAAAGATTCAAAAGCAAGCAAAGCACACGCGAGCACAGCAGTCAGCAGGACAAACAGGAGGCAGGCTATAATGCTATAATCAACACTTTTCAAAATTAGTTTTGAGAGCTGCAATAGGAAAAACATACTAAAAGTTTTCGAGAGAGTTCCACATGTAATACTTAGTTATTTCATATGCATAGATGTTTGTCGATCATAGCAGTGAGCGTTTACACTGAAGTCTAACAGCAGAAATGCCCCTTAAAATAGTGTTCAAATCAGAGAGCTAAAATCAGGGTAAAAATCATTTCACAATCAAAGCTGACGTAATGATCCAATTGGTCAAGAGACACATGACAGCCAATGCTATTTCACAATCAAAGATGATGTAACGCTTCTTCGGGCGGCAACTTTTGGATGCATGCACTGGTCTGGATGTACGGCGGATGGAGACGTTAATAATAGGCCTACACAATGGGTAGATTTAGGGGTGGGGTTGGGTTACGTGGTGTCTAAATAGTTTAAATAAAATAAAACCAATAAATGTAAATAAAATGATGCTGGCTGATTAAATTGAGAATCACAACCCAACATTTCATAAAATGGCAAAATTGTAACCCAATATATAATTTCATTATGACGATAACATTCCAACATGTCCAACGCGTCTGTGTATGACACAAAAGGTTTCTCATTAGGCTCATTTGAGATGAGCATACCACAAAACAAACCACAACTGTACATCTCGAAAAAAGGGGCGTCTTATATTCAGAACAATATAGTAATATGTGATTTAAAGGTTCAGAATCAAGCCATACACCAAGGTATTTAATAGTAACTTTATGCAAAGGAGTACCATCTTTACATAATACAACACAAGAACCAGTTTTGGATTTAAGTTTCTGTCTAGAACCAAAAATTATAATATAAGACTTTTTTAATATAGATTTTATTAAGCTCTCATTTATTATCCAAAAGCCAATCTTGTAAAATACTAAAATCAGACTGAAGAGATAGTTGTATTTGAAGAAAATCAGAATTTGATACATATAACATGTTGTCATCAGCATAAAGTTGAACATGACAGTTTTTGAAAATTAGTGGTAAATCATTAACATAAATGGAAAAAAGAAGTGGTCCCAATATTGAACCTTGGGGCACACCTCTTTGTGAATCAAAAAAACAGATTTATTCATGAAGTTTATCCAAAAGCAGATAACGATCAATCAAATAAAAAGCTTTAGGTCTACAATTATTAAGATCAAGTATATACAGCCTGGTCTTGTTAATACATAGGTATTAATACGTAACTTTCAAAGACACAAAACGTACGTTTTTATATGTTTGGAGAAGTGCTGAAACATAGAATATTGGACGTATTGGCAACATAAAATATTAAAACGTAAAATTTTTACGAATCTTTCATAAAATCTTTTTTTACGAATCTTTATACGAATAAAGATTCAAATCTTTTTTTTTTTTTTTATATCATAAAGATAATTTCCCTTTTACCATTTTATAGATTAATGTAAGATCCCTTAACACTAACCCCAAACCTAAACATACCCATTTTATACAGAATATAAAGAGAATAAAACATAATAGACAGAAATTTGTTGGAAAATTACAGTTTTAATAACATTATAGCATTAAAAAGATATTTTGAACGGCTAATCCTACACCTACCCCTAAACCTACCCAAAACTATTTATTAAAACGACGTACTGTTATAAATAAAAACATAACAGACAGACCAGTATAATCACTATAATTTATTTAATGCGAAAATGTCAAAAGCGGTACCAAAGGTAGTTCAAATGACGATGTGTTGCAGTTGCAGTCCTCTCTGGCGGTATATAATAGTTTTGTATGGGGTACAGAACAGAATTTAAGTTATTAATTGATGAAAAAAAAAAATCTGGCTTCTCTCTGTGAAGGCGCACATTTCCCCATTTCAAATGTAATCGACTGAAACACGGCATGTCACAATCTGTGACGAAGCGGTTGAGAGCCAATGAGCGTTCGATATCACTGCCGTAAAACATGTCGTAATGCTTCATGAGGACGTGGTTTTTTAAATCAAATTCATAATAACGAGTGCTGGATTTGACGTTGACTGTAGGGATGGGCGATACCACTTAGTTTGTTTTCGATATCAATACCGATACCTCTAAACTGAACTTTTAAATTGTATTATTAAAATTACTGAGAGTAATATGGGTAAAGATAACCACTTAACATTGTGTTTGAAAGGCGTTTTAACCTTCAATATGCCTTAATTGGAATTTATTAATTATATTTTTGTTTACACATGGTTAAAATGTTTACTTGTAGTGGTAACCATGGAAATCTACAAATACTATAGTTGAATCACAGTCACTGTAGTAAAACCATGGTTCATTTTCATAAGGGACTGCCAGTGACAGGCCGTTGCACCCATAAAATGCAACCTTTATATTCTGACAGTGTATGATTTATATTAACATTAGTTACAGAATAGAACATGATCAATAATAACTCTTAACATTAAAGTGTAATTGCACAAACTATGTAGGCTACAATTTCAATTTGTTTATTGTGAAATAACTCAAACATAATGTTTTTTTTGTCTTTTGATGAGCATTGTTCTGGGCTGCGTTTCCAAAAGCATCAATGGTTTCTTATTATACTTTTAGGAAACGCAGTCCTGTTTGAATACAGAGTCAGCAGTGAGCGAACGTTCTCTCTGTGATTGATTGGTTCTGTCTTGCAGCATTTGCATGTGTACTGTATTCAGATCATGGCTCAGATGAGCAGGAAAATAGTCCTATACTGCACAATTATTCGCTTACATAGGTTATTCGTATTGCACACATTAAATAATCTTTTTAAATAAACAAAATTACTGCTAAAAAAAAAACCTTAGTATCGATATTTTTATTTGAGTATCGATACTTTTTGATGCTCACATCAGTATCGATATATCAATATTTCATATCGATAAGCCCATCCCTAGTTGATGGTCGATGCTGAGAATGAGATGAAGATCGCTGGATAAAGGGCTGAATATCTACAAATACTATAGTTGAATCACAGTCACTGTAGTAAAACCATGGTTCATTTTCATAAGGGACTGCCAGTGACAGGCCGTTGCACCCATAAAATGCAACCTTTATATTCTGACAGTGTATGATTTATATTAACATTAGTTACAGAATAGAACATGATCAATAATAACTCTTAACATTAAAGTGTAATTGCACAAACTATGTAGGCTACAATTTCAATTTGTTTATTGTGAAATAACTCAAACATAATGTTTTTTTTTGTCTTTTGATGAGCATTGTTCTGGGCTGCGTTTCCAAAAGCATCAATGGTTTCTTATTATACTTTTAAGAAACGCAGTCCTGTTTGAATACAGAGTCAGCAGTGAGCGAACGTTCTCTCTGTGATTGATTGGTTCTGTCTTGCAGCATTTGCATGTGTACTGTATTCAGATCATGGCTCAGATGAGCAGGAAAATAGTCCTATACTGCACAATTATTCGCTTACATAGGTTATTTGTATTGCACACATTAAATAATCTTTTTAAATAAACAAAATTACTGCTAAAAAAAAAACCTTAGTATCGATATTTTTATTTGAGTATCGATACTTTTTGATGCTCACATCAGTATCGATATATCAATATTTCATATCGATAAGCCCATCCCTAGTTGATGGTCGATGCTGAGAATGAGATGAAGATCGCTGGATAAAGGGCTGAATTTGGATCTGTTCCTCTCAAACATATGGATTATAAAGATTTGGAGCGAACGAATAAAATTGACTTGATTTGTGAATTTATGTTGTGTTTTGGTGTATCTTATGGTTGTATCGTCAGTCGCTGCATAGGAGAAAACTTTTTTGTCTCATGGCAAACTAAATACTACAAAATGGTTAAACGATCACAGAAATGTTATTCATTTCAAGGTTTTAAAGTGCAGTCTTGTTTAACATTATGTAATCCTCCGAAATGAGTTTGCAGCAGAAGTCACAAACAGAGCGAAATGTTATTTCATATTAAGTATTTAAGTACTGCATTTAATAAATGCGACTGAAAACGTATTGATATGACAGTTGAATACAATAGAATCAAAAGATTAATGCCGTAAATAATTTACGTTTTAGTGCTATCTATACGTCAATATTGTACAGTTTAGTGCTGTCAATATGTAAGTAGCCTATTGTACGTTTTAGTGTACATGAAAACGTAAGTAAATGTACGTGTGATAGAACCACACTTTACGTAAAAATACAGACGTATTCTCATGAGATCACGTTGGTATATCACCTTCCTTGTGAAGTGGAGTAATACGTGCACATTTCCAAATAACTGGCAACTCACATGTAGACAAAGAAAGGTTAAATAAATCAGCGAGTGGATACATAAGAATGTGAGAAGAAACGTATTTTGGTTGCACTTTATTTTACAGTGTCATTGTTACAGTGTAATTATATATTTAAGTACTGAGTAATATCAGTTAACTACATGTACTTACTATAGGGTTATGGTAGGATTAGGGTTGTGGTTGCATGTAATTATGCATAATTTACTGTTACTACTATGGTAAGTACATGTAACGTATGTAACAAAGACACCACTAGTACCACTAGTCACATTTAGTTCATTAATGGCATTCTGAACTTCAGTCAGAAAGATCTTTCTAAATGAAAAAGAACTACTACAAGATGAAATATCAGATCTATAGATAGAGAGTCATGTAATATTGTATTATCAACCCTAATTTGACTAATTTAATGTTTATCTGATGTACTAATAATATTTTTAATTTTACTCCAAAATTGCTTAGGATTTTTACAATAAGAAAGATTCTTTATAATAATTAGTTTTTGCATTTTTGTCTTACTCAAATTTCTCACAAGCCTATATACTGTCCAATCAGCATTACTTCTTGTATGACGAAATGTTGACCATTCTTTGAAGAAGATGATTATATCTTTGTCCTTTTGCCTAAAGAGGCTAATAAGTAGTTCTGAGTTAATCCAAGGAAGATGATTACCCATTTGTTAAAAGTGTTGACAAATTATATGGTAAAGTTAGCAGAAGCAATAATGAATACAGTTCAGTTAACAGTTTGGAGCACTATTAACATTACCGATATGACATTTTCTCTTTCTGAGCCTCAGAAATAATGTTAGCTTGATAATCTGACTAACGATATAAGTGTCATTAACTGCTGAATTGCTAAAAGGCACGGATGCAGAAAGAAAAAACTCGGTTACGTATGTAACCCTCGTTCCCTGAAGGAGGGAACGGAGACGTATGTCGGAACTGACTGACGAATTGGGATCTTTTTTCAGAGACCAATCTACTTCGAGTGATTAAAAACGAGCCAATGGACATTGGCATGCGGTTCACGCATTCCACGCACTGCCCTGCAGCGCGGGTATAAATACGGAAGTGGAATACCGCATTATTGCTTTTCAACTGAGGAGCTGAGACAAGTGACTCGGGCCTTCAGCTGAAGCACAGCACCTGGCGACGGGATGTACGGCTCCGTTCCCTCCTTCAGGGAATGAGGGTTACATACGTAACCGAGACGTTCCCTTTCAGTCGGTCACGTTCGACGTACATCGGAACTGACCGACGAATTGGGATCCCTACCAACACGCCAGGGATGCTGGCCCTTCCAGCGCCCTGCCTGAGCTCCCTGGACCAATCCTATGTTGGAGTGGGAGTCAGGGCTCCCAGCAGGGAAGGTCAGTCACTGCTGTTCCTGCAAGACCCACTCAACGTGACTATTGCATAACGCTGGGAAAGAGTGCCCGTCTCGGGGAGATGGTACGCTGCGAGAGCCACGTCCTTCAATGGAAGGAGAGGTGGCGAAATACACATAAGGACTAACCTATCAGGGTAGTGCTACATATGGCAGTCTCTGGAGTGGATCCAACCTAATCCCAGGGGGGAAAGAACACCAGAGACGACAGAGCGGGCTCTGTCAAGGGAAAGACACGGGGCTAGCCGAGTAGGGTAGCTGGTACCGTGGAGAATACACATATGGGGTTGCCGTTAGGGAACCGCTACATATGGACCCCAGCCTACACACACGTTCCACAAGCACACGGGTGCAGGCCTGGCGTCAGACGGCCGCAATGTCTGACACCAAAGGGGTGACGGAGGAGCTCGACAGGGTTAGCCATTTCCGGGGAACACAACTGGAGAAAATAGATGCACGTATCCGGCCCAGGGGGCGGGAGTGGCGTTAGTAGCCGACACTAGAACGGGCACTTAGCGCTACTGGCCACTGGGGGCGAGGATGCGGGAAGATACCGGCTCTACACGGAGGCTATAGAATCTAGCGAATGTGTTAGGTGTGGCCCAGCCCGCAGCTCTACATATATCTGTCAGCGAGGCGCCTTGAGCCAGTGCCCAGGAGGAAGCTACACTCCTTGTGGAGTGAGCTCGCAACCCGAACGGGCAAGGCATGTCTTGGGACTGGTAAGCCAAGATGATAGCATCCACTATCCAGTGGGCTAACCTCTGCTTGGAGACAGCCTTTCCCTTCTGCTGGCCTCCGTAACAGACGAAGAGCTGCTCTGAGGTTCTAAAGCTTTGAGTTCGGTCCACGTAGGCGCGGAGAGCGCGGCCGGGACAGAGCAAAGCTAGGGCTGGGTCTGCCTCCTCCGAAGGCAGCGCTTGTAGGTTCACCACCTGGTCCCGGAAGGGAGTGGTAGGAACCTTGTGCACGTATCCAGGCCGGGGTCTCAGGACAACGTGAGAGTTGGCCGGCCCGGATTCTAGGCACGATTCGTTGACCGAAAGTGCATGCAGGTCCCCCACCCTCTTGATTGAGGCCAATGCAGTCAGGAGCACTGTCTTCATGGACAGGATGTTTAGCTCTACAGACTGCAAAGGCTCAAGGGGAGGACCCTGAAGTGCTCTGAGCACCAGGGCTAAGTCCCAAGAGGGTAACGAGGTTGAACGAGGAGGATTTAGTCTCCTCGCACCTCTGAGGAACCTGACGATTAGGTCGTGCTTCCCTAAGGACTTACCTTCGACTGCATCGTGATACGCCGCTATTGCTGCGACGTACACTTTGAGGATGGAGGGGAGACAGCCTTTGCCAACCCATCTTGCAGAAAAGAAAGCACGACACTAATCGAACACCTTCGGGGGTCTTCCCGGCGGGAAGAGCACCACTCAACGAATAGGTTCCACTTCAAAGCATAGAGGCGCCTCGTAGAGGGGGCTCTAGCAGAAGAGATGGTGTCTACCACTGCTTGTGGCAGGCCACCTAGAACCTCCGCGTCCCGTTCAGGGACCAGACATGGAGTTTCCAGAGGTCTGGACGTGGGTGCCATAGAGTGCCCTGCCCCTGAGAAAGCAGGTCCTTCCTCAGGGGGATTGGCCAGGGAGGGGCTGTCGCGAGGAGTGTGAGTTTGGAGAACCAGGTCCGGTTGGGCCAGTAGGGCTCAACTAGCAAAACCTGCTCCTCGTCCTCCCTGACCTTGCACAGTGTCTGTGCGAGGGGGAAACGCATATTTGCGTAGGTCCCGGGGCCAGCTGTGCGCCAGTGCATCCGTACCGAGGGTGCCCCCGGTCAGGGAATAGTACAACTGGCAATGGGTCGAGTCCGGAGAGGCGAACAGGTCTACCTGCGTGGCTCCGAAGAGGTCTCATATCAGCTGGACGCTCCGGGGGTGGAGTCGCCACTCTCCCGGAGGTGTCGACTGACAAGAGAGCTCGTCGGCTGTCTGGTTCAGCGCACCTGGGATGTGAATGGCCCAAAGCGACCTCAGACGCTTCTGACTCCACAGGAGGAGATGGCGGGCGAGTTGGAGCATGCAACGGGAGCGTAGACCACCCTGACGGTTGATGTACGCAACGGCCGCAGTGCTGTCTGTACGGACCAGTACGTGCTTGCCCTGTAGCGGCTTTTTGAGGCGGCCCAGGGCGAGACGTACTACCAATAACTCTAGGCAATTGATATGCCAACGCAGTTGGGGCCCCGTCCACAGACCCGAAACTGCGTGCCCTTTGTACGTGGCCCCCCAGCCCGTGGATGAGGCATCCGTAAAGACCACAGCATGCCTGGACACCTGTTCTAAAGGCACTCCCGCCCATAGAAACGAAGGGTCCGCCCACGGGTTGAAGGTTTGGCGACAGTAAGGAGTAACTGAGACCCGGTACTTGCCGCTCTGCCACGCCCATCTCGGGACTCGGTCGTGAAGCCAGCGTTGAGCGGTCTCATATGAAGCAATCCGAGCGGCGTTGCCGCGGCTACAGATGCCATATGCCCCAGGAGCCGTCCTGCCTTTGAACGTATTCAAGCAGTTCAACACTGACTGGACTCGCTCCTCTGTGAGGCGCGCAGTCTGGTTGACCGAATCCAGCTCCAAACCGAGATAAGAGATCCTCTGTGCGGGACAGAGTTTGCTCTTCTCTCGGTTGACCCGAAGGCCCAACAGGCTGAGGTGACGGAGCACCATGTTCCTGTGTTCGCACAACTGATCCCGGGACTGAGTCAGTATGAGCCAGTTGTCGAGATAGTTGAGGATGCGAACGCTGCGTTGTCTGAGCGGAACAATGGCTGCCTCTGCGACTTTCGTGAAGCCGTGAGGCGACAGGGACAGCCCGGAGGGCTTCAGGTCGATCGTTGTGAACCAATCTCGTGGACGGATGCATTCGAAAATGCGTTTCTGCGTTAACATTTTGAACGGGAGCTTGTGCAGGGCCCTATTTCGAATGCGCAGGTCCAAGATTGGCCTTAACCCACCACCTTTCTTGGGTACAATGAAGGGCTCGACCACGTCCTTCGCCAGCAGGCCATCGATCTCTGACCGCAAGACATGGGCATCGCTGCTCCACACGGTGGTGAAGAGGATGCCCCTGTACTTGGGAGGCCGGTGAGCGAACTGAATCGCGTAGCCGAGTCTGATGGTACGGATGAGCCAGCGAGACGGCCTGGGGAGACCTAGCCAGGCCCCCAGAGACCGAACAAGCGGGACCAACGGCACCACAGACGTACCCGGGGTGGGGCAGCGAGGTGGAGTATGCAGACCCGACTCGGGAGGCCCGGAGGCGGCCCGGAGTGTTGCCTGAGTACTCCAGGGTGGGGCAGAGTGTGGGTGAGGAGGCCTGGGGGCATTCTCGGTGCCCATACTGCTGCCCCCTGGCGAGGGGAAGAGGGGACCCGACCCACTGCCAACCCGACCCTCTTGGGGCCCAGAGAGGGAGGAAACTGCTCTGAGAATGTGGGCAGGACCGAAACCGAAAAATATTCTCCCCCCGGTCCTCTCCCACCGTCTCCCAGGGAGCAGATCCCCTTTTCACTGGGCTGCCCGTTTCAGGGCCGCTTGCCCTTGCGCTTGCAGGGGACTTCGCGGGACCCTGGACGGGTTGGCCGCCTCCCTTGCGCCCAGCCATCTGCTGCCTGGGTGGAGGCTGCTGCTTGGCTTAGCAGGGGCGGAGGCAGACGCAGGGGGACGCCCTCGGCGACAAGCAGGCGGAGGCGCTGCGGCCGACGCACATCGGATGCACATCCGGGGAAAAAAAGGCTCAGGGTCAGGTAAGGAGATTTACGCGTTGCACTACGCCTCAGCCACCCAGGAAAGCATGGCTGTCAACTCTGAATCTGATTCAGCATGAGCACACACTATTATAGTGTGAAACTCAGCATTATCATTTCCAGCGCATAACAGCCCTCTCTCCGATGCAGCAATTGACATCTGTCCTCTGCCAGAGCCCCAAATGAAACGCTGGCCCCTTTTTTTTTTTTTTTTTTTTTTTTTTTTTTTTTTTTTTTTATGACCAGCAATCCCATCTGTAAGCTACCAGCAGGCATGTGAGACAGTGAGCGTGGCCGTCAGACTCGACAGCACACGGCGCGCTGAACACTCAAGCCCCTATGAAAAAAGCAAGATGAACAACGCGCCGACGTGGCCATGTTTGTGATGCGATAGAGGAGTGGGGGCCCGAGGAGATGTACCCGGCGGGGAAGCCCCACTGTAATCCTCAGGTCACCAAGGCTTATTAGCCAAAGTAGCCCTTTTCTGGTGCACCAGAAAATAAACTAGATCGGGGAATAGGCGAAGGGACTCAACCCCGTTTGAGGTTTCATAGTCTTGACCGCGCATCTAGAGCGCAGAGTGACGCGCTGGGTTGCCGTGACAACCCCCACTGTCAGCAGGCGCTCGATGGCACACGGCGCGCTGAACGCTCAAGCCCTTACGAGAAAGGTGAGACGAACAATGCGCCGACGAATGCAATCTCACGTTTATATGCGAGAGAGATCGTGGCCGTCAAATGAGGACAGGAAACAACTGCATCCAGAAACACACGATTTGAATGACATCTTGAAAAAGACGCAGGGTCAAACCGTGTTGCTCTTTTAGAAGGAAATGCTCTTTTAGAAGTGCTGAAGCACTTAGGAAGATGGCCGCGGCTCACAGCATTCCGACTGCAAGCCTGCGTGTGAGCACTCAAGAACGGAAACGCCCAGCCAACCAACACAGGAACAAGTGTATGTTGCAGCGGCCACTCGCTGACTCGCGCCGTCACACCAGCACCCAGGTAAGAGAGCGATCCTCCTCGAGACTCGTCTAAACACTCTTTGTAGAAACAGCTTGATACAGCAAACCGTTCGGCTCCCAAGTTAAAAAGCAATGATGCGGTATTCCACTTCCGTATTTATACCCGCGCTGCGGGGCGGTGCGTGGAATGCATGAACCGCATGCCAATGTCCATTGGCTCGTTTTTAATCACTCGAAGTAGATTGCTCTCTGAAGACAGATCCCAATTCGTCGGTCAGTTCCGACGTACGTCGAACGTGACCAACTGAAAGGGAACATTCATTCTACACACATCAGTTAGCTTATGCACAAAAATAATTGTGGTGTGACATTTTAACTCTGTATTTGCATATGAACTCATTATATTTTCATATGAACTATTTCCCCGCAATTGATGAGATTTTCCATCATCTATGAAACAACGCTCCTCCATTGACAAGTATTTCCGGCTTTCCATGTTTTGACTGTTATATGGTAGGGGGCGCTGTTACGTATATAGTACAGCATCTTTTATGATCCAAAAACAAGCATAGTAGAAGATCTGCGTAAACCAGAAGGCGGTGGATAGAAGTTGCTTACGCACAATTAAGCTAATGTGATCAAACATTCAACAGCATATAAATCGAAACTGAATGAAATGTTTGATACATTAGTACATTTTTGACCTATTGAACATATATCTGATCAAAGTGTCCTCGATTTTGAACTTTACATATGTTTCATCAGCCATAAAATAGATCAAATATGCCAAAAATATGTTCCACAGGTCAAATATTTACTATTGTATGGTTGATGTAACATCAAAATGTTGTATGCATACAACAAAATATTCTGGGGTCATGAAAGTTTTGTCAATATGATAAAAAAATGCTGGCAACTTTTTTAGAAAACACTTGCGGTGAAAGATTTAACTAATATTTGCATGTAAACTGCTGTGATGTCATCAGACGTTCTGCTCAGAGCCACGATGTGAAACTCACTCTGATTAAAATGAGCGTCTCTGTCTCTGTCTGTCTGATTGGGATGTAGGTTGATTTTCTCATAATCTCTGGGATTTCTTCAGGCGAGTGTCTAGAGACTCATCTGATCCTGTGAGAATCACTCGCGCTTCTTTGAACATCCCAAACAGAGATGCGGCGAGGACTGCAGATGAGTCCGACGACACGTCCTGCATGTGACTGCATGTGTTTAAAAAACAGCCATAATTATGTACACCAGTGAATTTGTGTCTTAAATCTTGCCCTGCATGTTCAGAATGTGTCAGAACGTTTTACTGTCGCTCTTTGTATTTTTTCTTTCTTCCTTTCTTTTCTGTCTCTGACTATTCCATAGTCTAAAGACAAAACCGGTTTCTCCTTTCTTCCTCAGACAGCAGATGTGAGGCTTTAGGGCTCTGAATGTCATATGACTCACTAACTCTCATATTTCTTATGATTGAGCCCAAAAACCTCCAGAACCAACGGAAACAGTATCACTGACATTGTGAAACCAAGACTGATGACAGGAGTCACTTCACTCTGCGTTAAGAAGCGTATGAAGGAAAACAAGAGCAGAGTTTAATTAGAGATGAACAAGCAAAAGTTAATTGAAAATCCCTTAGATGTAGGACATGAATGCAACTCTGAATCTTCTGTAAAAGTCTTCTGAATCATCTGTTTTAAAGGACCAATTGTGTTTTTCGCTGTACTAGATCCCAAGGTCATTTCATTGACCACTGCGTTACACTCTTTGTACTCCTTCAAAACAGCTTTATAGAAATTCATGCCTTTAAGCATCCAGTGAATAAGACAGAAGGGATTGTGACAAGAAGAAAAAGAACCTCAACAGAGGAGACCATCGAAAAAGTAAAAGACTACTTTTTAACGTCAGTAAAACCCTATAAGATCTTCCGTAGAATGAGCCAATCAGATAGGACAAGCCTCAAACCTCAAGAGAATTTAAATCATTATAATACATTAGTTTGATCCTTCATCATCAATAAAAGATATGGGAAGTGTTTTCTCCTTTTTTCAGGTCTCAGGATGAAAGTTTCAATAGGAAAGCACTAATACATTTGTATCCAGCATGATAATGATAAAAAACATACACTCTTAAAAATAAAGGTTCCAAAAGGGGCTTTTCACAGTGATGCCATAGATAATAATTTGCGTCTCCGTCTTGCGTCTGCCCTCAGCAGGACACTGAACTGCATGTCATCCCACTGTGGCCTCCAGGAAGTTTTTGTCAACCCACATGAGCACATTATTTTACAGATGCGTAGATGCGCTGTTTATTCTTTATTGTTCTTCGTTGTCAAGTCACCTTTATTTATATAGCGCTTTTTACAATGGAGATTGTTTCAAAGCAGCTTCACAGTGGTAACGGAAATAATGCAACCAAATTTGTTTTGGCTGTACAGCCGCTCTGGAGAAAACAGTGATGTCATCCAGCTCAGTTCAGTTATCATATAGTGTCAATGCGGGCAGATCAGTAATATAGTTGAATATTTAGTGTCCCCAACTAAGCAAGCCAAAAGCCAAGGACGACAGAGGCGATGGTGGCAAGGAACCAAAACTCCATAAGGTGGAAGGATGGAGAAAAAAACCTTAGGAGAAACCAGGCTCAGTTGGGGGGCCATATCTCCTCTGGCCAACGAACAAACAGTGTATGATTATGATTCAGGCAACATTACAGGTCAGAAGTCAGATTAGATCGGAATATTCAGAATATTTGTCCAGTTCCATCTGGTTGAAGTCATCACGCAGGAGACGGGCTTGTTGAGGATCAGTGCCACTGGATGTCGTGTCGATGAGGCCTTCACAGAGGAGATGTCGTGTCGATGAGGCCTTCACAGAGGAGAATCTAGTTGATGCGATCCCTGCAGACACTTCAGGGCTTGTGGTCGTGTCTAGGCGCAGGTCCACCATCTGATCTGGATATGGCCCGGATCTGGCTTACTACAGTAAACCTCGGGATAAACAGAGAGACTAATATTAGCGTAGATGCCATTCTTCTTATGATGTAAACGAGTACATCAGGTGTTATGGGAAGTGATCCTGGTTCCCGCTGACCTAGTTAATGCAGCCTAAACAATAATTTAACTGATTTGAATAATAGAAATTGATAATGTTCTATGTTTATGCCATAGTAAAGAGTGTGTCCTTCTTTGTTCTCTTGAAGTCACATCCTACTTCCCGAACAGGGAATTCATTCTCTCTGGCTCTTTTGTCTGGCCTGAAAACAGAATAAAAGAAACCAGGCCCATTTGAGAATATAATAAAGGTTTAAAAATGTCTCCAGTGTCCTAGAGCTGACTGATTCAAACTCAAATAGAGATTCATTCAGGAATGAAACACCACAATTGGTTAATTTGATTGATTGATTGATTGATTCTACTTTACTTGATTGCTTCATTTGAATGATGGGTTCATTTGGATCTGTTTTCATTGGAGGAGCAAAAATACTCAGTATTGCAATATTGTATGTATAAAATATATTTTTCATCTCTTTTGTGCAGTAAATTAATTTATTAAATTAATTCTTAAACTACAAATTGCTCTCAATTTAAACTGCATGTACAATAAAGAAATGGGCTTTCACTTCTTTAAATTTCATGCTTTCATGTTAACCACTACTCAATTTATTTTTAAAAATGTTGAAAGCAAAATTATTCATAATATTGGAACTTAAAAAATAAACATAATTCCATGAATATCATTAGTCCCCTTTAAGTCGGTGACGTCGATGTAACGTCTCTTTGTTCCCTCCTTCAATGCTATTTCATGCATACTGAGCTTTTTACACTGTTAAAGACTTGGATTCCCATGCTAAACATGGACAAAGTTTCAAAAATTAAGTTGGACGTTTGATGGAGTATTTCTGTGGCAAAAATACTCCTTCCGGTTTCTCACAAGTTTCGGAAAGTTTTTTTAGAGTATGGGTCTGCGTGACGTCAACAAGGGCGGAATTTCCTTGTACGGGCAATTCTCCCGAAGGGCGCGCGCGCACCCACCCGTCGACCAGAGCGAGAGAGCTAAAGCAGTACGCTCAAAACACTTTGCTCGGCTTTAAGTCGATGACTGCGCTGCGCTGCACAGGTCACAGGACTTTAAGAAATCAACGTCACCAAAGAAGTGTGTTTTTGGTTGCCAGGGCAAGACAACCCTTTACAGCTTCCCAAAGAACCCAGCGTTAAGGGAACAGTGGATGGAGTTTGTTTTTCCGGAGCAGCAACGGAGTTGTGCAAGTGTTTTTGTTTGTTCCCTGCATTTCGGCGACGATTGTTTTATAAACAAGGCCCACTTCGACGCCAGATTTGTAGGTCATCTAATGCTGAAGGATGGAGCGGTCCCAACGATAAAGGTTCACGGTCGTGCGTTGGAACCGCAGGCGGTGAGTAAAACTGCTTCAAATGTCTGCAGCGTATCTTTCTTTTATAAATATAATAAAACTAAAGACTTTTCGGAGATATGAAGGATGCAATACTACTCTATAGGTACTCAAGATTGACATGAGATTGACAAACTGAGTGTGATACCCCCCCTTTAACTCAAAATTGCAAACTTAGAATATTGCATAAATCTTTTGCAAATAAATCACCTTTTCCATCCCATGTTTTTAAGAGAACAAAATAATCACTGGAAATTGGCACAAAATATCTATATTAAAAATGGAACAATCTGAGAAGCCACTGTGGCTCTTTTATCCTACATCATAAATGACTCAAAATACAATAAATGATGTCATGATGCTATTGAATGCCTGATGTTTGGGAACACAATCATGTGAGATGGTTCTAAGAGGGAATTATACCAAATCATTTTGATGACAAACTTTGGCTCAGACATTTGTTGGGAACTCAGAAGTGAAGACCAGGAGACTTGGATGTATCTTCAGCAGGATTCTTTATTGAGAACGTGTGCTGTCGGTAGCTGCAGTCCAAGTCTACTAAGGCAGTATACATTGTAGTTTATATAGATTTTAGGGTGCAGGGGAGACAAAGCAAATGGGTGACGACCTTAAACAAAGCATGCAAATGAAGTATCCAGGTAAAGGGACCCGCCCCAGACTCTAGAGTATCACCAGTCCTAATCCAGTCAGCATAACGATTCAAAAATGGGACAGGGGTTCCAAGAACCATTAAAGACAAAAGGTGAGAATCTCAGTAATCTGGCTCATTTGATTTACAATAAAGAGAACAGGAACTGGCAGAAAACTCTTGCTGGAAACTTTGCTTAACAGAATAATTCATCTGATGTCACCATTTTTACCAACACATTCGCACTCCCAACTCGTCACATATTGACGCTTGGTCAGGACCCCTTTGGCGTCACTTTTTAACGCACAGGGTACCCCTTTGGCGTCACTTTTTAACGCACAGGGTACCCCTTTAGCGTCATTTTTCGATGCGCAGGGTGCTTTATTGATTTCAATGAGAAACCTTTGGCGTCATACACAGACGCGTTGGGCATATCGTCATGATGAAATTATATATTGGGTTATGATTTTGCCATTGACATGTTGGAGTGTGATCCTCAATTTAATCAGCCAGCATACTTTTATTTACATTTTTATTTTTTTTATTTACTCTAGTTAGACACTTTGAACATGTAACCCAACCCCATCCTATCCCTAAACCTACCCATCTGTGTATTATATGACAAAAAACACAGGATATAACAGGCAGATACGACTGCATGCACAGTTTATTCAAAAAGTAAAAATATTCAAGTGTTCTGAGGCCAAGCGATTGATTTGTGTGAAGAAAATCCCCAAATGCGATCAGCGTCTCCGTCCGCCTCCGCCGAAGATCATGAACACGTTCAAAAATTGCCGCCCGAAGAAACGTTACGTCAGATTTCATCGTGAAATTGCGTTGGCTCTCGCATGTCTAATGACCAATTGCGTCATTACGTCAGCTTTGATTGTAAAATGTCATTGGCTCTTGTGTGTCTCGTGACCGATTGTGTCATGCTCAAGAGTCGTGTGTATCATTTGAATGAGATATGACTGTGTGCGTGCGTGCGTTCACGGAGCGCCGGGATCATCATTTCAGTGATTAAAACAATAAGATCAACTCTGTTCTTTACATGAAGATATCGTATGACTTCAGAAGACTTGGAATGCAACATGAGTTAATACTTTTATACTGTTTTTGGTCAGTTTTTGCAATAAAAACCTGTGACTGTACTTTTATTTGCCTGTTACGTGTTTTATATTGTTTAGAAGTGGGTAGGATTAGGGTAGGAGTGGGGTTAGTTGCTCCAAAATATAAAAGTAGCCTATAAATATTCATAAAACCATGTCTACTTTTACAAATGCAAAGAATTAAATGCGTCTTGATCTGACGTATTGGGCAAACAATTGAAATCAATGGAGCACCCTGCGCGTCGAAAAATTACGCTAAAGGGGTACCCTGTGCATTAAAAAGTGATGCTGAGGGGTCCTGACCAAGCGTCAATATGTGACGAGTTGGGAGTGAGAACGTGTTGTCTACCTTAAAGGCTAAATACAATGTACTTCCCTTAGTTTTAAACAGATTCTTAAATTTGTAATCCCACTGTTCCACCTTTAAGAGTTCTAATAACTCTCACAAAATACAAATTTAGACACTTAAAAGTTTCATTCTTGTAACGTGATCATTACAGGCACATAGCACTTGCTCTGTGTTGATTGTCTGTAGTGACGAATGGCATGCTGACACAGAAACAAACATGCAGCTAGGGTCCGTGTAGTTCTTACGGGTAATAGTCTTTTCTGATTAGAACGGTCCTTTCCTCGTGGGTCATTTGTTGAATGAAACACTTGATACTGTGGACGCATAGATAGTACACCAGTAAGAAAAACAACAGCAGAATTGCTATTTCCTTGATCCACAGCCAGGGTTTACCTAACAGGTTTCCAAACCATGAAGAATTATCTTCAGTCATCTGGTGTAATTTTGCTGAAAGATCAAGATCAAGTTTTCTGTTGGCTCTATTAACCCGGTACAGCACTCAGGTCCAATAATGGTGCATGCTCCTCCTCGCATTGCAAGAATGTAATCCAAGGCCACTCTGTTCTGTAAAATCATTATCTTGTGCAAAGCGAGAGTGTCCGTGATGTTACCCAGGGCCAAAGCCGTATCATTGGCCAGTTTCTGTACAGAATTCGATAAGCTTCTGACTTGATCAAGGGCCTGCATGACACCATAAAACGGGATTAATGCTCCAAGAGTTCTTGACCACCAATCTTGATCATGTTGATGGATGACTGAAGTTCCCATATGTGATTCTCCTCGTTGTGTATTTATTTTTATTTTTTTTCGTGACAGTTGGCTCAGTAGTGGGTCTAGTTGTCCTTTTAGAGGTTGTGGCTTCATACGCAGGTGAGGAGGTCGGTGCGTATGGGTCTGGGGACAGCCATCAAGTGGTATCTGCACAGAGTAAGAAAGAAAACAAAAGACAACAGAGCAGTATTTGTTGTAAAAGACTGCAAACATTAGGGTTGTATCCTCTGTTCAATCTGAGTCTGCTATTGTTGTTCTTTCTTTCCCTATTTCTTAATTCTTGCGACACCTAAAGAACAGTGAGGTAAGGATGGACTAGTGGGTGGGGGAAGGCCTATGAGGGAATCTTCACCGCAGGATTGACACTCTGTACTGCCTTTTTGAGGTTTTCACAGTAAGTGATCAGGGCATCTGAGGCAATGTGTACATCAGCATTTCTAAGATCAATCACACCTGGCATCTGCTTTGGGCGTCCTGTAATAATCTCATGAGGGCTCAGTCCTACTGATCTGTTAGATGATGCTCTCATACTACACAGTACCGCTGGCAGCGCCTCAACCCATGATACTCCTTCCTAATGCATTTTGCTTAGCCTGGTTTTGATTGTTCTGTTCGCTCGTTCAACCTGTCCTGATGTTTGTGGCCTGTAGGGGCAGTGAAGATTCCACTTAATTTTCAACATTTTAGACACTTCCTTGACTACCTGTCCTGTGAAGTGTGTACCTTGAATCTGGTAATCCCCATCTGGGAATGAGATCAGTGACAAGACATTTAGCAGTATGTGCAGCTGTAGCACGCCCTGTTGGATAAGCTTCTATCCATCTCGAGAACTTGTCTATTACTACCAAAACGTCAGTTTTTCCCTTACAAGGAGGCAACGATATGTAATCAACCTGCAGGTGACGAAATGGTCCTGGTGCAGCTGGGGTATGTGTTGCTGCTGGCACATCATTATTTTTCTGACATGTAACGCATTTTTTGACTGTTTCGGTGGCTACATTTCTGAATTTTGGATTCCACCATTGATTTGAGAACCTGTGATTCGTTGTTGCTGGACCACTGTGACCCAAATTGTGTATTTGTTGAGCCAAATATGGCAGCAGTAATTCTGGAGTGACATACTTTCCCCCTTTGGTCCAGCAGCCGGATGAATCCACTGTGGCTTCTTTGTCTAACCATGTCCATGCTTCATATAGAGGAAAGTCTTTGTACAGATCAATGATTGATTCAGGAGGCAGAATTGTCTTCTGTGCTGTACTACCTGAACACACTTGTACAGTTGCATAGGAACATGCTTGTTTAGCAGCTACATCAGCAAGAGCATTACCTTTAGCGTCCATAGTATTAGTTGTGAGATGTGCTTTCACTTTGATCACCACTAATTTCTTTGGAAGTTTTATGGCAAACATTAGATCTTTTACTAATCCACCATGCTTAATGGGGGATCCAGCAGAAGTTAGAAACTGTCTACTTTGCCAAATGACACCAAAATCATGAATTTCCCCAAAAGCATACCTGGAATCAGTGTAGATATTTGCAACCGATCCTGAAGCTAGCGTGCATGCTCTAGTTAAGGCTACTAGTTCTGCACCTTGAGCTGAAAAATGATCTGGAAGATGACCTGAAGCTACCACTTCAGTGGTGGAAGTGATTGCATAACCTGCTCGTCCGTTACCTTCTTGACTTGAGCTGAACCATCAACAAACAACTCCAATTCTGCATTCTCTATGGGAGTTTCTGCTATTTCCAGGGTGTCCGCGGGGTTTTAAAAAGTATTAAAAGGTAGTAAATCAAATTAGTAAAAATTAAGGCCATTAAAAGGTATTAATCGCCATTTTACGAGGTATTAATTTTTTGAATCATTTTTTTGCAAACTACGGGATAAACGGTTGTCTTTCAAATTCCCTCTGCACGCAATAGAATAGCACTACAACCAACCAGAGCAACGAAGAAGGTTTTTTCGGTCGGCAAAACTGTGGATGAAACATTTTCTATTGGCCAAGAGGGTGTAGTTTTATAAATCTCAAACTCTGTTTAATGGTTAGAAACGTCAGGGCTCGACAATAAGGACTGCCCGATGGCCCGGGGCCAGTGTGAAAGACTCTCGGGCCAGTTGACGGACCTGTTACTTGCCCGCTCAGGCCAGTGCTGCATCTTCACTGAAGTTGATAATTTTCGCATTTGTAAGCCTTGCCTATTTAAATATTCAAGCGCACATAGACAAGAAAGTGCCCGTGTCTCTCAGTTTGATTCTCGCGAGGCACAGCAACACTAGCTTAAGCGCACCCACGCATCTCACAGCGCGCGAACATTCACACAAAATTATGACAAAATGCCTGTCTTGTCGAGTATCATCGTAAACATAGTCGGTTATGTCTTTTAAATGAACGTAAACATGAAATATGTTTTAGCGTTTTTGTCATTTTCACAAGTTTCATGACCCACAGAACATCTTGTATTTTTGTATGAATATGCAATATATCAAAAGAAAGAACAGATCCTCTGCTTTATTCTAGCTTCATACATTATTTTTTTGTCAACACTTGAATGTGGGTAAGTTTTGTGAAAAAAGCTGCTTTTTGTGAAAAAAGCTGCTTTTTGAGAAAAAATCTGAGAAAAATCACGTTTTTGTCAAAGACTACATCCAGATCAGATTCTGAACGATGATCAAACACAGATGGAGTCGATCGAGTCCTCGTCCTGGGTCGACATTTCACTCAGTAACATTAGGCAATTTTGATTTATATGCTGTTTAATGCTGATGATCGCACTATTTTTCATATGCATCTGCTTATGAGATCGTTCGTTTCTGTTTCTTCTTCACCTGTGTTTTGATCAGGAGATTCTGTACTCGTTCAAGAGATGCGTAATAGCGCCCCCTACCGTATAATAGGAAAACAGGGAAATCCGGAAAATATCGTCAATGGCAGAGAAGCATTTTCTCCTTTTATACAGTCTATGGTTTTCTCATAAAATACGAGATAACAAAAGACAGAAAATCACTCACTGTTCTTGACTGAATAACTTTAATAATGGTTAATCTATATTTATACAGTGAAGACTATGCAGTGATATTTTACATTTGATTACTATTTCTGTACCTGAAAATCTAGTTTAGACCTACGTGAAAAAAAAGAACTGTTTTTCATTTGTATGTTTGTTCTGTTGTATTTATTTGTGCTGTTGCTCGTAATTCTATTACTTGTTCTTATTTCATTACAGACTGTCTTTAACAATATTTAAAATTTATATGAGTTAGGCTTTTTGGAGTCAACCTTATTTATTAAGGTTACATGGATCAAAAACAAAAACAATAACTAGGCCTATTTTATTTTATTTATTACTTTTTTTTGTGGTGGGGCCAGTAAAATTAACTTGATTTAACCAGATTAACTTGTTCACAATTAAGCATTAGTTAAGCACAAACACACTAGTATTTAATGATTAACTTTACATTTTAAGAGTTCGGAATTACGCATTAGTTAAACTAGTAATTGATGATTTGCTTGATCACAATTATGCATTAGTTAAGTATGGACACAATAGTAATCAATGATTAACTTAACATTATAGTAAGGGCATATTAGCATTATTTACAACTTAATAAACCATATTATTTTTGTGTAGTGATGCAATTATATTTCTGTGCCATTCTGTTAAGTTAACTGAACAATAAGCTATTAATTATGTTTAATTACTGCTGATTTTGCCATTATAAATTACTAAAATAGTGTAATAAAGACAACCTATTCTAAAGTGAAAGTTTTATCCACATTAATTATGGCACTTATTGAGTGATATTTAAGTTTATTAACCAGAATAAGCCAATAATTAAGCCTAACTACCAGTAATACAGTACTAATAAAGGCAATTTGGCCCCCTATTCTAAAGTGAAAGTTTTATCCTCATTAACTATGGCACTTATTGAGTGATATTTAAGTTTATTGACCAGAATAGGCCAATAATTAAGGCTAAACTGCCACTAATTCAGTACAAATAAAGACAATATGACCCCATGTTCTAAATATAAGTTCTTATTTACACTATTGGTTTGTTTAGCAGTTATTCTGCAACGTGATCTCACGAGAATGTGTATTTTTATGTAAAGTGTGGTTCTACATTCATCTAACACGTACAACATTGACAGCACTAAAAACATTTCACTCTGTTTGTGACTTCTGCTGCAAACTCGGTTCAAAGGATTACGTTAAACAAAACTACACTTTAAAACCCTAAAATGAATAACATTTCTGTAATCATTTAACCATTATTTATCATGTAATACTTATTTTGTTCGCTGTGGGACACAATGACTACACCAAAACGCAACATAAATTCACAAAAGACACCAATTTAATTTGTTCGCTGTAATCCACATCTTTAGAATCCATACGAGGAACTTCTTTATCCAGCGAGCTTCATCTTCATCTTCAACAGCGACCGTAAACCAATCCCGCGCTCTTTATGAATTCAAAAATTGCATTTTACGGCAGTGATATCAAACGCTCATTGGCTCTCGCCTGCTTCGTCACAGATTGCGACATGCCGTGTTTTAGTGTTTGAATGAGAAACACGCGCCTTCAAATAGTGGAGCGAAGCTTAAATTAAATAACTTAAATTCTGCTCTGTATCTCTTACAAAACTATATTGCCAGAGAGTACTGCGACTGCAACACATCGTCATTCGGACTACTATTGGTACCGCTTTTGACATTTTCACAATAAAGAAATGATTGTGATTACACTTTTGTTAGTTATGTTTTTCTTTATAACCCTACATACTTTTAAGAAATGGTTATGTGTAGGTTTAGAGGTTTGAGTGAGATTAGTGGCTCAAAATATAATTTTAATGCTATATTGTTACTAAAATTTTTATTTTCCCAAACATTTCTGCCCATTAAGTTGTATTGTCATTTTTTATTCTCTGTAAAATGGTTATGTTTGGGTTTAGGGATATAACGTACAAACCCGATTCCAAAAAAGTTGGGACACTGTACAAATTGTGAATAAAAACAGAATGCAATGATGTGGAAGTTTCAAATTTCAATATTTTATTCAGAATACAACATAGATGATATATCAAATGTTTAAACTGAGAAAATGTATCATTTTAAGGGAAAAATAAGTTGATTTTAAATTTCATGGCATCAACACATCTCAAAAAAGTTGGGACAAGGCCATGTTTACCACTGTGTGGCATCCCCTCTTCTTTTTATAACAGTCTGCAAACGTCTGGGGACTGAGGAGACAAGTTGCTCAAGTTTAGGAATAGGAATGTTGTCCCATTCTTGTCTAATACAGGCTTCTAGTTGCTCAACTGTCTTAGGTCTTCTTTGTCCCATCTTTCTCTTTATGATGCGCCAAATGTTTTCTATGGGTGAAAGATCTGGACTGCAGGCTGGCCATTTCAGTACCCGGATCCTCCTCCTACGCAGCCATGATGTTGTAATTGATGCAGTATGTGGTCTGCCATTGTCATGTTGGAAAATGCAAGGTCTTCCCTGAAAGAGACGACATCTGGATGGGAGCATATGTTGTTCTAGAACTTGGATATACCTTTCAGCATTGATGGTGCCTTTCCAGATGTGTAAGCTGCCCATGCCACACGCACTCATGCAACCCCATACCATCAGAGATGCAGGCTTCTGAACTGAGCGCTGATGACAACTTGGGTTGTCCTTGTCCTCTTTAGTCCGGATGACATGGCGTCCCAGTTTTCCAAAAAGAACTTCAAATCTTGATTCGTCTGACCACAGAACAGTTTTCCACTTTGCCACAGTCCATTTTAAATGAGCCTTGGCCCAGAGAAAACGCCTGCGCTTCTGGATCATGTTTAGATATGGCTTCTTTTTTGACCTATAGAGTTTTAGCCGGCAACGGCGAATGGCACGGTGGATTGTGTTCACCGACAATGTTTTCTGGAAGTATTCCTGAGCCCATGTTGTGATTTCCATTACAGTAGCATTCTGTATGTGATGCAGTGCCGTCTAAGGGCCCGAAGATCACGGGCATCCAGTATGGTTTTCCGGCCTTGACCCTTACGCACAGAGATTGTTCCAGATTCTCTGAGTCTTTGGATGATATTATGTACTGTAGATGATGATAACTTCAAACTCTTTGCAATTTTTCTCTGAGCAACTCCTTTCTGATATTGCTCCACTATTTTTCGCCGCAGCATTGGGGGAATTGGTGATCCTCTGGCCATCTTGACTTCTGAGAGACACTGCCACTCTGAGAGGCTCTTTTTATACCCAATCATGTTGCCAATTGACCTAATAAGTTGCAAATTGGTCCTCCAGCTGTTCCTTATATTTTCCTTATATAAATATATTTTATGTTTTTTGCTGTAAAAGCATAATACGTTTGTTTAAATGTTGCCAATACGTTCATGTACCTTTCACCATTTATCCAAAAAGTATGTTTTGTGTCTGTAAAAGCTGCTTATTAACTTACATAACAAATAACTGCCATAATTGAGGATATAACTTTCACTTTAGAATAGGGGGTTAAATTGCCTTTATTAGTACTGTATTAATGGCAGTTTAGCCTTAATTAGTGGCTTATTCTGGTCAATAAACTTAAATATCACTCAATAAGTGCCATAATTAATGTGGATAAAACTTTCACTTTAGAATAGGGGGTCAAATTGCCTTTATTAGTACTGTATTAATGGTAGTTAGGCTTAATTATTGGCTTATTCTGGTCAATAAACTTAAATATCACTCAATAAGTGCCATAATTAATGAGGATAAAACTTTCACTTTAGAATAGGGGGTCAAATTGTCTTTATTACACTATTTGAGCAATTTATAATGGCAAAATCAGCAGTAATTAAACATAATTACAAGCTTATTGTTCAGTTAACTTAACAGAATGGCACAGAAATATAATTGCATCACTACACAAAAATAATATATGGCTTAAGTTGTAAATAATGGCTAATATGCCCTTATTATAATGTTAAGTTAATCATTAATTACTATTGTGTCCATACTTAACTAATGCATAATTGTGAACAAGCAAATCATTAATTACTAGTTTAACTAATGCATAATTCCAGACCCTTAAAATGTAAAGTTAATCATTAATTACTAGTGTGTTCGTGCTTAACTAATGTTTAATTGTGAACAAGTTAATCATTAATTAATGCTTAACTAATGCATTATTCTGGACCCTTAAAATAAAGTGTTACCAAATTTTGGCAATTTTGGTTCAAGTAAAAATTTTAACCACTGGTCCGACTGGGCCTGTAGAAAAAATCCTTAGTGTTGAGCCCTGAACGTGTTGCCGTATAAACCTGCAACTCAATGGCGTGTTGGTTTTAAAAAATATTGAGAAGGTATTAAAATGGTATTAAAAGGTATTGAATTTACCTCCAGGATTTCTGTATATACCCTGTATTTCACTCGTAGCTGCATATGTAAGCGTAACACAATCGTGAGTCATTTCTCCTTCATCCTCTAACACAACTTCAGTCATTGCAGACATCATACATGAGGATAGGTTCGTGACTGGCGCACGCTGTAAAACAATGTTCGGGGCTGTGAGGGTTGTTAATCAATTTCCCCAATGAGAGGAGGTGACAGAAGTGACTTTTGCTTGATTCATTAGTGCGGACACTGCATGAGGGCATCTTACGTTTACAGTCTGTCCTAACACCATTCCTGATGAAGCCTGAAGAGTTAGATGAACTACCTGCACTGCTCTAAGACAAGGGCCCATCCCTTGAGTGACTATGTGAAGTTTACCAGAATAGTAATGAATTGGGCGTAAACTGCCCCCATGATCTTGCATTAGACATGCAGTCATAAAGCCTAAGTGTTCATGGACATAAAGCACAAAGGGCCTATCGGATTGTGCAATTCCTAATGCTGGTGCTTGACATAGTGCTCTCTTCAAATCATTGAAAGCTTTGAGCTGAATTTCTTCCATACAAACAGTATCAGAATCTTTAACTTGGCCTTTCAACAAGTCATAGAGAAGCTGAGCAATCGAGGCATATTCTTCAATCCAAGGTCTACAGTAACCTGCTGTTACTAAAAATGATCGGAGTGTTTTAATTGTATTAGGCAGAGGTATGGCTTTGACTGAAGTGACTCGATCCTGTGTAATAGATCTATTTCCTGCACCAATTGTTTGACCCAGAAATGTGACTTGGTTTTTAGCAAGTTGAGCTTTGTGAAAGCTGCTTTTGTGTCCTCTTTTCTGCAAATAGTCCAACAATGCTTCCAATTCAGTTTGATGTACCTCGTGATCTGTAGAGGCGATCAAAATATCATCGACATATTGAATCATAGTGGACTGTTTGACTGGACATTCTGGGTCACACAAATCCCGTCTGACAGCCTGATGGTATATGGTTGGGGAATTCTGAAATCCCTGTGGCAACTGTGTCCACTGGTATTGCTCATAGATAACTGTTAAAGCTAACTACTTCAGGGTTGTAGGCGGGCTGAGAAGAAACGGAGTTATGCATAGTATTTCTTTTACTATCTTGCAACTTCTTCCTACACTCTTTCTCCCAGTGACCTGATTTTTCACAGTAGTTGCATTTGCCTTCTCTCTTAGGCCATCTGTTGTCTTGATTCCTTGTGCTAAACGTAGCTGCTGCTACTCTCACTTTTGCCTTAACATCAGCATCTCTTTCCCATGTAGCTAACCTTTCTAGGTTACTTCTGAGGGTTTTGTTAGACCAAGTTAGATCTAGGAACGGCAATGCTTTTCTGTACTCGGCTAAAAGGCCATCTGACCAGATGCGGACTAAGGGTCCCTTGTCATCTAGCACACATTCAGAATCATCAACTATTCCACTGTAAGTTACAGCTGACTGACAAAACCTTTCAGTGTATTCACTCACAGTTTCTTATTTCCTTTGCACACAGTTAGTGATTCTGGACCAGTCTATTTTGGGTCCCATGATATTCTTTAGAATTTTCAAAACACCTTCTCTCAAATCGCCTTTACTGACATGTTGTAGTTCAGAAGGAACAGCAGACTCAAAACTGTTGAAATTCAGATTCAGTTAGAATTTGTGACATCAGCTGTGTGACTTCTGTTAACGACATGTCGTAGAGACGCATTTTGCTTATCAATGCTCTTCTAAATTCAGAAAAATGTGTGCGTGCTGAGGGTAAGCTATGGGATAGTCTCTCTATATCGTTAGGTCCTAGCGCTTTGGCAACAGTTTGTACTTGGACAACAGAAGAGTTAGGAGGAACACTTTCAATTCCCTCAGTTCCCTGAGATCTTCTCCTAGCGCCACATACTTTCACTGAATCTACAGGCACATCAGTTACTGATTGGATGGCTACATCTGTTTCAAAGAAAGCTTGTAAGTCTAACTGACTAACTTCATTCACATCAGTTTTTTCTGCAGCTTTGTTGCGGTTCAATTTCTTAGTCAAAGAGGATACTTTAGCACAGAGTTCTTTGTTTTGTTCCTCTAGCTCTGAGTTACGCTGAGACTGCTGTCTAGCTAGCGCTAAACCAAATTCTCTGTGGCAGCAGATAATGCCTTTCACATTGTTCTTGCGAATACATGCTCCTAATACCTTTTTACACTCATCTACCGACCAAGTCTTGTCTGGATGGATCTCATATTTCTGAGTTAGTTCTTGTCTAACTTTCTCTGTGACTATTAGGTTCACTCCTAACTGTGATTTGAATTTGAATTCGCTATCTGACCACAAAGGAGTCGCGAGACCACTTTTTTCAGTTGTGGGGATCAGTCTAGAATTCTTTCTAAACATTTTTGTGAGTTTCTTTGTTCTTTGCTAAAACTTCTCTGATCAACAGACTTGTTAACACAGATCAACTATTGTTAACCTTCCTTGGCAAAACAGAGGACAACACAAATTATTAGCACGTGATGCTAATCTTCCCTGCCTGAAACAGAGGCTAACCAATTCTTCCCTGCCGAAACAGAGGATTACAAATATTAGCACATAATGCTAATCTTCCCTGCCTAAACAGAGGATAACTTTCATCTCTAAAAGAACATTTTTTTAGAGGATAAACTTAGTTAACCAAACCCTACAGCTGTCTGTTAACTCTTCTCTGACGACTCATAGGATAACAAATTTGTACTGGTCTTAAAGGTTCTTTTGGATAGAGTGGCACTCACCAACCCTTGGTTGTACAGAAAAATTCAGTCTGGAACGAAGTCAGATCTTTGTTGAGCTTGAAGTTTCAATCTGGATTCAGGTGAGGAGCTCTATCCAGGTCATGGCACCAAAACTGTTGGAAACTCAAAAGCGAAGACTAGGAGACTTGGATGTATCTTCAGCAGGATTTTTTATTGAGAACATGTGCTGTCGGTAGCTGCAGTCCATCAAGTCTCCTAAGGCAGTATACATTGTAGTTTATATAGATTTTAGGGTGCAGGGGAGACAAAGTAAATGGGTGACGACCTTAAACAAAGCATGCAAATTAAGTATCCAGGTAAAGGGACACGCCCCAGACTCTAGAGTATCACCAGTCCTAATCCAATCAGCATAACGATTCAAAAATGGGACAGGGGCTCCAAGAGCCATTAAAGACAAAAGGTGAGAATCTGAGTAATCTGGCTCATTTGATTTACAATAAAGAGAAAAGGAACTGTCAGAAAACTCTTGCTGGAAACTTTGCTTAACAGAATAATTCATCTGATGTCACCATCTTTACCTTAAATGCTAAATACAATGTACTTCTCTTAGTTTTAATCAGATTCTTAAATTTGTAATCCCACACATTTCTAAACATCCAAACCAACATTTGAGATGCTGTGCGATTTGTCCGCTAGTTAGTCCAGATATTCAATCAAATCCACTGTTGAGAAAAAGTTTTTAATGCACATTTTTAGTGGGGTTTTTTATGGGATATCACAACATTTTTATACAAATATGTGGATGGAAGCTATGAGAATATTCAGGATTTGTAGGTGATTTCCATGGACATGCTATGCAAAGGTCTTTGAATGGTTTCTAGAATGTCAATGTGAAGGTGTTCTGGCAGCTGCTCGACTTTTCTCCACAATAAAACGTGTGATTCGGCACAAACACTGCAAGACAACGCACATACTATTCGTCTTTAAGACTCAGAGCGAGAGGTTAGCACACACCAATTAAAACTCAAATCTTTCAGATGATCAATGTAAAAAGAAATCTCTCTACAGTCTCTTGGAAATGATAAGGCGAACATGTTCTGTGATTGATGTGGGAGGGTAAATGAGTTCCAAAAACAAGCCGTTTGTCATCAAGGCTTCTCTGGACGTCCCTAAATAACCTCAACAATTGGCAAGCTGAAACAAATCTGTAGTCTCTTTCGGTTTTGTGTTCTTATCTTTTGAGCTCTAAACAGTAACACTGTACTTGGGTCTGATTTGGAGCGCTTATGTAATCCAGTGCTGTGCGTTACTCAATCACTTAATATACGTTTTTCATGGTTTTTTTTTTTTTTTGTTTTTTTTTTTTTTTTTGTTGAAGTCACTATAATTGGCTGTTGTTAAGGATTTTTTTTAATTAATCATAACTAACATAACTTTTTCTTGCAGAATTATCATTTACAGTGGTGGTCAGAATTATTGGCACCCCTGGTAAATATGATCAAATATGGCTGTAAAAAATAAATCTGCATTGTTTATCCTTTTGATCTTTTATAAAAAAAATTCACAAAAATCTAACCTTTCATTGAAGTAAGAGAATTGAAAGTGGGGGGTAAATCACATTATGAAATAAATGCTTTTCTCCAAGACACGTTGGCCACGATTATTGGCACCCCTAGAATTTTTTATGAGTAAAATATCTCAAGTATATTCCCATTAATATTTGCTTTTTTTTTTTTTTTTTTTTAAGCACACCAGGGTGACTAGGAACATGAAATTGTCCAGCTATGATGTCTTGTTCCACAGGAGTATAAATATGAGGAGAAACAAAGGCCAAATTCCCTTAATCATTCATCACAATGAGTAAAGCCAAAGAATATAGTTCTGATGTGCAGCAAAATATTGTTGAGCTTCACAAAATAGAAAGTGGCTGTAGGAAAATAGCTAACACATTGAAAATTCCCATTTCCACCATCAGGGCAATAATTAAGAAGTGCCAATCAACTAAATAACTAATTATAAACACGAGCCGCGTCTGAAAGGTAAAGGGGGAGGTGTTGCTGTAATTTATAATAATATCTTCGGTATTATAATTCCTTTGAAGTTTTGGTGCTTTATGTAACGTTATGTAGTGAAATTGATAAATCCCGTTTGACATTTGTACTGCCTACTGTATACAGGCCACCAGGGCACCATACAGACTTTACCAGAGAATTTGCTGATTTTCTATCAGAGTTAGTACTGGCTGCAGATAAAGTCCTAATTGTTGGTGATTTTAATATCCATGTAGACAATGAAAAAGACGCATTGGGATTGGCATTTAGAGACATTCTAAACTCTATTGGAGTAAGGCAACACGTGTCAGGACCCACTCATCGCCGTAATCATACGTTAGACCTAATACTGTCACATGGAATAAATGTTGATACCATTGAAATTCTACAGCAGAGCGATGACATCTCAGATCATTACCTAGTATCATGTACACTTAATTTAGAAAAGGCTGCAAAGCCATCCCCTCGCTTCAAATATGGCAGGACTATCACTGCTGCAACTAAAGATTTCTTTGTAAATAATCTTCCTCATCAGTTTCATCTCCTCAGCATCCCAGATAGCCTAGAGGAACTCGATGTTGCAACAGAAACTATTGACTCTCTCTTTTCCAGCACTTTAGACACAGTTGCTCCCCGGCGCTTAAAGAAGATTAAAGAAAATAGTCCAACACCGGGATACAACGAGCACACCCGGGCCCTTAAAACAGCAGCCAGAAAAATGGAGCGCAGCTGAAAGAAAACAAAACTAGAAGTTTTTTGCAGTTCATGGAAAGAGTGCATGATTGCATACAGAAAGGCCCTAAAAACTGCTAGATCTGCTTATTTCTCGACTCTCTTAGAAGAAAACAAACACAACCCTAGGTATTTATTCGATACAGTGGCTAAATTAACCAAAGATAAAGCTTCACCTTCTGATGTTTGTAAACAGCACAGCAATAATGACTTTATGAACTTCTTTACTTGTAAGATTGATAATATTAGGAAAAAAATTATAACCATGCAGCAGTCTACTACAGTATCACATCAGACAGTGCATTGTAGTGTCAGAGGAAAAATTACATTCATTCACTGCTATAGGAGAAGAAGAATTGGCTAAACTCGTTAAATCATCAAAATCAACAACATGTATGCTCGACCCCATACCGAATAAACTACTAAAAGAGATGCTTCCAGAGGTCATAGATCCCCTTCTTAATATCATTAATTCATCCTTGACATTAGGATATGTACCGAAAACTTTTAAGTTGGCTATTATTAAACCACTTATTAAAAAACCGCAACTTGATCCTACATAATTAGTCAATTACAGGCCAATCTCAAATCTACCCTTTCTGTCAAAAATACTAGAAAAGGCAGTGTCCTCACAATTATGCTCCTTTTTAGAAAGAAATGGTATCTGTGAGGATTTCCAGTCAGGATTTAGACCGTATCATAGTACTGAGACTGCTCTCATTAGAGTTACAAATGATTTACTCTTATCATCCGATCGTGGTTGTATCTCTCTGTTAGTGTTACTCGATCTTAGCGCTGCATTCGATACTATCGACCACAACATTCTTTTGAATAGACTCGAAAATTATGTTGGCATTAGTGGAATTTCATTGGCATGGTTTAAATCATGGTTTTAATCATATCTCCCTGGGAGATATCATTAGGAAGCATGGCGTTAGTTTTCACTGTTATGCTGACGATACTCAGCTCTATATTTCTTCACGCCCTGACGAAACTTACCAATTCACAAGATTAACGGAATGCATAGCTGATATAAAAAATCGTATGACTAGTAATTTCCTGCAACTTAATTCCGAAAAAAACAGAATTTTTAGTTATTGGTCAAAAAAACTCCACAAGTAGTAACCTAGAATACTGTCTAATACTTGATGGCTGCTCTGTCAAGTCCTCATCGTCAGTTAGGAACCTGGGTGTGCTCTTTGATACCAATCTTTCATTTGAAAGCCACGTTTCTAGCATCTGTAAAACTGCATTCTACCATCTTAAAAATATATCTAAATTACGGCACATGCTTTCAATGCAAAATGCTGAACAGTTAGTTCATGCGTTCATGACCTCAAGGCTAGATTATTGTAATGCTCTACTGGGTGGTTGCCCTGCTCGCTTAATAAATAAATTGCAGCTGGTCCAAAACACAGCAGCTCAAGTTCTTACTAGAACCAGGAAGTATGACCATATTAGACCGGTTCTGTCAACACTGCACTGGCTCCCTATTAAACATTGTATACATTTTAAAATCTTACTAATTACTTACAAAGCACTAAATGGTTTAGCTCCCCAGTACTTGAGCGAGCTCTTAATGCATTATACTCCATCACATCTATTGCGGTCTCAAAATTCTGGCCAGGTGATAATACCTAGAATATCAAAATCAACTGCAGGTGGTCGATCCTTTTTCTATTTAGCACCTAAACTCTGGAACAGTCTTCCTAGCATTGTTCAGGAAGCAGACACACTCTGTCAGACTAAAAGCACATCTCTTTACTATGGCATACACATAGAACATTATCAATTTATATTATTCAAATCAGTTAAATGATTGTTTTAGGCTGCATTAATTAGGTTAGCCGGAACCGGGAACACTTCCCACAAGACCACCAGATGTACTCATTACATCATAAAAAGAATGGCATCTACGCTAATGTTAGTCTCTCTGTTTATCCCAAGGTTTGCTGCAGTCAGCCGGATCCGGGCCGTATCCAGATCAGATGGCAGACCTGCACCTAGACATGACCAACGCATCCCTGAAATGTCTGCAGAGACCGTGTCAATTAGACTCCACCCTGTAAATGCCTCATCGATACGACATCCTCAATAAACCCGTCTCTGGCGTGATGACTCCGATCTTTCGAATATTCCGATCTAAAAAATGCCTCATCGACACGACATCCTCAATAAACCCGTCTCCGGCGTGATGATGCCGATCTTTCAAATATTCCGATCTAATAAATGCCTCATCGACACGACATCCTCAATAAACCCGTCTCTGGCGTGATGACTCGGATCTTTCAAATATTTCTATCTAATATGACTTCTGACCTGTAATGTTGCCAGAATCATAATCATACACTGTTTGTTCGTTGGCCAGAGGAGAACGGGCACCCCGACTGAGCCTGGTTTCTCCCAAGGTTTTTTTCTCCATTATGTCATTATGTTTTTGTTCCTTGCCACCGTCGCCTCTGCCACTTTGGCTTTTGGCTTGCTCAGTTGGGGACACTAAATATTCAACTATATTACTGATCTGCCCACATTGACACTATATGATAATTGAAATGAGCTGGATGACATCACCGTTTTCTCCAGAGCGGCTGTACAGCCAAATCAAATTCTGTTGCATTATTTTCCTGTTTAACACTGTGAAGCTGCTTTGAAAAATTGGCATTGTAAAAAGCGCTATATAAATAAAGGTGACTTGACTTGACTACGGGAAGCAGAAAGTGTCCGACTTTACGTCACCGTTCAGCTCCTCCCCAACTACACACGGCAACTCTTGCCGATTGGTTATATCCAGCCGAAGTCGAACGTACCTATAAGGAGCAAGGGAAGCACATGACAACCAGGAAACATGTTTTAAGGCAAAATTACAAAAAAAGAATGAAAATATAAACATGAAACAAAACCCAAAACAACGTGACATTCATTTGTTTATTAACATTCATAGGTTTATTAACATTCATATTATATAATTAATTTATAAATATATAAAAATATATAATATATGTAAAAGATACATCCTAGGATGTGCTGGGACACATCTTCAGTGATGTTCCTGGGGTCATTGGGCGTTTCATTGGGTGTTTCATACGCCCTCACCCAGGTGACCCAGCCAGGGTTGATCAGACCCTGACTTGTGTCCCAGCAGCACTGGCCCACAGATCGCTTCTCTTAAACCACAGCCATCTGGAGGCCCTTTCTGCAGCCTCCATAGCAGACTTGATAAAGACAGATAAAACCATCACACACACACCAATCTGCTCTTGATTTGAGGATTATTGGCAGTAGCTGAAGTGAATATCAAATTTAGATTTATTGCTTTCTATCATATGAAGGTCCAGTGAACTTCGCCTCAAAGTCAAAGGAAGCACAGACATAAAGGTCTTGAGATTGAAAACAGTTCTGAAGAATATTGCATGGATCATAGCGAGTCGTGTAGGTTGATCATATCGAGTCATGCATTTCATATATTTTAATAGAGTGTCATCCCTTATGAGAATTATTGGCTTATTCTCTCTGTTCTGTGAATCATATTTAACTGTGTAGGAAGAGGAGATAAGTCTACGATAAAAATAAGGGAAGCGTGGGAACAGCGTCCACCGGGATTTCTGAGAGCATATGATTGTATGTTTGAGGCACGTGTTTGATGTTTGATAATTTTTATTAATGTTACACAGAGAGAGACGCACCCTTTTAGAAGCCTGGATTCTTTCACATTTCTTTTCTCCATCTGCAGGGGCTTTTACTGCTCTACCTGATGGCACAACCAAATTCACTATATTAAAAGTGCTGTCTGTTGAAACTTTAACACATTTTTTGAACTTTGAATTACATGAAATTTTGGTTAATTAATCAACTTAATCACATTTAATTATATATATCAATAAAGATTTGCTGTCATTCAGACATTGTGTCAGATGAGAAAATCATTGAACAGGTAAAAACCTCACTAACACAACAATAAGGTTTCGTTTGTTAACATTAGTAAGCTACAGTTCATGTGAACTTACAATGAGCAATGCTTCTACAGCATTTATTAATCTTGGTTAATGTTAATTTCAACATTTACTAATTCATTTTTAATATCAAAAGTTGTATCTTTTATCATTTGTTAAATAAAGGACTATAATGAGATAATCCTTCATTGAGTTTGCTCAAGTACTGAGGAGCTATAAACCATGTAAGGCTTTATAAGTAATCAGCAAGATTTTAAAATGTATGCAATGTTTAATATGGAGCCAATGCAAGTGTTGACAGGCGCAGGCTAATATGTTCATACTTCCTGGTTCTAGTAAGAACGTTACTGTTGTAACCTCTGTTCCCTGATGGAGGGAACGAGACGTGGTGTCAAATGCTGACACTAGGGTTCGGAGTTGGGAGCCCCAAACACCTCTGATACTTCAGCATAGGCCAATGAGAATTGGCAAGTGGAATTTGCATGCGCCACTGCCCTGGACATATGGGTATAAAAGGATCTGGCATTATCCACTCATTCAGATTTGTGCTGAGGAGCCGAGAGTGTGTCCTGGCCATCCAGCGGGTAGTTCAGCATTGTAGCAGGAGGGACACCACATCTCGTTCCCCCCGTCAGGGAACGGAGGTTACGTCAGTACCTGATGTATGGACCACCCATTGTTCCAACGACTGAATCCAATGGCGTGGGTGAAGGTATTCTGCGTGTAGGTCTTTTACTTGCGCTTTTGCAAAGTTCACTTAATTTGTTAAAGTTTAGTTTAAATTTGACTCTAGCTCTGTGTTTCTGACTCCAATTCCAAATCACTATACAGTTTAGACTAGTTTAATAGTCTAAATTATTACTAATTCTAGTTTCATTGTTAATTTGGATATTTGATTATTCTATTATTCCCTTACTCTTCAATTATTCATTCATTAGGGACCCGATGTCGCATTAGTCTCACGTCAGCCGAGTCGAACACAAAATCGCCAGTTCTGATCTTAGACAGAGGATGCAGGGTTTACTATTTACCTTTGAGTCGGCCTTTATGCTTGCTCATAGCAAAAAGTGTAATTTTCATAGTCATGTTCATACAACTTTCCCATACAAGGTCCCTGATGATGTGCCCCATGCTCCATTCATTCATGGGCCTTCAGTTTGACCTATCCTGGACACAATATTTGCGGCAGACTCCACTTTAATCTACTAGAAATAAATGATTTCAGAAGAATACAGTATCAATCAAATATAAAATTTTATTTGTCAGGTAAAAATAAGAGACACAACAGTGTGTGAGTTCTGAGTGCAGGACTCAAGAAACTGGCATATCACTGTGTGTGGGTGTTCTGGTTACAGAATCCCAATAACTGTTTAGCAAGTTTTCCTTAAATACCCAACCAGAACAAAAGTAAATATTTACTACACACATATTTTTAGAATCCTGTTGGGCCTATTCATGTGCACCTGGTTTCAGAGAAGAGGAGCAATGATTATCTGATATCATGAAGAGACACCACCCACAACAGGAGAACAGAATTCTCCAAAGTTTTCAATCTTTTTCATAATATAAGTGACTGCTGTGAAATTAAGACCATTTTACGATTTAGAGACATTTAAGATGACACCAAACATGAAAGGGAAAAAAACGTCTCGGTTACGTATGTAACCCTCGTTCCCTGAAGGAGGAATAGATCCCAATTCGTCGGTCAGTTCCGACGTACGTCGAACGTGACCGACTGAAAGGGAACTATAGATTCACAAGATACATCATATGTGGTATATAGACATTCTTAGTGAACTTTCAGTGACTTGAGTCAGGGGGAAAGGAGAGGGAGTAGGTAGAGGGGGATGCATAGATAAGTGAGGAGAGAAGTTTGGGCTCCGTATGCTCTTTCTTTGAGATCTTCTCTCCAGATTAGTGAGCTTTATTGTTTTATTACAGGGTATTTTATCTTGTGTTCTGTCTTAGCAAGAAAACCAGTCTTACACAAAGATGTTCCTTATCTGTCAGTCACTTCAACGTGGTGCTGAATGCTGACACTAGTGTCCCTATGAAAAATGCTACAACTGCTGAACTGAGTTACGAAGTTCTGGTGATGCAGATTTCGGCAAATACTGTGTGCTGGACAATATCGTAACCTACCCAACGTCCCACGTAGGCTGTAGTCTTTCGTATCACTTGGGAACTGAAAGGGCAGTACTTAAAATGGGAATAGGACTTTTTTTTTTTAGGAGATATCTACAGCTGATGCAGATCAGAGCGTTGAGAAAGCACTCTTCCTCCCAGATGGGAGAAACAACAGAGACCACATTCTACCCCTCCGCTGAATTCGACTGCAGCAGGGTGCTGAAAAGTAAGATACATCCAGTGTTCGCCTGACTCGGAAACTCACATGGACAAAAAGCGCACATTATCGCCTCAGGGGAGGAGAAAGGCGCTCTGTGCAAGCGGAGCACCCGGTCGGTTGCCCACAGTTTACCTGCTCGTACCTGACAACACATGGAACGAAACTGGCTCAACTCAGAGATTGTAAAATCTCGATTAGGTATTAGGTGTTGTCCAGCTTGCTGCTCTGCAGATGTCTATTAGATAGGAGCCATTGACTAGAGCCCAGAAGGATGCCACACTCCTCATAGAGTGGGGGCGAAGGGGCACGGGACGTTCACCTGTACCTGATATGCTAAGGCAATAGCATTCATGATCCAGTGGGCTGACCTCTGCTTAGAGATAGCCTTCCCCTTCTGCTGTCCTCCAAAACAGACAAAGAGCTGCTCAGAGTCTCTAAAGCTCTGCATGCAGTCCAAGTAAATACGCAGGGCACGTACTGGACACAGCAACGATAAGACTGTGTCTTTGGGAATTTTGGGCACATAGCCCAAAGATCTTACGTGAGAGTAGACTCGTTAGTTATTTATTATTTTGTTTGTGTCGTTTTTGTTTCACTCAGTTTACTCAATTATCATTTATGACAGTCAAACACTTCTGGAAACAGGTGAATTGGTTCAATTTAAAACAAATGTATTAGGGAGCTCAATATTCAACCTTTGATCTCTCGCAAACAACATGGCCGATGCGACTCACCTTGCATTACCCAGAAGAAGCTAGCTCGGAAACGAGGCCTCAGCTCGGAAACGAGGTGTACAGGTGAGAATCAAACACTGAGTACTACGACCTCCAATGCCCAGCATTGTTCCATTGTCCAGTCTCTAGAAAACAAAATGGACGATCTCAGAGGATGACTGAAATTTCAAAGGGATTTACTGAATTGCTGTGTTCTTTGCTTTACAGAGATGTGGCTCGCTGCCAGCACACCGGACCACGCATTCCAGCCTGAGGGTTTCTCAATCTACCGTGTAGATCGAACAAGCTCATTGGAGAAAAACAGATGAGGCGGTGTATGCTTTCTTATAAACAACACATGGTGTACGAATGTAGAAGTTATGTCACAGAAATGCACTCTGGACATTGAATACCTTCTTATAAAATGCAGATCATTCTATCTGTTCTCAGCTGTGATTGTGGCTGCAGTTTATATTACACCTCAAGGGAACGCACACAGTGCTCTAAACGAACTGTACCATGTCATCACTAAATATGAGAGCAAGCACCCCGACGGTCTGTTTATCATCACGGGGGATTTTAACCAAGCCAATTTCAGGAATATTTACCCAAAATATCATCAGCATGTCTCGTGTCCCACAAGAGGCCCAAACACTCTTGACCACTGTTACATTTCATTTAAAGAAACCTTTTGTAAGAAGCAGGGTTTTATTGCTTATAATTTAGTTCTTCCTTTTATGGACTAATTAGGAAATCAGAAGATCACTATGCTCGACTACGGAGATAGAGGGTAATTGCTGAGGGATGACAGGAGACCACAATTAAGGTAACCCAGATAGCATAGTGACATTGATAGAATGTTGAGTTTTGATCCAAACCATCATTTGGTTGAGATTGAGATTGAAATTTCAATGTTTAAAGTATGTTGGATCAGCATTGAAATTTTGATGAAAGTCAGCAGCACACATGGGTGGAGACAGTGACATTGAACTAACAGTGATTTGTAGTTGATGATCACAAGATCATGCAGGTATGTATCTCTGCAGAATACTAGTGGGTGTTTCTCAATCAGTGGGCATTTTCAACCGCTTTACTCGATTTGCTCTAATCCACTGGGGGCTTGGTTTAGGGGTGGGCCTTCATGGTTTTAGCAAGTCTGTTGAAAAATGGTTGAAAAACATCCAATGTAGTTTGAAATTGGCCACTGATTGGTAAACACCCATTTTGGTTTTGCATGTGCACTTCTCAGTAGTTTAATTGATGCTTCTTCATTAGAGCGAAAACACAGGTGTATCCTATACAGAAGACTTGTGTGTTGAACCACCTGACATACATGACTTCTCTAGTACAATTTCAAACAATGCTGCATCTACCTTATTATTTCTCTGTTCCTTTGTACAAAGCACAATATTTAGTTTTTATTGTGAGTGTATACAAATAAAAGTAAACCAGCAGTTTCTTTTTTCTTTTTTTTCTCAACACAGTTTTGACTGATATTTAGCATACCTTAACCATGCAGCAAACGTTTTAAAAATAGCCTAAAAAAATGACTGTACAAATGAATCAATTAAAAGAATAACCTAGGCTACTTGTTCAAAATAAAACATATAGCCTGCATGTTTTTTCAAAACCATGTTAGCATAATTACACGGCATTAAAGTTCAATTATTTAGCATGACCCCGATTTCGGCCTCGCTAAAATTCTTTTTCTTGCCGCTCACCATTCTCAAGTAAAAAATTTGGACGTTGAATGGTGCTCTTTCATATGGTAATTATATTAATTAGGGGGCGTTTACAAGGCGGAGATCTGAAACCATTCAGCTGCGCACAATTTCAAGATCATTTGCGATTTATAGATTTCACATGCAAAAGAGAGCCGTACGCATGTTTTTTGTGCGTACGTTCGTTTTTCGGAATCACACGTACACACATTTGAGAAATGATCTTAGATCAAACATACAGTGAATCTGGAAAGTATTCACAGCGCTTCACTTTTTCCACATTTTGTTATGTTACAGTCTTATTCCAAAATGGATTAAATTCATTATTTTTTTCCTCAGTTCTACAAACAATACCCCATAATGACAACGTGAAAAGTTTGAAGTCTGTGCAAATTTATTAAAAATAAAAAACGCCAAAAATCACATGTACATAAGTATTCACAGCCTTTGCCATGACACTCAAAACTGAGCTCAGGTGCATCCTGTTTCCACTGATCATCCTTGAGATGTTTCTACAACTTGATTGGAGTCCACCTGTGGTAAATTCAGTTGATTGGACATGATTTGGAAAGGCACACAGCTGTCTATATGAGTTCCCACAGTTAACAATGAATTGTCTGTAGACCTCCAAGACAGGACTGTATCAAGGCACAGATCTGGGGAAGGGTACAGAAACATTTCTGCAGCATTGAAGGTCCCAATGAGCACAGTGGCCTCCATCATCCGTAAATGGAAAAAGTTTGGAACCACCAGGACTCTTCCTAGAGCTGGCTGCCCGGCCAAACTGAGCGATCGGGGGAGAAGGGCCTTAGTCACGGAGGTGACCAAGAACCCGATGGTCATTCTGACAGAGCTCCAGTGTTTCTCTGTGGAGAGAGGAGAACCTTCCAGAAGAACAACCATCTCTACAGCACTCCACCAATCAGGCCTGTATGGTAGAGTGGCCAAACGGAAGCCACTCCTCAGTAAAAGGCACATGACAGCCCGCCTGGAGTTTGCCAAAAGGCACCTGAAGGACTCTCAGACCACGAGAAATAAAATTCTCTGGTCTGATGAAACAAAGATTGAATTCTTTGGCCTGAATGGCAAGCGTCATGTCTGGAGGAAACCATGCACCGTTCATCACCTGGCCAATACCATCTCTACAGTGAAGTATGGTGGTGGCAGCATCATGCTGTGGGGATGTTTTTCAGCGGCAGGAACTGGGAGACTAGTCAGGATCGACGGAAAGATGAATGCAGCAATGTACAGAGACATCCTTGATGAAAACCTGCTCCAGAGCTCTCTGGACCTCAGACTGGGGCGAAGGTTCATCTTCCAACAGGACAACGACCCTAAGCACACAGCCAAGATAACAAAGGAGTGGCTACAGGACAACTCTTTGAATGTCCTTGAGTGGCCCAGCCAGAGCCAAGACTTGAACCGATTGAACATCTTTGGAGAGATCTGAAAATGGCTGTGCACCGACGCTCTCCATCCAACCTGATGGACCTCTCAAAAAAGGTTGGATGGAGAGCGTCGGTGCACAGCCATTTTCAGAAGAATGGGAGAAACTGCCCAAAAAAAGGTGTGCCAAGCTTGTAGCATCATACTCAAAACATCATACTCAAAAAGACTTGAGGCTGTAATTGGTGCCAAAGTTGCTTCAACAAAGTATTGAACAAAGGCTGTGAATACTTATGTACATGTGATTTTTTTATTTTTTTATATATATTTTTTTATTTTATTTTTTTTTAAATAAATTTGTAAATATTTCAAACAAACTTCTTTCACGTTGTCATTATGGGGTATTGTTTGTAGAATTGAGGAAGAAAATAATGAATTTAATCCATTTTGGAATAAGGCTGTAACATAACAAAATGTGGAAAAAGTGAAGAGCTGTGAGTACTTTCCGGATGCACTGTAGGACAGTTTCTACGCAACATTTTATAAATGAGGCCCCTTGTGTTTATTGAGAAAGTGACTGACATGGCTATTTTGTGATATTTAAAGAGATCAAAGTCTACATAAGATGAATCTGCAGCTTTAAAGAGATAGTTCACCCCAAAATGAAAATTCTGTCATTATTTACTCTCCCTCAAGTTGTTTCAAACCTGTATGAATTTCTTTTTTCTGTTGAACACAAAAGAAGATAGAGTGAAGAATGTTGGTAACCAGACAGTTAATGGTAGCCATTGACATCCATATTTTTTTCCTTCTAGGCCTATAGAAATCAATGGTTACCGTCAACTGTCTGGTTACCAACATTTGGTAACACTTTAGAATAATGGTCCATCATTATAAGTAACTATGCAGGAAGTAACGCAGGACTAATGAGTAGTTCTACATTAACACTTCAGCTACTACTATTAACTAATATAGAAACAAGCTTAACTAATCAGTAAGTAATATCAAATTTAGGACTAAGATAGTTCCTTATTAGGTAATCAATAATTACTGAATGAGATTGGCATCAAGAGCTAATAGGTAACTATGACAAATTATAAAAAATTACTAATTAATTGCTAATCACAACATTAACGTGTCTGAGATGTGAGCAATTGCCTTTTTTTTTTTTTACTCTCAACATGGCCATAAAATGCATCTGTAAAAATGATGACTGATTACATCTCAGACACACGATAATATGAGGCTCGTTTGAGATGAGCAAAATCACCGCGAGATGCATGCTGGTTAAAAAATGTGTCCGAGTGTGGTCTGACTGGCTCTCATGTCATGCTGACGTGTGTCAAAAAACTCTCGCAATGACTTGCTGATGACAACTTAATGCTCATTGGTTTAAACAATCATGATGTAGGCTATGGTTCTCTTTTAAAATGTTTGATTTTAAAACTCTGATATCATGTTTTTATATGTATATAAATTATGTGTGAATATTCCCAAACTCTCTGACAGTGCGATCTCTCTTATGTGATTAATTAATTTTTTTTTATAAATATGACAAAGTAAAAATTATTGATAAACACGTCTTTCGAATGGAAATAAATAACAAAAACATTGGGTTTCTTGTTCATCATATTTATTTTCATATGAAAGCAACAGAACTTAAATTACATCCAGTTTATCAGCAACAAAGCGCAGGAGTGTGAATCCCGCGATATCCGCCTTCAATCTCGCAGGTGTCTGATCCACTACGAGAAGAGAGAACTGTCCGGCTTGCCTACACTTTTTTCACTCCTCCCCTCACTGCAGCCGGCTAGTCTCGGCTGAATTTCTAGTAGTTACTTAGTTAGTTAATAGTTACTTATTAATGATGGACCATTATTCTAAAGTGTTACCCAACATTCTTTAAAATATCTTCTTTTGTGTTCAAGGTTTGGAACAACATAAGGGTGAGTAAATGATGACAGAATTTTCATTTTGGGGTGATCTATCCCTTTAAAGAAATTTTCATTGAAAAACCCTAAGCTCTTTTATTTTTCAAGATAAACTTGTTACTTGAACGCTACATAGTTTCATGGAAAATGAATTAAGACATAATTTATAGTAATGGTCATAGGTCAGAGGTGTTTATTCCTCTTCATGAAGAATTTAGCTCCAACACACCTGCCTGGAAGTTTTCATTGATCCTAATGACCTTGATTTCTGGTGTGTTTAATTAGGGCTGGAGATAAACTCAGCTGGAAAAATTGGACACAAACAGAATTTAATGATACTATAATCATAGCTAGAATATTTTGTTGAGCAACTTTAAAAAAGAAAAAAAAGTGAATCAAATTGTGTTTAGTATGTTAACATTCTTGAATGTGACTTGAATAAGCTAATTGATTTGTTCTTAAGTAATAGCATGCTTTCTTTTTCAGATTTCAGAGAACCCAAAGGAAAAGAGGCAGTAGTCTGATGCAAGCCAGATTTTTAAACCGTTGGACCACCTGTTGTTATAATGACATCAGACTTCTGAAGCTAATTTTATTTTTAAAGGTTGTAATGCTTTTGTCCCAAGTTTTATACATGAGGCCCCTGATCTGAACAATGCCAGATCAGCCTGGGGACATGACAATATTAGTGTCCACACTAGCAGATGATATCGTTCTGTTTATTATAGGCACATATAATATGAACATATAAGGCTGTCAATGTTTTTATCATTCATCAGCTGGAAAAAATCGTTCTGAAAGTGATTTCAATTATATTGTTCCACTGTGCTGTTATAGTTGTGCTGTGAACTCTGCTATTCTTTTACATTTAGAACGATTTATACAACTATATCTTTATTATAGTTTTCATTCTTGGTGTGAACAATAATATTTACAGGTGCTCAAAATTATTTGCATAATAGTGTAATGTAAATAAAATTACATTACAACAAAATTGTTTACACACAACGACTCAAAATTGTTCACACTTATTTCTAATGTGACAAAATCAACTGTACATAATACAAGTCAGTTCAGAGTGCCAAAATTGACTCAAAATGTTGCACTGAATGTTGATACCAATCGATGGAAACAATATAAGAGAGAGAGGAGGAAGAGTACGTGTAAGAGGTTGTGAACAAGGAGGAAGAGGATGAGGATGAGAAAGAGCAAGGTGTGGAGAATGTTGCCACGGCTGGATCCGGCACAACAGAGGGTTTTTCCCTTTGCCTGGCAAGAGACGACATTACCTGTGATGTAGACAAAGTTCTCAGGCCAGACCCAACATGAAGACGTGAAGCTGAGGCAGAATGAATCTCTCACTGACCTTGATTCTGCAGTTGCACAACTCTTTTGAGTGTACTGTAACATGCTTTCATTTAGAGTTTTTGGCTTTTGCAGTTGGACTGCTGTATTTTTACAGTATATATTAAACATCATATACATTTTAAAATCTTGCTAATTACTTACAAAGCACTAAATGGTTTAGCGCCCCAGTACTTGAGCGAGCTCTTAACGCATTATACTCCATCCCGTCTATTACGGTCTCAAAATTCTGGCCAGTTGATAATACCTAGAATATCAAAATCAACTGCAGGCGGTCAATCCTTTTCCTATTTAGCACCTAAACTCTGGAACAGTCTTCCTAGCATTGTTCGGGAAGCAGACACACTCTGTCAGTTTAAATCTAGACTAAAAACACATCTCTTTACTGTGGTATACACATAGAACATTATCAATTTCTATTATTCAAATCAGTTAAATGATTGTTAGGCTGCATTAACTAGGTCAGCCGGAAGCGTGAACACTTCCCATAACACCTGATGTACTCGTTACATCATAAGAAGAATGGCATCTACGCTAATGTTAGTCTCTCTGTTTATCCCGAGGTTTACTGCAGTCAGCCGGATCCGGGCCGTATCCAGATCAGATGGTGGACCTGCGCCTAGACATGACCAACGCATCCCTGAAATGTCTGCAGAGACCGTGTCAATTAAACTCCACCCTGTAAATGCCGCATCGACACGACATCCTCATTAAACCCCTCTCCGGCGTTCTTACTAATATCTTTGCTCTAATATGACTTCTGACCTGTAATGTTGCCAGCATCATAATCATACACTATTTGTTCGTCGGCCAGAGGAGAACTGGCACCCCGACTGAGCCTGGTTTCTCCCAAGGTTTTTTTTCTCCATTCTGGCCACTGAAGGAGTTTTGGTTCCTTGCCACCGCTGCCTTTGTCTTTTGGCTTGCTCAGTTGGGGACACTAAAATTTCAACAACATTACTGATCTGCCCGCTTTGACACTATATGATAATTGAAATTAACTGGATAACATCACCGTTTTCTCCAGAGCGGCTGTACAGCCGAATCAAATTCTGTTGCATTATTTTCCTATTAACACTGTGAAGCTGCTTTGATACAATCAGCATTGTAAAAACCGCTATATAAAAGAAAGAGAAAAAAGGTGAGTATGCAAGTGCTGAATATACAGACAGTCAATAGGCCTACTATACAATATTCAGTACAATACTATACTACAGTATACAATTTATTCACCATACTACTGTAAATTGTGATTACTACATTTTTTACGTAATTGCAAATTTTGTTTACTTTGTTACAATATACTTTTTTCTGTAACTGCATGCTTTGGATTCTGCGTTCTACATTTTTTGATGTAGTGTCTAATGAATGATCTGTAGTGTTTATATTTTGACTGGCTGTGTGTATGATCTGAAAGTATTATTTGATTTTGACCACAGATAAAATGGTTTTGAGGCAAATGTTTGATTTTGCCAGAAGATTCAGAGGTTCTCTGAATGTAGTTTGAAGATTTGGTTTTGTGTTTAAGGTTTTGAGAAAGTGGGTGATGGTTTTGAGAAATGTGTTTTAGAAATTAAGAAAAACTGTAATATATAGTGACATGCAGCAGTGAGAACAGGCTGTTATGATACTCATTGTCATTATAAACTGCTATTGTATGTATGAATAAAAGAACTTAAACATTCTCTTTTTATGTTTCCCAGGAAAAAAGGTGGACTGACATGATGACAGAATGATCATTTTTAGATGAACTTTCCATTTAAAGACGCTGTGGAGTTGTTGGAGTCCCAGATCTATTACTGCGTTTAGAGACGATGATGAAAGATGCTGGAAATCAGCAATGTGTATATGATTATATATGAGAGAGATCCATGATTTTGACTCACATTGAAGCCAAATCCAGAATTATTGTGTTACTCTTCTAAAGGGTAAATTGACTTATGAAAGCGTTTATGGTTATGAGACTTCACAGACTTTGAAAAGCATTTTGTGATGTCATGACTTTGTAAACAAAGTGTGACTAGTTTCAAAAGTTTCATCTGTGCATAAATCTGAGACTCCGTCATTAAGAGCATCAAGTGGCATCATGTTAAAATCGAAGGAAAATAAACTACGGCCTGTTGGCAATAAAGCAACTATTGGGCTTAACAGAGCAATTCAGTCATCACTCTCACACATAAATAATGCCACTCCAGTCACTCGTCCGCCGTCCTCTTAAAGAGCCCCGAGTGCAACGTCTCTCCAGGTAAACCGACACATACAGTTAGACTAGTTAGAGTTACCACTAACCACTATTAAAACACTAATCGCCATAATGGTGACTTAACATGACAAAACATCAACATGAATTAGTGTTAAACCTCTGTTAACCCACTTAATCCCAAATTTTTCCCAGAGATGACATATATGAATTTGTACGGTATTTGTTAGGATATTACAGTTTTCTCAATTGCTTTGGCTCAATTCTCGAATGAGACTTTTTTTCTCAAAACAATAAATTCAGATCTCTGAACAATTAGTTTCTTGTTCACATCAGATTAGAATTTCTTATTGATTTAAGCAAATTGCATTTGTTTTGGCACGTGTGCAAAAGAGTTAGTAAAATTGTCTACAATTTGCACAATGACTAAATCCACATGGCTTGTTGATTAAAACTGATAAGTTGATTCTCAGTGAAACTGTCAAACTCTTCACAGCTTACAAACATTCTTTCATCGTGTGAGCCATCACATGCAAAAGGATCCATTCAGTGATCAAAATCTGTTATATTCTATAAATATTTACGAGATGGAATGTTTGTTAAATTGCAACACACACACACACACACACATATATATATACACTGATGAGGCATAACATTATGACTAATATAACCTAATATTGTGTTGATCCCCCTTTTGCTGCCAAAACAGCCCTGATCCGTCAAGGCATGGACTCCACTAGACCCCTGAAGGTGTGCTGTGGTATCTGGCACCAAGATGTTAGCAGCAGATCCTTTAAGTCCTGTAGGTTGCGAGGTGGGGCCTCCATGGGTCGGACTTGTTTGTTCAGCACATCCCACAGATGCTCGGTTGGATTGAGATCTGGGGAATTTGGAGGCCAAGTCAACACCTCAAACTTGTTGGAGGGTGTACATGGTCTGCAACCATGCTTAGGTAGGTGGTACATGTAAAAGTAACATCCACATGGATGGCAGGACCCAAGGTTTCCCAGCAGAACATTGCCCAAAGCATCACACTGCCTCCGGCAGCTTGCCTTCTTCCCATAGTGCATCCTGGTGCCATGTGTTCATTTCGTTCACATTCCCCTTCATTAGTGAAATTCAAGATTCACCTGCACAATTCATCAATTCAGGGCACATTTACAAAAACGTAACAGAAATATATAGAAAATATACTTGACAAATATACTTTAATACCACACTAAAATGTGTGGCTTTAAGTCAGTTTTATTACTTGATTCAATGCCATTACCATTGATTTATTTTTTTGATGAAATTTCACCATTTATTCACCAATTGTGGGTACAAAAGTGATGTTGATTTAATGTAACTAATGTTGCCACATTAACATTGATTCGATGGTTGCTTGCTATCTGGGTTGTGACTCGTACCTGAGCATTTCACATCCTAAGTGCAATGCTGTACCAGGTACTACCGAACAAGTTTAAAGGGCATATTACAGGTTAGAGCCCCCAGTGAGTCAATGTATAGAAAAATAATGTAGGAACTAGATTTTAGAAGACTTTAAAATATACTTATAAATACGCTACTAAGGCTGGAGTTGTTTTTGTGAGAAAAGTTTACTTCCGCATCTGAAAATGCCAAAAACGGAAGTGATGTAACAGGAGGGAGTGTGGTCAATTTCAACAATAGGAAAACAATGGATGGCAATGACAGTTCAAACGCTGAGGAAATTGTAAATGTTTATTCATACTCATATGACGGACCACAGCCATACAATTATGACAGACAATTAGGGACAGGCCAGGATTAGACAGAACAACGATTAGAGGAGACAAATTGAGTTGTGGTGTGAGGAGAACCAGTGGAGAACAGGGCAGGTGTCTTGGTGAGAGACCCGTGTTAGCTTATAGATATATAAATGTTAGCTAATGATATGTAACACTGTGCTCAGATCATAGTATTGTACAGATTATTATCACATATCAGGCAATAGCAAAGCTGGTATTGATATTGATGGTATTGAAGTATTGGTACTTGCCAATAACAGAAACTAATAAGCTTTGATCAGGCGTATGTTACACTCATTAACATCCGTCCACACTAACGTTACCTGATATAACTTTAGCGGTTTCTCATCACGACTGATTTGGTAGCTAGCAAATGTTTAAAAAACAAGACTTACGGTGCACAGTTCACGTTTTCTTCGAGCTGCATCTCTGACGGATCCGTGACCATCACGTCTCCCGCCGGCGGCCAAACCACAGACAGTATAGTGTTATTGTATGTGTTTCATGTTATACTTTATTCATTAATTCTGTGTTATGAGTTTATTTCCTGGCGATTCGCCGGTAGTATGAGGATGTATGACGTCATGAGTATGTAGTTGAACCGTCCTTTTTTCTTGTTAGGAAACCTGTGGACCCGATGTCCTGACAGGCTGGAGTTTGTGCAACCTCCACAAACACAATAATTTACCATGACGATGATAAATTAAAAATTATAAAAACTACAGAAAACACACTGACTCCTACTGAATACCAGCAAAAACAATGCACACGAATTCCAGGATATGATAAAGCGAAATTTAAAAAAGGACTGCATCACAAATATTAATTAAAGCTGCAAGCAGCAATGAAAGGGCCCTCGCACCCAGGAGCACCTCTTTCATGGCGAAACATCAGATTTTGTCAGGCCGCCACAGACACGCCCTTCAGAAAAAAACTTCCTGTTTCGTGGCGTAAATCGCATACATTAGCACTTAGCCACGTGTTGTATGATTTAATGTGTTTCTAGCATGTTTGGTACTTCATGGCATATTTAAACGAGTTTCTGGGAATGAATTATAGTGTAAAGCATGCCATTTCCTGTTTCCAGCAGGTGGCGCTTTGACTATAACTGAATATTGCCATGTAGATGTCTTCAGGCCAGGACTATTATCAAACATGTGAAGTTTGGGGCAGATCGGACATTGTATGCCTGAGTTACAACAAATTCCTGTTTCATTGCGGAAATCGCACACATTAGCACTTAGCCAAGCTTTGCTTGATTTAATGCGTTTCTAGCATGTTTGGGACATGATGGTATATTTAAATGTGTTTCTGGGAGTGAATTACAGTGTAAAGCATGCCATTTCCTGTTTCCAGCAGGTGGCGCTTTGACTATACTGAATATTGCCATGTAGATGTCTTCAGGCCAGGACTATTATCAAACATATGAAGTTTGGGGCAGATCAGACATCGTATGCCTGAGTTACAACAACTTCCTGTTTCGTGGCTTAAATCGCATACATTAGCACTTAGCCACGTGTTATATGATTTAATGTGTTTCTAGCATGTTTGGTACTTCATGGCGTATTTAAATGAGTTTCTGGGAGTGAATTATAGTGTAAAGCATGCCATTTCCTGTTGCCAGCAGGTGGCGCTATGACTAACTGAATATTGGCATGTAGATGTCTTCAGAACAGGACTCTTATCAAACGTGAAGTTTGGGGCAGATCGGACATTGTATGCCTGACTTACAACAGCTTCCTCTTTCATGGCGAAACATCAGATTTTGTCAGGCTGCGACGGACACGCCCTTCAGCGAAAACTGATGATCTTCACAATTTAACATCACCAAGACCTTAAGATTAGACTGACCAAATATGATGTTGATATGTTTAAATCTCAGTGAGGAGTTAATCACAGTGTAAAACATGCCATTTCCTGTTGCCTACAGGTGGCGCTATGACTGTAACTGAATATTGGCGTGTAGATGTCTTCAGGTCAGGACTCTAATAAAACGTGAAGTTTGGGGCAGATCGGACATTGTATGTCCGAGTTACAACAACTTCCTGTTTCATGGCGAAACATCGAACTTTGTCAGGCCGCCACGGACATGCCCTCCAGGGAATAGTCAAGATCTTTGCAATTTAACATCGCAAAGGCCTTTAGATTAGACTGTGCAAATATGATGATGATCTGATTAAATCTCTAGGAGGAGTTCGTTAAAGTACAACGTCTGGAAATGGCAAAATTTGCAACAATTTTGAAAAGAAAGTTCGAAATATCTGACTTCCTGTTGGTTTTCAGATTTCGTACCAGGAGACTTTTTAGTAGGTATTGGGCTGTTACATGTGTCTACCGAATTTCATACCTGTACGTGAAACGTAGTGGGAGGGGCACTTTGTTGAAATTTTGTAGGTGGCTCTATCGAGCCATTTTGCCACACCTAATTCTGAATCCCATAACAGACGTAAATTTGAAAAAAACGCGTGCAAAGTTTTGTGAGTTTTCGAGCGTGTTTAGGCCCCCAAAAAAGCGATTCATTTGGGAGAATAATAATAATAATAATAATAATAATAATAATAATAATAATAATAAACGGAGCAATTCCAATAGGGTCCTCACACCATCGGTGCTCGGGCCCTAATAATAAACAGAGCAATTACAATAGGGTTCTCACACCATCGGTGCTCGGGCCCTAATAATAAACGGAGCAATTCCAATAGGGTCCTCACACCATCGGTGCTCGGGCCCTAATAAACAGAGCAATTACAATAGGGTCCTCACACCATCGGTGCTCGGGCCCTAATAATAAACGGAGCAATTCCAATAGGGTCCTCACACCATCGGTGCTCGGGCCCTAATAAACAGAGCAATTACAATAGGGTCCTCACACCATCGGTGCTCGGGCCCTAATAATAAACGGAGCAATTCCAATAGGGTCCTCACACCATCGGTGCTCGGGCCCTAATTAACTATAAGGAATAAAATAAATAGGACTACACAAAATATATTTGACTTAAATAATGAACAGATTAACAAAAGAAAAAAAGCTATGGTCGTTTTTGTGACACTTTAACGTATTGTATTTGTTTTCTTTATATATGTCTTTATTAAATCCAATCGATCGTGCAGGTGCCTCACGCGCACAGTGCTGCACACGCAACATATCAGTTCTAGCGTAGCTAACTTGACATTTTAGCCATTCAACATCAAACTATAATGCAGTCAACCAAACATAAAAGTTTTACTGTTAAATTTAAATGGTCCACTGTAAAATCAGCGTGTCCAACGCCCAACCAAACACGTTTTTGCGCATGTGAATGATGCTGTTTTATGTGGATATTGGAACACGAGTGAAGTACTAAGCCTTGTTTACATAATGAATAATAGTTTAGCAACCAAATGTTACATGGCCGTTTCAGTTTCGCTTGAAATAAATTTCTTTTGGCTTGATATTTGTATGTTGTTTATAATGAATGTGTTACAAACTGCTAAGAGACGCAAAGGCATGGCCGTAGTTTAAAATGAAAATTTTTAACCCCAAAGTAAATCTGCATATAATGTAGTTATTTTAATACATTTAAAAATATTATTTTGTAAATAAATAAATCAAATCAAACTTCCTAATGCCTCCCGCAATCTCATTTGCGTAAGAAGTCACTTGACAAATCTGCATTTTAGAGGATAACTATGGTATACAGTGGGGAGCACAAGTATTTGATACACTGCCGATTTTGCAGGTTTGCCCACTTACAAAGCATGTAGAAGTCTGTAATTTTTATTTATTATTATATTATTATTCTGAACAAAAATCCAGAAAATCACATTGTATGATTTTTAAGTAATTCATTTGCATTTTATTGCATGACATAAGTATTTGATACATCAGAAAAGCAGAACTTAATATTTGGTACAGAAACCTTTGTTTGCAATTACAGAGATCATACATTTCCTGTAGTTCTTGACCAGGTTTGCACACACTCCAGCAGGGATTTTGGCCCACTCCTCCATACAGACCTTCTCCAGATCCTTCAGGTTTCGGGGCTGTCGCTGGGCAATACGGACTTTCAGCTCCCTCCAAAGATTTTCTATTGGGTTCAGGTCTGGAGACTGGCTAGGCCACTCCAGGACCTTGAGATGCTTCTTACGGAGCCACTCCTTAGTTGCCCTGGCTGTGTGTTTCAGGTCGTTGTCATGCTGGAAGACCCAGCCATGACCCATCTTCAATGCTTTTACTGAGGGAAGGAGGTTGTTGGCCAAGATCTCGCGATACATGGCCCCATCCATCCTCCCCTCAATACGGTGCAGTCGTCCTGTCCCCTTTGCAGAAAAGCATCCCCAAAAAATGATGTTTCCACCTCCATGCTTCACGGTTGGGATGGTGTTGGGGTTGTACTCATCCTTCTTCTTCCTCCAAACACGGCGAGTGGAGTTTAGATCAAAAAGCTCTATTTTTGTCTCATCAGACCACATGACCTTCTCCCATTCCTCCTCTGGATCATCCAGATGGTCATTGGCAAACTTCAGATGGGCCTGGACATGCGCTGACTTGAGCAGGGGGACCTTGCGTGCGCTGCAGGATTTTAATCCATGACGGCGTAGTGTGTTACTAATGGTTTTCTTTGAGACTGTGGTCCCAGCTCTCTTCAGGTCATTGACTAGGTCCTGCCGTGTAGTTCTGGGCTGATCCCTCACCTTCCTCATGATCATTGATGCCCCACGAGGTGAGATCTTGCATGGTGCCCCAGACCGAGGGAGATTGACCGTCATCTTGAACTTCTTCCATTTTCTAATAATTGCGCCAACAGTTGTTGCCTTCTCACCAAGCTGCTTGCCTATTGTCCTGTAGCCCATCCCAGCCTTGTGCAGGTCTACAATTTTATCCCTGATGTCCTTACACAGCTCTCTGGTCTTGGCCATTGTGGAGAGGTTGGAGTCTGTTTGATTGAGTGTGTGGACAGGTGTCTTTTATACAGGTAACGAGTTCAAACAGGTGCAGTTAATACAGGTAATGAGTGGAGAACAGGAGGGCTTCTTTAAGAAAAACTAACAGGTCTGCGAGAGCCGGAATTCTTACTGGTTGGTAGGTGATCAAATACTTATGTCATGCAATAAAATGCAAATTAATTATTTAAAAATCATACAATGTGATTTTATGGATTTTTGTTTTAGATTCCGTCTCTCACAGTTGAAGAGTACCTATGATAAAAATTACAGACCTCTACATGCTTTGTAAGTAGGAAAACCTGCAAAATTGGCAGTGTATCAAATACTTGTTCTCCCCACTGTATAGGCCTACTGCTTGCCTGTAGTTTGGCGTGAATGGATATTCAGTGGGATTTTTTACAATTTACAACAACTACAGAGAAATCTGGACTCAACCAAAATAAAGTCAGATGAAGATGCTTATGCTTGATGACTTCGGACCCAGATAATCTCATAAAGGTGATCTGCAGAATGGTCTGTTATAGTGGCTCTTGCATTAATGTCAGGAAGAGGACCATTTAAATCCAAATGTTATTCAATTTACACAGAACAAAACTTAAACATAGATTTTAGAATATAAACTGCTTACTCTGCTGTTTTCAGTAAGATTTACTAAATATGAAGTGTTTGTGTGCCTGCTATTGTGCATTTAACTTTAAACATGCACAACAGATCTCTGTTTTAACCCCTTAAAGGCACAGTATAGACTAGAGATCGCTTATTCAAAACAAAGGCGTAGCTTGATGATGCAGTGAATGAGCATGGAATCATGGGAGTTGTAGTCTTGACTCTTCACCTCCACAGCCGATGGAAAGGAATCCAATGGACTGGGGCAGAAATCATCTTCATGAATAAGCTAGCCCTGCAAAAATAGACATAGCGCATGCAATTGGCATGTGATGTAGCTGGTTGCCATGACTACCTCACGCGCTTGCTGCTGCTCTATGTAATCAGTAAAACACTTGAATAGTACATGGAGTGTGAATTTGTAAGTTTACTATAGAAAAGCTAAAATGTATCTAAAAGCGTTACTGACCAAATTGACTGGCTTGGTTTGGCCCCCAACCCAAGCTCAAACATCAAGCTACGCCGATGATGACAGCAGCTGACAGCAATCAGGTATGAAGAGTCTGGGCAGTGAGTTCTGGAAAATGTAGTAATCTGTTCTGAATACTGTTAAATTTAAAGGATTTGTTGTGGAGGGGAAAAATATACTAGGCTATAGTGTTTATAATGTTTGCAAATACGAGGTTAACGGCTGTTTTTGGAGTAAGATCAATTTCTCTTTCATGAGATTACTTCCCCTTCTTGGCCGGGTTACGTTTCTCCATGTTGTAAATCCTAGGGGTAAGGGGCTTCTTAACCTTGAATTTTTAGGGGCATGATATTTAAATCAGCCTCCAACGCTGGAAGTATGAAGTTTGAATGCTGCGAAAACATCTAAAATGGGAAAGAGCTGTGCGATTGATTGTACAAATAGATTCAACAAGAAATCGGAGCTATCTTTTTACAGAATGCCAAAAGCTACAGAAAAGAGAAGCAAATATGGCTGCAATTTGCATAAACAATGGAATCCAGGCAGGCTACACAAACACAGAGTGTATCAAGTCAAGTCACCTTCATTTATATAGCGCTTTTTACAACAGATTGCTTCAAAGCAGCTTTACAGTGATAATAGGAAATTCATTTTGTTTTTGATGAAAAGTTTTTGATTCATTTCTGTTGTAAAAACTGATTAGTTATTTAATTTGGTGCCATTTAAACAACACCACCTTCAATTAAAACCCCCAATGCATTCTGGACCTCATCCGCACGGCAACAGCATTTGGTGGCCCGAGAACGCAAACCATGAAACCATGTCCACACTCAAAGTATACACGGCAGCTATAGCAGCGTACCACGCTCCTCAAGGTCCTCAGTTACCCTGGATACCAATTGATAAGATGTTTTATGGCCCTAAAAAATGTGGCCACATGGAAAAGGCCATAGTTAAGACACAAAGCCTGTAAAACACGCGCTTTTGCCTCAAGTTATAGACAAACCGTCTATAAATGAACATGCACTCCAGGACATTGCATGTACGCATATAACTGTCTTGTAAAGTGTCCCTTGTATGTTATTTCGTTTATGCATGTCTTATGAGCAACTTGCTAGTTCATGTAACCTTATATATGTCGCGTCTCCTATCAAATTAATGCTCACTTCACGACTTACACTTTCATGTATGTCACTTCCTTGTAAGAGGCAGTATGTGTTTGTTGCATTAATTGGAGTATAAATGGGCACAGACCCATTGAATCCTGCTTGAAATAAAGAGCCATAAATCTCCCACAGAGGAATTTCCCGCTGGAAAAGCCCAACAATCCCATTGGTCAACCCGACTGTCGAGGGTGGGATTTCTCTAAGACTCTTAAGAGAGATGCTGCCGACCCACGCCCTCTCTTCTCCCTCGCACTTACGACACACACTGTGCCTGTGGGCTTCTGCCCGGCCGACCACCAAGCATGGTGGGCCTACACACACAGAACCTGCGTGTGTGGGACAGGAAACCCGATGCCGCCAGCAGGCCCAAACTCCTCACGCCGTGTGCAACTTCCTCAACCTCGATGGAGTAAAAGCAACCATGCAAGCTCACCGTCGTTCCTTCGCTCAACACGGAAGGAAACGATCGCCACTACAAAGCCATCGGACGGAACCATCAAGACTTTCTCCTGCAACTGTATATCTGGACACCTTCCCGGGCAAATGCAAGTAATGTACTAAGAAATACAAGTTGCTGTGTAGTTAGTAAAACTGTAAACTCCTTTGCTCAGACAAAGGAGCTTATCAGGGATGGTTCTCCCAGGTTTAGACTCTTTGCATAACTTCATCCATCTGTACTGACCCGGTTCTTCTAACCACTTTAACTTTACCTCTTGCCATGTATGTTTTGTGTCTGTATGTTTTATGTCCGTTTAATCTTGTCCGCGATTTAGTTATTAAAGTTTGTGCACAATATATGTTGGTTCTGACTGCAAATAAATTGTCACTTAAATGATCGATCTTGTTATACGCTCTAAGCGCTTATGTAAATACAAAGGAAGAATTATTTTTCTGTGGCCATGAAAAATATCATAAAATATTTTCTTAGAATTAATTAATAATCAATACTGAACGTTCACAGGATGAACTGATTGATTGATTGTAATATTAATGTAGCTACATCAAGTTAATCAATTTAACTGATTTAAATATTCATAATTAATCATAATGAATAATCATAATGAGTTATGAATAATTATTAATATTTCCCCTCTGAGCTAATTCGCTACAAATACAACACAAACAAATGAGAGATGATAACAGATCAACTTACTGTAAATACATGGCAAATGAGAGTAAAATGACAAAAACCTGTGCTGATTAAATGAATCACCATGACAACTCACAAGTGGAGGGAAACTAGACAAAAGAAGACAGGAACGAACAAATACAAACTAAAAGTCCATGAACATGAAATTAAGATTTAAAAAAAAAAAAAACAACTGAATATGACACAGTGATGTAGAATCAACATAAGAGTAACGTTGCTTCATTGACATTACCATTGATTTTTTGTTGAAATCTGACCATTGTTTCAACATTTAATGTGGGTGCAAAATTAATGTTGAAACAACTTCACTTAATAACGTTAATTCAATGACATTACCATAGACTTTTTGTTGAAATCTCACCATTGTTTCAACATTAATTGCAGGTGCAAAAGTGATATTGAACCAACACCACTTTATGTTAATTAAATGTAATTAGCGTTGATGCATCAACATTGACTCAACATTAAGAAGACAAGAATGCATTGGTTCATTGCACTGAGAGTAGCACCAGCCCTCGCAAAACATCTTGCCAACAACAGATGGCGCCATTCAACCTTCTCTGATAGTTTACTCCGGCATTACGTCATTAAATAGGCCACAGCTCATGCTTCTGCACTTGCCACATTGTGTTTTCCCATGCAAAGTGAGAAAGCAGAGAGACTGGAGATCCCGGCACTGAAGGTATCAGGGGATGTGACATTTCAGTGTGAGCCACAGCAGTTGTGTTTGGGTGGCATCTTGAAGACATCTGGAGTGCCTATGCCATTTGATTAAAGAGCACATCCAAAAGAAAACCTCAGAGAAGCCGCCTCACACTTTCAGACGTCTCCTGTTTTCACGAAGCAGCATGTATCTCTGAGTCTGATGTTCTCAGCCGACAATGAGAACTCTTTATCTTCCCGCCTCTGTCTCGTACATCAATACCTCGGCTAGATTGTGGCGCATAAGAGGCAGGAGAGCTGGACTGCTGTAGCAGTAGATTCACAGAAGTGTCTCATTCATCATGTCACCCCTCTGGGTCAAATCAAGTGTGTCCCAAGGCGCACTAAAATACATCCTTACTCGGCCCACATAGAGGTGGATCAGATGGACGAGGCAGTGCTTAGCAGGGGTCAGGGGCTGATCAAGGGTCAGACGGGGATGATGCTTGACAGAACAGATTATGTAGATATTCGTAGCGTCTGTGTCTGTCTTGTTAAACCAGTGTGGGATTACAAATTTAAGAATCTGTTTAAGATCTGCTGATCCTATGTCCTGACATAACATCACATGAAAAACCTAAGGTGAAGTACATTGTATTTAGCATTTAAGGTAAAGATGATGACAACAGATCATGATTCTGTTACGCAAAGATTTTAGCAAGAGGTTTCTGCCAGTTCCTGTTCTCTTCATTGTAAATTAAATGAGCCAGATTACTGAGACTCTTTTGTCTTTAATGGCTCTTGGAGCCCCTGTCCCATTCTTTGAATAGTTATGCTGACTGGATTAGGACTGGTGACACTGTAGAGTCTGGGATGGGTTGCTATAACTGTATACTTCATTTGCATGCTTTGTTTAAGGTCGTCACCCAGATGCTTTGTCTCCAAATCTAAGCACTGCCCCCAAAAATGTATATAAACTACAATATATCACTGCCTTATGCCAAATTCACACTGCACGATTTTCAAAGTCATCATATCACTGTTCTTTTCACACTGCACGACTATCTGGGGTAGCATTCAGTCTCTGCTGTGTGCACACTGCACAATGGATCGGTGACAGGAGGTTTCACATTGCATGACTTTACAATAGAAAGAATTGTCGACAACTCTGTCTGGTCCGCAAACTACATTTCACAATCAAACACACATGAGAAGTGATAAGGAAATAACGTGTGCATGAGACCGGAATTGTTATTAAAAATGATAGCCCACAAGAAGCTTGCAATCTAAATTGTCTGTGCGCTGATTTACAAAGAGAAAAATAACAAAAAAGGTTGGGGAGACACAGGGAGCAAGGATTGTGTGTTCCGCAAAGAGAGTTGGAGGTAACAAATAATTTTGCAATGTGCTGCCGTTGCGGCTGGTCAAGCAAATGTTTGTGCTTTGTTTCTGTTTGATATAATTGTAAATATATCTGTTAAAACACTGATATTGTGGTCGATAACTCCTGATATTGTGGTCGATAACTCCTTCCGAACTTCCCACTGCCCTGTATCTTGTTCTCTCATTGGCTGTAGGTCATCGCTGATGTAATTTTCAGTCAGAACTCTCAGATCGCGCCTTTGATAATTCACACTGCGTGATTGTCACTCACGTGAACGAGCACCGATTGCCTCGATTTCAGGCATTTGTCTGCGATTTCTCAAAACCCGTCTGCAAGTGAAAATTGGGGCTAACATCGTGCAGTGTGAACTCTGCATTAGTTAGACTTGATGACTGCAGCGACCAACAGCACGTTCTCAATAAAGAATCCTGCTGAAGATACAAAGAGTCTCCTGGTCTTCGCTTCTGAGTTTCCTACACTGGGAACAAATGAGTAACGCATTATTAAGACTCTAGTAACTACTATTAACTAACAAGAAATTACTCTTACTATTTTTTTCATACCTCCCATAAGACTACTTAGAACTACTATATACAGGTTCATAATTAACATGAATAATGCATAATGTATAATTAATTGAAGGTAATGGTAATCCACTAGTAATGATTCACGTGTTACCAAATCATTTAGAAGGAATTACTAATTATTTGGATCAGTATTCTAAAGTGAAAAGCATGATAACTCTCTAGTAATGATTGATATAATTGTAAGCTTTTAAGTCTTTTGTAAGGTGTTGGATAGTAATGACTCAAGTGTTACTACATCCTTCTAAAGGAATTATACATTATGCATTATTTATGTTCACAGTCGAGTTCTGCATACTGTCCCATCGTGACTCACCAGCTGTTAAGTGTGCTAGTGGACTGACTCAGTCATTAGGTTTGTGCTCCTCTATGACTGTCAAAGACTAGAATCTTCTCTAGTCGATGGAAATAGTCTTTATGTGTGTTAAGTTCAGCCTTTAAATGTTTAGGCTAGTTGTTAAGTGTGTTCCCAGCTTTACAAGACTTTGATTGATGCGTCTGGCTCAGAGACCGGCGCTGTCATCCGGTGTCTGAAAGAAATACCTCGTGTTAATTTTTTGTGGTTTAATCTGTCATTATGCTGTTTGTTGTTATGGTCATTACTGCAAAACCTTTTGAACTCTGTAGCTTTTTTAGGAAAGTATCATAGGCGGAGGGTGAACCAACTCCAGGGTAAGGCTAAAAATAGCCTATTAAATACGTACATCATAAACCCGTTTTTTTTATGCAAGTAGGGCACATCTGGGCTAAAGGTGCACCGGGGTAAATGGCACATTTTATTTTATTCTCACTTTTCTTAACAACTGCTTTTGATGATGCATGTAGAAATTTGGCTGACCCTTGACGTGATTGCGGACAGCAACACAAAGTTGATTCTGCGCTATTTTGATCTAATATTTAATGTTTTTTCTTAATGTTGTAGATTTATGTAGCAAGTAAGAATCGACTGACTATATTTCGTGACAAAGGTCTTGTTGATGTTTTTCAGTTTTGTTCAAGGTAATTAAAGCAATAGTTTTTCAATAACAGAAGAATTTGTAAAAGTATCGTATTTGGGGTAAAAAGCATGACGATTTAATGATAATAGCTGCCTGACTTTTCCATTCAGATGGTATGTATCAAGTTGGGTGTGCACTTCTGAGATAATCTCCATATTTATAATGAAACCATCATATTTAAAAGTATTATATTAATCATATATAAATATCATATTTATTGTTATTACTGTAATGCTATATTACATTATTATGGGATCTTATTTAATGATTTCAGAATCTTTACTTCTTTAAAATGTTTTGTTTCTGTATTTTTAAAGGTGCCATAGAATGGAAAACTGTATTTACCTTGGCATAGTTGAATAATAAGAGTTCTGTACATGGAACTGACATACCATGAGCCGCAAACATCATTGTTTCCTCATTCATATGTAAATCTTGTGCGTGAAAAAGACCACTGAAAAACAGGCGAATCCCAACATAACACCGACTGTGACGTAACAGTCGGGCTCATTAATATTTACGCCCCCAACATTTGCATATACCAGCCCATTTTCAAGGCCAGGCAGTATTAACGTTGACCTGCACAGCCGAATCATCAGAAGTTCTGCAGGTATTGTGAAGATGAGGACAATATAGCGAAAATGGCAGATCATGGATATAAATGTTATGTTCCAGGCTGTGCAGGGGATGTGAGCACTTTTCATACCCTTCCCACAGAACAGAACTGTCAACAGGCATAGTTGATTTTTATCTGTAACAGTATACCGCACCAATTTAATTCAAAGTTGTTAGCTCTGACTAGTGTCAATTTCGTTAACGAAAATATGATGAAAAATGTTCTTTGACGACCTTTTTTTCCATGACTAAGACAAGAGGAGATGACACAAACGTCCTTAAATGATAACTGTGACTATATCAACATGCAATATCGTTGACGAAAAAAGACGAGACTAAAATGTAGTTTAAAAAATAAAAACTTGACCAAAAATCACTCGTTCATCCTTGCGGTTGCCAGATTTCAATAATTTAAATCCCCCAAACACCCCGGTGTTTTACTTAAACTTTGCAACCATGTGCACGCGAGCTCTCTCTCTCGCGCGGATAATCTGAAAACATCAATAAACAAGTAAGCTGCATTTCAGCAATCTCCATTTGAGATTTTCTGCTTAAAGTTTCATTCAGGTGGTCTGTGTTCTGTCACGACTCACGAGCCGCTTGTGCTGTTTGTGCGACAAAATCTGAACTCTAATAAATCCAAGCATGGATCTCTCGACTATTTGCGATTGTGTTTGCTGAATAACTGCACTTGCGTGAACTACTGAAATGAGCCTTGCTGTGAAACAGCCAATCAGAGCAGAGCTCAACATTATTATTCATGACCCTTCCAAATAAGGTAATAACAGCCCATTTCATTCTAGGGACAAATCCTAGGGTTGTAAATGGACACGTAAAACCATATCTGGAGTATTTTTGCCCTTACCTAAGCCATATACCTTCTATGTATATATCAGAGAACAATTTAAAATATTGTATCAATGCATTCTATGGCACCTTTAAAATGAACATATTTAATGACAGTATATTGAACAAAAATGAATTATTTTATTTATCAAAATAAACAGAAAATTAGACATTATTCAACACATATTATTTTATCAAAAGTATTTCTATCAATACTTTGTGCCTTTTCTCCTGTGTGTGGGGTAAAGTCCCACCTTGTCACCTCATACGTTTATAAGATTTTTAACAAACCACTTTTATGATTTATTTTCACACAATCTGTTGCTCCATCAATTTTCAATAAAACATGTAAAACAAATGTCTGCAATCATACACTATGGGACTCGTGGGAGTAGTGAAAAGCACATTTTTCTTAAGGTGTGCCTTTATTCCTGTTATAGCAGATAGGTGTCATGTCTTAAAATATTTTTAATAGGCCTATGACTGAACACGTATTTAATGTGATCACAATGTAATAAAACGTAAGTTAATTATAACGCTTTAATTTCCACAGTTATTCAAACGGCAAATAAATAAGGCTATATAAAGCAAGCAAAGAACATTTAGCCTACATTGTCAAAGAACATTAGGCCTTTCACTGACTTCAGTCTAGCACGAGTTTAAGCACTCCTATTATAATCAATGAAGCTGTCTACACTGTGAAATGAATCTCTTACTTATACATCATGCTTTGAGAGAATTCGCGTGCACTAAACAAATCTCTGGCGTTTTTAGCGATGACTAATCTGAACGTCTCTGATTGGCCACTGCATTCAAAAGCTCAACAGAATTGTGTGTGATTGGTTATAATGTGCAATGCTGTAAAACGCGTCATGAGCAGCAACATGATGCAACATGAGCAGATCTAAATGTAATGCCGCAATCAGCACTTTTAATTTCATTTTCACTTTATTACTAGTTTTAGTTTAATTGTGCAGGGGCATTTTTGGCCCAAGCCCCCATCAATTTTTGACCCGTGGCCAGGCTAAGCTGACTTTCGTAATTATGCTCTGGTCAAGATCACAGACTTTATTCATTATAATAACTTGATTATTTACACAAAGAGCTAAAGTGAGTCATTTGACCGTCGCCTTTGGCTTTTGGCTTGCTCAGTTGGGGACACTTAAATTTCAACTATATTACTGATCTGCCCGCATTGACACTATATGATAATTGAAACGAGCTAGATGACATCACCGTTTTCACCAGAGCGGCTGTACAGCTAAATCAAATTCTGTTGCATTATTTTCCTGTTACCACTGTGAAGCTGCTTTGAAACAATTGGCATTGTAAAAAGCGCTATATAAATAAAGGTGACTTGACTTGACATTTCTTAGAGAAGGATTGATTCAACACTGAAAGCATGTGTATATATTTTAAAATGTAATTTATTCCTCAGATGCAAAGCATTTCAGCATCATTACCCTTCAGAAATCATTCTAATATGCTGATTTGCTGTTCAAGAAAACCACACCCCCTTGTGATCTTGTTAAGCTAGTCTTCCCCGTGTATATATAGTGCTTGTGTTTTGTTAGTCAATGTGGGTGTTATGTGTGGTGTTTCCTCATGTGGACCTGTTCCTAGTGTTTCACCATGTGTTTTATTAAAGTATTCCTGTGTTTAGATCCGCTGCCCTGCCTGATCATTTACACCTACATGACAGAACGACTAACCAACAATGGATCTAGCAGAAAGTAACCAGGATCCTGTAAAGTGCTTTGCTCCATTCTTCAAGAAGGCCGGCCCATAAAAAATTACGTGGAGGAGTTTTTGGCTTGCTGCCATCTCGCGCCATTAGATGATGCCCAGCTTATGGACTGTTTTAGGAGCGGGCTGGATGACAACATCGCTGATGCCAGAGGAATATACCGGCTGGACCCCGGCTCAGTATATTGACCTCGCTCTGCAGCTGTGTGGATCTCCCTTAACTGTGGGGGAAGTGGAGGAAGATCCACCCTTTCAACATTTTTTGGGGTGCCGCGGGTGCCGTTTCAGAACTTTCTGCGTTCCCTGACACCACACCTGAATCTTCAGTCAAGATGGCCGCCACGCCTTAGTCTTTCGCCAAGATGGCTCCCACGTCTGAGTCTTCAGCCAAGATGGCCGCCACGCCTGAGTCTTCAGCCCCTGAAGACTTTTTATTGTTCAGAATTCTTTTATTAATAGAAAGTTCAAAAGAACAGCATTTATTTGAAATATAAATCTTTTGTAACATTATAAATGTATTTACTGTTACTTTTAAATAAAATAATTTCTTTAAAAAAAAAAAAAAATACTGACCCCAAACTTTTGAATTCTTCACATCATGTGTGTTGAGGAGAGTGTGTTGCTACTTCATTAAATGATCAGACACACCATGTTGACCTGCTGCACCAGAAAACAAAGAATCAAGAAGATCAAATAATCAAGGAAACTCTTTTCACCCCAGTGAAACCAACAACCACCTGGAAAACCTTAGCAACCGCACAGCAATGACCGATTAGGGGAAGCACAATTCACTTCTTCAGCAAATGAAAAGCATGTCTTGTTACGTGTTGAACTATAAACTACATACTTTTCATGACTGTCAATGAATAATACGAGTGTTCATAATGCTAAATTACACTTATCCTCTCTCTTTTGCCCTTTTCGTCCATCTGTGGGAATATTGAGCGTTCCAGTGAGAATCATCCACAGAACGTGCGTCTTTGCTGTCGGCTTCAGGCACATTCAGGCTGATCTGTTTCTCTGTGAATCTGAGGAGCCGTTCGCGAGTGTAATTGGTCTCTTGACATCAGCGAGCGGCCCATTACCATGTCTTTGAAGCAGCTGACCCACATTAGCTATTGAAACAAAGGCCTGACAAAAAAGTGACTAAAAATAGCAGGAAGCCACGTGTTGACTCAGAGACTCCATCACCTTTGAATGCTTTTGTATGGATTGAGATCCGTCCATGAGCTTGTTTGGGCTGATCACGCTGATGGAATCACCTGGTTAATATGAGGACCTAATTAGTTCATTGCCAACTGAGCTCATCAGTGCTTTGATGTCTATCATTATTAGTGCTGATTAGCCTCTGATTATTTTTTTTTGAGCATTCGGATGCATGTGAACAGGCCGCTTTTTACAATCTGTGTTTCTGCCAGGGGCGTCGCTAGACCCTTTTTACTGGCGGTATGAGCCCAGGGGCGTTGCTAGGGTTGGAAGATATGAGGTGCTTTATGGGGGGTTTATTTTATGTTTGTTTCATTGTATTATTGCATTACTGCACTTTGCATTGAGTATAAATCAAATCAAATCAAATCACCTTTATTTATATAGCGCTTTTTACAATGGCAATTGTTTCAAAGCAGCTTCACAGTGGTAACAGGAAAATAATGCAACGGAATTTGATTCGGCTCTGGAGAAAACGGTGATGTCATCCAGCTAATTTCAATTATCATATAGTGTCAATGCGGGCAGATAAGTAATATAGTTGAAATATAAGTGTCCCCAACTGAGCAAGCCAAAAGCCAAAGGCGAAGGTGGCAAGGAACCAAAACTCCTTCAGGGCCAGAATGGAGAAAAAAACCTTGGGAGAAACCAGGCTCAGTCGGGGTGCCAGTTCTCCTCTGGCCGACGAACAAATAGTGTATGATTATGATTCTGGCACATTACAGGTCAGAAGTCATATTAGATCAATAGATATTCGTAGGATTATTCGAAAGATTGGAGTCGTCACGCCGGGGACGGGTTTAATGAGGATGTCGTGTCGATGCGGCATTTACAGGGGGGAGTTTAATTGACACGGTCTCTACAGACACTTCAGGGATACGGTCGTCATGTCCAGGCTAAGGGCCACCATCTGGTCTGGATACGGCCTGGATCCGGCCGACTGCAGTAAACCTTGGGATAAACAGAGAGACTAACATTAGCGTAGATGCCATTCTTCTTATGATGTAACGAGTACATCAGGTGTTATTGGAAGTGTTCCCGGTTCCGGCTGACCTAGTTAATGCAGCCTAAATCAGAGTATACTGATATTTATGTCGAGGATACAGTCTTGATAGTCTAACCTGTGTCTATTATGCATATGTTGTTGATATTATTGTCATGTTGGTGTAACACATCATAGAAAATTATTTGTAATTATATTTCTTTATTTGTTTTTTTAGCCCATTACTACAGATATATGTACCACAGATAAATTTGGTATAGATGATAACAGAAAGACTGTTCAATAAATGCATCTTTATAAACAATTTCTTCTCCAATCATTGATTCTCTGACCAGAATCCTGTCCATATTTGGCCACCTCAACCAGTGTAACTCCTTTTTGCATTGAGACTTCACTGCAAATTGTAGTCCTTCGAGCCGGATTGAAAGCATTATCAAACCAACAAGGTTATTTTCGTAAATGAAAACTGAAACTAAGACTAAAACTACTGGTATGCAGGGACAGGCATTTAAGTGGTTTAGATCGTACCTAACAGACTGTTACCATTTTGTCTATTTAAACGGGGAAAAATCTGTGATAACGTCGGTAAATTATGGAGTGCCGCAAGGATCTGTGTTAGGCCCTCTGCTATTCTTAATATATATGCTGCCACTTGGTAATATTATAAGAAAACATGGAATTAGTTTCCACTGTTATGCCGATGATACTCAGTTATATATTTCCGCACGACCAGATGAAATCTCTAAATTATCCAAGTTGACAGAGTGTTTTAAAAATATAAAATATTGGATGACCAGTAATTTTCTCCTATTAAATTCAAATAAGACTGAGGTATTACTTACTGGACCAAAAACCTGTACACAGAATCTCTTAGAATACAATTTGCATCTAGAAGGATATACTGTTACTTCATCCTCTACAGTTAAAGACCTGGGTGTTGTATTATACAGCAACTTGTCTTTCGAAAATCATATTACATATGTTACAAAAACAGCCTTCTTCCACCTCAGAAACATCGCTAAGCTACGGAACATGTTATCTATCTCTGATGCAGAAAAGTTAGTTCATGCATTCATGACCTCTAGACTGGATTACTGTAATGCATTACTAGCTGGTTGTCCTGAATCATCAATAAACAAGTTACAATTAGTCCAAAATGCAGCTGCTAGAGTTCCTACTAGGTCAAGAAAATATGATCATATAACACCAATTTTATCATCTCTACACTGGTTACCTATTAAGTTCCATATCAATTATAAAGTATTGCTACTGACCTATAAGGCCCTAAACGGTATAGCTCCTGTGTATTTAACTGAACTTCTATTGCTCTACAATCCATCACGCTCTTTAAGATCACAAAACTCTGAGCTTCTGGTAGTACCTAGGATATCTAAGTCCACTAAAGGAGGGAGAGCGTTTTCACATTTGGCTCCTAAACTCTGGAATAGCCTTCCTGATAATGTTCGGGGCTCAGACTCACTCTCCCAGTTTAAATCTAGATTAAAGACGCATCTCTTTAGTCATAACCTTGTACTCCGTTATATCAGTGCACATGATTGTCTTTACTTAATGTTCAATTACTTAAGACTTCAGACGCCTCAACACCTGTGAAGAGACGACTCCAACTCTACCTCCAAGAAACCTTTTCTATATACCCTAATCATTGTTAACAACATGTATTCTCTACTTCAGTGAGCCCATTGTTTCTGCCTTAAATTATTACATTGTTTATTAATACATTAGCTAACTGTGTGATTGTATATTTTCTGAAATCCATAACTTGGACACAGTCTCCTCTGATAACAAATCACTCTAAATTGTAATGCATACGCATGCATTTTCTGTAAAGCTGCTTTGTGAAAAGCGCTATACAAATAAATGTGAATTGAATTGAAATGTAATATATAAAAAACTAAATAGAAATGTGTTCACAAAATTAAAACTAAAACTAAATTAAAACTAACAAAACTATTAATGAAACTAACTAAAACTAAACTGAAGAACTAGACAAAGCACAAAGTGACGCATCTGAGACATGGGACAGACCTCACCGCAGGACTAATCTGCCTTCACACCTGGATGATTATGGGATACCGACCCACAGAGGACCCTCCTCCCAAAGCTTCCGCCCACTGTCCCAGTCAACCTAAAAGCAGCTTGAGGAAAATGTTTTATAGCGGTGCAAGTTCTCACTTCAGGGTCAGTAGGCACTCCATTACCTCCTCTGGCGTTTACCTTCCACCAGAACTCTCTTGCGCCCAGACTGCTATTTTGGAGAAGATTAATTAGTTCTGTCATGTTTGCTGTGTTTTTAAGCCCTGTGTTTAGTCCTGTTCAGTTGTCTGTTTTTGTTGCATTTAAGCTAGGTTGTGTTTTGTGTTCTTTCTTTAAGTTCTTGAAAATAAAGTTAAGCTGCTCCAATTAGATCCTATCACCTCTTCTTTGCAACCCAGCCGTGACAGAATAACAGACCAACCATGGATCTAGCAGCACTGAAGATTCTCCTCCTCTCCCAGGGGGATCTGTCCCTCAAGCAGGGCTCTGAACCGGTTAAAGGAACGAAAATGAAAACCGGAAACGAACAGAATTTTAACAGGAACAAAAACAAAAACGAAAACAAAATCAATTTTAATCGTTCTGAACAGAAACGTTTATTTGAAATGACCATTAACCGGTTAATAACGTTATTTTATCATTCTCTTTAATATTTTAATTTGGCAGTGAGGTATGTTTAAGTTAAAACATGCTTAGAAACGTGAAGATTAGCCATACGAAGTAATGCAAACTATTTTTTGTTTGTTTCTCTTCTGTAATTAATTGTGAGTGAGCTAATTTTTAGAATGTAAAAAAGTCCTAGGCCTACATAATAGCTAATACCACTGTCAATGACTTTTTTAGCTGGGTCGCCACCGGAGGTCGGAGCCAGCTGCAAATGGGTGGGTCAGCAGCAAGTGGGTGGGGCTTTAGCTGCAAGTGGGCTGTACAAACTTCCAGAGGATTTTGATTGGTTTATTTAGTATCACCTGTGTTGTAGTAGCTATTGGTTCATGCTCCACAGTTGGTGGCGGTAATGTGTAAGTTTTTTTGCAATCCATCGGAAAACAAAGAAGAAAACCACTTCCACGTGTTCATCAGCGCTGAGTTGAAGGGGTAAGCTTGTTGTACAGTTTTTAGTTTTGCAAAAAAGCATAAGTTGTGAAAAAGTACATCTCATAATGGCTTTTGTACACAGTTTTTTAGTCTTGATGTAGTTAAAAAGCATACGGGTAAATTGTATCCAAATTAATTTCTGTAGTTTTTTTAGTAGCACACACAAATTGCAAAATCTGTAACGTGCATGACAAGATCTTTTCTGCATTCCATTTCTACAATTTGCTCTCCAGATTATGGATTCTGAAGACCATAAGAAGGTATTGTGACTGTAATTTTGTAATTAATTAGATTTTTTTGTATTGACAAAAGTCTTTACTGTTATTTGTGATCAATTTAATGCATCCTTGCATTCAATTAATTTTGATATTGTACTGGTTCTATTGCTTACTTTATTTGCTTTTGTTGCATGACAATCAAATTGTGGAAGACATGGGAGAAAGAGAAAATGAGCTGTTGTAGCTGGTATTGTCAGCTTTTTTATATTTTGCTGATTTTTTTTTGTTTTTTTTGGTCAAATTAAAAATGAATGGATAATTTTATCACTTATTTTTTTTATTCTAATCCACTTTCAGAAGAAGAATGCTCTGCACTTCTCCCTGAAACCTATGGCAAGAAAAAAACAGAACTTGCCTATGAAAGTAAGAACTTTGATATGAAACAAAATACATATACTATGCTGGGTTTCAAATTATGTAACTATAATATTGGTCAGCTAATTTTGAATTACTTCATTTTAGCAGACCAAACCCCAGTTGTGCCCTCTGTTTTTAGCAAGGTACGCATAATCAATTTTAATGATGATTTAAAATGCGTATCATGGAACAATTTAAATCCACTTATATTTTTCTTTAAGGATGAGCTGTTAAGAGATGATGACCCTCCATCATGCTTCGTCTTCAAGGTAGTTGAATAATGTTATATAATGTGCTTTTTAACTTTTTTAACGGCCTGTGCTAACTGTTGCTATCTTTTCAGTTATCAGGAGCGTTGCTAAAGAACATATTACTTGAAGTTGTTCTTGAAGAAGGAGATGCTGTCTACATGCCCCTGTCATTGGTTTGCTCTAGGTTCAGGGACATAGTTGGAGATGAAAACTTCAAGAATCAGGCACACTTCTTATGGCTAGAAAGTAAATATTGACATTAAAAAATAAAACACATAACAAGAACAACATTGATAATGTTAAATGTTATGTTAAATATTTATTTATTTATTTATTTATTTTTTTCCTCAGGTGTTGCATGTTGGAAAAATAAATCTTCACACTACAAACAACTCTTCTGGAAAATGTTTTGAGTACAAATGCTGCACACCTGGTACAATTTGTATAAACTGGTGATGAATAAACTAGTTGTTAGTCTAGTTGTGGAATTTAAAAGGAATACTAAAAATAGTAATAAAGTCTAATTTACTTATGTCATCTCTTGGAGTTTAAAAGTTCTGGACACCATTTACTTGCATGGCATGGACCTACAGAGCTGAGAAATTATTCTTAATGTTTGTAAATGTTCAATGTCAACTATAAACCCTAGTGATTATTGTGCTTCTTGTGTATCCACCAGGTTATGCTGGGAAGGGAAAGCGGGGCGAGCTCCAGGGCATTTATTCGGAAACATTCCACCCTGGATTTTGCAGTGTTCACTTCTCAATTCCAATGAGCTGCAATACATACAAATAATAAAAAAGACTAAAAATAATAAAATAAAATGAAACACTTTTGCAATCAATTCTGAGTGACTTGTACATGATTTTATTCATTGAAAAAAATAATTTATCCACCCTGAGATTTCAATGTAATATGTGTAACATGTTCAGAAGAACATTATTTCTGCTATTTTACAAATTATGCAGTAAAGATGGATGGTAACAAATTTTTTTTTTACATTAGCCAAATGTTTTTCATGTATTTACACATTCACTTCACTGAGTGCAATTGCATCTCATTTTAATATGTCCATTTTCTTGATACTGTAGAACTGTAGAATATGTAGCTAATATTCAGAAATATGCTTGCGGAAGGCCTACATTACAGCCTAATGAATTTAAAACACCATCACTTTAAGTATGGTAAAAGGTGTAAAGACGTGACTTCATCGTCGACAGTGAGTGGTATTGGACACACACAATAATAACAAAGCTGTAAGAAATTAAACCATGATGAGGAACGTAATATTTAATCGTTTTTTTTTATTACTGTCGCTACTTCCTGCCATACTCATTCACCGCTGTCCTCGGCAATGACCGTTTGGGGATTTCCGCACACATTCGTGAAATCCCTCCTACTTGCGGCATAAGCTCCTCCCACTTGCGGCGTAAGCTCCTCCCACCTGCAGGTCTCCGGGCTGCAGCGATACATACTTGAGAAAATCAGCATTTGTGTTTTTTTAATCATTACTTTATTAGCCTAATTGGGTGGGGAGAAAGCTATGCCATAATCAGAAATATTATATATATATATTTTAGCAAAGTAGGCATAAGTAACAATTGTTTACAAATTTACGTTTCTTCATTCGGATCCATTTGCGATCCATTCCATTCTGAATAAACAAACAATGCAGTTTACATGCTTCGTAGGGATAGTTCACCCTGAAATGGAAATAAAGACATCTTTTACTCACCCTGCTGTTCCAATGCCCTTCTATATTCTGTGGAAAGTGTTCAGGAGGCATACTATAAGATTTTGCGAGAAAGAAACCGTATTATTCAGTCAAAATACTGAGCTCGGCCGTCTGTGCGCGTTCCTGTGAGTGCGTGCGAGCCGTCAGCAGCTGCTCACGCAATGGTGTTATGACAACCGGTACACAACATTCACTTCAGGAGGTTTACCTTATTATTAGTATTATTGTATTATTTCTTATCATATACCTTATAGAGAGGACGAGAGTCGCGTTTATTTCTATTGAGCCTGATTTCTCAAAATGGTGCGCATGTGTGCTTACCCTGGGTGCCATGACAACATGGCTGCTGACGGCTCGCACGCACTCACAGGAACGCGCACAGAGTAACGGCCGAGCTCAGTATTTTGACTGAATAATAAGGTTTCTTTCTCGCAAAACCTTATAGTATGCCTCCTGAACACTTTGCATATATGGCGCGCGTCTCACTGTATCATTGCGTGATACTTTTGTATCATTTTTGTAATGTTTTAGTCTGGTCGCAATTCACTGCCATTATATGGAGGAGCGCGTGCAGGATGTTTTTTTAAATTTCTGCTTTTGAGGTCCGAAAAAGATAGAAGGACATAGGGCATTGGAACAACAGCAGGGTGAGTAAAAGATGGCTTTATTTTCATTTCAGGGTGAACTGTCCCTTTGAGATAATTCTAAACAGATTTCTGTAGTTCAAACAACTCAGAATTGTAGTTGAGAACGTCAGTTATAACGGCCCACGTATTTAAAAATGGTCGGGTTTAAATCGGGCTCGGGCTCATAATTACAGATAATGTGTTGGGCCGGGCCGGGCCGGGCCGGGCCGGGCTCGGACACAACGTGCACAGGCTCGGGTAGGGTCAGGCTTGATTTTTTGGGCCCGATCTAAGCTCTAGAGCAGCCTGCAACTGCAATAGTAAGGCGCAGACATTTCAAAATAAGAGTCCAGGGGTGTCGGACTGGGGGTAAAACCAGTACTGATTACCAGGGCCCCAAGGGGAGAGAGGGCCCTTGAAAAGTCTGGAATATATTTTATTTTACCTGGATATTTTCATTTCCTAATTAAATTTTATAATGAATGTCAGATGAAATGTAAAGTTAGTGTATTGGCTGAATAACTTGGTTGATTGACTGACTACATTTTGTATACAAAAAATCTAAGGTCTCACGGTCCCACCCCTTGCTAATGCGCCAAATGGTTTAGTCCATCTGCACGCATTTTGTTTATGTTAGTTAGTTGAGCATCTGGTGAAGCGCAAACTTCTGCTGTAGAAATGTCTTTCTCAAAGAAAGCCAAATCAGGCCACCAAAAAAGAAAGGAAAGACAGGAGAAGGAAAGAAAACAAAATGAGGGGAAATCAATGTGTATTTCGAGCTTGTTTCTAATTAAAAGTCACACATTATATATACGTTTTTGGTTACACAATAAACTGTATTTAATTTCATTCCCATTTAATTCATAGTCAGGAGGAAAGACTAAGAACAGTATTTGACACATATTATTCAATAAAGTATCAGGGTTAAAATAGTTAACTAAAACCATTAAAACATATTCATTACTTAAAATTAAATAAATGTTAACTGAAAAAAAAAAAAAAAAAAAAAAAAAACTTATTTGAAGCTTTAGCTTAACCTGATATACTAACTAAAACAGAAATACAACATTATAAAAACTATATAGATGTTTTTAAAGTGAAAAAAAGTGATTTGAGCTCTCTTTCGTGTATTTTTAATGTCAAAAACACAATTATGTCAAAATGTCAGTTTTGACGTATTCAAGTAACAGTCGGTTATGTAATGTTTAAATGCTCAATTAATGCATTACAATTTAACTAAACTCATTAGATTTTAGTCGACTAAATCTAGACTAAAACTAAAAACAATTCAGGTGACTAAAATATGACTAAAACTAAATGGCATTTTAGTCAAAAGACTATGACTAAAACTAAATCAAAATTTGCTGTCAAAATTAACATTGCTCTGTGATGTCAGGATATGTTTTGCGCAGTGTGAGGTGCTCGGCTCATACCCTGCAGTTAGCAGTTGACGACGCATTAAAAGAGCAACGGTCATCCAAACTGATTTCTAAAGCAAGACGTGTTGCAAAAAAGTTGCGCACACAGAACGTTGTCACTCTTCTTAAAAGAATGGGACACAAAAGGGCCGTTGTTGATTGCCCAATGCGCTGGCATTCAACACACGATATGCTGGAGCGGCTTTTAGAGCTCCGGAATTTTTGCGAGGACATGTCACCAAATATTAAAGAACTTCAAATATTGAAGAATTTCACACTTCACAGAGGGACCAGACAAGGATGCCCACTCTCTCCTTCTTTATTTGCCATAATTATAGAACCACTTGCAGCAGCAATACAACAAAACAATAATATTAAAGGGATACAAGACATCAACACACAGCATACGATTTGTCTCTATGCAGATGATTTATTGTTATGTTTACAAAACCCCTACAAGTCACTAGAAGAAACCTTTAAAATTATTAACAATTTTTCCAAAATTTCTGATTACACAATAAACTGGAATAAATCAACAATACTACCCCTTTCTGAGGATGCCTGGGATTCTACAGCTCATAATTCTTCTCTTCCACTCCACACCGGCAACATTACATACTTGGGTATCAACATTTCCCCCAGACTGTCAGAGTTGTTAATCTCAACTATACACCACTTTTAAGAAAGACTGGAGAAGATTTAAAACGCTGGACTAACCTACCACTATCACTTATCGGCCGCGTTGCTACAGTTAAAATGAAAACTTTACCACAAGTCAACTATCTCTTCTCAATGCTTCCAACAACACCCACCGATAAATGGTTCAAATCACTCGAATCATTAAACTCTCACTTCTTTTGGCAGAACAAAACACCAAAAATATCTCTGGAAAAATTACAAAAGACAAAGTCACAAGGCGGCCTAGAAGCTCCAAATTTTCAATATTACTTTTTAGCAAACCAGCTACAATATTTATATAAATGGATTCACAAAAACAATCACAATAATTTATGGATGGAATTGGAACAAAATCAATGCAAAAATACTTCAGTTTCAGACCTCGCCTTCCTACCAAAATCAATCAAGAAAATGCACTATTTCAACAATATTACAATTGCAACAACTCTGACAGCCTGGTGGAAAGTAAACAAAGTTATTAATTCACCACTAACACCATGTAGACACACCCCCATCTGGTCCAACCCTGATTTCCAACTATGCAATAAACCTGTCAATTTTCCATCATGGCAACAAAAAGGAATTACTCACCTCCATCACTTGTTTCAAAATAACCAATTTGCGTCATTTAAAACACTAGCCCAGAGGTACGGTCTTGGGGGAGAGCAGTTTCTCCAATATCAACAAATAAAATCTATAGTTAAATCCAAAATAAACATAATCAATAACCCACTTCATCCCTCTCAGTTAATGGAAGACATAATGAAAATCCCTAACTCCAAAAAATTAACTTCCAAACTACATAAACTCAAACATCAAATAATGATGCAACAATTATAATACCCATGACCAAATGGGAACAAGATTTAGCCTTCTCCCTCAACACCGACCTCTGGAAGGAAATCTGTAACAATACTTTTTCAATGACTAACAACACAAACCTCCAACTCATACAGTTCAAGATTAATCACAGGACTCACATCACCGAAAGAAAGAAGTTTAAAATGGGCTTGGGGGACACAGATGTTTGTTCACAATGCACATTGGGGAGCACAGACGACTACTTTCATGCCACATGGACCTGTCAACCAGTTCACTCATTTTGGATATCAGTGACCACTAAAATCTCCATTATCATGGGCTGTAGAATCCCTCCATATCCGTCACTCTGTTTACTCAATAACAGCATAGAAGTCGATAATCTCCCAGTCATATATAAAAACCCACTCCTCATTTCACTAACTATCGCTAAGAAAGTAATTTTGCTAAATTGGAAATCCAAAAATTGTATACATATCAATCACTGGACGAATCTTCTTACAGAATACATCACATTAGAAAAAATAACATACACTAACAAGAATATTATATCTACATTTTTCATATTTGGAAACCATTCCTAACTCATCTTCATATAAATCACCTGGAACCGGACCCACGCACTCTCCCAACCACATGTTCACAAACTTATAATAAATAATCTATTATTATTATATTATTGTATACATTATTATTATTGAATATTATTATTGTAGAATGATGTATTCAATAATACTCAATTATTTATTGATAGATGTCTTTTATATATATATATAATGTTCTATACTTCTCTTAATTTATTATCTATATACGTAAAATCTGCATATTATTGCAATTGCTATTTACTTTTGTTAATGATGATGGTAGTAGGGATGGTGGTATTGGTATTGATATTGACGTTATAAAACTATTTGTCTTATTTCATTTGCTTAGTCTAAATAAATAACATTTCAGAAAACATCACATATAAATATTTACAATTTGTATACTTTATTTCATAAAATGGTCTGGGTCAGGCGCCGTTCTAGGCGGGGGTGTCCATGTCTATGCCGGGGGTGTCTGTTGGTTGTGCTCACTGGCAATTGTGGAGAGGCTCCCAGACCTAGAGAATAGTGTATATCTACAATAAATTTATTGACTAGTCTAAATTTATTATTATTATTATTATTATTATTAATAATAATAATATTACTGTTATTATAAATTACTAATGCTACCACTACTACTACTATTATCATCATGAATACTATTGGTTGTTACTACTACCACTACTACTACTACTACTACTATTATTATTATTATTATTATTACTAATACTATTGTTATTATAAATTACAAATGTTACCACAACTATTACTATTATTATCATGAATATTATTGTTGTTACTACCACTACTGCTACTATAATTATTATTATTATTATGATTACTACTGCTACTACAACTCTATTACTATTTTCTTTCTCTTGGTTTTTGTTTTGTTCTTGTTTTTCTCTCTTCTGTACGTGTATGTATATCATTGATCCCCTACCTTGTATAAGCTACTGTTTTGTTAATTTGCAATTTTGCTCAAAAAATAAAAAAAATTAAAGAACTACATTTAGGTGAGAATAAATGGGAGACAATATCCAACTTGGTGAGTGCACTGAAACCAGCAAAAATTGCTACGAAAAGCCTCCAGTCGGACCAGCTCACAGCAGGTGACTTCTATGGTGTTTGGCTTCAGTGTGTACTGTGCACAGACAGAATTGACAATCCCTTTGCAATACGCCTAGTTCAGTGTCTCAAATCACGACAAACAGCTCTCTTTGACAATGACGCCTTTGTGGCTGCTTTATTTCTCGATCCTAGATACAGACTTTTTCTCAACGAACTTCAATCCGAAAGCGCAAAAATTCACTTATGTCGTGCCTGGGAAGCCATTCAGACTTTATCCGGCAGCAAAGCAACTACACAGCACACTCCATCCCAGTCATCCGACGATGATGACGAGATAGAACAGCTGTTGATGGCAAAAGAAAAAGAAAGCACAACTGTAAAACACACTCGTGTTTCCATCTCATCTGATTATGTATTCAAGAGAAGCACGCCTTAAGAGGAGTGAATGTATTTTTAAGTACTGGGCAAGTGTTGCTCCCTCTAACCCAGATTTGCACAAACGTGCTATGAATGTAATTACACTACCGGTAACGCAAATCAGTGTAGAGCGCGCTTTTTTATGCCTCAAGTACATTCTTTCCCCACTGAGGTCTTCAATGAATGCACAGGTATTGGAGGACATTCTTTTCGTATGTTTAAACAAGCAGTACGGACTTTAAGCTCAAATAGACTGATTTAGTTTGTGGATTTCGTTTAAGCCTATCCAAGTACTAGCAACTATCGCACATTTTTCCTATAGTCTTTTAGGTAGACAAAACAGGACAGGTCAATGTTTTCTATATAGACTGTTAATGCTTTGTATTAAATGGTAGAATGGTATGGTATGAATGGTATGGTATGAATGGTATGAATCACATGTTCATAAGTATTCACAGCCTTTGCTCAAATCACATGTACATAAGTATTCACAGCCTTTGCTGAATACTTTGTTGAAGCATCTTTGACACCAATTACAGCCTCAAGTCTTTTTGAGTATGATGCTACAAGCTTGGCACAGCTATTTTCGGGCAGTTTCTCCCATTCTTCTTTGCAGGACCTCTCAAGCTCCATCAGGTTGGATGGGGAGCGTTGGTGCACAGTCATTTTCAGGCTCCCCAGAGATGTTCAATCAGGTTCAAGTCTGGGCTCTGGCTGGGCCACTCAAGGACATTCACAGAGTTGTCCCATAGCCACTGCTTTGTTATCTTGGCTGTGTGCTTAGGGTCGTTGTCCTGTTGGAAGATGAACCTTCGCCCCAGTCTGAGGTCCAGAGCGCTCTGGAGCAGGTTTTCATCAAGGATGTCTCTATATATTGCTGCATTCATCTTTCCCTCGATCCTGACTAATCTAGTTCCTGCTGCTGAAAAACATCCCCACAGCATGATGCTGCCACCACCATGCTTCACTGTAGGGATGGTATTGGCCAGGTGATGAGCGGTGCCTGGTTTCCTCCAGACATGACACTTGCCATTCAGGCCAAAGAGTTCAATCTTTGTTTCATCAGACCAGAGAATTTTGTTTCTCATGGTCTGAGAGTCCTTCAGGTGCCTTTTGGCAAACTCCAGGCGGGCTGTCATGTGCCTTTTACTGAGGAGTAGCTTCCGTTTGGCCACTCTACCATACAGGCCTGAATGGTGGAGTGCTGCAGAGATGGTTGTTCTTCTGGAAGGTTCTCCTCTCTCCACAGAGAAACGCTGGAGCTCTGTCAGAATGACCATCGGGTTCTTGGTCACCTCCGTGACTAAGGCCCTTCTCCCCCGATCGCTCAGTTTGGCTGGGCAGCCAGCTATAGGAAGAGTCCTGGTGGTTCCAACTTCTTCCATTTACAGATGATAGAGGCCACTGTGCTCATTGGGACCTTCAATGCTGCAGAAATTTTTCTGTATCCTTCCCCAGATCTGTGCCTCAATACAATCCTGTCTCGGAAGTCTACAGACAATTCCTTGGACTTCATGGCTTGGTTTGTGCTCTGACATGCACTGTTAACGGTGGGACCTTATATAGACAGTTGTGTGCCTTTCCAAATCATGTCCAATCAACTGAATTTACCACTCCAATCAAGTTGTAGAAACATCTCAAGGATGATAAGTGGAAACAGGATGCACTGAGCTCATTTTTGAGTGTCATGGCAAAGGCTGTGCATACTTATGTACATGTGATTTTTTTTGTTTTTTATTTTTAATAAATTTGCAAAGACTTCAAACAAACTTCTTTCACATTGTCATTATGGGGTATTGTTTGTAGAATTTTGAGGAAAATAATGAATTTAATTTTGGAATAAGGCTGTAACATAACAAAATGTGGAAAAAGTGAAGCGCTGTGAATACTTTCCGGATGCACTTTATCTGGACCTCTCTGTGATTCAAAATCCTGCTGTGTGAAATGTGTTCTGACTGAAAATTACATCGGCGATGACCTACAGTCAATGAGAGAGCAAGATACAGGGCAGCGGGAAGTTTGGGGAGGAGTTATAAACCACAATATCATTATTGCACATAAGCTTTACAATTATATCAAACAGAAACAAAGCACAAACATTTGCTTGACCAGTGTCACGGTTGTGTGTAGGAACAGGCAGGAAACTCAGGAGATGCAATCCAAACAGGTTTTAATCATAAATAAACTCAACAAAGGCAGGCAACAGCACAACTTAGTATAACGGTGACCAGACAAAGAGTGAGGAACAGGGAGGAACTTAAGTAGCAAACTGAAACGAGATAATGAACTGAACACAGCTGAAACGAACATAACTAACGAGGGTAACCATGGTAACAAAGGACTGGCGGGAAAACTAACAAAGGAACATGTGACATGCAAAATCACAACAGAAACAGACTAAACATGTAACAACCAGCTGCAACAGCAGGTTAAATTTATTTATTTACCTCCAACTCTCTTTGCAGAACACACAATCCTTGCTCCCTGTGCCTCCCCAACCACTTCCTCCTCCATAATCTTTTTTTCTTTTTCTCCTTTTCAATGCAAATCAGTGCACAGACAATTTTGATCGCAAGCTTTTGATCACTATCGTTTTTAATAACAATTCCAGTCTTTCACAAGAACTCCAGTTTCACGCATGCGTCATTTTGCGCTATTTCCTTATCACTTCTCGCGTGTGTTTGATTGCGAACGTAGTTTGCGGACCAGACAGAGTTGTCGGCGATTCGTCCTATTGTACGGTCATGCAATGTGTAGTGTGATCTGTCGTGCAGTGTGAAAAGAACAGTAATCTAACGTGCAATGTGAACTCGGCATAAGCCACTCCTCATCAGCCTCCAGTGCACACACTCTCCCAACCCTGTGGATGCATTACAGCATGAGGACGTGCATTCCAGGAGGGGGGGGTCTGTCGCGTTTTGAGTTTGTTTGTTCATGTGTAGTGTTTTTGATCTGCTTTTCTGTTCTGTCTGTGTTTCTAGGTTGGTCTTCTAGTTTGTTAGTTAGTTCTGTCATCCTCCGTTCCCTGCCTATTTGTCTCCTTGGTTACTGATTGATTTAGTTTGGTTCAGGTGTGTCTAGTTAATTAGCCCCCTTTTGTTTGCTGTGTATTTAAGCCCTGTGTTTAGTCCTGTTCAGTTGTGTGTTAGTGTTGCATTTAAGATTGTTCTGTTACTTAGCATTTGAGTTTGTTCCTGAGTGTTTTTTTTCTTTTAAGTTTTTGGAAATAAATTTAAGCTGCTGCAAATAGATCCTATCACCTCTTCTTTGCAACCCAGCCGTGACAGTAAGAGTTTCATTTGGATGGAAATATATATCTGTGCTTCAAACCAATGACAGACGAGCTATGAGAAGATTTCTTAAAACCATCAAGTTCTGTCTCTTTTTGTCACATGGCAGCTGAATCAAGAGAAATTGTGTAAATTCACAAACTTTGCAATGATGTTTTGCAGATGAATTACTTTATTCAGTTCACATTGCATGAGTTCAGTGTGATAATCTTTTAAAGGATCGCAAAACTGACTCAGTATTGAACTAGTTGTTTCTGCATTATTGAAACTGAGATTTAGATTCAGACATGTATTGAAAATATTTGAGCAATAGACTTCTAAATTTGTATATATAATTTAATGCACATTTAAACGCAGAATTATTCACAGTTGGTTTGTCTCAGCTAAATAAATGTTTAATCACACAGTATTGATGTAGTTTTAATTAAACCCCCTCATATTGCAGGACAGTTTTCTCCAGAGGGCTTTTGACAGAAGTGTAGATTTCATCCAAACTTCCTCAACAGCGTATTAATGGTAAGGGTAACGAATGAGTGTCCATGAGGCAGCTGGAGGCTGCGTACGTCGGACGTCACCGACGAATTGGGATCACTTCTGGGAGCCCCTATCAGCTTCGAGTGTATAGAGAACGGGCCAATGGCCATCGGAGTGCTAGATTTTCATCTCGCGCTCTACCCCGCACCGCGTATATAAACAGGAAGCAGATGCAGCGCACATTTGTCATTCACTTCGGAGCCGAACGGCGTTGATGAAGCACTGTTCCTGTCAAAGCAGAGAGAGAGAGAGAGAAAGAGAGACAGAACGAGAGAAACACCTTGTGCTGGGAGAGAAGGCACATTCAGCACGACCACGTGCTCACTGTCTTTAAGAGCAAAACTGATGTTTTCACAGCACTGTTTGTTGGTTCGGTGAGAGCGTTCCACAGTGAGAGCAGACACAGGCTGCACTACATTCCTGTGCCTGCCGCGGTTGTCCCTGGGTGCTTCAGCACTGAAAGAGCGTTTCCTCTAAAAGAGCAACACGGGTGTGACACTGCGTCTTTTTTAGGCTGGACGATTGGTTTCTCGGGGCGTCTCGCACTGGTTCTCAGCGTCCCACCCCGGTGCCTTTCTTCCCGGAGGTGCATGAGGAGCTCACAAGGTCGTGGACGGCACCTTTTTCTGCCAGAAACCGGCTGAGTGGCTCCTCCCTTCTCACTACCCTTGACGGCGGGCCAGTCAAAGGTGGAACGGGCTGTTGCGATTCAACTGTGTCCGGCGTCCGCTTCCACCTGGCGCGATGACCCACGGCACCCATCCAAGACCTGTAAGTTCGCCTCCAGTCTGACTGGGAAGGCTTACAAAACCTGTGGACAGGCTGCGTCCGCCTTGCATGCCATAGCATTGCTCCAGGTGCACCAGGCCCAGGCACTCATGGACATGCACGAGGGTAGGCCTGACCTAGAGCTCCTCCGGGAGCTCCGGACGGCGACGGACCTCGCTCTCCGGGCAACGAAAGTCATCGCCCGTTCCATTGGTCAGGCGATGTCCACTCTTGTGGTCCAGGAGCGACATCTCTGGCTCAACCTGGCTGATATAAGGGAGACCGATAAATATCGGTTCCTGGACTCCCCCATTTCCCAGGTTGGGTTATTCGGCGACGCGGTCGAGAGCTTTGCCCAGCAGTTCTCGGCCGTCCAGAAGCAGACGGAGGCTATTAATCACATCCTGCCCTGGCGGTCAGCTGCTGCCTCCACCCAGCCGCCGGCCACAGCCCCTCCGCCTGCTCGTCGCCGAGGGCGGCCGCCCCCGCTCCCGCTCCCGCCCAAGCCCAGCAGAAGCCACCACCAGGGCAACGCCGTGGAGCCGGCCGCGGGAAGGCCGTCCAGCCCGCTCAGGCCGCTGCCAAGCCAGGTGGCAAGCGCCATCGTAAGAGACCCTGAGACGGGTCACCCAGAGATGGAGGGGACAGCTCTTCAGGAGGTGGTGACAGCACCGCTCCTTCTCCCGGAGGAGGACCGGGAGAGAATCTTTTGTTCAAATTTGATTTCTGTTCTGCCACTGGCCTTCGTGCCAGTGGTACCCAAAACTTCACTAAAAGAGCTGTTTCCAAAATCTCTGGGTGCCAAGAGAGCGTGCTTGGCGGTGTACGACGCTCCCATGCCTTGTCACCCTCCGGTGCCTCTCTCATCGCCAGCAGGGGGTGCTGGCTGTGTCCAGGACGCACACAAGAGGCCTCCTCACACCCGTGCGCCCCCTCAGTGGAAGCAGGTAAGTGTTGCATTGCACACTCAGACCCCACTTCGGGCCGCTATGCCGTCCGAGTCAGGTTCCTGCACTCCGCTGCGCTGCCCCACTGCGGGTACGTCTGTGGTGCCGTTGGTCCCGCTGGTTCGGTCGCTGGGAGCCTGGCTAGCGCTTTCCAGCCCGTCTCGCTGGCTCATCCGTACTATCAGACTCGGCTATGCGATTCAGTGCGGCAGGCGGCCGCCCTCGGCGACGAGCAGGCGGAGGGGCTGCGGCCGGCGGCTGGGTGGACAGGATTGGTTTGCAGCGATCGACCTGAAGGACGCGTACTTTCATGTCTCGATTCTCCCTTGACACAGACCGTTCCTACGCTTTGCGTTCGAGGGGCGGGCATATCAGTACAGAGTCCTACCCTTCGGGCTGTCCCTGTCGCCCCGTGTCTTCACGAAAGTCGCGGAGGCGGCAATTGCTCCCATGAGAGAGCGTGGGGTTCGCATCCTCAACTACCTCGACGACTGGCTGATCCTAGCTCAGTCGCGAGCGCAGTTGTGCGAACACAGGGACATGGTGCTTAGTCACCTCAGCCGGTTGGGACTTCGGGTCAACTGGGAAAAGAGCAAACTCTGCCCCGTGCAGATGATCTCTTTTCTCTGTATGGAAGAGGAGCGCATCCAGTCGGTGTTGAACTGCTTGAATTCATTCAAACGCAGGACAGCGGTACCACTAAAACATTTTCAGAGGCTCCTGGGGCATATGGCATCCACAGCCGCAGTGACGACGCTCGGATTGCTTCATATGAGGCCGCTTCAACACTGGCTACACGACCGAGTCCCGAGATGGGCGTGGCAGAGCGGCTCGTTCCGTGTCTCAGTAACACCGAAGTGCCGCTAAACACTCAGTCCGTGGTAGGAACCTTCGTTTCTAAGGGCAGGAGTTCCCCTAGAACAAGTGTCCAGGCATGCTGTTGTCTCCACGGATGCCTCATCCACCGGCTGGGGGGGCCACGTACAACGGGCTTGCAGTTTCGGGTCTGTGGACGGGGCCTCAACTGCAATGGCATATCAATTGCCTCGACGAGAAGACCCCCGAAGATGTTCGATCAGTTCTGTGCTTTCCTTCCTGCAAGAAGGGTTGGAGCGAAGGCTGTCTCCCTCCACCCTCAAGGTGTATGTTGCCGCTATCGCCGCAAATCACGACATGGTTGATGGTAAGTCCTTAGGGAAGCACGATCTGATCGTCAGGTTCCTGAGGGGGGTGAGAAGATTAAATCCGCCTCGCCCTCACTCTATACCCTCTTGGGACTTATCTCTGGTGCTAACCGCATTGCAGAGAGCTCCCTTTGAACCTTTGCAGTCAGCAGAGTTAAAAATCCTGTCTTGGAAGACAGTACTCCTGACTGCATTGGCTTCCATCAAGAGGGTAGGGGACCTGCAAGCATTTTTGGTCGACGAATCGTGCCTGGAATTCAGGGCGGGTAACTCTCATGTAATCCTGAGACCCCGGCCCGGATATGTGCCCAAGGTTCCCACCACTCCCTTTCGGGACCAGGTGGTGAACCTGCAAGCGCTGCCTTCGGAGGAGGCAGACCCAGCCCTGGCTTTTCTCTGTCCCGTTCGCGCTCTGCAGACTTACGTGGACAGAACGCAAAGCTTCAGGACCTCAGAACAGCTCTTCATTTGTTTACGGAGGCCAGCAGAAGGGAAAGGCTGTCTCCAAGCAGAGGATGGCTCACTGGATAGTGGATGCCATCGCCTTGACGTATGAAACCCAAGGCGTGCCTGCCCACTCCACTAGGAGTGTGGCCTCTTCCTGGGCGCTGGCGCATGGCACCTCGCTGACAGATATATGTAGAGCTGCGGGCTGGGCGACACCTAACACGTTCGCTAGATTTTATAGCCTCCGTGTAGAGCCGGTTTCTTCCTGTGTGCTTGCTTCAAATAGCCAGTAACACCGAAGTGCCTGTTCTAGTGTCGGCTTGCTGCGCCATTCCCCTCCTCATGGACCGGATATGTGTGCTGATATGCTCCAGTCGAGTTCCCCAGAACGGCGAACCCTGTTGAGTCCTCCGGCAGTCAGACGTGGCGGAGCGTCTGACGCCAGGTCTAACACTCGTATGCATTGGTGGAACTTGTGTTAGGCTGGGTATCCATATGTTGTGACCCCTACGGCGGTCCCATATGTGTATTCTTCCACGGTACGGCTCCCAACGGCGAGCCCGTGTCTTTCCCTTGGCAGAGCTCGCTCTGCCGTCTCTGTGCTGTGTAGTCCCCCGCCTGCATTGGCCGGGGCCACCCCTGGGACTTCGGTATGTTGTACTGCCCACGGCCAGTCCATACGGGTATATTCCACATGATACCTCCCTACGGGTAGGATGTGGCTTCCGCAGCGCCCCCCCTGGGCATGCTTTCCCAGCGTTATCCAATACTCTGCTGAGTGGGTCTTGCGGAACAGCAGCAGTGACTCTCCTTGCGTGAGTTCCCCGCCCCGAACAGACGGGGGTCTGAGGGGCTTTCGCTGGGCGCTGGAAGTGGTAGTAACTGTGGCGTTTTCCATACGGATCCCAATTCGTCAAACGTGACCGACTGAAAGGGAACGTCTCGGTTATGTATGTAACCCTTGTTCCCTGAAGGAGGGAACGGAGATGTACGTCCCGTCGCCACAGTTGCTGTACCATCACTGCATGACCGAGTCCCTAGTTCGGCTCCTCAGTGAAAAACAAATGTGCACTGCATCCGCTTCCTGTTTATACCCGTGGTGCGGGGCGGAGCGTGAGATGCAAATCTCGCACGCCAATGGCCATTGGCCCATTCTCTATACACTCGAAGCTGATAGGAGCTCCCAGAAGTGATCCCAATTCGTCGGTGACGTCCGACGTACGTCTCCGTTCCCTCCTTCAGGGAACGAGGGTTACATATGTAACCGAGACGTTTTCTGTACTACTTATGTACATAAGTATGCACAGCCTTTGCCATGACACTCAAAATTGAGCTCAGGTGCATCCTGTTTCCACTGATCATCCTTGAGATCTGTAGTTTCTACAACTTGATTGGAGTGGTAAATTCAGTTGATTGGACATGATTTGGAAAGGCACACACCTGTCTATATAAGGTCCCACCGTTAACAGTGCATGTCAGAGCACAAACCAAGCCATGAAGTCCAAGGAATTGTCTGTAGACTTCCGAGACAGGATTGTATTGAGGTACAGATCTGGGGAAGGATACAGAAAAATTTCTGCAGCATTGAAGGTCCCAATGAGCACAGTGGCCTCCATCATCTGTAAATGGAAGAAGTTGGAACCACCAGGACTCTTCCTATAGCTGGCCGCCCAGCCAAACTGAGCGATCGGGGTAGAAGGGCCTTAGTCACAGAGGTGACCAAGAACCTGATGGTCATTCTGACAGAGCTCCAGCGTTTCTCTGTGGAGCACTCCACCAATCTCTGCAGCACTCCACCAATCAGGCCTGTATGGTAGAGTGGCCAAACGGAAGCCACTCCTCAGTAAAAGGCACATGACAGCCCGCCTGGAGTTTGCCAAAAGGCACCTGAAGGTCTCTCAGACCATGAGAAACAAAATTCTCTGGTCTGATGAAACAAAGATTGAACTCTTTCTCTGCGCTTCAAACCAATGACAGACGAGCTATGAGAAGATTTCTTAAAATCATCAAGTTCTGTCTCTTTTTGTCACATGGCAGCTGAATCAAGAGAAATTGCAATGATGTTTTGCAGATTAATTACTTTATTCAGTTCGCATTGCATGAGTTCAGTGTGAATCTTTCACAGGATCGCAAAACTGACTCAGTATTGAACTAGTTGTTTCTGCATTATTGAAACTGAGATTTAGATTCAGACATGTATTGAAAATATTTGAGCAATAGACTTCTAGATTTGTATATATAATTTAACGCACATTTAAACGCAGAATTATTCACAGTTGGTTTGTCTCAGCAAAATAAATGTTTAATCACACAGTATTGATGTAGTTTTAATTAAACCCCCTCATATTGCAGGACAGTTTTCTCCAGAGGGCTTTTGACAGAAGTGTAGATTTCATCCAAACTTCCTCAACAGCGTATTAATGGTGAGGGTAATGAATGAGTGTCCGTGAGGCAGCTGGAGGCCGAAAGCACAGACACAAAGGACTGACATCACAGGAAGTCACAGAGAAACTCGCTCCAGCACTTCCTGTTTTCTGTCCTACTTCTGTCAGAGCGCAAGCAAGTGAAAGCATTCTAACCTCATTTCCAAACCACACAGGCCCAAAATACGCTTTATTATTTGTGTCCTTTTTGTTCTTTTATGAGAAGTTTTGCTGCATGTTTTGCTTTTTATGCAGAGACTCTTTCATTGTGGAAAACAAGACGGAAACTGTGTGGGACTGAATAGAGATGGTCGTTTATTTATTTATTTATCAGCAGGATAAGACGATGATAGCAGGTATTAACGAGTCAAAAGTGAGACACACGTCTGACACAACCAGCAGTTTGAGAAGCGTTTGTGTTTGCGAAGACCAGTGAACACACAAGATAAGAAACATTAATAATTACACACAAACCCTTTAGCTAAACAACATTGTGAATTACTAATCTAGCTCAATTCTCTGGGTTTCTGCCAATTAGTAATACCTCAAACTCTATGAAAAGCCTCCAACATTAAACAAATGACCTGCGGGAAGCTCATTTCTCCTGAGACGAGAGATGATGCTGCAAGAAAACTTTGCTCTTTTTTTGCTTATGTTTTCTAAAGGTACAGCAAGTTAATAATAGCTTGTGTCCTGAGCTCGGCTGGATCAAGATGTTCTTTGCTGCATTCCTCGAATAGATTTTCCCATTTGATTAATCCTGGAGTGGAAATGAATAACTTTGGTTATGCAGCTCTAGTTTTCAGGTGCATTCGTTCCCTGGCAGACGCCGTCGCAATTGTGGCGAATTACACAACAGGCCAGTAAACCATGTGTTGAGATGTCACTGCATGCTGTGTGTGATTTATAAGCACTAAATTGAGCTGAATAATTACTCTATTGTCTTTTTAGAGCTGCTTTTACAGCTGAAATGTATCTCATATTTGGTGAAGTTTGCATCACTGATTCTGTTATTTTACAGTTTATTACTGTGAAGCCGCTTTGAAACAATCTGTAGGCCTACTATATAAAGCACTGTAGAAATAAAGGTGACTGATCTGTTAAGTTTACCAACTAAACCAACCTGTCAGAACCACAGTGGAATGAGCTAAACTATGTTTATATGTATGAGGAATCTTAATCTGTCAAAAGCTGTTCTTAACCCCTTTACGTTCAAAGATCGCAGACGGCCCCAGATTATTGTTGTTCAACATTCACTGCACGTTAAAATATCACACTCTTACTTGATCTGGACAAACTGAGTATCATTAGAAAGATTAAAGACTCCATCTTCGATATTTGACCACTGTTTATAATAAAACTAGGTTGTAGTGACATTAATTTCTTAATTTATGTCAGGAGTGCAAAATAATCAATCTGTAATTTTTTATATTTTGAATAGAATATCATCACTCATATGAATTCTCGGTAACGCTTTAGATTACAGCCTGGAAAGTACTGCGTAAGTAAAGCGAATTTACAGCGTAACTTTCGGTAATTATAGTGTAACTATAAAGCACGTATGTGTAGGTATAAGGGAACAATATGTAATATTTGGGTAATAAAGGAGTTACTATCAGGAAAATTAACGAATTATTTATACTGTAAGTATTTTTTAATTAAGGGGTAATTATCCATGTAGTTACAGGGTAAGTATGAATCTGTGGGCTGTAAATTAAAGTGGTGTTTGTTCCCCTCTTGTTTCATGTAGTTACAGGGTAAGTGTGAATCTGCGTTGTGTAAATTAAAGTGGTGTTTGTCCCCCTCTTGTTTCATGTAGTTACAGGGTAAGTATGAATCTGCGGGCTGTAAATTAAAGTGGTGTTTGTTCCCCTCTTGTTTTGTGTAGTTACAGGGTAAGTACAATAAAAACACATCTGATATCATTCGTAAATCTTTATTTGAAAAACAACTTTTTTAAAACAGATTTACAACACGTATTCGTTTCTCTTGCTTGGCTTCATCCTCCTCTTGTTCTTTTTTGTCCTTGCCACAGATATTCTGTATTATGTATTAAAATAAAATACAGTACACGCAGAAATGTCCTCATTGTTTACTCGTCTTTTACCCTCATGCCATCCGAGATGTATACGACTTTCTTTCTTCAGATATATATAAAAAAAAAAAAAAAAAAAAAAAAAAAAAAAAAAAAAAAAAAATTAAATAAATAATTTTTGCTAATGAAAACTCATTTGGGTTCCTAAAAGTTGAAGCATCAAACAGCACACACAGCAATAACTACAGTAATTCATACGATCCCAATGGATGACTCAATGTCCTCTGAAGTGAAACGATAAGTGTTTGTAAGAAAAATACCAATATTTTACATTTTTTAAACTGTAGACTATCGCTTCTGACCAGCAGTCATCTGCGTGAATGAGAGGGTTGAGTTCACGCTTGACGTAACTTGAAGCGTGACGTAAGTGTGCCGAGAAACTGGTCACGCGGATGTCGAATGCCGTCCGTTTTTATTTTATTTAATTTTTTTAATTAATGCTTACAACAGTATACAAAAAATAACATAATATATGATAATAGCAATGAGAAACAAACAAGACTAGAAGACAGAGACCCTCGCGGGAGAACATCATGAAAGCTTGAAGCTTCTTTACTCAAAGACATACGCTGGTAACAGTTGGTCGGATGCGAAAAGATTAGTAAATTATGAGAGCATTTCTGGGTGTAGTTTTTCTTTTAATAAATAATAATACAGAATATCAAAAGACATGGGATTCCTCTTAAGATCCATCAGTGGAAATAACGAAAAAGAAGAAGAGGAACAAGAGGAGGAGAAGCCAAGCAAGAGAAACAAAAAAGGGACAAAACGTGCCTCTTTCTGTCACGTTATTATTTGAAATTAAAAGTTTATTTTAAAAAATGAATAAGAAGTGTCGTAAATCTGTTTTGAATTAAGTTGTTTTTCAAATAAATGTTTCCGAGTGATATCAGATTTTGTACATGTTTTTTATTGTACTTACCCTGTAACTACATGAAACAAGAGGGGGACAAACACCACTTTAATTTACACCACGCAGATTCACACTTACCCTGTAACTACATGAAACAAGAGGGGAACAAACACCACTTTAATTTACAGCCCACAGATTCATACTTACCCTGTAACTACATGGATAATTACCCCTTAATTAAAAAATACTTACAGTATAAATAGTTTGTTAATTTTCCTGATAGTTACCCCTTTATTCCCTAAATATTACATATTGTTCCCTTATACCTACACGTACTTACTTTATAGTTACACTATAATTACCGAAAGTTACATTGTAAATTCGCTTTACTTACGCAATACATTCCGGGCTGTAATCTAAAGCGTTACCGAATTCTCTCACCTCTTCTGCGGTTTATTTGTGTTCACATACATGCCCTAGACAGCATTCGTTAGGGCTGTTAGTCCAAAAGTGTGCATATTTGGAGAAATATTGATTTATTGTGACGACTTGACTTGATTTTTCTTCCTTCTGGGTAGTCTCAATCTCATTCATCCACACCATTTCAATCAAACACAATATACATGTGTGGCAGGATGGGTGATTCTGCTTTCGTCATTGTTATTTGCCATTTTAGCCTATTATCTCCGACCCTGGGCTATAAAAACAGTCAAGTCAAGTCACCTTTATTTATATAGCGCTTTTTACAATGCTGATTGTTTCAAAGCAGCTTCACAGTGTTAAACAGGAAAATAATGCAACAGAATTTGATTCGGCTGTACAGCCGCTCTGGAGAAAACGTTGATGTTATCCAGCTCATTTCAATTATCATATAGTGACCATGCGGGCAGATAAGTAATTTAGTTGAAAATTTATTTGAATATTTAGTTGAAAATTTTTGTGTCCCCAACTGAGCAAGCCAAGCTAAAGGCGACAGTGGCAAGGAACCAAAACTCCATCAGGTGGCATAATGGAGAAAAATAAACCTTGGGAGAAACCAGGCTCAGTCGGGGTGCCAGTTCTCCTCTGGCCATCATGCCGTGTCGGTGAGGCAATTATTAGATAGGAATATTCGAAAGATCGGAGTCATCACGCCGGAGACGGGTTTATTGAGGATGTCGTGTCGATGAGGCAATTATTAGATAGGAATATTCGATAGATCGGAGTCATCACGCTGGAGACGGTATATTGGGATGTCGTGTTGATAAGGCAGTTTATTAGATAGGAATATTCGAAAGATCGGAGTCATCACGCCAGAGACAGGTTTATTGAGGATGCCGTTTCGGTGAGACAATTATTAGATAGGAATATTTGAAAGATCGGAGTCATCATGCCGGAGACGGGTTTATTGAGGATGTCGTGTCGATGAGGCAATTATTAGACAGGAATATTTGAAAGATCGGAGTCATCACGCTGGGGACGGGTTTATTGAGGATGCCGTGTCGATGAGGCAATTTCAGGGGGAGTCTAATTGACACGGTCTCTGCAGACACTTCAGGGATGCGTTGGTCATGTCTGGCCGCAGGTCCACCATCTGATCTGGATACGGCCCGGATCCGGCTGACTGCAGTAAACCTCAGGATAAACAGAGAGACTAACATTAGCGTAGATGCCATTCTTTTTATGATGTAACGAGTACATCAGGTGTTATGGGAAGTGTTCCCGGTTCCGGCTGACCTAGTTAATGCAGCCTAAAAAAAATGTAACTGATTTGAATAGTTTAATTTAAAAATGTTTTATGTGTATGCCATAGTAAAGAGATGTGTTTTTAGTCTAGATTTAAACTGACAGAGTGTGTCTGCTTCCCGAACAATGCTAGGAAGACTGTTCCAGAGTTTAGGTGCTAAATAGGAAAAGGATCGACCGCCTACAGTTGATTTTGATATTCTAGGTATTATCAACTGGCCAGAATTTTGAGACCGCAATAGACGTGATGGAATATAATGTGTTAAGAGCTCGGTCAAGTACTGGGGAGCTAAACCATTTAGTGCTTTGTAAGTAATAAGCACGATTTTAAAATGTATGCGATGTTTAATGTGCAGTGTTGACATAACAGGGCTAATATGGTCATACTTCCTGGTTCTAGTAAGAACTCGAGCTGCTGCGTTTTGGACCAGCTGCAGTTTATTTATTAAGAGAGCAGGGCAACCACCCAGTAGAGCATTACAATAATCTAGCCTTGAGGTCATGAACGCATGAACTAACTGTTCAGCATTTTGCATTGAAAGCATGTGCCGTAATTTAGATATATTTTTAAGATGGTAGAATGCAGTTTTACAGATGCTAGAAACGTGGCTGTCAAATGAAAGATTGGTATCAAAGAGCACACCCAGGTTCCTAACTGACGACGAGGACTTGACAGAGCAGCCATCAAGTATTAGACAGTATTCTAGGTTACTACTTGTGGAGTTTTTTTGTCCAATAATTAAAAATTCAGTTTTTTCTGAATTAAATTGCAGGAAATTACTAGTCATCCAATTTTTTATATCAGCTATGCATCCCATTAATCTTGTGAATTGGTAAGTTTCGTCAGGGCGTGAAGAAATATAGAGCTGAGTATCGTCAGCATAACAGTGAAAACTAATGCCATGCTTCCTAATAATAGCTCCCAGTGGTAGCATGTACAGGGTGAAAAGCAACGGTCCTAGCACTGAGCCTTGCGGTACTCCATACTGAACTTGTGATTGTGTAAGCGGCCATCAGACACATGTGTAACAATGAGCAGCTCATTAGAAAATGAAATATTATGTGTCATTTGTATTTGTGTGTAGAGGGTCAGTATGGCATTGTTCCAATATTTTTTTTTGTTCTTTTAATGAAAAACATGGTAAGTTCATTTTGTTCAGTTTTGCTGAAACCATGTGAAGTTTAAATAAAAACCATTGGGCTTATTAATGAAATATGTATCTTCATTAGCGACGTTGTTACATATTTTTATTTTTATTTTAATGGCCTTGAAAATAAATGCATTCAACATTGGGAAAATGTTTCCTAAGTAATTAATTAAATGTAGTTAAATGGTAGCACATTTAAAATACTGTATTGTGTGACATTTGTCACGATACATGCTGATGGAATCTCACGAAGACAATGATGAACTGGAAACAGGAATTTTAATAACGAAACTACAGAACAAGCCTCACACACGTGTTGACATGGACAAAGACGGACAAACACTGAGTGAGAACTAAGGACTTAAATACACAAAGCAAATGAGGTAAATGACTACACACAGCTGAACTAAATTAACTAATGATGGTTTCCATAGAAACAAAGGATTGGTGGGAAACTGAACAAAGGAACACAGGAAGAATCAAAATACAAACTGAAAGTCCAAAACACAAACAGAACCATTACATTACCTCCCCCTCCCGAAAGGCCCGGCCTCGCGCCAAAAGGAGTCCAATCGTGGAGGGGGGGCGGTCACCCTGGAGTCCTTGAGGTCAAAGGCAGGTAACCCGGGCGCTGCTGACTGGCTAGGAAGCCTCCAGGGTGGTGCCAGTGCTAGAGGGGACCACAGCGGCTCCAGCAGCTCAGGGGACCATGGAGGCGCCGGAAGCTCAGGAGACCATGGAGGCGCCAGAAGCCCAGGGGACTATGGAGGCGCTGGAAGCTCAGGGGACCATGGAGGCTTAGGCAGTTCAGGAGGCCGGGGCGGTGCACACCCGTCAGGGACAGCCTCCGTGGATGGGTAGCCCCCCCCCCCCCCACCCCCCCCCCCCCACCCCCAAAAAAAAATCTTCTTGGGTGGAGCTACGGACTCAGGAGCAAGGACAGGAGGGACAGGAGACAGAGTTCTCTCTGGACTCGGGACAGGAGGCGGAGTCCTCTCTGGACTGGGGACAGGAGGCGGAGTCCTCCCTGGACTGGGGACAGGAGGCGGAGTCCTCTCTGGACTGGGGACAGGAGGCGGAGCCCTCTCTGGACTGGGGACAGGAGACGGAGCCCTCTCTGGACTCTGGTCACGGGCTGGTGCCCTCTCTGGACTCTGGTCACGGACTGGAGCCCTCTCTGGACTGGGGACAGGAGACAGAACCCTCTCTGGACTCTGGTCACGGGCTGGTGCCCTCTCTGGACTCTGTTCACGGGCTGGAGCCATCACTGGACTCTGGTCAGGGGCTGGGGCCATCACTGGACTCTGGTCAGGGGCTGGAGCCATCACTGGACTCTGGTCAGGGGCTGGAAGTGGCTCAGACCAAAGGTCTATTAGCCAGTGGTTCTCCACTGGACTCTGCACAGGGACAGGAGACGTGGCTGGACTCTGGATGTGGACGGGAGATGTCGCTGGACTCTGGACGTGGACGGGAGACGTTGCTGGATTCTGGACGTGGACAGGAGACGTCGCTGGACTCTGGACGTGGACGTCGCTGGACTCTGGACGTGGACGGGAGACGACAGGGGTGACTGTGGCTGAGTGGTGGTGTTGTCCTCGTCAACCTCACCAACAGTGAGGGAAGAACCACTCAGCCACAGCACATAATCTAAGTATTGGGCTAGAGTACCCGGTGTAGCACATGCTGGTACTTGGAGAAATGGCGGGTCGTCCAAACCACTCCAGAAAACAGTTTTCATTGTCCCATCGTTCCATGGTACCTGGTAAGCGAGCTGAAGGAACTCCTCAACATATAACTCAATCGGCCAGTGGTCCTGGGAGATGGAGAGTAGTAGCTTAGCTGGGTCTTGTGGGGTAAGGAGAAGGCCCATAATGCTGCAGTCTGTATTTGGTCCATCTTTCTGTCACGATACGTGCTGATGGAATCTCACGAAGACAATGATGAACTGGAAACAGGAATTTTAATAACAAAACTCAAGAAACTACAGAACAAGCCTCACACACATGTTGACATGGACAAAGACGGACAAACACAGAGTGAGAACTAAGGACTTAAATAAACAGAGCAAATGAGGTAAATGACAGCTGAACTAAATTAACTAATGATGGTTGCCATAGAAACAAAGGATTGGCTGGGAACTGAACAAAGGAACACGGGAAGAATCAAAATACAAACTGAAAGTCCAAAACACAAACAGAACCATGACAACATTATGTAATTCAAAGTATATTGTACAAAGTATACCTAAGTTATAACAAAGTATATTGTTATTGATTACAAAGTGTGTATATTTTAGTATTTGGAGTAAGCCAAAGGTACTGAGCATACAGTGTATTATTACCTGTAAAATAATATATTCATAGTATATTGCTTGTGTATACTGAATACACTCGTAATTAATTTGTAATGTACTTAAAACACACATAAAGTATACTTATAATACAAATAAAGTATACTTATAACACAAAGTATATTTATAACACAAAAAGCATACTTATAACACAAATAAAGTACACTTTAATATCACTAATCAAGCATGTAATTAGTCCCTACACAGGCATATACTTAAAGTGTACTAAGTATACTTGAAGTTGTTCCAATTTAGCACATAAAAGTACTCTAAATACACTTAAAAGTTATGCTTTAATACAACTTAATTACAACTAAAATATACTTAGTACAAAATTAGTTGTTCCAAAATAGCACACTTCAAGTTAACTAATCATTAAAACACTTGAAGTATACTGATAATTAGTCTGGCTTCAAGTATACTTAGCATACTTTTTTTCACTAGGGGATGTTTGGAGAGCGTGCTTCTGTCTTCTACTGTACAAGCTTGCTGCTGTCGTTTATTGCTGTTTGCACCAACTGGATGTGGACACGGGAAAAGGTAGGGAGAATGCGCTGTTAATCTTTCGTTAACATCGTTAGTCACACGAGGTATGCGTTCTGTAATTGCTGGTCCGTATGTAAGAACGTTGCCTAACCTACTCCCTTTCTCAGCTGTGAAAAACCTGATGCAGTTGCTGGATTGCTGTTGTTTTTCTGCTCTGGTCCTCACCAGGGAATGATACGGTTCTGTTGTCGCTTGATAAAACATTGACTCATTCTCTCGATGATTGGTATGTATTTGTTTTATGCATTTATTAAACCACGAGAGAATGAATCTAACAGAGTAACAGTCTCACTTTGTTTATAGGTTCGTGAAGGCCCATAACTGCATTCCAGTCGGGGTTCATTCACGGCCGCAGTGCTGTTCTGTTTTCAAATTTCATTTAATTTTTTTTGTTAATTTTTTTTTTTTTTCTTTGGCTGCTAATATTGTTGTTTCTTTGTTTGTAATCGTTTTCTTATTTGATTTATAAGATTGTTTCTAAAGCCTGAATGGTTTGTTTTTCTTTAATTCTAATTATCATTTTGTGGAATTCTTTAGTTTTCTTAAAGTTTCAATTTATTATTTTGTTTTGAACTAATTTGCTTTCTTCAGTTGTATTAGACTTGTTTCGTTTATACCGTTTTGTCGTCTTTCTTGATTTTTCTTTGAAATATCTATTTTTTTATTTTGTTGGTATTGCGATTTTGTTTCAAGTAACTGTTTATTAAATGACACATTAGTTGCGAAGTGTGATTTATTTGTTTATTTTGGGTTTTGTATTTTGACTGGTTGATTGAGCTTGATAAACAGCCCAGCTTCTAAGTGACTATTTATTTGATGTACATTTTCTTTGTCTCGGCAGGGCCTGAGCACCAGGGGCAGAGGACTGGCTCTATTTAGGTGGTGGTATCTTCCTCACCGTATGTTGCGACCACCTCACCGAGTGTGTTATTTGTATTAACCCGTGTGTGTGTGTGTGAACACAGTGAAGTGCAGCAATTCTTCATCTGCAGGTGGCGTAGTCTGACTTTCTGCCTCTGCTGGTAAGCTCTAGTCCCTGGTCTTGACTTTGTCTTAAACCCTCAGTGGTCTGTTGGACAGGAACAAATGTCTCAGTATTCATTTTAATATTGTTTCTTAAGATTGTCAATAAAGAGTTTATTTTGTACGATGACCCATGTCGCTGACTCTTATCAGTGATACGAACCTGTGTATGCCTTTTGTAGGGGCACATTCTAATTCTTTGGGTGGAATTCCCAGGATGGCGTAGTCTGAGTGTGAATGGTATCATCTTGTCCATTTATTATAAATCATTAAGATAAACCCCTTTTGCCCTCGTACCCCCGCCACATAGTGGCGTAGTCGGCAGGGTTCACCACAATTTTTCCCCCCTAATTTTGTTTGTGTTTTTTTTTTTTTTTGGAAACAGGGTAGCAGTGCATTGTGTCGGAGTGGTTCCATTGGTGGCTTCTTCCTGCAGTGGTAAGTCTTTTTTTTTTTTTTAAAGGAGGAAACCTCAAGGACGGAGATTTGTAAATTATTGCATTCCTTTTTTATTCACAATTTGTATATTGTCCCAACTTTTTTGGAATCGGGTTTGTATGTTACAATGAAGCCAAATTTTTCAGGAAATCAGAAATAAATACACAACTTAATTTTGCAAATAAAAAGAATGTTAATGTAATGTTGTATATGTTAAAATTACTAATTATGTTTTCTGCCGATGCATTGAACTATTTTTTTTTAGTTGTTTTAAGACAGACAAATGTCACCACATAGATTTTAAACAGATTCATCAAAGTCTTTAGAAAGGGACTTTATATATGACTATATACCCAGTGCTTAAGTTGCTAGATATCGAGCTGGTCACAGTATCATGTTACAGCGGTTAACGTCAGTATTCCACTGTTAGCTAGCAAATGCATAGCAGCCCTACCCACCTAGGAAAAAACTTAAGATTGAGCTATTTATTTATGCAAACAGCAACTAAAACTTACCAGTAACTTCTGCGGGCAGTATATTCATCTCTTCGTGTCTGCTTCGACTTAATGTAGATTTGAAAAGCTTGGCTCTGATTGGTCAAATTAAATGTAGCTGAAAACGAAAAAGAAGTGCTGTTACACTTTGTGTCAAAAATACGACTGGCACAGAAAGTAATGTTAATTAAATACAAATCTTACCTGGAGTCACAAAATAATGCAGGGTTTTATAACCCTCCGATTAAGGACGACTCACCAAAACTGTTCACGTTTCAAAAAGTTCATCGCAAAAAAAAAAACATTGCCAAAGTAATCCATATGAATCGTGTGGTTTCCTCCAAGTCCTCTGAAGAGACACGATCGCTCTATATAATTTACAGTTTAAATTTAGACTTATAATTGTATTCAAACAACAAACGCACGCACAGCATAACTGATAAACGGATCGGATGCTCTGAGGTACGAGCTCATAAGAACCAATCAGAGCCATTCAACGCTGGAATCAATCAGGTTTAGTCACTTGTGTTGTTTGAATTTAAACAAGTAACGAGCACTACTTGGATTTTTAAGCATTTTTGAAAAAAATATTTATGATGCTTTTCAGATAATATGATGTTGAAATCCTTGTTGGAATTTCAGTAGTATCCTATTAAAAAATGTATCATGTAATGGACATATTAATTGTAAGTATGCATATTGTAATGCTTAATAATAGTTGACAAATGTTTATAATACATTATAAGTTGGTACATTTTAAATGTTAAATGTTTTTTCAAAATATCTTACTTTCGAAAATATTAAAATGATAAATACATAAATATTTAAAATATATTGCATTATATATTATATATTGCATATATAAATACACTAAAACTTCACTAAAAGTATGCTTGTGTTTAGCATATTTCTTAAAAGTGTAATTACGCATATATTTATTACCAAAGTACTTATAGTATACTTTTTAGAAATATATTAAAAGTATGCTTGTGTTTAGAATATTTCTTAAAAGTGTAATTAAGCATATATTTATGACCAAAGTACTTGTAGTATACTTTTTAGAAATATATTAAAAGTATGCTTGTGTTTAGAATGTTTCTTAAAAGTGTAATTAAGCATATATTTATGACCAAAGTACTTATAGTATACTTTTTAGAAATATATTAAAATGCAATTCAATATATTTTTAATGCACTTCAAATAAGCATGTTGGGAATACAAATGTATTATAAACATACTACTTGAATTTCAAGTATATTTTTAATATATTTAATAGTACGACTTTTTCACCTGGGGAGACCGTGGCCCAAGTCTTGGTCGAAGAGTGGTTTTATAAGTTTGGGGTTCCTGGCCGAATTCATTTGGACCTGGGCCGGAACTTTGAATCCGCTCTTATTCGGCAGCTTTGCGAGCTTTATCAGGTAAGGAAATCTCGTACCATCCCCTATTATCCGGCCGGTAATGGGCAATGTGAGCGATTTAATCGCACTTTGCACAACTTGTTGCGAACATTGCCGGCCTCTAGGAAGAGGGACTGGGGTGTCTTGTTTGTCACAGGTAATTTTGTTACAACACCACTCCTCACCAAGTGACTGGAGAGTCCCCGTATTACTTAATGTTCGGTCAAGAACTTCAGTTGCCGATAGACTTCTTGCTTGGTAGGGTGCCTGAACCGGCCGCAGAAAGCGTAAACAGCTGGGACGTGGAACATCGTAGGCGGTTGCAGGTTGCCTTTGAGGGAACACGTGAGGTGCTGAAAGCCGTGGCGAACCGTCGGAAGAGACAGCACGACCAGTATGTTCGGGATCTACCTTTGTCAGAAGGTCAGTTAGTCTACTTAAGAGATCATGTAGTGTGGGGTCGCCACAAGATCCACAAGAAGATTTTTGTGTTCGGGAAGCAGACACACTCTGTCAGTTTAAATCTAGACTAAAAACACATCTCTTTACTATGGCATACACATAAAACATTTTTAATTTATATTATTCAAATCAGTTAAATGATTGTTTTAGGCTGCATTAACTAGGTCAGCCGGAGCCGGGAACACTTCCCATAACACCTGATGTACTCGTTACATCATAAGAAGAATGGCATCTACGCTAATGTTAGTCTCTCTGTTTATCCCAGGGTTTACTGCAGTTGGCCGGATCCGGGCCGTATCCGGCCCAGCCTCGGATGTCGTCAAGCACATCGGTTCATACGGCTTGCCATCAGAGTGTTTGGAGCTGTTGGAGTCTGTCTATGGCTCAGTGGAGGACGGAGATGAACTGTTTGCAAAGTTCATTGGTGCCCTGCAAAATCAAGGTGAAAAACCTTCCACCTACCTTCACCGTCTTCATGTGATGCTGAGCACTGCGATTAGACGAGGTGGCATTGCTGAAGCTGAATGGAACCGTTGTCTCCTCAAGCAATTTTGCAGGGGTTGCTGGGACAACAGCTTGATTGCTGATTTGCAGCTGGAAGGAAAGAAAGATGCGCCCCCTTCTTTCGCTGAACTTATTCGTACTGCAGAAGACAAGCAGTCACTGAAAGAAGAAAGGATGAGGAAGCATCTTGGATTAAACAGACATGCTCCAATTCCACTTGAGTTACGGCCAGCAATTCACCAACAGTCTGTATACTGCAGCGACATACTTGGTGAGCCCAATGATGAATTACTAAGTCAGTTAAGTGCAAAGCAGAAGTCAGTCAAGCCTAAAAGCAAAGTTGAAAAGTCTGAAGTTGAAAGTCTGAAGAAAGAAGTCGCAAAACTTCAAGCACAGATTACCATGATGAAGACTGCGCCTGTTTGCAAAGAAAAGAGCCCCAAGGTGGATGAAATTTCTGAATTGAGACAGAAAATAGCTGAGCTCCAAGTTCATCTTGTCCCAAGATTTCAAGGGGAATATCAAAAGAAGCCTCCAGCTTTGAGCACTTTCCCTGTGGAATACCGACCCAAACCTAGAGAACCTGGCAATCGGACAATAGACCCCATCCTGGTTATTGCTTCCATTGTGGAGAGGATGGACATCTCGCTGTTAACTGTGAGAATGATGCAAACCCTCGCAAAGTGGATGAGAAACGCTGTGAGTTAAGAGAGCGACAGGCCAAATGGGACCTTCAGAATGCTTTCAACTCTAAGTCTTTAAACTGAAGTCCGTCTCTGTTGCGGGGTGGACAGAGACTAGAAGAGAACAATGCCCTAAGAAGAATGGATACCTGTTTCACCAGCATGCTCACGAGTCTCCATGTTGTGGATTACCCACCGGATTAATAGGATTTATTAATAGGTGCACCGCCCGAATCCAAATTGAAGGGAGAGAAGTGAACTGCCTCCTAGACACCGGATCACAGGTGACAACCATTCCTAAGTCCTACTATGATAAATACTTATGCAAGCATCCCATGAAATCTTTGGATCATGTTCTAGAAGTTGAGGGAGCTAACGGACAAGTCGTACCCTATTTGGGTTATGTCGAGCTTAACCTGAAGTTTCCCAAAAATTTCCTTGGGGTGGAAGCAGAAGTCTTAACCTTAGCTCTGGTAGTCCCTGACTTGACGAACATACCTCAGATCCTAATTGGTACCAATTCGCTTGATGTGTTATACACCAACTGCACTCAAGAGAACACTACCACTCTCAAGTCAACTTGCTATGGCTATCAAGCTGTGATAAACGTACTGGAGAAGAGGAAACGACAAGCTTCCAGTGGAACTGTGGCATGTGTAAAGCTGAAGGGGAACCAACAAGAGGTTGTACCAGCAGGGTACACTGTAGTTCTGAATGGACTTATTCAAGTGAAAGGCCCTTTCCTTGAAAAGTGGGTGTCAGTGGAACAACCTACTACAACATCCTTACCTGGTGGTCTATTAGTGGCAAGCTCTCTGCACAGTCTACAGGGCAACGCTTTGCTCAGTTGCCAGTTGTAGTGAGGAATGACACTCAAACTGACCCTGTGATTCCCCCAAAGACTGTGATAACTGAAGTCCATGCAGTCCAGCGAGTGATGGAGAAACCGTTATCCAAAGTTCATGCTGAAAGTGAAAAGATGAAAGATATTCCGTCAAACATTCTAATTGACTTTGGAAATTCTCCTCTGTCACCAGAGTGGAAAAAGAGAATAACATCCCTGTTGAACTCCATGCCTGACGTCTTTGCGTTACATGATCTGGACTATGGTCACACTGACAAAGTGAAGCACAGAATTAAGCTCAGTGATGAGACCCCATTCAAGCACAGAGCCCGACCAATTCACCCCCAAGATGTGGATGCAGTCAGGAAGCATCTCCAAGAGCTTCTTGAAGCTGGGGTTATTAGAGAGGTCAGAATCCCCATTCTCGTCTCCTATAGTTGTGGTGCGAAAAAAGAACAATTCTGTGAGATTGTGCATCGATTTCAGGAAGTTAAATTCTCAGACAATCAAGGATGCATACGCTCTTCCTAACCTGGAAGAAGCCTTTTCAGTCTTGACCGGATCAAGATGGTTTTCAGTCCTCGACCTGAAATCGGGCTATTATCAAATTGAAATTGAAGAGTCTGATAAGCAAAAAAACGCCTTCGTATGCCCATTAGGTTTCTGGGAATTTAACAGGATGCCACAAGGCATCACAAATGCACCAAGCACGTTTCAACGGTTGATGGAACGCTGTATGGGAGATCTCAATCGAACGGAAGTGCTCGTGTTTATTGACGATCTGATAGTCTTCTCGAAAACTCTGGAGGAACATGAAGCTCGGCTGGTGCAGGTGCTCAAGAGATTAAGGGAATTCGGACTGAAACTCTCACCTGAGGAGTGTAAGTTCTGCCAAACATCTGTCAGATACTTGGGCCACATAGTATCCCAGCATGGAGTTGAAACTGACCCAGTAAAGGTTGAAGCCCTCAAAACCTGGCCAAGGCCGGAGAATCTTAAGGAGCTCAGATCTTTTCTCGGATTCTCCGGGTACTATCGGAGGTTTGTACAAGACTATTCGAAAATCATAAAACCTCTTAATGATCTCACTTCTGGGTATCCTCCATTGCAGAAGAGCCGCAAGAAAAAGGCTGATGAAACAAAGCAGTATTTCAACCCGAAGGAACAGTTCGGAGAAAGATGGACTCATGAGTGTCAGCGAGCATTTGATGCTGTCATTGAAAAACTCACTTCTGCTCCAGTGTTGGGATTCGCCAACCCTAAACTCCTGTATGTGTTGCACACAGATGCCAGTACCATTGGACAGGGCGCAGCATTATACCAAGAGCAAGATGGACAGATGAGAGTTATCGCCTTTGCAAGTCGAGGACTTACCAGAAGTGAAGTAAAGTACCCTGCCCACAAGTTGGAATTTCTGGCGTTGAAATGGGCCGTGACCACAAAGTTCAACGATTATTTGTATGGGACTGAATTCACCGTAGTAACTGACAGTAACCCGTTGACCTACATCTTGTCCTCTGCAAAACTAGACGCCACCAGTTACAGATGGTCGTCAAGTTTATCAACATTCACCTTCAAGATACAGTACCGAGCTGGGAGTAGAAACCAGGATGCGGACGGACTTTCCATGCGGCCACAAGCGGAAATTCCAGATGACCTGGAAACACAGAAAGAAAGGGAAAGAATTAGACAGTTTACTTACCATCACCTGACAGAAGACTCATCGACGGTTGTTTCTGCAGAAGTCGTAACTGCTATCTGTGAACGTCATCAAAATGATCAGTCCGATGATGATCCTGATTCTTTACACCCCTCTGTGACTTCAGTGGAATCCCTTGCTGTTGATGTAGATGCCTTACTTCAAGCATTCAAACAGGAAGATACTTACCAGTTCACAAAAATAAACTGTCTGAGGAAAATCTGCGGGAAAGACAGAGAACGGATCCAGAAATCAGAATAGTCATCCATCAGCTGGAGTCCAAGGAAAAGCCCTGTCTCAAGACCGTTTCACCTGAATTAATTCCATGGTTCAAAGAATGGAATCGTCTGGAATTGAGAAATGGTATACTGTTCAGGAGAAGACAAGAGCAAGGAGATACGCCATACCAACTGGCTTTACCTGCTGATCTTCGTGCTGCGATCTTGAAGGAACTCCATGATGAAATGGGTCACATGGGCATCGAATGAACTCTCGACCTTGTTTGATCAAGATTCTTCTGGCCTAAGATGGCCTCAGCAGTAGAAAAGAAGGTCAAAACTTGTGAGCGTTGTGTCCGACGAAAGCTGCTCCATTGGTGAACATCAGAACCAGCAGACCGCTAGAGCTAGTTTGTATGGATTTCCTGTCACTAGAACCTGACCAAAGTAACACCAAAGACATACTGGTGATAACTGATCATTTCACCAAGTACACTGTTGCTGTACCAACGCGGAATCAGAAAGCCCAGACCGTAGCCAAGTGTCTATGGGACAATTTTCTGGTGCACTATGGATTCCCAGAAAAGCTTCATAGCGACCAAGGTGCAGACTTTGAGTCACGCACAATTAAAGAGCTGTGCAAATGTGCTGGGATATTTAAGATCAGAACCACTCCCTACCATCCGAGAGGCAATCCGGTAGAACGCTTTAACCGAACACGTCTACAGATTTTGGGAACCTTGAACAACAAGGAAAAGTCAAGATGGAAGGAGTATGTCAAACCTCTAGTGCACGCATACAATTGCACTAAAAATGATGTGACAGGATTCTCTCCATATGAACTAATGTTCGGGAGACAACCACAACTACCGATTGACCTTGCATTTGGCTTACCTGTGGATGGACAGCCTGAATCTCACTCAAAGTACGTCCAAGATCTCAAGAACCGACTGGAAGAAAGCTACAAGGTTGCGACCAGAAATGCTGCAAAGGTAGCGGAAACGAAATAAGAAGAGGTATGACAAACGTGTTGTTGCCTCCACTCTTGAAGTCGGTGATCGTGTACTTGTGAAAAATTTCCGTTTGAGAGGCAAACACAAGCTTGCAGATAAGTGAGAACCTGATGTTTACGTGGTAACAAAGAAAGCAAGTGACATTTTCTTCATGACAATTTTTGTTTATGGTTTCTTTTGATTTGAACAGATTATGTGTTTTGTTAACACTGTAACAAAAACCACAAACTTACATAAAAAGTCAAGAGTCAAACTGCCCAACTAAAGGAAACACTGATCATCATAATGGTGACCAAACATTTTCAATAAAACATCAACATCTAAACCTCTAAGAGCTTCTATAGATGTCTTTCAGGGTTGGGGCCAAACTCTGCAGGACAGCGACTCACTGGGACCGAACTTGCCTACCCCTGCTCTAAGTAGAGGGGGAAAAAAATGGTATAATTGTACCCTAAGGACCAATTGTGTACCTTTAAATGTACAGTTATACGTTTTGTTCCCCAAGGAACAAAATTGTACCTCCACTGTACCTTTTTTTCTGAGAGTGTACATCTGTGCTTCAAAATGTTTCCAAAAGTGGTGCGGACATGTTCCACATTTCCCACTCGCAAATTATGCCTATTACATTTAAAAGAAAAAAAGGTTTTATGATCAATTGCTCATGATAACCTACATTTAAACAATTAAATAATAAATACAAAATTACCTACATGCAGGGGCGCCATGAAAATTTTTTGACCCCCTTCTTACAGATGAATGTTTTTTTTTTTCTTCTTTTTTTTTTTGACGTTTAATAAGAAATTTAAATTATTAGTTAACATTTATATTATTTCAAGTATTGTCCCCTCAGATCTGATTCGTTCCCCCTCCTCCGTCCTGGGCCATGCCTGGCATACTCTACACCCACCCCCGTTGTTGTGGAACAATTTACCCAGACAAAGAGCCATATAAGAACTGGGAATTAACTGATAATTAGCATGATTTGGGTTGTTATTTAAATGGTTACAGTCATGTTTTCTTCTTATTGAATAGCTACATAATTGCACAAATGTTAAACACCCCTACTTTAGAATCTATTCTTCAATTTAATCCCCATAACATTAGCACTATTCTTTTGTAATCAATTCGACATTATACTTTATACTTTATACATTATACTTTGGACTGTGTGTGCAGAACAATCACCCTGATCCTGATCGATTGCTCCTGTCTGCCTCCTGTTTGTCCTGCTGACTGCTGTGCTCGCGTGTGCTTTGCTTGCTTTTGAATCTTTATTTGATATCATTCCCTGTTGTTTAAACTGCTAAATATAATTTACCCATCACCATATATTGTCTAATATTGCCTACCACATTAAATCTGACACCGCTAGCTTTTAATCTAAATCACTATCACGCGTTGGCATTTCACTAGCCTGTTAGCTTGCCATCTCTGCACTCGGGTCTCTTGTTTTCTGAGTTCATTAAACAACTGTGGTGAGTTGGATTAGTAAATAGACTCCATCAAACAACTGTGGTAAGTTGGATTAATCAACAAATACGGTAAGCCATGTCTTCTTCTCCTGTCATTGTCACTTGCACTGCATGTTTCATGTTTAGTGTATCTTTCTCCGTTGGCGAACAGGGCTTCACATGTGATAAATGTAAGGAGATAGTCAGGCTGACGGAAAAGATTTCAGAATTAGAGACACGCATCCAGACTTTATTTGAGAGTAGTGAGAATGTAACAGCTTTAGACACTGCTTTGGATGCGAATAGCTTAGTGAACTCTTAATGAGGATGAACTCTACATGAACTAGTGTACATTGTTCGGTTCCGGCTGTAGAGCCTGTGCAGCAGGGCAACTGGGTGACGGTGAGACGGCATAGTCGCGGATCAAAAAACCACTCTTCCGTTCCGATTAGAACATCAAACAGGTTCTCCCCACTCAGTGATGCACCCACTGAGAATCCTGTTGAAAGTGCCCTAGTTATTGGCGATTCTATTACACGGAACGTGAAAATAGAGACACCAGCCACCATAGTCACATGTTTACCGGGAGCCAGAGCGCCTGACATCAAAGCAAATTTAAAAGTGCTGGCTAATGCTAATCATAAATTCTCTAAGATTATTATTCACGTCGGCATAAATGATTAACATTAAAGAGGTGTGTAAACTCGCAAGTACGATGGCAGATGACGTTTTTTGCTCTGGTCCCCTCCCCGTTAAAAGGAGTGATGAGATACTTAGCAGACTATCATCACTCAATGGCTGGTTGTCTAAGTGGTGTCCGCAAAATAACATAGGGTTCATAGACAATTGGAAAAGCTTTTGGGGCAGACCTGACCTGTTGAAAAAAGATGGTATTCATCCTTCCTGGGATGGTGCCGCTCTTCTCTCTAGTAATTTGGCACATAGTCTTAGAGCTATACATCGACTAACTGGGGCCCAGGTCAGGAAGCAGACGGACTGGCTTACCCAACCGCCTGCTAGCTGTCTCACGCCACAGAAGTCAGATAAATCCCAGCACATAGAGACTCTTTCACCTAGATATTATCACATAGAGACTGTGTCTGTTCCACGAATTAGTAAATACAAAAAACCATCAAAACCATTCAACGGTAAAAATTTAATTGATGTCCAACAAATAAACAACAGATATAATACAGATGATCAAATGATAAAGCTCGGGCTGCTGAATATTCGATCCCTTTCCTCAGAAGCGCTTATTGTTAATGATATGATTACAGATCATAACCTAGATGTGCTGTGTTTGACAGAAACCTGGCTAAAACCTGACGATTACATTACTTTAAATGAGTCCACCCCCCAAGATTATTGTTATAAACACGAGCCGCGTCTGAAAGGTAAAGGGGGAGGTGTTGCTGTAATTTATAATAATATCTTCGGTATTACTCAGATGTCTAGTTTCAAATATAATTCCTTTGAAGTTTTGGTGCTTTATGTAATGTTATGTAGTGAAATTGATAAATCCCATTTGACATTTGTGCTGGCTACTGTATATAGGCCACCAGGGCACCATGCAGACTTTACCAGATAATTTGCTGATTTTCTATCAGAGTTAGTACTGGCTGCAGATAAAGTCCTAATTGTTGGTGATTTTAATATCCATGTAGACAATGAAAAAGATGCATTGGGATTGGCATTTAGAGACATTCTAAACTCTATTGGAGTAAGGCAACACGTGTCAGGACCCACTCATCGCCGTAATCATACGTTAGACCAAATACTGTCACATGGAATAAATGTTGATACCATTGAAATTCTGCAGCAGAGCGATGACATCTCAGATCATTACCTAGTATCATGTACACTTAATTTAGCAAAGGCTGCAAAGCCGTCCCCTCGCTTCAAATATGGCAGGACTATCACTGCTGCGACTAAAGATTTCTTTGTAAATAATCTTCCTCATCAGTTTCATCTCCTCAGCATCCCAGATAGCCTAGAGGAACTCGATGTTGCAACAGAAACGTCTCGGTTACGTATGTAACCCTCGTTCCCTGAAGGAAGGGAACGGAGACGTTACGTCAGTTACTGACGAAATGGGGGGTTTCGCTTAGAAGCCAATCGCCTTTGAGCTCTACAAAACGAGCCAATGGCATGAAGATGCCATGGGTCTGCGGAATTTGCATAACGCAACCCCGCCCCACCGCGTGGGTATAAAGGGCGTTGCGTGGCAATCTCGCATTATGTTACCTGCTGAAGAGCCGAGGCATGAGCGTCCGGCCGTTCCAGCGGTACAGCGGAAGTGGTATGGGGACGTAACGTCTCTGTTCCCTTCCTTCAGGGAATGAGGGTTACATACGTAACCGAGACGTTCCCTTTCAGTCAGTACACTACGAGTTACGTCAGTTACTGACAAAATGGGGGTCCCAATACAATCTCGCCACGACGGCTGTCTTCCAGCGTCCTGCGCTGACCAGGGCTCCCTGCCGTAAGTCTTAGCACGGGCATGCACTCTGGTGTCGACATCAGCAGTGCTGGAGGAGCTCAGGGCTTACTGGGAAGCTCACCTGAGAGAAAATGTGCACGCATCCAGTCCGTGGAGTGGAATGGCACAGCAAGCGAAGACACCTGAGCCTGTCCAGTTACTGGCCACTTGGGGCGAGTACACGAGCGGACACAGGCTCCACTCGGAGATTATAAAATCTTGCGAATGTGTTGGGTGTCGCCCAGCCTGCAGCTCTACAAATGTCTGTCAGCGAGGCGCCACGTGCTAAAGCCCAAGAGGAAGCAACACTCCTAGTGGAGTGGGCTCTAACCCCAAGGGGGCATGGCATGCCCTGAACCTGATATGCCAGGACAATGGCGTCCACTATCCAGTGAGACAACCTCTGCTTGGAGAGAGCCTTCCCTTTCTGCTGCCCTCCGTAACAGACAAAGAGAGGAGGTCCTGAAACACTGCGTCCGGTCTACGTAAGCGCAAAGGGCGCGTACTGGACAGAGCAGTGCCAAGGCTGGGTCTGCCTCCTCCACAGGCAGCGCTTGCAGGTTCACCACCTGATCCCTGAAGGGAGTGGTGGGAACCTTGGGCACGTATCCAGGCCGGGGTCTCATGATCACGTGAGAATTGGCCGGCCCGAATTCCAGGCACGCTTTGTCAACCGAAAATGCCTGCAGGTCCCCTACCCTCTTGATGGAAGCCAGAGCAATCAAGAGCGCCACTTTCAATGAAAGGAACTTCAGCTCCACAGACTGCAGGGGCTCAAAGGGAGCTTTCTGCAGGGCAGATAAAACCACTGCAAGATCCCAAGAGAGTATTTGAGGAGGACGAGGAGGATTTAATCTCCTCACTCCTCTAAGGAACCTGCTGACCAGGTCGTGCTGACCTACCGTTTTCGAATCCACCAGGTCATGATGAGCCGAAATCACGGCCACATAGACCTTCAGGGTGGAGGGAGACAGCCTTCGCTCCAACCCTTCTTGGAGGAAGGAAAGCACAGACCCGATTGAGCATTTCGTGGGGTCTTCTCGGCGAGAAGAGCACCAGGTAACGAAGAGGTTCCACTTCAACGCATAGGCCTGTCTCGTGGACAACGCCCTAGCGGAAGTGATGGTAGCCGCCACCTGAGGTGGCAGGGTACTCAAACCTACCGCGTCCCGTCCAGGTCCCACACGTGTAGGTTCCAAAGGTCGGGACGTGGGTGCCATACGGTGCCCCATCTCTGAGTAAGGAGGTCCTTCCTCAGAGGAATCGACCAGGGAGGGGCTGTCGCAAGAGTTCTGAGAACCAGGTCCGGCCGGGCCAATATGGGGCGACCAAAAGGACCTGCTCCCTGTCCTCCCTGATCTTGCACAGAACCTGTGCGAGAAGGCTCACTGGGGGAAACGCATACTTGCATGGGCCCCGCGGCCAGCTGTGCGCTAGTGCATCCGTGCCGAGGGTCCCCTCGGTCAGGGAATAATACCAGAGGCAATGGGAAGAGTCGTGGGAGGCAAACAGATCTATCTGTGCGTCGCCAAACTGTTCCCAAATCAGCTGAACCGTCTGGGGATGGAGTCTCCATTCCCCTGGAAGCGGCTGAAACCGTGACAGCTCGTCGGCTGCACGATTCAGTTCTCCCGGGATGTGAACGGCACGAAGCGACCTCAGATGCTTCTGACTCCATAGGAGGAGATGGCGGGCGAGTTGCGACATCCGGCGGGAGCGTAGACCACCTTGTCGGTTGATGAACGCTACTGTCGCCGTGCTGTCTGAACGGACCAGTACGTGCTTGTCCTTGAGCAGGGCTCGGAAGCGGTGCAGGGCAAGACTTACGGCCAGCAACTCGAGGCAATTGACATGCCATAGGCGCTGGGGTCCTTTCCAGGAGCCCGCAGCAGCATGTCCATTGCACATGGCGCCCCAGCCCGTGGCAGAGGCATCTGTTGTTACAACAACATGCCTGGAAACTCGTTCTAGGGGAACACCTGCCCGTAGAAAACTGAGGTTCGCCCACGGGGTGAAGGTCTGACGGCAGGCCCAAGTAACTGGGACCCGGAGCGTGCTGTGTTGCCATGCCCATCTCGGGACTCGATCGCGAAGCCAGTGCTGAAGCGGTCTCATATGAAGCAAACCGAGCGGCGTTACCGCGGCTGCGGATGCCATATGCCCCAGGAGCCTCTGAAAATATTTCAGTGGTACTGCACTCTTGCCCTCGAACTGGCGAAGACAAGTCAGCAGTGACTGCGCGTGCTCGCTCGTAAGCTGCGCGTACATGGCGACCGAGTCGATTTCCATACCGAGAAAAAAGATCCTCTGCACTGGGGAGAGTTTGCTCTTTTCCCAGTTGACCCGAAGGCCCAGACGGGTGAGGTGCTGAAGCACCAGGTCCCTGTGTTCGCAAACCTGATCCCGAGAGTGGCCTAGAATCAGCCAGTCGTCGAGATAGTTCAGGATGCGAACCCCGTGTTGCCTGAGCGGCACAAGGGCTGCCTCGACGACCTTCGTAAAGACGCGAGGGGACAGGGCTAGCCCGAATGGGAGAACCGTGTACTGATATGCCTGCCCCTCGAAGGCAAACCGTAGAAGCGGTCTGTGTCGAGGAAGAATGGAGACATGAAAGTACGCGTCTTTCAGGTCGATCGCTGCAAACCAATCCAATGGACGAACGCATTCGAAAATGCGTTTGGCTGTCAACATCCTGAATGGAAGCCTGTGAAGGGTTCGGTTCAAGATGCGCAGGTCCAGGATTGGCCGGGGCATTGCCACCCACCATGGTATAGCGGACTCCCCGAAAGCGGGGAGGAGACCGTGCGAACTGAATCGCATAGCCGAACCCGATGGTGCGAGCGAGCCAGCTGGACAGATTGGGAAGCGCTAGCCAGGCTTCCAGAAACTGTACCAGCGGGGTCATGCGGACCACAGGCGTACCCCCGATGGGGCAGCGAGGCGGAATGACCGGCCCAGACATGGGAGGCGTGGGAGCGTCCCGAGGTGTGGGCGGGGTCGAATTCCGCGCCCTGACAGAGGAGACCAGGGAAGGACCAGCGTTCTTACGGGGGTCTCGTCTGCCAGGGGGCTGGCGACAGAGGGGGCCGAGAGTGGCGAGGCTGCTTGGCGTCGCACACTGCCAGCCGCGCCCTCTTGAGGCTCGGAGGTGAAAATGTCAGTTCTTTCTTTACAAGGATTCTCCCCCGGCCCTCCGGCGGGGGAAGGAGAGGCCCTGCTACCATCTCCTGAGAAAGAACCGAGTTCACCTCCGAGCCGCCCGTCTCAGGACCGCCGCTTAGACTGCCGTTTAGCAAGCTGGGGGGCTGGGACGGGTGAAGGCTGCTGCTGGGGCTGAGCGGGAGGAACGAGGGCCGCAGGAGGGCGGCCTCGGCGGGGAGCAGACTGAGGCCTCTGAGCCAGCGGCTGGGTGGAGGCAGCAGCAGGCCGCCGGGGCAGAATATGTTTGATCGCCTCAGTCTGTTTCTGAGCGGTCGAGAACTGTTGGGCGAAGTCCTGGACTGCCCCGCCGAATAGCCCATCCTGGGAAATGGGAGAATTGAGGAAACGGGTTCGCTCAGATTCTCCCACATCAACCAGGTTGAGCCATAAGTGGCGCTCCTGGACCACAGAAGTGGACATCACCTGACCGAGAGAGCGAGCGGTCACCTTCGTCGCTCGTAGAGCGAGGTCGGTGGCCTCCCGCAGCTCCTGCATTAATGCGGGGTCAGCATTGCCCTCGTGCATGTCTCTGAGCACCTTGGCCTGGTAGACCTGAAGGGTGGCCATCGCATGCAGGGCGGACGCGGCCTGGCCCGCAGCTCTGTGGGTCTTCGCCACCAAAGTAGACGTAAACCCATAGGCCTTGGACGGGTGCTTTGGGTCACCACGCCATGTCGCAGCGCTCTGCGGACACAGTTGCATCGCAACAGAGCGCTCAACAGGGGGAACCCCAGTGTACCCTTTCGATCGCGAAAAGTCAAGGGAGACTTCCACGACTTCGACACCTCTTCATGCACTGAAGGGCACTGGGGGCTGACGGGCGCCTTCGGCACGGGCCGCCCCCAGATACCAATCATCTAGCCGAGAGCGCTCGGGACATGGCGGAGGGTTCCACACAAGCCCAAGAGCCTCGGCCGCCCGGGAAAGCATGGCTGTGAGCTCTGGATCAGACTCGGGCAATGCTGGAACTCCTGAAGGAGGCAACACAGCCGAATCGTCATCTCCGGAGGAATCCAGCCCACCTTGTGATGCGGCGATCGACATAGTATCCGCCGGTGCGCCAAATGAAACGCAGGGCCCAGGACGGGAAACACCTGCACCCTCATCTGGCAACACCACAGGTTGCAGTGTGCTAGAAGGGGGTGTGGCCCGAGGAGGATTCGTCGGGTTGGCCCACACCGTCACCCTCAAGTCACCCTGACCACCAGCCAAAGTATTCCCACTCGTAGAGGGAATAGATTGGGGTGTGGTAGAGGGGACTCTCCCTCCAGCACGGAGATCATGGAGTCTTGACCGCAACACTGCGATGGCCATGTTCCCGCAGTGGGGACGCCAAACAGCGATCATGCCCGTCAAACGGAGGAACCAGCCGACCGCACCCAGAAACAGAGCACGGGCGAGACATCTTGAAAAAGACGTGCCACGTGCAGCTCTTTTAGAGAGAAAAAAATTTGCTCTGCAGAATGCCGAAGCGCCTAGGGAGAACACACACGCTGTGCTAGATCACTGCACAGATCAGACAGGAATGCGGAACTCGCTAGAACGCGCCGTAACACCAACACTCTGGAGAGACACTCGTCTTGAAGAGAAATACGCTCAGGCGATAACACTCGGCTCTGAAGCATAAACATAATGCGAGATTGCCACGCAACGCCCTTTATACCCACGCGGTGGGGCGGGGTTGCGTTATGCAAATTCCGCAGACCCATGGCATCTTCATGCCATTGGCTCGTTTTGTAGAGCTCAAAACGATTGGCTTCTAAGCGAAACCCCCCATTTCGTCAGTAACTGACGTAACTCGTAGTGTACTGACTGAAAGGGAACTATTGACTCTCTCTTTTCCAGCACTTTAGACATAGTTGCTCCCTGGCGCTTAAAGAAGATTAAAGAAAATAGTCCAACGCCGTGGTACAACGAGCACACCTGGGCCCTTAAAACAGCAGCCAGAAAAATGGAGCGCAGCTGGAAGAAAACAAAACGAGAAGTTTTTCGCATTTCGTGGAAAGAGAGCATGATTGCATACAGAAAGGCCCTAAAGACTGCTAGATCTGCTTATTTCTCGACTCTCTTAGAAGAAAACAAACACAACCCTAGGTATTTATTCGTTACAGTGGCTAAATTAACCAAAGATAAAGCTTCACCTTCTGATGTTTGTAAACAGCACAGCAGTAATGACTTTATGAACTTCTTAACTTGTAAGATTGATAATATTAGGAAAAAAATTATAACCATGCAGCCGTCTACTACAGTATCACATCAGACAGTGCATTGTAGTGTCACTGAGGAAAAATTACATTCATTCACTGCTATAGGAGAAGAAGAATTGGCTAAACTCGTTAAATCATCAAAATCAACAACATGTATGCTCGACCCCATACCGACTAAACTACTAAAAGAGATGCTTCCAGAGGTCATAGATCCTCTTCTTAATATCATTAATTCATCCTTGACATTAGGATATGTACCGAAAACTTTTAAGTTGGCTATTATTAAACCACTTATTAAAAAACCGCAACTTGATCCTACAAAATTAGTAAATTACAGGCCAATCTCAAATCTACCCTTTCTGTCAAAAATACTAGAAAAGGCAGTGTCCTCACAATTATGCTCCTTTTTAGAAAGAAATGGTATCTGTGAGGATTTCCAGTCAGGATTTAGACCGTATCATAGTACTGAGACTGCTCTCATTAGAGTTACAAATGATTTACTCTTATCATCCAATCGTGGTTGTATATCTCTATTAGTGTTACTCGATCTTAGCACTGCATTCGATACTATCGACCACAACATTCTTTTGAATAGACTCGAAAATTATGTTGGCATTAGTGGAATTTCATTGGCATGGTTTAAATCATACTTATCTGACCGTTATCAGTTTGTAGCAGTAAATGAAGAGATGTCACACCGAACACAAGTTCAGTATGTAGTACCGCAGGGCTCAGTGCTAGGACCGTTGCTTTTCACCCTGTACATGCTACCACTGGGAGATATTATTAGGAAGCATGGTGTTAATTTTCATTGTTATGCTGACGATACTCAGCTCTATATTTCTTCATGCCCTGACGAAACTTACCGATTCACAAGATTAACAGAATGCATAGCTGATATAAAAAATTGGATGACTAGTAATTTCCTGCAACTTAATTAAGAAAAAACTGAATTTTTAATCATTGGACAAAAAAACTCCACAAGTAGTAACCTAGAATACTGTCTAACACTCGATGGCTGCTCTGTCAAGTCCTCGTCAGCAGTTAGGAACCTGGGTGTGCTCTTTGATACCAATCTCTCATTTGAAAGCCACGTTTCTAGCATCTGTAAAACTGCATTCTACCATCTTAAAAATATATCTAAATTACGGCACATGTTTCAATGCAAAATGCTGAACAGTTAGTTCATGCGTTCATGACCTCAAGGCTAGATTATTGTAATGCTCTACTGGGTGGTTGCCCTGCTCGCTTAATAAATAAACTGCAGCTGGTTCAAAACGCAGCAGCTAGAGTTCTTACTAGAACCAGGAAGTAAGACCATATTAGCCCGGTTCTGGCAACACTGCATTGGCTCCCTATTAAACATTTATTTAAGCATTTATTTCATTCAACGCATTATACTCCATCACGTCTATTGCGGTCTCAAAATTCTGGCCAGTTGATAATACCTAGAATATCAAAATCAACTGCATGCTTGATTTTCCTATTTAGCACCTAAACTCTGGAATAGTCTTCCTAGCATTGTTCGGGAAGCAGACACACTCTGTCAGTTTAAATCTAGACTAAAAACACATCTCTTTACTATGGCATACACATAAAACATTTTTAATTTCTATTATTCAAATCAGTTAAATAATTGTTTTAGGCTGCATTAACTAGGTCAGCCGGAACCGGGAACACTTCCAATAACACCTGATGTACTTGTTACATCATAAGAAGAATGGCATCTACGCTAATGTTAGTCTCTCTGTTTATCCCGAGGTTTACTGCAGTCGGCTGGATCCGGGCCGTATCCAGACCAGATGGTGGACCTTAGCCTGGACATGACGACCGTATCCCTGAAGTGTCTGTAGAGACGTGTCAATTAAACTCCCCCCTGTAAATGCCGCATCGACACGACATCCTCATTAAACCCGTCCCCGGCGTGACGACTCCAATCTTTCGAATAATCCTACGAATATCTATTGATCTAATATGACTTCTGACCTGTAATGTTGCCAGAATCATAATCATACACTATATGTTCATCGGCCAGAGGAGAACTGGCACCCCGACTGAGCCTGGTTTCTCCCAAGGTTTTTTTCTCCATTCTGGCCCTGAAGGAGTTTTGGTTCCTTGCCACCGTCGCCTTTGGCTTTTGGCTTGCTCAGTTGGGGACACTTAAATTTCAACTATATTACTGATCTGCCCGCATTGACACTATATGATAATTGAAATGAGCTGGATGACATCACCGCTTTCACCAGAGCGGCTGTACAGCCGAATCAAATTCCGTTGCACTATTTTCCTGTTACCACTGTGAAGCTGCTTTGAAACAATTGCCATTGTAAAAAGCGCTATATAAATAAAGGTGATTTGATTTGATTTATAGCGCCCAAATATTATATTAAAAATAAATATAAGGATTCTTTTTTCGAAAAAAGGTTTAGCACATCAAAATGTTTACGATATAGCTAAAAACATGACTTATTTTTTATTTTCTTTTTTTTATCCCCAGGATATTTTGCTCCTTTGGGGGTATAAATTCATTGAAAAAAATAGCTTGTTTGGCAATGCGTTACAACACTTTTAAAACACTTATTCTCTCATAACTTAAACTAAATATTCTTTGTAAAATTCTGTTGAACAATAAGTTTAATGACTCTTTATGAATATATTAGCCTACTGTATCATATTTCATATGCAAATTTCTAGGGCCTATAAATTATCAATATGACCAAAGCTTTGCTGAAAAACCTGTTGTACACAATCTACTTCATGCCTTCTGTCCTCTGATAATTCATAATTTATTATTTAGAGAATAAATGTTTTAAAAGTTTGATTAAAATGTTGTAACACACATTGCCAAAACAAGCATTCTGTTTTTAATGAATTTATACCCCCAAAGGGGCGACGTATCCTGCTGGGGATACAAAAATTTCAGACAGATTATGAAAAATGTAAAAATGAAATTGATACAATTTAAAAAAGCGTAATAAGCTAACACTTAAACATGTAAGTCCCCTCCAAATATTGTAAATATGTGAAATATATATATATATATATTATCTGAAGATGAGTCGATTTCCCACTACAGGTGGTCATTCTGTTTTTAAATGCTGCCAGTGAGCTAAACAAAGAATGTATGAACAAAGTCACCAGATCTAAATCTAAAACAGATCTAAAACAGATGCTAGAAATGTGGCTTTCAAAGGAAAGATTGGTGTGCTCAAAGAGCACACCCAGGTTCCTAACTTACGACGAAGACTTGACAGAGCAGCCATCAAGTGTTAGACAGTATTTTGGGTTATTACGTGAGGAGGTTTTTCAAATCATTTGTAACTCTAATGAGAGCAGTCTCAGTACTCTGATACGGTCTAAATCCTGACTAGAAATCCTCACAGATACCATTTCTTTCTAAAAAGGAACATAGTTGTGAGGATACTGCCTTTTTCTAGTATTTTTGACAGAAAGGGTAGATTTGAGATCAGCCTGTAATTGACTAATTCTCTAGGATCAAGTTGCGTTTTTTAAACAAGAGGTTTAATAATAGCCAGCTTAAAAGTTTTAGGTTATAGTTGATAGTTGATAATATTAAGAAGAGGATCTATGACCCCTGGAAGCATCTCTTTCAGTAGCTAAGTCGGTATAGGGTCTAACATACATGTTGTTGATTTAGATAATTTAACGAGTTTAGACAATTCTTCCTCTCCTATAGCAAAGAATGAATGGAATTTTTCCTTAGGGACACTACAATGCACTATCTGATGCGATACTGCAGTAGACAGTTGCATGTAGGGCTGTCACGATACCTCAATTTAATTCGAGTACTCGATTTAAAAAAAATCCTCGATTGCAATTTACCCGTGTCGAGTAACCAGCAAAATACCGGAAGTGGTGAATTCCATGGATGAGAATCCATGAATCGCATTATTAGACTGTTTTCTAAGGCATTAGAACTAGATATATTAAAACCGTTTAAAAACCATACTATAGCTTAATGCTGTTGTGAAATCACAAAGGCTGCGATTCAGTTAAATAAATATATGCTCTGCGGTTGCAGGTTTAATATTTATTTACATGCGTGTTGGTTATGTGCGTCTCAAAGCGACTTTGTTCAGCTTCACAACAATTATCATTTACATGTGTAGAGCGCGTCTTAAACTCCATCTCTGTATGGGCTGTGAGTTTGGTTTGTTTGTAACGTTCATCTGGGAACGCAGTGTATGCCATTTCATCAGATTTGAAAGGTAAATCATTTATAAACCTACGCCAACACTGGAGAATACATCAATGGGTCATTCTATAATTGCTGGTACATCTCATGTCCGAGATGTATATTTTTTTTTATATATTTCCATAAATATAAAGCCCCAGTGCTTATTTTCATAGTACAAAATTATATTTTCCCCAGTCACACTACTACATGTGGAAAAACCCACATCTTTTGTTCAAAAATGAGGTTCATATCACATAGAACCCTGGTATTCAACTGTCCGATTTTGTAAAGTTGCTCATTCTAATCTGCATTTAAGCATGAAAACGATCTCAAACATAAATTAATTTCATAGTTTTACCTTCAGTTAGATTAAATAATCAAGACATTAGGTTGTGCTCTTCAAAAATAATAAGTGTTTATTGTGATATACCTTATTTTATGTGTGTCCGAAAAACCATTGTCAACTAACTAGGAAAACCCCCTTCAAAAAGAAATGGATTGTCCCAATCTCACATAATTTGCATAGTGTGATGTCATTTCATCTTGAAGCACACGAATGAAAGACTAAAAGTTGGGTCCTCTCTCTTTTCCATAATATTAGTTAAAAAAGCAAACCTGTGTCAAGAGTGGATTAAGTGAGTGTCCACAGTGTTACATAAGTATTATTGCTGCAAATTTTAACAACAAAATTTTACAAAAACTTATGTTTATGAAAATATATTTCTAAACATACCATGTGCTCAGTGGTTCTAGGCTTCCATGTTGAGAATAGGCCCAAAATGCTAAAAATGTCAACTAAGTTACCTGTCAACTGTGTTACCCAGTAAAGGTAACATAGTGGACAGTAGCAAACTGTTGCACGTGGTGAAACTCAGGAAACAAGGCGAGAGGATCCAAATGCAGATGAGTTTTAATAATAGAATTAACAGGAACTAAAACAGCAGAAACCATGAACAGGAGAGAACCAAACACATAAAAGCCACCAAAAGACAAGACAAGACAAGACTAGACCTAGAACATGAGCAAACACTGGGGTATTTATACACAAGTTAACCAGGGGCTGATGAGGGATAGGTGTAGGTAATATGTTTACCCTTAAGGCCAAAGTATACTTCACTTTTTACGTGTACGCAAGGGTCAGCGTACAGTGCGCGTGATGCGAATTTCGTCATCAGAAGAGTACGCGCATACTAAACGCGCACCGCTGGATTTTTGTCACACAAGCGCATTTAATTTTTTAGCAGTACATGGGTTGTAACTCGTGGCGAGAGATTGCTCAAAACTGCGCATGCGTCAAATGCCTGTGTACGCATACGAGTCAAAAGAAGTATACTTTGCAAGGCTGTGCGCTCGACTGTGCGCATACGCTCACGTCCGCGTAAAAAATTTAAGTAAACTTTCGGCTTTACACCTTGACCTTGTTGGAATGGTAACTAAAAGGTGGTTGCTATGGAGACAAACAAGACAGCAAGGCAAACAGGTCCTGTGTTCACCCCCTATACCCTTATTCACTATTCCCTACATTACTCCACTAATATAGTCCACTTGAAGGAGTGAATGAAAATGAAACATAGTTTCTGCTTGCTGTTTAATAATTATTTGAAAACTGGCAGCTCCAATAGTAGGCTAAAGATTTATCTTGAACTCTGCCATGGAAACTAGCATGTTTAAACCGTAAATAAACAATTTAATAATCAATTAAAAAGGATATCCAAAACCAGGAAACCCTGAGTTTGGCAAATAGAATAAGTATACTTGATTTTAAGGGTTTTATGTAAGGTCCTGTTTTTGTTTTGGGAAAAAAGAAAACTTGAGTTCTTCACATTGTCAACTTCCAAATGCACCCTAATTATAAAATGACCCCAATATGTTTCTAAATATACAAACTGTTCATCACGATTTCAAAATAAAAGTTTAAACCCTCGCTCTTAGTTTGCATGTTTTGATGTCCACATATTCTTGGTCAATAAATTACAGTGGCTGTAATATTTCTATTGTAAAGAAGTTGCCAAATATTAAAGATTAAGTGAACATTTGAATTAAATGACGTTTGACCAATATTGAACAAGGATTTGATCTGCTGTAAAGTGGGACAACAACAATCACCAGGCCGTTGGCGCCCTCTGCAGGCATTTGTTATAATACATAATGTACATGAGATGATTGTTTGTAATGTATATTATATTATGTATTTTAACGGTCTTGTTATATAAAACCATAAGATTACTTGTTTTAGATACTTTATTTGAACAAAATATTATTGCCTCATTATTATAATATTTATTTTTAAGTCATTTTATTGTTTGCTTAGGTCTAATTTTATTACCACAAAAAAATATCTGATTATTCAATTAATTGTCAGAATAATTGATCGATTACTCGATTACCAAAATAATCGTTAGTGACAGCCCTAGTTGCATGGTTATAATTTTTTCTCAAATAGTATCAATCTTGCAAGTAAATAAGTTCATAAAATCATTATTGTTGTGCTGTTTGGAAACGTCAGAAGTTGAAGCTTTGTTTCTTGTTAATTTAGCCACTGTATCAAATAAATACCTAGGGATGTGTTTGTTTTCTTCTAAGAGAGTCGAAAAATAAGCAGATCTAGCAGTTTTAAGGCCTTTCAGTATGCAATAATGCGTTCTTTCCACAAAATGCAAAAAACCTCTAGTTTTGTTTTCTTCCAGCTGCCCTCCATTTTTCTGGCTGCTCTCTTGAGGGCCCGAGTGTGCTCGTTGTACCACGCCGTTTGACTATTTTCTTTAATCTTCTTTAACCCCCTGAACCCGAAGAACGCGCCCGGCGTTTTGCTGGATTTTTCCTCATGACGGTATAAAACAACTTAAAATACTCCGTAATTTTTGGCCTCACAGACATGAACGATATGTCTTTACAAAGCTTAAAGTGTCTACTTTTTTTATGTACACTCAAAATAAAAACTAAATGTTGTGCTTTTCGGTAAATAAAGAAAACAAACAGGATGCGCGTTCTCTCGTCTGTCTCCCTGTGATTTCTACTCTGAAATGCGTCTGAAAATAAACTCAGAACTCAGAGAATACTTGTCACGCAGACACGACAGATATATCTTTATAAAGCTTGGAATGTCTACTTTTAAATGAAGTCATTTATATAAAATGGAACGGAGGGAACGGAGACGTATGTCGGACGTCACCGACGAATTGGGATCACTTCTGGGAGCCCCTATCAGCTTCGAGTGTATACAGAACGGGCCAATGGCCATTGGCGTGCGAGATTTGCATCTCGCGCTCCGCCCCGCACCGCGGGTATAAAGCGGAAGGAGATGCAGCGCACCTTTGTTTTTCACTGAGGAGCCGAACTAGTGACTCGGCCATGCAGTGATGGTACAGCAACTGCGGCGACGGGACGTACGTCTCCGTTCACTCCTTCAGGGAACGAGGGTTACATACGTAACCGAGACGTTCCCTTTCAGTCGGTCACGTTCGACGTACGTCGGACATCACCAACGAATTGGGATCCCTATGGAAAACGCCACAGTTACTACCACTTCCAGCGCCCAGCGAAAGCCCCTCAGACCCCCGTCTGTTCGGGGCGGGGAACTTACGCAGGGAGAGTCACTGCTGCTGTTCCGCAAGACCCACTCAGCAGAGTATTGGATAACGCTGGGAAAGCGTGCCCAGGGGGGCCGCTGCGGAAGCCACATCCTACCCGTAGGGAGGTATCATGTGGAATATACATGTATGGACTGGCCGTGGGCAGTACAACATACGGAAGTCCCAGGGGTGGCCCCGGCCAATGCAGGCGGGAGACTACACCGCACAGAGACGGCAGAGCGAGCTCTGCCAAGGGAAAGACACGGGCTCGCCGTAGGGAGCCGTACCGTGGAAGAATACACATATGGGACCGCCGTAGGGGTCACAACATATGGATACCCAGCCTAACACAAGTTCCACCAATGCATACGAGTGTTAGACCTGGCGTCGGACGCTCCGCCACGTCTGACTGCCGCGGGTTCGCCGTTCTGGGGAACTCGACTGGAGCATATCAGCGCACGTATCCGGTCCAGAGGAGGGGAATGGCGCAGCAAGCCGACACTAGAACGGGCCCTTCGGTGTTACTGGCTATTTGAAGCGAGCACACGGGAGAAAACCGGCTCTACACGGAGGCTATAGAATCTATCAAACGTGTTAGGTGTCGCCCAGCCCGCAGCTCTACATATATCTGTCAGCGAGGCGCTATGCGCCAGCGCCCAGGAAGAGGCCACACTCCTGGTGGAGTGGGCCCTCAACCCAAGCGGGCAGGGCACGCCTTGGGTTTCATACGCCAAGGCGATGGCATCCACTATCCAGTGAGCCATCCTCTGCTTGGAGACAGACTTTCCCTTCTGCTGGCCTCCGTAACAGATGAAGAGCTGTTCTGAGGTCCTGAAGCTTTGCGTTCTGTCCACGTAAGCCCGCAGAGCGCGAACGGGACAGAGAAAAGCCAGGGCTGGGTCTGCCTCCTCCGAAGGCAGCGCTTGCAGGTTCACCACCTGGTCCCGAAAGGGAGTGGTGGGAACCTTGGGCACATATCCGGGCCGGGGTCTCAGGATTACATGAGAGTTACCCGCCCCGAATTCCAGGCACGATTCGTCGACCGAAAATGCCTGCAGGTCCCCTACCCTCTTGATGGAAGACAATGCAGTCAGGAGTACTGTCTTCCAAGACAGGATTTTTAACTCTGCTGACTGCAAAGGTTCAAAGGGAGCCCTCTGCAATGCGGTTAGCACCAGAGATAAGTCCCAAGAGGGTATAGAGTGAGGGCGAGGCGGATTTAATCTCCTCGCCCCCCTCAGGAACCTGACGACCAGATCGTGCTTCCCTAGGGACTTACCATCAACCATGCTGTGATTTGCGGCGATAGCGGCAACATACACTTTGAGGGTGGAGGGAGACAGCCTTCGCTCCAACCCTTCTTGCAGGAAGGAAAGCACAGAGCCGATCGAACATCTTCGGGGGTCTTCTCGTCGAGAAGAACACCACTCGACGAACAGGTTCCACTTCAACGCGTAGAGGCGCCTCGTAGAGGGGGCTCTGGCGGAAGTGATGGTGTCTACCACAGTCTGTGGTAGGCCACCTAGAACCTCCGCGTCCCGTCCAGGGACCAGACATGGAGTTTCCAGAGGTCCGGACGCGGGTGCCACAGGGTGCCCCGTCTCTGAGTCAGGAGGTCCTTCCTCAGAGGAATGGGCCAAGGAGGTGCTGTCGCGAGGAGCACTAGTTCCGGGAACCAGGTCCGGTTGGGCCAGTATGGCGCAACTAACAAGACCTGCTCCTCGTCCTCCCTGACCTTGCACAGTGTCTGCGCAAGAAGGCTCACTGGGGAAAACGCATATTTGCGTAGGCCCCGGGGCCAGCTGTGTGCCAGCGCATCCGAGCCGAGGGTCCCCCCGGTCAGGGAATAGAACAACTGGCAGTGAGACGTGTCCGGGGCGGCAAACAGGTCTACCTGTGCGGTCCCGAAGCGACTCCAGATCAGCTGGACCACCTGGGGATGGAGTCTCCACTCTCCTGGGAGCACTTGCTGTCGTGAGAGCTCGTCGGCTGCACGATTGAGCAGGCCCGGAATATGAGTGGCACGAAGCGACCTCAGATGCTTCTGACTCCAGAGGAGGAGATGGCGGGCGAGTTGTGACATGCGGCGGGAGCGTAGACCACCCTGTTTGTTAATGTACGCAACGGCCGCAGTGTTGTCCGTACGGACCAGAACGTGCTTGCCTCGTAGCGGCCCTTTGAGGCGGCCCAGCGCAAGACGAACTGCTAACAACTCGAGGCAATTGATATGCCATTGCAGTTGAGGCCCCGTCCACAGACCCGAAACTGCAAGCCCGTTGTACGTGGCCCCCCAGCCGGTGGATGAGGCATCCGTCTTTTGGAGACAACAGCATGCCTGGACACTTGTTCTAGGGGAACTCCTGCCCGTAGAAACGAAGGGTCCAACCACGGACTGAAGGTTTGGCGACACTTCGGTGTTACTGAGACACGGAATGAGCTGCTCTGCCACGCCCATCTCGGGACTCGGTCGTGTAGCCAGTGTTGAAGCGGCCTCATATGAAGCAATCTGAGCGGCGTCACTGCGGCTGCAGATGCCATATGCCCCAGGAGCCTCTGAAAATGTTTCAGTGGTACCGCTGTCCTGCATTTGAACGAATTCAAACAGTTCAACACTGACTGGACGCGCTTCTCTGAGAGTCGCGCTGTCAGATTGACCGAGTCCAACTCCATACCGAGAAAAGAGATCCTCTGCACGGGGCAGAGTTTGCTCTTTTCCCAGTTGACCCGAAGTCCCAACAGGCTGAGGTGACTGAGCACCATGTCCCTGTGTTCGCACAACTGCGCCCTCGACTGAGCCAGAATCAGCCAGTCGTCGAGGTAGTTGAGAATGCGAACACCACGCTCTCTCATGGGAGCAACGGCCACCTCCGCGACCTTCGTGAAGACACGGGGCGACAGGGATAGCCCGAAGGGTAGGACTCTGTACTGATATGCCCATCCCTCGAACGCAAAGCGTAGGAACGGTCTGTGTCGAGGGAGAATCGAGACATGAAAGTACGCGTCCTTCAGGTCGATCGCTGCAAACCAATCTTGGATGCACCTGAAGATGCGTTTCTGCGTTAGCATTCTGAACGACAGCCTATGAAGGGACCGATTCAAGAACCGCAGGTCCAAGATTGGCCGTAACCCGCCACCTTTCTTGGGTACAATGAAGTACGGGCTGTAGAAGCCTGTCTTCATATTGGCTGGAGGGACCGGCTCTATCGCGTCCTTCGCCAGTAGGACTGCGATCTCAGCCTGTAGCACAGGGGCATCCTCCTTCAACACGGAGGTGAAGTGAATGCCCCTGAACTTGGGGGCCGCCCGGTGGCCCGAATCGCATAGCCGAGTCTGATAGTATGGATGAGCCAGCGGGACGGGCTGGAAGCGCTAGCCAGGCTCCCAGCGACCGGACCAGCGGGACCAACGGCACCACAGACGTACCCGCAGCGGGGCAGCGCAGCGGAGTGCAGGGACCCGACTCGGACGGCATAGCGGCCCGAAGTGGGGTCTGAGTGTGCAATGCAACACTTACCTGCTTCCGCTGAGGGGGCGCACGGGTATGAGGAGGCCTCTTGTGTGCGTCCTGGACACAGCCAGCACCCCCTGCTGGCGATGAGAGGCACCAGAGGGTGACAAGGCATGGGAGCGTCGTACACCGCCAAGCGCGCTCTCTTGGCACCCAGAGATTTTGGAAACAGCTCTAGTGAAGTTTTGAGTACCACTGGCATGAAGGCCAGTGGCGGAACAGAAATCAAAATTTGAACAAAGGATTCTCTCCCGGCCCTCCTCCGGGAGAAGGAGCTGTCCCCTCCATCTCTGGGTGCCAAGGGTGTTTCTGGACCAGGGTGGACATCGTCTGGCCGAGGGCCAGCGCTGTGACTTTAAATATGATCAGTCACTGTGCGCAGCTCAACCTCGGCTCAGAACTACCCTCTGGCAGAGGTGGCCTGCCAGTGGCACTGCCACCCCACCGATGAGGGTAGTGAGAGAGAGGAAAACTTTATACAGAATTATGGCCCCTTTGGTGTTCCATATTTTGGCACCAAATAGTTCCACACTGCCAAAGCTTTCCAATGCACATCCGGGGAAAAGGCAAGGGGGCGGGCAAGGCGATTTACGCGTTGCACTACGCCTCAGCCACCCCGGAAAGCATGGCTGTCAAGTCTGAATCTGATTCAGCATGAGCACACACTATTATAGTGGGAATCTCAGCCTCATCTCATTTCCAGCACATAACAGCCCTCTCTCCGATGTAGCGATTGACATCTGTCCTCTGCTAGAGCCCCAAATGAAACGCTAAGTCCCTTTTTTAAAGACCAGCAATTCCATCTGAAAGCTACCAGCAGGCATGTGAGACAGTGAGCGTGGCCGTTAGACGGCACACAGCGCGCTGGACACTCAAGCCCCTATGAAAGGCAAGGTGAACAACGCGCTGACGTGGCCACGCTCTCATGAGAGAACATGACCACCCACGAACACAGTCTCAACATGCTCGCGATGCGATAGAGGAGTGGGGGCCCAAGGAGATGTACTCGGCAGGGAAGCCCCACTGTAATCCTCAGGTCACCCAGGCTTATTAGCCGAAGTAGCTCTTTTCTGGTGCACCAGAAGAGAAACTAGATCGGGAAATAGGCGAAGGGACTCAGCCCCGTTTGAGGCTGCGAGTCTCGACCGCGCATCTAAAGCACCGAGTGACGCGCTGGGTTGCCATGACAACCCGCGCTGTCAACTGGCAGCTAGACGGCACACGGCGCGCTGAACGCTCAAACCTTACGAGGAAGGAGAAACGAACAGCACGCCGACGTGATCACATTCTCCTTTTCTGAGAGAACATGGATCACCCACGAACACAATCTCAACATGCTTATGTGAGAGAGGTCGTGGCCGTCAAGAAGGACAGGAAACAACCGCATCCAGAAACGCACGGGTGGAATGACATCTTGAAAAAGACGCAGTGTCACACCCGTGTACTCTTTTAGGGAAAAAGCTCTTTTAACGTGCTGAAGCACCCAGGGAGATAGCCGCGGCAAAAACACAGGGAATAGTGCAGCCTGTGTTTTGCACTCAGAGTAATACGAACGCCCACCAAACTGAAAGTTGCTGTAATAACAGCAGTTTTTGCGCTCAGTGAGCTCGCGGTCCTCGCTGCTGTGCCTTCACACCAACACTCAGAACTTCTCCTCTCTCGTTCTGATTATCTCTGTATAATACAGGAACACTCTTCAGCAGCACACAATCGGCTCCGAAGTGAATGACAAAGGTGCGCTGCATCTCCTTCCGCTTTATACCCGCGGTGCGGGGCGGAGCGCGAGATGCAAATCTCGCACGCCAATGGCCATTGGCCCGTTCTGTATACACTCGAAGCTGATAGGGGCTCCCAGAAGTGATCCCAATTCGTCGGTGACGTCCGACGTACGTCGAACGTGACCGACTGAAAGGGAACAAATATTCTCTGTTTATGTAATCCGTATGAAAACAGCGAGAGGTACAGTTCCTCCAGCGGCGCCTCATTAACTTTAATGTGACCACACCCACGCGCGCGCAAAGCGATTCACATGCAAATCGTCCACGAGGAAGGAACGCGAATCTGTAAACGCCCCCCATCACCTCAAAACAAAGAATCAGCTTCATCATTCTTCTGATTTTCATCGAGTTTGGAAGACACGCTATGAGTTTACCTTGGATTTACCTCAGAAGAAACAAAACGTGATTTATGAGAATTTTTAAGGTAAAACATTTCTTCTCACTTATATTAGCGTTATTGCTGCATAAACTTCACATTGTAAGCTACTAGTTGAACTATTGCCAGACTAAAATGTGTGAAATCAACGGAAACATGTTGAAATATGAAACCTTTCAATGCTAAATAAAGATACACGTACGACATGGGGATATTTTATGCTCTATAATATTAAACACAGCATGATATAAAACTAGGGTTGCCAACTGTCCCGTATTAGCCGGGACGTCCCGTTTATTGGGCCTAAATGTCCCGTACATGACTGTCCCGTTTATTGACTGATGTAACCACTGACTAAGGGGCCGTTCACATATGTTGCGTCTTTTGAGCGCTCAAGTTCGTTATTTTAAATGTAGACGCACGACAAGCGCGCTCAAATAGAGAGACTAATTCGTTTTCGTTCATCTTGCACTGTCCCTGTTTGCACTTTTGCCCTCAACGTTTCTTTTGCGCTGTATTTTTTTACCACTGCTCTATGTGTTGTTTCATGTCTAAATCCAAGTAGCTATATACACTACCATTCAAAAGTTTTAGATTTTCTAACATTTTCAAAAAAATCTCTTCTGCTTAACAAGGCTGCATTTATTTGATCCAAAATACAGCAAAAACTGTAATATTGCGAAGTATTTTTATAATTTAAAATAATTGTTTTCTATTTGGATATATTTTTAAAATGCAATTTATTCCATTTTATTTACTTCAGTTTCACATGATCCTTCAGAAATCATTGTAATATGCTGATTTGCTGCTCAAGAAACATTTCTTATCATGAATGTTGAAAACATTTGTGTACAATTTATTTCAGGATTCTTTGATAAATAGAAAGTTCAAAAAAACAGCATTTATCTGAAATAGAAATCTATTGTAACATTATAAACTACCATTCTGAGTAAGAGTTTAATTTTTTTGTTGCTGTTTTGTTTTTTGTTTTTTGAAAGAAATTAATATTTTTATTCACAAAGATGCCTTATATTGATCAAAAAACAAAAAAGTAAAGACATTTATAATGTTACAAAATCATTTTATTTCAGATAAATGTTATTCTTTTGAACTTTGTTATTCGTTTGGTTAAATCTTTGATTTATCAAAGAATCCTGAAAAAAATTACACAACTGTTTTCAACATTCATAATAATAAGAAATGTTTATTGAGCATCAAATCATCATATTAGAATGATTTCTGAAGGATCATGTGACACTGAAGACTGGAGTAATGATGCTGAAAATTCAGCTTTGACATCACAGGAATAAATTACACTTTACCATGTATTCACATAGAAAACGTCTCGGTTACGTATGTAACCCTCGTTCCCTGAAGGAGGGAACGGAGACGTACGTCGGAACTGACCGACGAATTGGGGATCATTTTCAGAGACCAATCTACTTCGAGTGTATAAAAACGAGCCAATAACGTTGGCATGCGGTCCACGCACCGCCCCGCAGCACGGGTATAAATACGGAAGTGGAATACCGCATCCTCGCTTTTCCAACTGAGGAGCCGAAAAAGTGACTCGGCCCTTCAGCGGAAGCACAGCACCTGGCGACGGGACGTACGTCTCCGTTCCCTCCTTCAGGGAACGAGGGTTACATACGTAACCGAGACGTTCCCTTTCAGTCGGTCACGTTCGACGTACGCCGGAACTGACCGACGAATTGGGGATCCCTACCAACACGCCAGGGAGGCTGGCCCTTCCAGCGCCCTGCTTGAGCTCGCTGGAGTGCTCCTAGGTTGGAGCAGAAGTCAGGGCTCCAAGCAGGGAAGGTCCGTCACTGCTGTTTCTGCAAGACCCACTCAGTGTGACTATTGGATAACGCTGGGAAGGCGGCAAGGCACGTCTTGCGATTGGTACGCTAAGACGATAGCATCCACTATCCAGTGGGCTAACCTCTGCTTGGAGACAGCCTTTCCCTTCTGCTGGCCTCCGTAACAGATGAAGAGCTGCTCTGAGGTCCTAAAGCTTTGAGTCCGGTCAACGTAAGCGTGAAGAGCACGGACAGGACATAACAAAGCCAGGGCTGGGTCTGCCTCCTCCGAGGGCAGCGCTTGCAGGTTCACCACCTGGTCCCGGAAGGGAGTGGTGGGAACCTTGGGCACGTATCCGGGTCTCAGGACGACGTGAGAGTTGGCCGGCCCGAACTCTAGGCACGATTCGTTGACCGAAAGTGCATGCAGGTCCCCCACCCTCTTGATGGAGGCCAATGCAGACAGGAGTACTTTTCTGTCTTTATGGACAGAATTTTTAACTCTACAGACTGCAAAGGCTCAAAGGGAGGGCTCTGAAGTGCTCTGAGCACCAGAGTTAAGTCCCAAGAGGGTATCGAGTGTGGACGAGGAGGATTTAGCCTCCTCGCACCTCTGAGGAACCTGACGATTAGGTCGTGCTTCCCTAAGGACTTACCTTCAACTGCGTCGTGATACGCCGCTATTGCTGCAACGTACACTTTGAGGGTGGAGGGAGACAGCCTTCCCTCCAGCCCATCTTGCAGGAAAGAAAGCACGACACTAACCGAACACCTTCGGGGGTCTTCCCAGCGGGAAGAGCACCACTCAACAAACAGGTTCCACTTCAGGGCATAGAGGCGCCTCGTAGAGGGGGCTCTAGCAGAAGCGATGGTGTCTGCCACCACTTGTGGCAGGCCACCTAGAACCTCCGCGTCCCGTCCAGGGACCAGACATGGAGTTTCCAGAGGTCTGGACGCGGGTGCCATAGAGTGCCCCGTCCCTGAGAAAGCAGGTCCTTCCTCAGGGGAATCGGCCAGGGAGGGGCTGTCGAGAGGAGTTTGAGTTCGGGGAACCAGGTCCGGTTGGGCCAGTAGGGCGCTCCTCATCCTCCCTGACCTTGCACAGAGTCTGTGCGAGAAGGCTCACTGGGGGAAACGCATATTTGCGTAGGTCCCGGGGCCAGCTGTGCGCCAGTGCATCCGTGCCGAGGGTGCCCCCGGTCAGGGAATAGTACAACTGGCAATGGGTCGAGTCCGGAGAGGCGAACAGGTCTACCTGCGCGGCTACGAAAAGGTCCCATATCAGCTGGATGCTCCCGGGGTGGAGTCGCCACTCTCCCGGGGTGGAGTCGCCACTCTCCCGGAGGTGTTGACTGACAAGAGAGCTCGTCGGCTGTCTGGTTCAGCGCACCAGGGATGTGAATGGCCCGAAGCGACCTCAGATGCTTCTGACTCCACAGGAGGAGATGGCGGACGAGTTGCATCATGCGACGGGAGCGTAGACCACCCTGGCGGTTGATGTACGCAATGGCTGCAGTGCTGTCCGTACGGACCAGTACGTGCTTGCTCTGAAGCGGCTTTTTGAGGCGGCTTAGGGCAAGACGTACTGCAAGCAACTCCAGGCAATTGATATGCCAATGCATAGCTGGGGCCCCGTCCACAGACCCGAGACTGCATGCCCGTTGTACGTGGCCCCCCAGCCGGTGGACGAGGCATCCGTGAAAACCACAGCATGCCTGGACACTTGTTCTAAGGGCACTCCTGCCCGTAGAAACGAAGGGTCTGACCACGGGCTGAAGGTTTGGCGACAGTACGGAGTAACTGGGACCCGGTACTTGCCGCTCTGCTACGCGCATCTCGGGACCCGGCCATGAAGCCAGTGCTGAAGCGGTCTCATATGAAGCAATCCGAGCGGCGTTACTGCGGCTGCAGATGCCACATGCCCCAGGAGCCTCTGAACATATTTCAGTGGGACCGCCGTCCTGCCTTTGAACGTATTCAAGCAGTTCAACACTGACCGGACTCGCTCCTCTGTGAGGCACGCAGTCTGGTTGACCGAGTCCAGCTCCATGCCGAGATAAGAGATCCTCTGTGTGGGACAGAGTTTGCTCTTCTCTCGGTTGACCCGAAGGCCCAACAGGCTGAGGTGACGGAGCACCAGGTCCCTGTGTTCACACAACTGCTCCCGAGACTGGGCGAGTATGAGCCAGTCGTCGAGATAGTTGAGGATGCGAACGCCGCGTTCTCTGAGCGGAACAATGGCTGCCTCTGCGACTTTCGTGAGGCGACAGGGACAGCCCGAAGGGCAAGACTTTGTACTGATATGCCCTTCCCTCGAACGCACCCGTACCCAGGGTGGGGCAGCGAGGTGGAACGCTCAGACCCGACCCGGACAGCCCGGAGGCGACCCGGAGTGTTGTCTGACCGTTCCAGGGTGGGGCAGTGTGTGGGAGAGAAGGCCCGGGGGCGTCCCCTAGCCTCACACCGCCCCCTGGCGAAAAGAGGGGTAGCCAGGAGTGGCAAGGCCCGGGGGCGTCGCACACAGCCGGCTTGGCCCTCTTGGGGCTCAGGGACAACGGAAACTGCTCTTTTATTGAAAATGTGGGTACCGCTGCACTCCGAGGAGCCAGCGGCAGAGTTTTGAGTTTTGATGATGACCGGGGGGGGGAGGAGTGCGGACACCATCTCCCTCCGAGCAGACCCATCCGTCCCTGGGCTGCCCGTCTCAGGGCCGCTTACCCTTCCGTTTACCGGCCGACTTCGCGGGACCCTGAGCGGGTTGGGCGGCACCCTTGCGTCCGGCTCCCTGCTTCCCGGGTGGAGGCTGCTGCTTGGGTTTGGCAGGGGCGGAGGCAGACACAGGGGGACGCTCTCGGCGACGAGTAGGCGGAGGCGCTGCAGCCGGCGACGGGGTGGAAGCAGCAGGACTCGCACATGTCTGCCAGGTTCAGCCACAGGTGGCGCTCCTGGACCACCAGAGTGGACATCGCCCGACCCAGGGAGCGCGCAGTGACTTTCGTCTCCCGGAGGGCGAGGTCCGTCGCTGTGCGCAGTTCCTGCATCACGCTTGGGTCGGAACTACCCTCGTGCAGATCCTTTAGCGCTTTGGCCTGGTAGACCTGCAGGAGCGCCATGGCATGCAGAGATGACGCGGCTTCCCCGCAGGCTGTGTAAGCCTTGCCCGTTAGGTTGGACGAGAACTTACACGCCCGGGAGGGGAGACGTGAGTTAGCCCGCCAGTCCGCAGCGGCCCTGGGACACAGTTGCATCGCCACTGACCGCTCAACTGAGGGAATCCCCACGTACCCCTTAGCCGCGCCACCATCGAGGGTAGTGAGGACGGAGGAGTCACTAGATCGGTTTCTGGCGCTATAGGGCGCCGTCCACGACTTCGTGAGCTCCTGATGCACTTCTGGAAAGAATGGTACCGGGGCGGGGTGCTGAGAACCAGCACGGGCTGTCCCGAGGAACCAATCGTCCAGCTGCGAGGGTTCGGGACACGGTGGAGGGTTCCACTCGAGCCCAACACTCGCGGCGGCCCGGGAAAGCATAGCCGTAAGCTCTGGATCTGACTCGGGCAACGCTACCACACCAGAAGGGGGTAACGCAGCCGAATCCTCATCTCCAGAGCCCATTAGCTCGTTCTCCGATGCAGCTATCGAGATCATATCCTCAGCCGGAGCCCCGAAAGAGACGGTCGGCCCTCCATGGGAAGGACCGGGCCGCTCTTCCGGAAACTCCACCGGCGCAGCGGAGGGGGGAGGGGCCCAAGGGGCTTGTTGGCCCATCGGGGAAGCCCTCACAGTCACCCTCAGGTCTCCACCAAAGGCATCAGCCAAAGTAGCAGCCCTCTGCTTTGCAGCGGGAGGACCACTAGATCGGGGGATGCGCAATGGGACTCCACCCCTTCTGAGGTATTCGAGCCTAGACCGTAGAACTGCGATGGTCATGTTCCCGCAATGGGTCATTCACGAATGCCGCCTCAGCGTGCTGAACGCCCAAACACGTGAGACAGCGATCATGACCGTCAACTGGGGACAGAAAACGACGGCATCCAGAAACACACGGTTTGAATGACATCTTGAAAAAGACGCAGGGTCAAACCGTGTTGCTCTTTTAGGAAGGGAAATGCTCTTTTTAGGAGTGCTGACCGCAGTAAACGGAACGCCCAGCCAACCAACACACACAGTGTACGTAGCAGCGGCCACTCGCTGAATCGCACCGTCACGCCAGCACCAGCAAGAGAGCGATCTCCCTCAAAAAGACTTGTTTCACAGATCACTCTTGTAAACAGCAACAGACTGACTGTAGACCGTTCGGCTCCAAAGTTGAAAGCGAGGATGCGGTATTCCACTTCCGTATTTATACCCGCGCTGCGGGGCGGTGCGTGGACCGCATGCCAACGTTATTGGCTCGTTTTTATACACTCGAAGTAGATTGGTCTCTGAAAATGATCCCCAATTCGTCGGTCAGTTCCGAAGTACGTCGAACGTGACCGGCTGAAAGGGAACATTTATTTTAAATTGTAAAAATATTTCACAATATTACCGTTTTTACTATTTTGGATCAAATAAATCCAGCCTTGGTGAGCATGAATAAATTAATTGCTTTGTTTAACTATTTTTGCCTTTATTTTACCATTTGTCTTTTGTCAGTATAACCCCAATAACGACAGCAAATAAAATTGTAATGGTAAAAAAAACCTTGTTACCATTGTTGTGTTTTGCATGCTGAATGTTGAAGTCTGTGTGTGACTCAAGCACAGTCAATTGCAAGATACTGTCACAAATATAGAGGGATTATATCAACCCAATTCAAAGTTTATGCAATAAGTGTTAGCAAATTTTTTTTAAAAAAATCATTATTTGACATGAAATATAGTTATGTTTTATATATATATATATATATTTATTTATTACTTTCCTTCCTTTGAAATCAAATAACTGTGATTTATTGTTGCATTGCTGCATCAATAGGAAGAAAATTACAATAATATGAAAGAAGTTCCAAGTGCCCAACCAAAGGGAACACTAATCACAATAATGGTGAGAGGAAGTGGAGGAAATGAGTCAAAAGTCTATTAAAAATTGCCCCGCCTCAAAAACCTTTTGCCCGACTCAAACCAGTCAAATAATGTTTACTTGGGTTTTCTAAGTAACGAAGGAATAGCATGCAAACAGTACAAATTACTAAATTGTTTTAAGTAAGTTCAACACATTATTGGATATTAAGTAAAGTTAACTAAAAAGTCTTAGTAAGAGCAACTGTTGGAATAGCTAAGTGTGGGGGCAATAACATGCAAACAAAAAACTGCATCCAAATATCACAGTTTTCTCCAAATAAGAAAAAATACATGTGCGAATTGTATGAGTTTCTTTAAAAACACATAAAATCTTTTATGTATTTATTATTTTAAATGCAAACAAATAACCCTGTTTAGGAAAGGGACTTCATACCTTTCAGAAAATATAATTTGCATCTTAATATTGCAATGAAAACGTATTTAACAGTAATATATATGTCCATGACAGGGTGGACATATCTTATGGTTTATGCTCTGAATAATGGCCCATAATTATCTAAAGAAAAGCTAATATATCTCATAATACTTAAATGTCTACTATTTATGACAAGACATAAAGCGAATGGGAAATTAAGACCAATTTTGTCTTTTGGCTTGCTCAGTTGGGGACACTAAAATTTCAACTATATTACTGATCTGCCCGCATTGACACTATATGATAATTGAAATTAGTTGGATGACATCACCGTTTTCTCCAGAGCGGCTGTACAGCTGAATCAAATTCTGTTGCATTATTTTCCTGTTAACACTGTGAAGCTGCTTTGATACAATCGGCATTGTAAAAAGCGCTATATAAATAAAGGTGACTTGACTAATATGTGTGAGTATTGTGAGGGTTGAAAGGCACTCTATGGTGATATTGACCCTACTATAAATTACAGCAACACCTCCCCCTTTTCCCCTCGTTTATAACAGTAATCTTGGGGGTAGACTCATTTAAAGGAATGTAATCATCTGGTTTTAGCCAGGTTTCTGTCAAACACAGCACATCTAGGTTATGATCTGTAATCATATCATTTCAGTACAGTTCATTTGTATTATATGTTTTTTATTTGTTGTACATCAATTAAATTTTTAACCTTGAAGGTGGGGTAAGCGATATTTGAAAAACGCTGTTTGAAAGTTGATCGTACCGACACAACAACAAAGATGTAGCCAATCAGCATTAAGGGGCGGGTAACACTTTATAATAACGTCACTGTAGCAACTCATAATGTAATAACTGCACATAATGTAAAAACTACACATAATGTAATAAGTATTACATTATTATTGTAATAAAATGTTCATAATGTAATAATTTTCTCAAAATGTAATAAAATCTTGAGCTCATAATGTAATAACAATTTTTACATTATGAGAAAATTATTACATTATCAACTCACCAAAAACATGTCATATTTTCATTATTTCATTTTCAAAAAATAAAAAATATTAGTATTCCCTAAAAATCTAAAGCCAGTCTTAAACTACCTGTGAAATGCAGCATTTAAATATTCATGCAATTATTATTATTATTATTATATGTTTATTAAACATAAAGCATTGGTATTCCTTTAGAGTACATTTTAAAAATCTAAATCTAAGTCTTAACCTGCCTACAAAATCCACCAGATTACTGATACTGCTACTACTACTACTACTACTTCCACTACTACTACTACTACTACTACTACTACTAGTACTACTTCTACTACTACTACTACTACTACTACTACTTCTACTACTATTACTACTTCTACTACTACTACTTCTACTACTACTACTACTACTATTTCTACTTCTAGTATACATATGGTATACTTACTGTTAAATGACAAACAGTGTTAAATGCCAACACTGTGTTCAAATGTTGTAAAAAAAAAAAAAAAAAAAAGTGTGTGTGTGTGTGTACAGGTATATGTGGTTATGAGGACACAAATGTGTATGATGACATGGGTATTACAACATAAACATGGTTTATGAGGACACTTCCTGTATCCTTGTAAACCGAATGGCTTAAAACAACATACGGAAAAATGCAGAATTTTGTGTGATGGGTAGGTTTAGGGGTAGGGTAGGGGGATAGAAGATATGGTTTGTACAGTATAAAAATTATTACACCTATGGAGAGTCCCCGTGAACCGCATATTCAAGAATGCGTGTGTGTGTGTGAGTGTGTCAGTGTGTGAACTAAAAAATACTGTACAGTACAACACACCCCTGCTAAAACTGTTTGGTTTTGTGATGTAAAAAAAGAAAGATAAATAACATTTACACCTTTAAACTACTACTACTACAAGTAGTAGTAGTAGCAGTAGCAGCATCAGTAATCTAGTGGATTTTGTAGGCAGGTTAAAACTGGATTTAGATTTTTAAATTGTACTATAAAGGAATAATTTTTAATAGAAATAATAATTATAATAATAAATGTAGCTGCAAGCAGCCATTATTGGGGCCAAGTGCAAAGAAGAAGATAAGACATGCCAGCATGGCTGGGAGTGTCAGACCAACTGTAACAATGAGCCATTAAAGACCTATTAAGGTGATTTTAGGCAAAATAGCTGTAAAATTATAAATACAGTCAATAATAATGATTTAATGGTTTATCACTTTCGACCAATAGGTGGCACAGTTATGAAATTGATGTGGTGGGGTCAGAATAAGGGAACAATGACACATGCAAAGTTTGGTGTCAATATGTCAAAGCAGGGTGTCAATATGGTGTGAATATGTCATTGCAGAGATATAGCCTCAAGAGGCCTTATCATTATAAGTATGGACCACATGGTGGCGCTGTCTCAAAACCTTTTGAGTACCTTAAAGGCATGGTGCTGATGACACATACCAAGTTTTGTAATGATACACCAATGCATTGGTAAAATATAGCATTAGCATTTTATATCATAATACTGCATTGTAGTCAATGGGAATTTCATGTTTTGTTCTATTATAGCGCCACCAAGAGGCACAATCCCATCATTTTTTTTAAGTGTCCTCAGAATGAGCCCATACATATGTGTGTCGAGTTTGGTGACAATATTGCATTTTGTTTAGGAGTTATAGACATTTATAGCGATAACAACATAAAAAATGACCCATGGGCAACTTTGTTTTGATTTTTTTGCCACTTCCTATCAAAATTTTGACATTTGGGTTATAGTAAATAGTTAATCAACTTGTATTTCATGTTTCCTACGCTAGTTTCGTCTCGATCGGAATAACGGTTTCGAAGATATTCGCAAATGTTTATTAAGCGCTAAATCATTACGCTGCACAAACCATAAGGCAAAACCTGGCACGTTTAGTATCGATGGACTCGGCAAGGATTCAGGAGATAAAAAAAGTTACTCCCGTGAAAATAAGTTGACCACACCCAAAGTTATAAGCATTTGGAAAAAAAAATTCTCCACTAGGTGGCGCTGTTTCGAAACTTCTCAGGCTCCTTCAGGGCATCGTGGTGATGACCCATACCGAGTTTCGTAACAATCCGTTCATGTGTTCATAAAATACAGCATTTTAGCACATCATTCAAAATGGATGATTTTTGGACAAACGGTTCAGAAGTTATAAGCAAAAATAGCAATTTTTCGTATCTCTGGACCAGTAGGTGGCGCTGTGCTGAAACGCTGCATGTCACTTCAGGTTATGCTTGTGATGACATGTACCAAGTTTGGTCTGAATACGATAAAGTGTTGCAGAGATACAGCCTTACATCTGTTTTCGCAAGCGCTACGTAAAATTTGTTTGCGCGTTTATCAAAAACGATTTGACGAATCAACTTGAATTCCATAACTTTTTTTGGCATGGTCTGATGATGTTCTGTTTCAATTTTTGTGAAAATTGGAGCAACGGCCTAGGAGGAGTTCGAAAAAGTAGGTTTTTCGGAAAATTGAAAATGGTGGGAACATTTACATAACGAAAATCGAATCGGCTTGAGCCAGGGAATCAGAGGAAAAAAGAATTTTGTTTCTAGCCATTATGGTTCAAAAGTTATTAGCATAAATATGAGTGAAACTTTGGACAGGTGGTGGCGCTAGAGGGAATGATTTAGAGACTCCAAATTTGGTGTGGTTACTATTGGTACTGACCTCTATCAGTGTACCAAATTTCACAACTTTCCTGCAAACGGTTCTATGGGCTGCCATAGACTCCAATGGCGGAATAATAATAAGAAATCTAACGATTTCAATAGGTGCCTCCGCACCTTCGGTGCTTGGCCCCTAATAATAATAATAATAATTGCATGAATATTTAAATCTGTTGCATTTCGCAGATAGTTTAAGACTTGATTTAGATTTTTAAAAATGTACTGTAAGGGAATACTAATATTTTTTATGTTTTAAAGCTATTACAATAATGAAAATATGACATGTTTTTGGTGAGTTTATAATGTAATACATTTCTCATAATGTAAAAATTATTACATTATGAGCTCAAGATTTTATTACGTTTTTAGAAAATTAGTACATTATGAACACTTTATTACAATAATAATGTAATACTTATTACATTATGTGCAGTTTTTACATTATGTGCAGTTATTACATTATGAGTTTCTACAGTCACTTATAAGTTATTAGTTAATGATGAACTAATCATTTACAAAACATGACTATACATTCATAAATAATTAATAAGTGATATGCTAACAATTTATAAATGTTTTGTTAATTCAGTTATAAGTCACTTACAAGTTATTAGTTAATGATGAACTAATCATTTACAAAACATGACTATATGTTCACAAATGATTAATAGGTGATATGCTAACATTTTATGTTTTGTTAATTCAGTTATAAGTAATTTATTAAAGGGATAGTTCACCCTGAATGAAAATAAAACCATCTTTTACTCACTCTGCTGTTGTTCCAATGCCCTATGTCCTTCTATCTTTTTCGGACCTCAAAAGCAGAAATTAAAAAAATAGTCCTGCACGCGCTCCTCCATATAATGGCAGTGAATAGCGACCAGGCTAAAACATTACAAAAATAATACAAAAGTATCACGCAATGATACAGTGAGACACGCACCATATATGGAAAGTGTTCAGGAGGCATACTATAAGGCTTTGCGAGAAAGAAACCGTATTATTTAGTCAAAATACTGCGCTTGGCCGTTACTCTGTGCACGCGCGTTCCTGTGAATGCGTGCGAGCTGTCAGCAGCAACCATGTTGTCATGACAACCGGTACACAACATTTACTTCAGGAGGTTTACCTTATTATTAGTATTATTGTAATTATTTCTTATCATATACCTTATAGAAAAGACGAGAGTCGCGTTTGTTTCTATTGAGCCTGATTTCTCAAAATGGTGCGTGTGTGTGCTTATCCTGGGTACCATGACAACAGTGCGAGTTATAGTAAGCGTGAGTGGCTGCTGACGGCTCGCACGCACTCACAGGAATGCGCACAGTGTAACGGCCGAGCTCAGTATTTTGACTGAATAATAAGGTTTCTTTCTCGCAAAACCTTATAGTATGCCTCCTGAACACTTTGCATATATGGCGCGCGTCTCACTGTATCATTGCTTGATACTTTTGTATCATTTTTGTAATGTTTTAGCCTGCTCGCTATTCACTGCCATTATATGGAGGAGTGCGTGCAGGACTATTTTTTAAAATTTCTGCTTTTGAGGTCCGAAAAAGATAGAAGGACATAGGGCATTGGAACAACAGCAGGGTGAGTAAAAGATGGCTTTATTTTCATTTCAGGGTGAACTATCCCTTTAATTATTAGTTCATGATGAACTAATAATTTACAAAACATGACTACAGATATAACTTATTAATAAGTGGTATGCTAACAATATACAAATGTGCTGTAAGTTATTTAAAAAAAAAATGTAAATCATGAAATAAATCAAACAGATCAATAGTAAATGGTTGATGAGTTATTAGTTGATACACTATTTATCACTTATAAATCATTGAAGTATTTATGTCAAACTTGTTTTAGGATCATCTCAATAAACAATGGTTAATCTTGAACAAATTATGAACAGACCATTAGTATTAATAAATACTTTGATCTGTGATAATGTGAACCAGTTCCACCTTCCACTGAAGATTAAATCAGCTGCACAGCGGTTAATATGTGTGTCAGAGAAGACAGTAGTCTATACCCTCACCAGTCAGCACTTACACTGCAGTACACACTACAAAGTGTTCAACACCTGTTATAGATGATGTGTAAATGCATGAATAAATAATTTACACAGCTTTCTGCATCCCCTAATCTAAAGTGTAAACCATTCATCACTTGTAAATGTGTTACATATCATTTGTAGATCTTTCTTACCTTTTTTACATTGTGCGTACTGTGATACAGATAGTCAGTGGAGAACAGGAGGGCTTCTTAAAGAAAAACTAACAGGTCTGTGAGAGCCGGAATTCTTACTGGTTGGTAGGTGATCAAATACTTATGTCATGCAATAAAATGCAAATTAATTATTTAAAAATCATACAATGTGATTTTCTGGATTTTTTTTTTAGATTCAGTCTCTCACAGTTGAAGTGTACCTATGATAAAAATTACAGACCTCTACGTGCTTTGTAAGTGGGCAAACCTGCAAAATCGGCAGTGTATCAAATACTTGTTCTCCCCATTGTAAGTGTATACAAGTGATTTACAACATTTTCTGCATCCTCTAATCTAAAGTGTAAACCATTCATCACTTGTAAATGTGTTACATATCATTTGTAGATCTTTCTTACCTTTTTTACATTGCGTGTATGTGTATACAAGTAATTTACAACACTTTCTGCATCCCCTAATCTAAAGTGTAAACTATTCATTACTTATATATATGGATATAGGCGGTATAGCATACCACTTATTAATAATTTATGAATGTATTAACTAATAATTTATAAATTACTTATAACTGAATTAACAAAACATTCATAAAATGTTAGCATATCACTTATTAATAATTTATGAATGTATAGTCATGTTTTGTAAATGATTAGTTCATCATTAACTAATAACTTATAAGTCACTTATAACTGAACGTTATTATAAAGTATAAGCAGAAAATGTCCGAAAAAATGTTCAGCTCCTCACCGCCTGCACGTGGCAACTCTCGCCGATCGGTTACATCCAGCCGCAGCCGATGTTCGAACACACCAATAATTTGTTGTATATGATATTGTATACTATTTCACTACTCTTAAAAAGAATAGTAGGCAGTATGCACTGTGTACTGGGCAGTAAGCAGTAAGTTAGTGTGCCATTTCAAACGCAGCCTGAATCTTGTGTACTAATTACAAACACCAGACACCAAGAATAAACAGGAAGTTACAAGCAAGTCCAGCACAGCATTATGGGAAATGGAGTTAATATAACATTAAATAACATTAAATTAATATGTAGAGGTGCTACAGGCTCTCGTGGTTATCACGCATCACTCACGGAAAGTCTCGCTCTCAAACTCACATGAGACTCAGTGAGAGTTCCATAACCAACACCATGCAACTTTATCTACTGGTGTACCCTGAGACTATATTTTCCTCATCCATTTGAAACAAAACTTTATTATATTATTAAATTGTAGACTATATATAATAAAATTATTTTTATTAACAAGTGTCACTTCATTTTGTACTTTGACTATTTAGATATTCAGAAAGAGGTGCAGATGTATTATTTGCAGTTGTATTATTATTTGATTAACATTTATTAGACACTAGATGGAAAATAATGCTTGGTAATAGGCCTATCATTTTTAAAATGTAAGAAACAACAGCCTATTCCGAATGTGTACACTGTTAAAAACATATTGTTGTGAATAGCTATCACATCTTAAAAATTTGCGTTAGAATAATTTCCTGGCTTTAACTTGAGATAACTCAAATATCCAAGTTGTCACTTAATACAACTTCACATTTTAAATTGACTAAACGTAACATTTTAAGTTAGCATGAACACTTTAAGTTGAAACAACATTTTTACAGTGTACAGAATGCCATTTGACTTTTTCATCTTAAGAACAAAATGAATACATTTTAACCTGCAACGTTACAAAAAAGGAACACCAAATTAAGATGTGTAATCGAAAAAAAAAAATAATTAAACAAAATTACAAAAATAAGGATGTATGATGTCTGAGAGGGAACGTGTCTTATTCTTACCAAATACCAATATAATAAAATAATTTTATATACAATTTAACAATATGAATATAATAAATGTATTGCACCTTTAAACTTTACAGAGAAGCTGTGCTGTAACAGGAGCAACAACACCACGGGCGCTGCATGTAGGCTAATTCTGGCATGTGATACCACATTTATTTGCATTAAAACCCTTTTTCGCAAAAAAGTGTTTCCACACAAATTTTTGCCGCATTTGAAAAATCGATATAGAATTTATGCGCTGAAGTTAAACAAGAACAAAAAAAAGATTATGCATGAGAAATTTTTGCTATAAATGGCATTTCTACAGTGGCCAAGAGAGCTCAATGCGCTGCAACTGAAGAACACATGCAAATAGAAAAAACACCAGCAAATTAAGAAAACATCTTCGTCAGTTTGACAACACGTGCTGAAAATACGCACAGCTCAACCATATACAGAAACGCGCAAATAGCACAAAGCTCAATGCACTGCAACTGAAGAAGACACATGCAAATAGAAAAACCACCAGCAAATTAAGAAAACATCTTCATCAGTTTGACAACACGTGCTGAAAATACTCACAACGCAACCATATACAGAAACGCACTGCAAATAGCACAAAGCTCAACGTGCTGCAAACGAAGAAAACGCATGCAAATTAAGAAAACATCTTCATCAGTTTGACAACACGTGCTGCAAATGCACACAACACAACCAAATACTGAAATGCACTGCAAATATTCACAATGCAACAAAATACAGAAACACACTGCAAATAGCACAGAAATGTTTCAAGGTAATCCCAACAAATGACGAACCTGGCTGGGAGTGCTTATTGTTCAATGTCTACTCGTCAGTGGTGCTGTCGATAACCTGAAAGTTGAGTTTTTTGTTTATTTTAACCTCGTATATTGTATATGTGTTGTAAATATTTGCAGCACGTTTCTGTATTTGGTTGTGTTGTGAGTATTTGCAGTGCATTTCAGTATTTGGTTGTGTTGTGAGCATTTGCAGCACTTGTTGTCAAACTGATGTTGTTTTCTTAATTTGCTGGTGTTTTTTCAGTTGCAGTGCATTGAGCTGTCTTGGCCACTGTACATTTCAATCAGCTATTGGTAACCATTTTTAAGCGCTAAACCTTTTATTCACAAAAAATAAATAAAAATCCTTGGATGGAAACCTGGCTACTGTGAGACTACTTGGTACTTTCAAAGCAAAGCATTTGTAATGATCCATAAAGAATTTACTTCCAATATCTTTTGTTAATAAAGCAAATGGAAGAGATGTGGCAAGTCAGCGTTATTACATTTTACATTTGCAAGCATATATCTCACCATTGCAAAGAACCAACAGGAAAAGAAGTGTGCCTGTAGCAGCTAGGGTGGGAATCTAAGCATGTTACGATCTGATCCGATTCTGATTCTAACAGTCAAGATCCAATTCCAAAATTTTGACTTTTTTTAGTTAATTATGTAATTATAAGAACTTTTAAAATAATTACAAATTAAATTAAAACAATTGTATCTATGAAACAATTTTCAATTAAGTATTATAGCTTCAAAATATACAAGCAAATAGTAAATAATAAAGAGAAAAAAAGAAACAAATTACAAGCAAGCAATAAACAAAGTGTGCTTTAAGTATCCGAACATTTTCCAGTCAAGAGCAGTGAGAATTTCCAGCACTGGTGACATGTAACATATTTCTCACAAATATTCAACACTTGACATAGATATCCAGTGTCAGTTTGTTTTGGTATTCGAGTCAAAGATTCTCACACTCATGCGAGAGATAATTATGGGCCAGAAACAGGTTGGATTCAATCTGACATCTGAGCACAAGAGAACATGAGGATTTGGATTCATGGCATGGATCTGGTCGTATTGCAGGTGCCATCGTGACACAGGGGCGCTGGAGGCGGCAGAGTAATCAAGCTGCTGTCCATCCAAGAGATACACGTGCACACAACTCATCTGGCGGAGACGCTGACTGATAACCATCCACCTGTCGATCTGTCACAGGGCCACAGCTGCCGGCCTCTTCAGACCCTCAGAACGGCAGATAAGCAAACACGCCATTAATTGCACCTAACGTGTGTTGACAGTAGATCTGTCGTGCTTTTCTGCCAAGATAAAAACCAGCAAATAAGGCTGAATGTGCTTAACAAATCGTAGCTGCCGTTTTTTCTCTTCGCCCAGTTAGCAAGTGACAAATATCCCTCTTTGCCTCCGACTCCATCTTTACCAGCACCGCAAATGTCAGCGGCACTTAAATATACGGCAGCATTTATTAAAGTGTTAATTAAACGGGGTGGCAGGGATAAAGAAAGACGGACCGTCTACGGTCATTTGTCAGGATGCCCGTCTTCACCTGGATCAGAATTAAAACCGTGTATCATTGCTGTCTGACATTTCTAAATAACGCTCTACTGCTCAAATTGAGCTTGAATGCTCTAAAATATTTTCTTGCAAGTCATTAAGGCTCAAAGCTGTTGCTTTCAGGGGCCTGCGCTGCCAGAAACTGCAATAATAAATGTTGGTAAAACAACAGTGAGGCTTCATAAAATGTTCAGATCTGATCTCATCTGTGAAGGAGTTTCCATAATCACACACCTCAAGTAAATAAAAAGTAAAAAGTAAATAAAAATAATAATTCTCAATTACCACCAAGACAAAGTGAGTTTACAAAGAGGCAAGTGAATATATTTTGTGGTCCTGGTTGTTAAAACAAAGACGCACCGAGATTTGGGGGATAAACGGGGTGCAAGTGATTTCGTGTGTCTCTCTCTCATCTCTTCATTAGCACAGATCGCATGTTTCACACCAGTCAGGAAGAAAGCCACACTAACGTTTATTATTAGACGTGAGAATCCATGCGGCACAGCATCCGCTTCGTCAGCTGACAACACCCCCATCCTACAAATGCTAATCAATGCTTCTGTCACACACTCATGGTTTTTATAAGCAAACCTCCCTTTGTTTAGCAGAGAAGTTTCTCACTGGATTCATTTTTGCGTGGTCAACAATGAGCATCTCTGCTTGTTCTGTTTAAAATAGATTTGTTTTGCGAGGTAGAATTCTAGGTAAGTTTGTCTGCATTTAGTGTCTGTTGTTCTGTATTTCGCCATCAGGAGGCGCAAGAGACAGACAGACTGACCAATGTAGTGAATGGAGTGAAGACTGTCCACAAATAGTGTAAAATGTGCTCATAAAGCTCAGTTGGTGCAACGTCAAGATCATAAGTTTTCATTCCCATTAGATGTTGGTGAGCTGTTTTATTTTACATTAATTTCATATATGCGAGTATGAAAATTAATAAATAAATAAATAAACAAACGAACAACCTATTAGAACTACAAACCCGATTCCAAAAAAGTTGGGACACTGTACAAATTGTGAATAAAAAAGGAATGCAATAATTTACAAATCTCATAAACTTATATTTTATTCACAATAGAATATAGATAACATATCAAATGTTGAAAGTGAGACATTTTGAAATGTCATGCCAAATATTGGCTCATTTTGGATTTCATGAGAGCTACACATTCCAAAAAAGTTGGGACAGGTAGCAATAAGAGGCCGGAAAAGTTAAATGTACATATAAGGAACAGCTGGAGGACCAATTTGCAACTTATTAGGTCAATTGGCAACATGATTGGGTATAAAAAGAGCCTCTCAGAGTGGCAGTGTCTCTCAGAAGTCAAGATGGGCAGAGGATCACCAATTCCCGCAATGCTGCGGCGAAAAATAGTGGAGCAATATCAGAAAGGAGTTTCTCAGAGAAAAATTGCAAAGAGTTTGAAGTTATCATCATCTACAGTGCATAATATCATCCAAAGATTCAGAGAATCTGGAACAATCTCTGTGCGTAAGGGTCAAGGCCGGAAAACCATACTGGATGCCCGTGATCTTCGGGCCCTTAGACGGCACTGCATCACATACAGGAATGCTACTGTAATGGAAATCACAACATGGGCTCAGGAATACTTCCAGAAAACATTGTCGGTGAACACAATCCACCGTGCCATTCGCCGTTGCCGGCTAAAACTCTATAGGTCAAAAAAGAAGCCATATCTAAACATGATCCAGAAGCGCAGGCGTTTTCTCTGGGCCAAGGCTCATTTCAAATGGACTGTGGCAAAGTGGAAAACTGTTCTGTGGTCAGACGAATCAAAATTTGAAGTTCTTTTTGGAAAACTGGGACGCCATGTCATCCGGACTAAAGAGGACAAGGACAACCCAAGTTGTTATCAGCACTCAGTTCAGAAGCCTGCATCTCTGATGGTATGGGGTTGCATGAGTGCATGTGGCATGGGCAGCTTACACATCTGGAAATGCACCTTCAATGCTGAAAGGTATATCCATGTTCTATAACAACATATGCTCCCATCCAGATGTCGTCTCTTTCAGGGAAGACCTTGCATTTTCCAACATGACAATGCCAGACCACATACTGCATCAATTACAACATCATGGCTGCGTAGAAGAAGGATCCGGGTACTGAAATGGCCAGCCTGCAGTCCAGATCTTTCACCCATAGAAAACATTTGGCGCATCATAAAGAGGAAGATGCGACAAAGAAGACCTAAGACAGTTGAGCAACTAGAAGCCTGTATTAGACAAGAATGGGACAACATTCCTATTCCTAAACTTGAGCAACTTGTCTCCTCAGTCCCCAGACGTTTGCAGACTGTTATAAAAAGAAGAGGGGATGCCACACAGTGGTAAACATGGCCTTGTCCCAACTTTTTTGAGATGTGTTGATGCCATGAAATATAAAATCAACTTATTTTTCCCTTAAAATGATACATTTTCTCAGTTTAAACATTTGATATGTCATCTATGTTGTATTCTGAATAAAATATTGAAATTTTAAACTTCCACATCATTGTACAAATTGTGAATAAAAACAGAATGCAGTGTCCCAACTTTTTTGGAATCGGGTTTGTACACCAAAAGTACATATTTTTAAATTAAAGTTGAAAGCACATCTGTTCCCTTTAGCCTACAACTTGTGGTTGTGGGTTCTTCCTGTTATTTGTTATCTTTGTCTTTGCATCACTTTCTTTCTGTTTTTATTGTATTTGTTACTTATTTGAGTCATTGTACAGCATATTGTTAAACTGCACAGATAAAAGCACAGATTGGCTAAACCGACCGTCTGCTGGCTGTCTCACGTCACAGAAGTCAGATAAATCCCAACACATAGAGTCTCTTTCACCTAGATATCATCATATAGAGACTGTGTCTGTTCCCTGAATTAGTATATACAAAAAACTCCCAAACCCATTTAAGGGTAAAAATTTAATTGATGTTCAACAAATAAAAAACAGATGTAATACAGATGAACAAATGATAAAGCTTGGGTTGCTGAATATTCGATCACTTTCTTCAAAAGCACTTATTGTTAATGATATGATTTAGAAACCTGGCTAAAACCAGATGATTTCATTATTTTAATTGAATCCATCCCCCAAGATTATTGTTATAAACACGAGCCTCGTCTGAAAAGCAAAGGGGGAGGTGTTGCTGTAATTCATAGTAATATCTTCGGTATTACTCAGAAGTCTAGTTTCAAATATAATTCTTTTGAAGTGTTGGTGCTTAAAGGTGCTGTATGTAGGAATGACAGCTAGTGGTTGAAATGGGTACTGCAGTCCAAATTAAAAATATAGTTTCCCCTGCCCCCTCCTCCTCAGACTCGACGCTCACGCGGGTTGCCAGTTTAAGGACACGCAACAGGAACGAGCGCAATTGACAATGGAAGGCGAGGAGACACCTTCCACTGTAAGTTGATGAGTTGATTTATCCGCATTTTAATGTGCTTCCGTTCATAGAGATTTTAGATGGATTCCGAGGCTTTTTAGGTTGGGTAGAATCAGCGATCCTGATCCAGTTTGTTTGCTGGCTTCCATGGCAGCAATACGCTGTGTTTTCCACAAACTGTCAACCTGTGGTATCTAAATACTATTGGGTAAACTGGCAGCGTGCGTTATCGCACAGACCGAAATAAAAACAGACATTCCGACACCGAACGCACATTTCAAAGTAAAATAACTGGCTGTAGCATTGTTTTTCAGAGAAACGAGTATGTGAAATCAGCATGTTTCCTAAATATCTGCAAACATATGATGGTATTTTTATGCTTTAGTACAGTCAAAACTTACATACAGCACCTTTAAAGTGACACTATCTAGTGTAAGTGATAAATCCCGTTTGACATTTGTGCTGGCTACTGTATACAGGCCGCCAGGGCACCATACAGACTTTATCAAATAATTTTCTGATTTTCTATCAGAGTCAGTACTGGCTGCAGATAAAGTCCTAATTGTTGGGGATTTTAATGTCCATGTAGATAATGAAAAAGACGCATAGGGATTGGCATTTACAGACATTCTGAACTCTATTGAAGTTAGAAAACGTGTCAGGACCCACTCATTGTCGTAATCATACTTTAGATCTAATATTGTCACATGGAATCGATGCTGTTGAAATTTTGCAGCAGAGCGATGACAGATCATTATCTAGTCTCGTGTATACTCGATTTAGCCAAAGCTGCAAAGCCGACTCCCTGTTACAAATATGGTAGGACTATCACTTCTACAACTAAAGATTGCTTTATAAATAATCTTCCTGATCTTTCTTCCATGCCAGATAGCTTAGAAGACCTCAATGTTGCAACAGAAACTATTGATTCTCTCTTTTCCAGCACATTAGACACAGTTGCTCCTTTGCCCTTAAAGAAGATTAAAGAAAATAGTCTAACGCCGTGGTACGAGCAGACTCGGGCCCTCAAGAGAGCAGCCAGAAAAATGGAGCACAGCTGGAAATAAACAAAACTAGAGGTTTTTCGCATTTCGTGGATAGAGAGAATGATTGCATACAGAAAGGCCTTAAAACTGCTAGAGCTGCTTATTTTTTGACTCTCTTAGAAGAAAAAAAACACAACCCTAGGTATTTATTTGATACAGTGGCTAAATTAACGAGAAATAAAGCTTCAACTTCTTACATTTCCAATCAGCACAGCAGTAATGACTTCTTAGTTATTAATTCATCTTTATCATTGAGATATGTACTAAAAACTTTTAAGCTGGCTATTAAACCTCTTGTTAAAAAAAACGCAACTTGTTCCTAGAGAATTAGTCAATTACAGGCCGATCTCAAATCTACCCTTTCTGTCAAAAATACTAGAAAAGGCAGTATCCTCACAACTACAGTATGTTCCTTTTTAGAAAGAAATGGTATCTGCAAGGATTTCCAGTCAGGATTTAGACCCTATCATAGTACTGAGACTGCTCTCATTAGAGTTACAAATGATTTGCTCTTATCATCCAATCATGATTGTATCTATCTATTAGTGTTACTCGATCTTAGTGCTGCATTTGATACTATCGACCACAACATTCTTTTGAATAGACTCAAAAATTATATTGGCATTAGTGGAACTGCATTAGCATGGTTCAAATCATACTTATCTGACTGTTATCAGTTTGTAGCAGTAAATGAAGAGGTGTCATACCGATCACAAGTTCAGTATGGAATACCGCAAGGCTCAGTACTAGGACCATTGCTTTTCACCCTGTACATGCTACCCTTGGGAGATATCATTAGGAAGCATGGTGTTAGTTTTCACTGTTATGCTGATGATATTCTCTATATTTCTTTGTGCCCCGACGAAACTTACCAATTTACAAAATTAACGGAATGCATAGCTAATATAAAAAAATTGGATGACTACCCTAGTGAAAAAATAGTATACTTAAGCACAATTTATTTGTATGTACTTTAGTATAACTAAATGTATTTATGGCACACTATATATTGGTACACTTAAAGTCTGCTAAATTGGAACAACTAATTTTGTACTTAATGCACTTTAGTTGTCTGAAAGTAGTGCTGAGGTCCAACTAAAGTTGTGTTAAGTATACTTTGTTGTGCTAAAGTGGAACTATTCCAAGTATACTTAACTACAACTGAAGTATCTACCATCATTTTTGCAATATACAGAACAGAACATTCAATGTGTACTTCAAATGTTTTCTAATAACATTACAATTGCAACTAAATTGCACTTTAAAAGTGTTGGACATACATTTATGTTATACTTATAATTAACTGGGGACATTCTATTCTTTTACTAATAGTGATATTAAAACACATTTCAGGCATATTTAAAATTGTATTGTAATAACACTTTGAGTGAGAGAGCTGCACTATACTTAGGATTAGTATGCTGAAGACATACTCCAAATTGCTTGCAATGACATTGTAAGTACCTTGTACTCAGGCTTCTATTGTATTTTCTGTAACACTTAAATGTGCTGAAAGTGCAATTTACTTTAACTTAAAGTGTCATTAAAATACACTTCACCCACTAGGACATCTGTTTAATTGTACCTTGAGAGGATTGTAAAAGTATTAATACTTACTTGTAATCTACAGTGATTGATACACCAGGATTGAATATTTGCTTTACAACGACATTTCACAGAAACCCCTTTTATACGAACAATTCACAAATCTTGTGGATGTCTGGATTCGAACCCCAGTCCCTTCTGTACAAAGGTACTGTCTTTACCAACTGCGCCACCATGCTAGTTGCAGCCAAACTAATTTTCTCTTCCACAAAGAAATGCATCGCATTATTGCATTTCTAGTGTATTAGAAATTCATTAAACATAAGATATAAAAATGTTATCAGTGTTCCTGTAGTGTAAATAGCTGTCATAATTTATTTCACCATTACAGACTACACTGGAAAGTTCATATGCTTAAATGACAGAAATGGTCCAAGAAATAACTTACAAAAACTGTAATTCCAATTCCAAGTTTTTTTTTTTTTTTTAATGACTTCATGTGCTCAAGCAGTAGGAAAAAAAAAAAAAAATCCACGCAGCCATTTATTATGCAAGTAATGTAGTGTGCAAGTACATTTTGTTGTACATGTAAATCAACATTTTTCATAAATTAAACCTTTCTTTTATTTGCAAATTGCTCGTTGTTGCACTTACGCAAGTAACGCAAGGCAATTCCACACATCAGTTGGAGTTGTGTTTGGAAATTCTGCCATAACGGCATCTATAAGCAAAAACAAAATGCTTTAGTTCATACCACATACAAACAACATTGGTGTGGACGAAAAGAAAGTCACATCTAAAACATGATTAACACACCCTGAGGATAACATTTTAATATATTCAAATCTTCGCTATTTCCAAGAATAGTGGAAGAGCTTTAATGAAAGTCAACAGAATATGCCTCACTACACATTATAGATGTTACAAGCAACTATGTTGGTACTGCAGCAATCAAACCAAAATCACATCTTTACCTGTTATGGCATGCACCTTTTCTTAATCAAGTTGCTTTTTTGGTGGGTCACCTGGCCGAGACTTTCCTGTGAGAGTGGATTCTTGTAGAGTTTCCTTTGAGAATAATAAAACAGCAAGCTCCTGAGCAAAGATGCTCATTCTTGCTCTGTTGAGCCTCTGGTAGGCTTTTTTTGGGACCGAAACTTTACTATGATCTAGGGGAACCTAAAAAGGGACAAAAAAGATTGAGATATGAGACATTTAATAAAATTAACATTATCAGGGAAAGGCTTAATTCAGGCAGCAAAAAAAAACAACAAAAAAAAAAAAAAACAACACTATGCAGATATTTTGGAACACACCATTTCAATCTCACTGTCTGGCAGTGATGAGGTTCCAGGAGTGGAAAGTTTCAGAGCCACCAAGAATAAGTTCTGTAACTTCCTTCAAAGACCTCACCAATGCTGGTAACTCTAATTGAAATTGATGCGAGAAAGATAATTAATGACAAAGACAAAAACAATATCAGAAGACAAGCAACTTCTCATGGATAGTCTACCTACCATTAAGAGCTGCAATGACCGATTCATCAAGTTGCACCATTACAGTGTCCAGTACAGGACTTGCTCTGTGGCTTTCGCCCTCGCCCCCATTCTTAAGTAACTGGAATTTAAAAGACAAGGATACTATCAGATTTGAGTAATTTGAACAAACTGATAAAACATATGGACAAGGATAATTGCACATCTAACTATAATATTTACATAACCTTAAAATACACTGAGGCAAATGTGAAAATTTTAGTTTAAGGACTTTTTAAATCAAGAAACTTACACTGTCATCTTGTGGGCTTTCCTGCTCAGCCCTGTTGGTTTTATCTAACGGGTGTGTGCTTTTCATAGCCTTTTCTTTAATAGGGCAGCCTTAAGGTCCTCCTCAGCTTGGACCTTTGCTGCCTGAGAAAGCCTTGGATTCTTGGTCTGGATAAAAGAGAAAAAAAAAGACACTGATTCCCTCTTTCCAGGAATCAATAGTACGCCAAGTATGATAGTTTATACTTGCCCAATAATACTTACTGGCCTGCACAACTCCATACTTAAGTTTTTAACATCTGGAGATGCACTTCTCTTCATTTGTTGCCCTCTTTTAGCAGTACTCCATATGTCTTTTCCTTTCTGAAAAGCATTTTTTTTCTCCACCAAATCTTTGAATACGTCTGACAAAATAAAAATTAAGATGTACATCACATATTTGAACAGGCCAAATACCTACAACAAACCTAAAGAAACAACATGCACAAACCTCCAAACAGCAGTGCTTTAGCTGCAAATGTCTTTGGTCCTTTTGTACTGGGACAGTTGATTTCAACCCAGCCATCCTCACTGTCAAGGTCAGGCCTTCTGGTCACCTGAGCTAACTGACCCATTCTCTTATCTTTGATAACAGAAGTGTTGTGGACTTTCACACTTCTGTCAGTCATATAAAATAGGGCAAATTTAAATTTCTCCATCAGAGACAGGAGTTGTACTGTAAGTTTTAACATCAACAAACAATACAACCAGAACACTTGCTAAGTGACTTATTTCATCTTAATTAGTTAGATATGACACCAGCATGCATCTGCTGATGAAAGCTTCCTATTGGCTAGGACAAATTGTTGGGGCAGCAAGATTGTTAGTCAATTTAGTCAATTATTCACATGAAAAGCGAAACCCTGCAGCCTCATGGCATCATGGCATGCAAACAAAGCCTCAAGAACTATATCAATTTTAAAGACACAGAATTGCCTGTTCCCAAAACAACAAAGTACAGGCGACTATAAAATCAACAGGTGAAAACAGAACATTAAAATATTTTTAAAGTGTTTCATTTAGAGTATCTATTTTTCTAATTAGGATTTATTTATGTATTTTTAATTGCAGCCACATAATTGCAAAGACTACAAGAGATTTATTAAATTGGATGGTACTGTTCCTGGATGGTAATTTTTGTATTTTTTTTTACCTTGAAAAAAAAATTTTTCACAGACCCATTCTACAGAAAGACATGTAGTCAATAGCCAAGAGAGAAAAGGAAACTGCAAAGAGAAAAAAAGTTTTAGAAATGGAGAGGTGGACAACTGTGGGCAAGAGGACAGAGCAGGAGAAAATGGCAGCCAGTGTAGAGCAGGGAGAGAGGAAAGCCAAGAGAAATATATGGGAAAGGACAGGAGACAAACGCTGAGTGTAGAGGGAGAAATAATACAAGGAAAAGCTGGAAAGGAGAAGGAACAGGAGGGAAGAGGTGAGAAAGTAAGTGCTGAAGGGAGGAGAGGAGAGGAGGAAAGAGATGATGAGGAAAGTGCTGAAGAGGGGAGAGGAGAGGAGGAAAGTGCTGAAGAGGGGAGAGGAGAGGAGGAAAGAGATGAGGAGGAAAGTGCTGAAGAGGGGAGAGGAGAGGAAGAAAGAGATGAGGAGGAAAGTGCTGAAGAGGGGAGAGGAGAGGAGGAAGATGGAGAAAATAGGAGAGAGGATCAAAGCAGATCTCCAAGGGATACTGGACATGAAAATCCTCTTATGTCCTTGAAGGTAAATGAGAAAAAATAAAAATATGGACTTATATATTTTGTTATTGTCATAGACAATTAACTTTATTCTAAAAATTTTATTTGCATGATATTTTTGTATTTGTATTGTAAAGAGAAGACAACTTTTACCATTTGTCCTCTATCACAGATGCCATGTAATGATGATCTTATTTATCCTGGTGCTTCCCTCACAAAAGCAAAAAGCCTGCTCTTGCTCCTGTCATTTGTGCTTAGGCACAATCTGACTGGAGTAGCTCTCCAACATCTTCTTGAAATTTTCAATGAACATTTTCCTGGCTTTGTACCTGCAACAAAATATCTTTTTTATCAACATTATGGAGAATTTGGCCATTATGTGCCACACTTTTACTGTAGTAAGTGTGGGAGCTACCTAGGACCTGGAGAGATGGCTCCAAAACACTGTTTGTTTTGCAAGTATGACTTTGATGTTGACTCAAATCTAAGAGTTGGCGCATATTTCCTTGTGCTCTCTCTATCAAATCAGTTGGTCGACATTTTGGAGAAGCCTACAATACATGTAAACAGACAACAGCCACTTGCAGGTATGATTTGTGACATACAGTGTGGAGCTGAATATCAGAAACTCAGACAGAGTGGAGAAATGGGGGATGATGACCTATCAATTATTTGGAACTGTGATGGAATTCCAGTTTTTGAAAGCAATAACTACCAGATTTGGCCTATTCAGTGTCAAATCATAGAACTACTACCAAAAGATCGTCAAGCAAACATATGTATGCCGTGCTTATGGTTTGGTGCAACTAAGCCAAATATTTGGTGCAACTAAGCCAAATACTTTTTTGACTCAGAGCTCAAAGACCTAGAACAAAATGGAATTAAATGGAAAGACTCTGAAAACAAAGTGCACACTAGTAAAGTGTACTCTCTAATCTGTTCCTCAGATTCTGTTGCCCGTCCCCTTCTTAGAAATACCAAACAATTCAATGGCAAATACGGGTGTGACTTTTGTCTACATACAGGTGGTGGCCCATACACCTGGAAGACACCAAAACCACCACTAAGGACAGAGACTGAACTTTTTGAATATGCCATGTTAAGGACGCCAGCTGAACCAGTAATGGGTGTGAAAGGCCCATCACTTCTGATGAAACTTCAGAAGTGTTACATTATCTTTGGCTTTGTTCCTGAATACCAACATAGTGTCTGCCTTGGTACAACAAGACAACTTGCCTCTCTCTGGCTAGACAGTAAGCACCATGACAAAGACTGGTACATAGGCACAAAAACCAGTATTGTAAATAAAGAGCTGCTTGCTATTGAACCACCTGTAGAGATCACAAGGGCACCAAGATTCTGACCGGAAGTTCTGGAAAGCTGCTGAATGGAGATCTTTTTTGCTGTTTTATGCATTACCAGTTTTGAATGGAATTTTGAAAAGGAAGTATTGGAACCATGTTTTCTTATTAGTTTTTGCTATGCACATTTTTCTTCATGATGTTATAAAAGTTTGCGATAATATTGATATGGCAGAGCAGGCACTTCACAAATTTGTGCTGGATTTTGAAAGTTTATACGGACCTGCTAATGTTTCTTTCAATGTTCATTTACTGATTCATTTGACAACAAGTGTGCGCAACTGGGGGCCATTGTGGGCAACCTCGACTTTTCCATTTAAGTCATTTAATGGGACTCTGCTTAGGTTTTTCAATGGTTCTACACATGTGCCCACACAGATTGTGAGAAGATTTCTCAGATGGAGGAAGCTCTCCAAAAAAGGTGAGAAGATCATGGTCACAGCAAGTGAGAATGTGAGGAAACTTTTTAACAAATTACAAAGTAGCTCTATACTTACAAATAAGTCTGAGGAGTTTCAAAAACATGTACAGGGTTTTGGCTGCCCTATAAAAGAGAGAACATCTGTGTTACAAAAAATAGCTATTGAACGTTTCCTTGGTGTGACAGTTCAATCAGGGTTATTTTGAAGTGCATGACACAAACAATGTATTTGCTATCCATCCTTACTCACTCCAAAGAAAATGTATTATGATTAGGTCAAAAGACAAAATGTATGTTATTGAAATGGCAAACAATATTGAAAGGGACTAATAGTATTTCTTGACTTACAGGCTGATAGTTAAGTGTGTATGCAGTACTGAATTTTTCTTTTTTTTATTGTCTCTCTTTTGTATAAACTGCAATGACAAATAAGTAATGTTTTTCTCCTGAATTTCAATGTCCATGTACAAAATGAATGAAACGAGAGAGATACCTGGTCAAGCTAACATTGCAAAAATGCAAAAATGATAATAATTGTAATCCTTTTGTTTTTCCACACTTTTGATTGTATTAAGAATATACTGCATATGTACTTAGTGTTAGTGTTGTGCAAAAAATCTGCATTTAAAAATGATAAAATATTGTTTCAATGAGAATTTTTCTGTTAAATAACATCTGTTCTTCAAGCACAAAAAAGTACTTGTATTATGACAAATATTTCCCTAAAGACACACCAAATTTATATGTAGTTTCAAACAAGTTGTAGATAGAAACAATAACTGAATCAGGATACTTTCCTAAAGCACATTCTAATTTAATTTAATGTATACTTCCCCCTAATTGCAAGTACTAAAGCTGCACTACATTACAACTTATTTGTAGTGCAAAAAGTTACTCTGAGTGCATTTGAAGAAAGCATGAATCAAGTACAGTTATGGGGTATTTTCATTTAGTACATAGATATGTTAATGTATTTGTGGTACACTTAGCATAAAATAAATGCATTTCAAATACATTTTAGTATATTTATTTTTCACTAGGGTAGCAATTTCCTACTACTTAATTCTGAAAAAAACAGAGATTCTAATTATTGGACAAAGAACTTCTGCACGTAGTAACCTAGAATACTGTCTAACACTTGATGGCTGCTCTGTCAAGTCTTCGTCGTCAGTTAGGATCCCTGGGTGTGCTCTTTGATACCAATCTTTCATTTGAAAGCCACGTTTCTGTGTTCTGTCAACACTGCACTGGCTCCCTATTAAACATCGTATAAATTTTAAAATCTTGCTAACTACTTACAAAGCACTAAATGGTTTTGCTCCTTAGTACTTGAGCAATCTCTTAACGCATTATAGTCCTTCACGTCTATTGCGATCTCAAAATTCTGGCTAGTTGATAATACCTAGAATATCAAAATCAACTCTTTTTTCCCCCTATTTTCCTATTTAACACCTAAACTCTGGAACAGTCTTCCTAGCCTTGTTCAGGAAGCAGACACACTGTCAGTTTAAATCTAGACTAAAAACACATTTCTTTAACCTACGCTAATATTAGTCTTACTGTTTATCCCGAGGTTTACCACAGTCAACCGGATCCAGGCCGTATCCAGATCAGATGAAGGACCTGCGCCTAGACACGATCACAACGCAGCCCTGAGTGTCAGCGGAGGCCGTGTAAACTAGACTATCCCCTGCGAATGCCTCATCGACACGACACATTTTTTTCCTCTGTACAGATGAAACCGTTATCAATTACCAATTCTCCTTCACACGGATCCACGGAAACAACCAAAATACTGTATTATGCATTCCAGACAAGTAATTGGTGATGTCACTTTGTAACGAAAGACCCTGTGCACATGCGCATTCAAACGCACATGCCTATAGACCAGTGGTTTTCAAAACAGAATTAATAAATGGGTCGCCAGGATGATTTAAGGAAAATTACATTAAAAATAAAAATTTGTTTTCCTAAAATCAGTCTATAGGCCTATATAAAAGGAATAAATACGCTAAATATATTTGACTTAAATAATTAACAGATTAACAAAAAGAAAGAAAAAACTGTGTGACTGTGCTGCTGAGTTTGGTTCATTTTTGTGAGGCGCGGAGCTCCTCAAACAAGTTCACGGAAAGGAAACCCAGACGACAGAAAGCACATCTTGTTTTCTTTATTTTACAATAGCACAATGTTAGTAAACACTTTGCAATTTTGAACGTTGTCCTACTCTTATTATCTGTATGACCAAAATGACGGGGTATTTTGTTTCCTCTGCTCGATCGCGCCGCCGCCTCACGCGCACACACAATATATTCCAGCATTGCAAACTTGACATCGCAGCCTGTTCATTATCAACATAAAATAGTCAACCTAACATATAAAAAGTTACACAGCTCAGTTTAAATAGTCAGTAGTAGCCTACAATTCGTGCCATTCAGCGGGAGCATCGCCGCTGTGGTGTTTCCAAGCACATTTTTGCTCATGTAAAGAGGATGATTTTTTCCATCAGTATTGGGACGCGAGTTAAATACAAAGCCTATAATAAATAATGGTTTAGCATCCAAATACATCGCGAATATGGAAACATTTGGATTCGAATGAGAGAGTTAGGCTACGTGAGCCTAACTCTGGTTACTTTCAGTTTCTCATTAAATGATTTAGTTTTGGCTTTATAGTTATAGCCTACTTATATTTTTTAATTCTTGATCTGTTCTGAATACCGTTAAATTTAAAGGATTTGTTGTGGAGTGAGGGGAACTAAAATAACCTATAGCTATGTTTGTAGTGTTTGTAATGTTTGTAGTACATCATAACATTTCGCTTTATTTACCGGTATTATTTCTGAATGCAATCTAATGCGACTTAGCCTATACGTGACTTACCTGTTTTTTCTCTCTCAAAAACATAAATATATATATATATATATATATATATATATATATATATATATATATATATATATATATATATTTGTAGTGTATTTTGAAGCATGCAGCAAACGATTAATTGGTTAAAATTCTTGTTGGTTAACGGTTATCCAGTTAATTAGCGTCCCATATATAGGCCTAGCTATCAAATTAGCGCAGAATCAACTTTGCTTTGCGGTTGTGTGGAAAAGTGCTGAGCTGAATTTTTGTGCCATCTAGTGGTTTAATGGAGAATACAGTCAAATGGCCCATTGTATACAAGTATTCTTATGCTTGGCTTGACTTGTTTGAATGTAAATGGTTGTAGGCCTATATATGGGTCGCTATATACATATAACTATATACATATATATATAAAAAAAAGAGGGTCGCTCTTAAAAAAGTTTGAAAACCACTGCTATAGACTAAACGCATAATATGCATGTGCATTCCGTCACCGTTTTCACAGATTCACGTTTTGAAGTTTACACGGAAATGATAACGGTATTGTTTTCAAAACTCGTTTTCAATAAAACCTATTTCAAAGTTTGCGTTCTCAGGCCACCAAAACGCCATTTTCATGTAAATGAACTGCCAGGGTGCATTACATTTTTTCAGTTAAAACCTTGTTGTGAAAGCGGCCCCTAAGTTAATAACTAATGATTTTGAATTTGGAAATGAATCAATCAAAAACTTACTTAAGCTGGACAATAACTATTTTCTAGAGCTGCTGTACAGCTAAAACAATCTTTGTTGAATTACTTTCCTATTATCACTATAAAGCTGCTTTGAAACAATCTCTTTTGTAAAAAGCGCTATATAAATGAAGGTGACCTGACTTGACTCTATAGAGTCCAGCTAGTTTGTGACCACATGTTGGTTTTACATAAATTATTAGATTTTTTTTATCCTTAAAATAACTTTGGTAACATGGTTGAAAGTTGAGTTTATTGGATGCACACAACTGATTATGCATTTCTACAGTTCATATTTTCATTTTTAAATAATAATAATAATATACATTTATAACACTATACTTTGTGTTATATTACCTTGGCAGTAAATAAAATAAGTGACTCTTTCAAAATTCCCTATAAATTAATTAATAATTTCCATTGAGCTAAATTTCCTTACATAAAACAATAGTACTGAATGTTGAATAAAAATAAAAATGTATTTATTTATTTTAATTTCCAGAGGAACCTTGTGTACAGAGTTATGTTAGGACAATTATCCACAACCTCAAATAAGAGGACTCTGTATAGCATAACTGATTAGAGAATTTAAAAGAAAATATTCAGTGGTTGAAAATTGCTAATACAACTTTTACTATTCATACAAATGCAAATCAGATTTTTTTTTTTTAAAGAAAACAAATGCTTGTCGTCTCTGGGAGAGACAGAGACAGAGAAACATATCATATCGTACAAGGTTTAAAACATTTAAACCTACATTTATTATTATTATTATTAATAATAATAATAATAATTCATAATAATATATTATTATTTATTATTTTAATTTAAATTTAAAATAGTTTACACTCATCATTGTGTAGTGATTTTAGAGGTGTATGTATAATATAGTGCTGTGCTATCCCCTAGCTCTCCTGTTATCCAGAAAACACAAGGAGTGAATGGGTCTGTCGAATATTTTTCCTATTATTCGGTAGAATTTGTTATTAATTCTGAAGCCATTATTCGTGCCTTTCCGAATAAGGTAAGTAACTTTGGGCACATCCCTATAGCCTACATATGATGTCACTTCCTGTTTGTCACAATTTTATATAATGTACAACATTTGACACACAACAACACCCGGTTTCACAGACAAGGCTTAGGCCTAGTCCCAGTCTAAAATGCATGTTTGAGCTGTTTTAACTTAAAACAACTTGCACTGGCATATCTTAAAATATGTCAGTGCCATTGTTTTGTCTCAAGATGCACACTTAATTTTTAAAAAAAAAAATCTTAATCTTGGATTAATCTAAGGCCTGTCTGTGAAACTGGGCCTATATGTTTTTGGTAATTCAAGTTAGAATGAGAAAAAAACAATTTTGTCAATATTATGAATTATGAAAACAATAACAAAATAGTGATGTAATCTCATGTTATATTATGAGCCTGTTTGTTCTTCAGCAAGCTTCAATAAAGAACACAATCTTTTTAGGATGAAACTCGATAAGTGTTTTAAGCCATATTTCTGGCATGTTGCTTAGAAAAGATACGTAATTTAAGAGCCGGACCTTTTTAGACATTCTTGGGCGTGATCAAAACACGCGGAAACGGAAAAATCCACATTTCAAAACAGTTCTTCATTTGAAGCCTGAATATACATGCACATATATGCTTAATGTATTATTGTGGTTTTCACTGGTGTCTGTTGTAATATATTTTAAAACCACAACTGTGTTTAACATAAATAATAATAAGAAATGTTTCTTTAGCAAATCAGCATACTAGATTGAGCTCTGGAAGATCATGTGACACTGAAGACTGGAGTAATAGCTTCTGAAAATTCAGCTTTGCCATCACAGGAATAAATTACATTTTAAAATATATTACAACAGAAACCAGTTAATTTAAATTGTAATAATATTTCACAGTATTACTGTTTTTACTGTATTTTTGATAAAAAATAAATGCAGCCTTGGTGAGATTAAGAGACTACTTTCAAAAACATTAAAAAACCTTAATATTTCCAAACATTTGACCGGTACTAAGGCCTATATACAGAGTAGAGGGTATGCATTGATGTCACTTTCCTGCCTTCAGCCGAACTGGCAAAAGAGCCTCCTGCTTGAATGGATTTAATATGGGAAACTGCGAAAACACGAGTAAAACAAACGATTATCAGTTTAAACTGAAGTTTGGACTCCATATAGTGCTCCTTACAACCTACACAACATCCAGTGATCCATGGATATTGAATCGTGTTTCCTGACATTTATACAGTGTTGGGCAGTAGCGTCGCTACAAGTAGTGATGTTACTAGCTTAACTACATTTTTTAATAGCGTGGTGGTAGCGTCGCTGTTTTCTGAATCAAATAGCTTTTCAGTAGCGAAGCTCTTTTGTTGATCAAGTAGTGCAGTAGCATCCACACAAGCTACATTTTCCCAAGCATTTCTGAAGCACAAGCTCAAATCGGAAACACAACTGCTAAGGATCACCGATCCTGGATCAGTAAGTGACGCCACCGCCATACACGGACCGGCCGGTGACTTCTTCTTCTTCGTGTTTTACGGCAACCAGCTTTTTGGTGCATTACCGCCACCTTCTGCTCCGGACGGTGACATCACATACTCTACCAATCCTTGGGATGACACACGAGAAATTTACTTGATGGAAAGATGGCAGAGGGCGAGGACGCAGAGGAATTGATCCCGAGGGGGGAGTCGCCGTGGCCATATCTCGAGAAGTACATGGTACTGATTGAGACAACAGAAAAAAAGTATGTTTTCAGGTGCTTATTGTGCAACCCAAAAAAGAAGCTGCTCTCAACTTCCAAGACTTCAAACATGAATTTGAGAACACACATCCAGGTGATTCCCGAATAAGCTAGCTAACACAGCCATCGCAATTCAGTACAAACACCAGCTAGCAACTTGTCAACAGCTAACCACTAGCTAGCTTCCTTAAATTGGTAACACTTTATAATAACGTGCAATTATAAATCACTTATAAGTTATTAGTTAATGATGAACTAATCATTTACAAAACATGACTATACATTTTATATAAATGTTTTGTTAACTCAGTTATGTAATTTATAAATTGTTAGTTAATGATGAACTAATCATTTATAAAACATGACTATATGTTCATAAATTCAATTACTTAATTGTCATTGTGTAGCACAACGAAATTACTCTTGTGTAAATTTCAGAGAAAAATGTCCATTTAAAATAAAACAAGTAGTTAACAATATACAATGATAATCAATATTAAAAACATTATTAACATAAAACAGCACCTATGTGGGGAGCACGAAGTCGCAGCGTCTGTGCTCACTGACATCTTTTGTAGTTTACTGTTGATAAACTTGATACAATATTTATCACAAATCATTTAAGTATTTATGTCAAAATTGTTTTAGTATCATTATCTCAATAAACAATGGTTAATATGCTAAAGCAGTATTTTTAAGAAGAGTAATTTATTTGTTTTGCAAGCAGATACTCTTTTATAAATGACTTACAGTCAGGGGCTTCCAGTGGGTTATGTTAAATTCTTTCACTCACCAGCACAGACTTGTGTTCTGTGTGGAGTGTGTGGGATCTAGTGATAATGTGAACCGGTTTTACCTTCCACTTAAGCTCATATCAGGTGCACATGCGTTTAAAGACTCCATGCGTGTCAGAGAAGACAGCTGTCTATACCCTCACCAGTCAGCACTTACACTGCAGTACACAATACAAAGTGTTAAAAACCTGTTATAGATGAATAAATGAAAAGCATGAATAAATAATTTGCAAAGCTTTCTGCATCCCTGTATCTAAAGTGTAAACAATTCATCACTGTAAATGTGTTACACATAATTTGTAGATTTTTCTTACCTGTTACAAGTTATGTGTATGTGTATACTAGTCATTTACAACACTTACTGCATCCCCTAATATAAAGTGTAAACTATTCATCACGGATATATACGGTATAGCATACCACTTATTAATAATTTATGAACATATTAACTTATAATTTATAATGACTTATAACTGAATTGAAACATTAAAATGTTAGCATAAAACGTATAAATCATTTATGAATGTATAGTCATGTTTTGTAAATGATTAGTTCATCATTAACTAATAACTTTTAATTGACTTATAATTTAACATTATTATAAAGTGTTACCCAAACGTAAATAAATAAATAAATACAGTACATATAGGAGGGAAGAGGTGGGGAAAGAATGAAAGATCAGAGGAAAAGTTAAAAGTGAAAAGATTATTCTGAAATTATAGAGGGTTCATATTGTAGAGGGTTCACCCAACTAAAATGGCTTCCATGGAAATGGAACGAGAGCATGCCAAGAGGAGCGCACTCAGGAATGAGGAGGAAAAACACCCTGTTCCTCTCATACAAGGCAGTGTAGCACAGTATTTCAGAGGAGGTAGACCCACCCTAACGATTCCGAGCGATTTGATAAGTTGATCCTTAACTTCATCATTCAAGGACTGCATCCACTTCACACTGTGGAGAGACCAGAGTACACAGATTTGTTCAGAGAGATTTTACCCTCTAGGCATTTGATGTCCAGGAGAACATTGGTAAGAATGCTTGAGGATGAGTATATATCAATAAAAAGCACACTGTCTAAGATTTTGTCCAAACAGAACCATGTGTGTACCACAACAGATGCGTGGTCATCAAACAACAGAACCTTCCTTGGGGTGACTATCCACTGGATATACCAAGAAACATTAAGCATCTGCTCTGGGGCATTATCCTGTCGCAGGATCATAGAGCGCCACACATATGATGTTTTGGCTGAGATGTTGGAAGACGTGCATTTCAACATAAAAGACAAGGTGACCGTTACAACCACAGATAATGGTTCAAATTTTGTGAAGGCTTTCAGTGTCTTTGCAGAAGTTCAAAGAACCATTCAAGACAGAGGAGGATGAGGAAGAAGAGGAGGGACACACTGTCTTCATAAATGTCACAGATATTTTTAATGAAACAGAAGACGACTACAGTCTCCCACCTCATCAGCGATGCGCCTGCCACACCCTCAACCTGGTTGCAACGAGAGACACTGAGTGTGCCTTGACCCAGTCAGAGGCCTTTAAAAAAGTATCAAGATCAACGATTGGCAAATGCCAAGGACTATGGAACAAGCAACATAGAAGCAGACAAGCTTCAGACATCATCAAAGACAAGCTAGGGTGCCAGCTCATAGTTCCCAGTCCAACAAGGTGGAACTCCACTTACCATGCCATGGAGCGCTTGAATACCTGTATTCTGACAAAAGAACAAGACCTCCAGGAGACCTGTGAGAAGCTTCTGGTGACACGCTTCAAAGCAACAGAACATCTCAGTTACGTATGTAACCCTCGTTCCCTGAAGGAAGGGAACGGAGACGTTATGTCAGTTACTGACGAAATGGGGGTTTCGCTTAGAAGCCAATCGCCTTTGAGCTCTACAAAACGAGCCAATGGCATGAAGATGCCATGGGTCTGCGGAATTTGCATAACGCAACCCCGCCCCACCGCGTGGGTATAAAGGGCGTTGCGTGGCAATCTCGCATTATGTTACCTGCTGAAGAGCCGAGGCATGAGCATCCGGCCGTTCCAGCGGTACAGCGGAAGTGGCATGGGGACTTAACGTCTCCGTTCCCTTCCTTCAGGGAACGAGGGTTACATACGTAACCGAGACGTTCCCTTTCAGTCAGTACACTACGAGTTACGTCAGTTACTGACGAAATGGGGGTCCCAATACAATCTCGCCACGACGGCTGTCTTCCAGCGTCCTGCGCTGACCAGAGCTTCCTGCCGTGAGTCTTAGCACGAACGAGGGGCTAGGCTCAACGCCGATACACTGGGAAGCATATCCCACGTGGAGAAATGCAACACAACGCCTGCCCGAAGGGAGGACTTAAGAATACACATATGACCCCCGTAGGGACTGCATATGGAGCACTCTGGGGTATCCGGCCCCAGGTGGAAAATTTTTAAACCCCAGGTGTGGCAAGGTGTCTTGCCAAGGGAAGACACGTGCTCAGAGAGACTTACTGTGGAAATACACATGTGGGGGTTGCCCAACGGGGGAACCATGCACGCGGAGGCACCTAGCCGAACACGAGGGCTGACCAAGCGGGCATGCACTCTGGTGTTGACATCAGCAGTGCTGGAGGAGCTCACCTGAGAGAAAATGCGCACGCATCCAGTCCGTAGAGTGGAATGGCGCAGCAAGCGAAGACACCTGAGCCTGTCCAGTTACTGGCCACTTGGGGCGAGTACACGAGAGGACACAGGCTCCACTCGGAGATTATAAAATCTTGCGAATGTGTTGGGTGTCGCCCAGCCTGCAGCTCTACAAATGTCTGTCAGCGAGGCGCCATGCGCTAAAGCCCAAGAGGAAGCAACACTCCTAGTGGAGTGTGCTCTAACCCCAAGGGGGCATGGCATGCCCTGAACCTGATATGCCAGGACAATGGCGTCCACTATCCAGTGAGACAACCTCTGCTTGGAGAGAGCCTTCCCTTTCTGCTGCCCTCCGTAACAGACAAAGAGTTGGTTTGAGGTCCTGAAACACTGCGTCCAGTCTACGTAAGTGCGAAGGGCGCGTACTGGACAGAGCAGTATCAAGGCTGGGTCTGCCTCCTCCACAGGCAGTGCTTGCAGGTTCACCACCTGATCCCTGAAGGGAGTGGTGGGAACCTTGGGCACGTATCCAGGCCGGGGTCTCAGGATCACGTGAGAATTAGCCAGCCCGAATTCCAGGCACGCTTCGTCAACCGAAAATGCCTGCAGGTCCCCTACCCTCTTGATGGAAGCCAGAGCAATCAAGAGCGCCACTTTCATTGAAAGGAACTTCAGCTCCACAGACTGCAGAGGCTCAAAGGGAGCTTTCTGCAGGGCAGATAAAACCACTGCAAGATCCCAAGAGGGTATTTGAGGAGGGCGAGGAGGATTTAATCTCCTCGCCCCTCTAAGGAACCTGCTGACCAGGTCGTGCTGACCTACCGTTTTTGAGTCCACCAGGTCATGGTGAGCCGAAATCGTGGCCACATAGACCTTCAGGGTGGAGGGAGACAGCCTTCGCTCCAACCCTTCTTGGAGGAAGGAAAGCACGAACCCGATTGAACATTTCATGGGGTGCTTCTCGGCGAGAAGAGCACCAGGTAACGAAGAGGTTCCACTTCAACGCATAGGCCTGTCTCGTGGACAAGGCCCTAGCGGAAGTGATGGTAGCCGCCACCTGAGGTGGCAGGGTACTCAAACCTACCGCGTCCCGTCCAGGTCCCACACGTGTAGGTTCCAAAGATCGGGACGTGGGTGCCATATGGTGCCCCGTCTCTGAGTAAGGAGGTCCTTCCTCAGAGGGATCGACCAGGGAGGGGCTGTCGCAACGAGATCTGAGAACCAGGTCCGGCCGGGCCAATATGGGGCGACCAAAAGGACCTGCTCCCTGTCCTCCCTGATCTTGCACAGAACCTGTGCGAGAAGGCTCACTGGGGGAAACGCATACTTGCATGGGCCCCGCGGCCAGCTGTGCACTAGTGCATCCGTGCCGAGGGTCCCCTCGGTCAGGGAGTAATACCAGTGGCAATGGGAAGAGTCGTGAGAGGCAAACAGATCTGTGTGTCGCCGAACTGTTCCCAAATCAGCTGAACCGTCTGGGGATGGAGTCTCCATTCCCCCGGCTGCACGATTCAGTTCTCCCGGGATGTGAATGGCACGAAGCGACCTCAGATGCTTCTGACTCCATAGGAGGAGATGGCGGGCGAGTTGTGACATCCGGCGGGAGCGTAGACCACCTTGTCGGTTGATGTACGCTACTGTCGCCGTGCTGTCTGAACGGACCAGTACGTGCTTGTCCTTGAGCAGGGCTCGGAAGCGGTGCAGGGCAAGACGTACGGCCAGCAACTCGAGGCAATTGACATGCCATAGGCGCTGGGGTCATCTCCAGGAGCCCGCGGCAGCATGTCCATTGCACATGTCCATTGAAGCGGTCTCATTTGAAGCAAACCGAGCGGTGTAACCGCGGCTGCGGATGCCATATGCCCCAGGAGCCTCTGAAAATATTTCAGTGGAACCGCACTCTTGCCCTCAAACTGGCGAAGACAAGTCAGCAGTGACTGCGCGCGCTCGCTCGTAAGCTGTGCGTACATGGCGACCGAGTCGATTTCCATACCGAGAAAAGAGATCCTCTGCACTGGGGAGAGTTTGCTCTTTTCCCAGTTGACCGGAAGGCCCAGACGGGCGAGGTGCTGAAGCACCAGGTCCCTGTGTTCGCAAACCTGATCCCAAGAGTGGCCTAGAATCAGCCAGTCGTCGAGATAGTTCAGGATGCGAACCCCGTGTTGCCTGAGCGGCACAAGGGCTGCCTCGACAACCTTCGTAAAGACGCGAGGGGACAGGGCTAGCCCGAATGGGAGAACCGTGTACTGATATGCCTGCCCATCGAAGGCAAACCGTAGAAACGGTCTGTGTTGAGGAAGAATGGAGACATGAAAGTATGTGTCCTTCAGGTCGATCGCTGCAAACCAATCCAATGGACGAATGCATTCAAAAATGCGTTTGGCTGTCAACATCCTGAATGGAAGCCTGTGAAGGGTTTGGTTCAAGATGCACAGGTCCAGGATTGGCCATAACCCACCGGTTTTCTTGGGTACAATGAAGTAAGGGCTGTAGAAGCCGGACTCCATCTCGGCTGGAGGGACGATCTCGACCGCACCCTTCGCCAGTAGGGTGGCGACCTCCGCACGCATGACAGGGGCATTGCAACCCACCATGGTATAGCGGACTCCCCGAAAGCGGGGAGGAGACCGTGCGAACTGAATCGCATAGCCGAACCTGATGGTGCGAGCGAGCCAGCTGGACACAGGCGTACCCCCGATGGGGCAGCGAGGCAGAATGACCGGCCCAGACATGGGAGGCGTGGGAGCGTCCCGAGGTGTGGGCGGGGTCGAATTCCGCGCCCTGACAGAGGAGACCAGGGAAGGACCAGCGTTCCACGGGGGTCTCGTCTGCCAGGGGGCTGGTGACAGAGGGGGCCGAGAGTGGCGAGGCTGCTTGGTGTCGCACACTGCCAACCGTGCCCTCTTGAGGCTCGGAGGTGAAAATGTCAGTTCTTTCTTTAACCATGAATAGGGAAGGGAAAAACCAAGGATTCTCCCCCGGCCCTCCACCGGGGGAAGGAGTGGCCCTGCGAGTTCACCTCCGAGCCGCCCGTCTCAGGACCGCCGCTTAGACTGCCGTTTAGCAGGCTGGGGGGCTGGGACAGGCGGGGCTGCCTTCCTGCGGCAGCCTCCACGCCTTGGCCCGGGTGAAGGCTGCTGCTGGGGCTGAGCAGGAGGGGCAGGAGCTGCAGGAGGGCGGCCTCGGCGGGGAGCAGACTGAGGCTTCTGAGCCGGTGGCTGGGTGGAGGCAGCAGCAGGCCGCCGGGGCAGAATCTGCTTGATCGCCTCAGTCTGTGTCTGAGCGGTCGAGAACTGTTGGGCGAAGTCCTGGACCGCCCCGCCGAATAGCCCATCCTGGGAAATGGGAGAATTGAGGAAACGGGTTCGCTCAGATTCTCTCATATCAGCCAGGTTGAGCCATAAGTGGCGCTCCTGGACCACAGAAGTGGACATCACCTGACCGAGAGAGCGAGCGGTCACCTTCGTCGCTCGTAGAACGAGGTCGGTGGCCACCCGCAGCTCCTGCATTAACGCGGGGTCAGCATTGCCCTCGTGCATGTCTCTGAGCACCTTGGCCTGGTAGACCTGAAGGGTGGCCATCGCATGCAGGGCGGACGCGGCCTGGCCCGCAGCTCTGTAGGTCTTCGCCACCAAAGTAGACGTAAACCTACAGGCCTTGGACGGGTGCTTTGGGTCACCACGCCATGTCGCAGTGGTCTGCGGACACAGTTGCATCGCAACAGAGCGCTCAACAGGGGGAACCCCAGTGTACCCTTTCAACGCGCTGCCGTCGAGGGCAGTGAAGGCGGAAGTGGCTGCCGAACAATCGCTAAAAAAGTCAAGGGAGACTTCCACGACTTCGACACCTCTTCATGCACTTCCGGGAAGAAGGGCACTGGGGGCTGACGGGCGCCTTCGGCACGGGCCGCCCCCAGATACCAATCATCTAGCCAAAAGCGCTTGGGACATGGCGGAGGGTTCCACACAAGCCCAAGAGCCTCGGCCGCCCGGGAAAGCATGGCTGTGAGCTCTGGATCAGACTCGGGCAATGCTGGGATTCCCGAAGAAGGCAACACAGCCGAATCGTCATCTCCGGAGGAATCCAGCCCACCTTGTGATGCGGCGATCGACATAGCATCCTCCACCGGTGCGCCAAATGAAACGCAGGGCCCAGGATGGAAAACACCTGCGCCCTCATCTGGCAACACCACAGGTTGCAGTGTGCTAGAAGGGGGTGTGGCCTGAGGAGGATTCGTCGGGTTGGCCCACACCGTCACCCTCAAGTCACCCTGACCACTAGCCAAAGTATTCCCACTCGTGGAGGGAATAGATTGGGGTGTGGTAGAGGGGACTCTCCCTCCAGCACGGAGATCACGGAGTCTTGACCGCAACACTGCGATGGCCATGTTCCCGCAGTGGGAACATGACTCATCCATGAACGCGCGCTCGGCGTGCACGAGGCCCAAGCACGCCAAACATCGATCATGCCCGTCAAACGGAGGAACCAGCCGACCACACCCAGGAACGGAGCACGGGCGAGACATCTTGAAAAAGACGTGCCGCGTGCAGCTCTTTTAGAGAGGAGTTTTTGCTCTGCAGAAATGCTGAAGCGCCTAGGGAGAACACACACGCTGTGCTAGATCACTGCACAGATCAGACAGGAATGCGGAACTCGCTAGAACGCACCGTAACACCAACACTCTGGAGAGACACTCGTCTTGAAGAGAGAAAACGCTCAGGCAGTAACACTCGGCTCTGAAGCAGAAACATAATGCGAGATTGCCACGCAACGCCCTTTATACCCACACGGTGGGGTGGGGTTGCGTTATGCAAATTCCGCAGACCCATGGCATCTTCATGCCATTGGCTCGTTTTGTAGAGCTCAAAGGCGATTGGCTTCTAAGCGAAACCCCCATTTCGTCAGTAACTGACGTAACTCGTAGTGTACTGACTGAAAGAGAACTCACCTTCATACAGGAGTATGTTCAGGTAAATATTACCTTTATTTTGATATGTACTTAAGTTAAATGGTGTTCGTGCTGTAATCCATGTATCTATCTAAACATTAAGGCAACCACATACCTCTAACTGAGCTTACTAGTGTAGGGAATTTAAACAGGGAATGTTAAACTACTACTACTTATTAGAATGATGATGATTATAAATAAGAAAACTTATATTATTTCTTTTGAGTAATTGTTATTTATTCCTTGTCTTTCCTGTGCATCTTTAAGGTTATGGCGCTCCTGGCCAAGGCCCTTGACGTACTATAATCCGATAAAATGGCCTACACAGGAGTGTTGGTGCCAACAATTTCAATTCTCCTCGATAGAATGGAGCAGATGAAGCATGAGGCAAACATTCATCACTGTAACCCACTGGTAGATGCCATCATCAATGGGGTGAAGAGGGTTTTTGGATACATTTTTCAAGATGCAAGGTTGCTGATAGCCTCTGCAGCTCATCCTATGTTCAGATTGGTGTACATCCCCAGTGGAAAGAAGGCTGATGTTGTGTCAAACCTGAAAGCAGAAGTAAACCTGCTTCAAACTCGGTATCCAGATGATCACATGCAGACAGATGGCTAGGACCCAAATGATGATGGCGATTAAGTAACTGGATACTTCCCATTACTCAGAACAAGAACAGTTCTGAATGAAGTGGACAACTACTTGCAATCTACTGAAACCAACCTTGTCAATGCATTCCAAAACCTGCCGATGATGAAGAAGATCTTCCTGAAGTACAACACAGGAGTCCCTGCTAGTGCAGCTTGTGAACGACACTTTAGTGTAGGTAAAGACATTTTCCGACGAAAGAGAAACCGTCTTTCCGATGCAAATTTTGAAAAGCTTCTATTGTGTCGCGTGAATAAACACCTCTTGTTAAAAGGTTCGGGGTCCAGCCTGGCCACCTCTTGATATGTGGTGGCAGAAACTTGTTTCCATGGAGAGAGATAGATCTCTTTCTCACACACGCACACACACACGGGGAAGGACATGTTTTTTTTTTTTGCCATGTTGGTATTGTTTGGAGCAGGTCTTAATTGGTTTGAGCTGAGTTGAGTTCTAAATTTAAATTATACAGTTTGTCCTGCAAATGTACCCAAGTCTAAATTGAGCATACCCATGCAAACACAGGTGCGTACGCATATGTACACACGATCACGTTTTTTGTCTGTTTGTTTTTGTTGCCAAATTGGTTTGGAACAGTTATAATAAACAATTATAATTGTTTATTGAATAAAAAATTGAACTGAACAATTATGCCTGCCTATCTGTTTGAAGGACAGTTTATTGATCACTGAGATAGCTTCAAGTTAGAAGTTAGTTTAATATAAAAATTTAATTTTAAAAAACAGGTTCGATGTAGTAAACTACTTTTGCCATGTTGCTGTAGCTTAGCTTGCTACATTTCCCAGGGGGAAAGTGTACTGAAGATTTATTTAATGTAGAGTAACTGCTAGCTTAGCTCACTACATTTTCCAAGTAGCTTGCCCAACACTGCATTTATATGAGCCTGATTTCAATGCCGGGGAAATACATAAAGCAAATTTGCCTGTGAACGCTTTATATAAATGCAATATAGGTAGGTCTAAATCGGGGTGATCACTTATATCAATGTTATATATATCATCATTTCATCCAGCCCTAAAACTTTTATAGTTTTTGTCAGTGCTTATTTAAAAACATCCAATCATGCAGGATATAAGATGTAAATATTTAACTGATGAGTTGTCAATACAATAACAATACAATATATATGGTATGATTTTACCCCAAAAATCAACATATTGACACAAAATGATTACTGCAAATCGACGTTTTGCTGCCTGGAGTTCAGTTGTTTTTGTGAATTGCAGCGATCCATTTGCTCCTCTTTTCTGTAGCTTTCGGCAGTCTGTAAAAATTACCTTAGATTTCTTGTCAAATCTATTTGTACAGTCAATCTCAAAGCTCTTTCCCATTTTAGCTGTGTTTTGTGTGTTTTTGCGGCATTCACGCTGAAAACCAATGCTGCCGCTCAGTCTTTTTTGCCACTCAGTGGGTGTAATCACAGTCACTTCGGCCAAGGGTGACGTCACATGCATACCCTCTATATAAAGCATTACAATTGTAATGCATGATAACATGATAAATGCCATACATGTTGAACGTACACTTTAATGTATACATAATATAGCCTTTAATGTATACATAAAATAGCCTATACATAGGCTATGTTGGTTTTGATATGAGGCCTTTCTCGACAGGGATATTTCTGTGTTTGATTCACACCGAATGTCTGTCAGAGTCGCTGCACCTTCAGCGTGACGGGATGAGCGGGAGTCCCGCGGGCACGCGCTACTTCAGTCCCGCGCTCGCCGCTTCCTCTAGCCATAGTTTCACTTCTTACAGAGTTATTTTTAGTAAATGGATTCTGCTGCCGCGGCGCGAGCCCCAGTGTGAGTTTCAGTTGGAGGCGCGCGTGTCGTTCCCGTGGGAAATAAACTCTCCCCAGTGCTGACACGGGCTTAGCGGATACTATTGATCAAATCCAGGATGGGCTGTAACCACCGCCGCGAACGGCAGAGAGACCGAGTCCGAGAGAGGGAGAGATCTCTACGTGTGCGTGTTTCTGTCCTGCTGCATTTTCAATAACACATCAAATAATAACTGACATTCGTTTGAACATTGAGAATGAGTCAACAAATGATCAAGCATGCATCATATCTCGTGCATGTTGCCTAACTACTAGCTCGCGTTCACATTAAATCACTGCGAGTAGAAACTTTTGCGTGTCAAAAGCCTGCGTCATTTTTCTCGGGGTATAATTACCGGTTCTGCAACACTGCCCTTCGCCTCTAGAGAGAAGAAAAACACAGAGGCGCTCTTTTTTTCCCTGCGACTGCCACCCTTTGTTTATTGGTCTTTAGGAATTAATCATTGTCAAGTTATTCTTAAGAGCCAAAATAATGAGACAGTGACAGAGTGGGCACAAATTGCTGCCTCTACATATATATGAAACGAGGTTACCTTTACCATGGTAAATGAGCAGGACGTCAAAGTATAATCGTGCAATACTTATGTGCAGTAGATGTGCACACGCATGCGTTTGTGCATATGCTGCATGTTTGTCTAAGCATATGTTTATTTAACTTTTCTGTGTGTGTGTGTTGGCTGCGAGTGCACGCCAGCTCTTTCTTTATCTCTTTTCTCGACAGTTCTGTCCTCTCGCGCTCCCACGGGCCTAATTATCTGTAAACGAATCGGATGAAAGTAAGGGGGGCTTTCTTGGAGGACACTGCCCTATTGAAAAAAAGGTAAAAATACAGAGAGCGCAAAACCTTTAGTTTATGAGTCATGCGAACACTGACATCACAGGCTGCTGGTCTGTTCACACGTCGCGTTGCACCTGCTCGTCACACTACTTTTACTCTGTTTGCATTGTTTAAAGGAGAAAGCGAACCGGCCCTCACATTTGCATATGAACAGGGTTTTAGTTTGACCCCAGTGAAGCTCCACCAAAAAAAAAAGTTAAGTTCTTAAAATGAACCTTCTCAGAGATGCCAAGGTTCATATATATATTTATACGACAAGGTTCATATATATTTTTCGTCTGAAACTGTGAATACACCATTACAGAGGGATGTGAAGGAACAATTCAACAAAAATTTAATTTCAAACCATTATGCTATCCTATGCTAACAACAGTTTAGAGCAATTAAGCTTCATTAAAATGATGAAAGGATGATACTGAGTGAATCAATATCCATTGAAATGTTAAAGATTTTTAAAAATGTTTTGAAGAAGGTGAGCATTCTGAGTAAATTTACCCTGCGATCACGTTTCCTTCCGTAAATGAGAGCAATCCAGTAGAAACACTAGTGAGAAATGAGGTTCTCTCTTTTGGGCCAAACAATCCTGGGATGTTTAAAACTGTGCTACATCACATTTGGATTTATTTATTTATTTATTGAGTTTTCTGAGAAACATGCTTTTCTGGGACAGAAAATAAACAAGTCTTGAGTCAAAGAGAAAAAAAGTTGTACATGACGTGAGAATGAAAATGTGTGGCAAATTCTTTGGGAATTGGATGTTTTAGTGTTTGGTGGTATGATATGATTCACATAAGAGTACTTCTCAAATGAGCCACATCTAAAATATGACGATGAAGTTTTACACCTTTTTCAGAGGCTGAATTCCCAGGTTTGGATGCTCACGCAGAAGTCTTGACCCAGATTTTGGGAAAGCTTTCCTTCAGGGACGCGACCCAGAAGTGTCACACAAAACACCAGAGAACCTCCTGCATCCGCAAACAGCAGTTTGAGCTTAGATTAGTTAATAGATACAAATATATTCTGTTTAGAGAACTTTTTGCATATCTATCTTGTAGAAGGATCCATTATTAAAAAGTAAATCGTGCCAAACAGCTCATATAAGATTCATTATAGTCTGTCCTGATGGATCTGCACTCTTCAAGACAAACCAATCAGCCAGTCCGGTCATCTCTGATGGTTTTCATGTATCAGGAAAATGTATTGCTAATGTTTATATACATGAATATATTAAATATAATACTTGTTTCTTATTATAATATTATTTATCCTGTAGTTAAGTGCTTTGTGTTCACAGTGCATGTTATAAGTGAATGACGTATTGAACTTCTAAAATTGGCTGAATTCATCTTGTCTGTTGGAGAAAAATTATCCAATTGATCTTGATCAGAATTACATTTCTATCCGATTAGAAGATATCTTAAATCACCTGTTAAATAAAAATATAACTTTCATGTGTAAACTTTTGAATTCTGGCTTGGGATCACATTCGATTTATAAAACACCTGGCGTACATGTGCAACACATTTTCCTCCGAATTTGCATTAGACAAATCTTCCTCAGACGGCAGTGTTTGTGTTTATGGGTGTTTCTTCAGCTTCAGGAGTTGATTTTTATTCAAACTAACTGATTTTGACTTCTTTCTTTTTGGTATTTAAAGGCCAAACTGAAAACATTTTCTCAAATGTTTTGTATTTTTGCCACTTTTCACATTTGCAAGACGAAGGTGTCAGTCATTTTATTCCAGAAATATTAAAAATGCCACTTGCTTTTCTGCAAGATTCACAGGGTCTGAAGCGCCACACCCATGTACTAGTTCCTGCAGTCAAACATGCATGTAAACATAATGTGATCTGATTTACAAGATACTCAAGTCAGAGATCTCAACATTTCTCATTTATGCTTAAATAGACCTAAAGAACTTGTTTAAATCTCCTGAGATATGAAGGAGAAACCACCTCTGGTCAGTCTTTACACATGTTTGCAGACATGCAGCTTGTGCTACAGAGAACATGACTATTAAAAATACACCAATAATACATACTGACTTGCTTTTATTTCTGCTTTAATTTGACTCTTAATATTTGGGATGCGCAGCTGTGTCCCAATTCACTCTTCTTTGGTGGCGGTTTTAATGCGACTTTTCACTGTGCCAAAAATGCCTCTGAACCAAATGGCATTGGTATTGAGCCAAACGGGCCACAGCCGCATACTGAACTCTCGCATCAACCTGCAAACTGCCAGTCATCATTTACACCTGTTAGCAGAAACAAAGCAGCAATAGATGGCAGAACACACAAGAAATGGCTTCTCGGGCTACAAAGCGCCGAAGTCTCAGAGTGCCAATGTCACAATGAGGTAAAACACTCATCTGGCATTTATCAGCATGAGTGTCAGATACTATTAATAAACAAAAAGAGTGCAGTCTGACCTCAGATTACAATCACAAACCCACCAGCACAAATTATGAACTTAATAACTGACTTCTCGTTTAAAGCAACAGATATCACATTAGGCAGTTTATAGGTTGTTCTGGGTAGTTGCTAGAAGAAGAAGAAGAAGAAGCTTTATTTATATAGTGCCTTTCCATAGCTCAAGGTCGCTTTACATAGTGTTAGGCAGTACATTTGCACACCCACATACACAATACAAGCACAGGTCTTATATAGCCACATTATTCAAAATACAAATTAAATAGATATGTATTTGGCTGGGTCTTGAAGGTAAACAGAGATGATATATTACGTAATGGCAGGGGAAGCGAATTCCATAATTTAGGAGCATTGACACTAAATGACCTACCACCTACAGTAGACAACCGAAAACGAGGAATAGACAAAAGACCAAGCTCAGATGATCTGAGGGACCGGGCAGGAGAGTAGGAGAGGAGTAGGTCAGACAGATATGGAGGTGCAAGACCATTTAATGCCTTAAATGTTAGAAGTAATACCTTAAAGTGAATACGTGATGCCACAGGTAGCCAGTGAAGATCATGCAGTAGAGGAGTTATGTGAGCAGAGCGCCTGGTGGAGGTGAGAACTCTGGCTGCTGAGTTTTGAACATACTGTAACCTTGCAATAAGTTTTTTAGGAAGACCAAAAAATAGAGCATTGCAATAATCCAGACGGGATGTGATTAATGCATGAATTAATATTTCAGCATCAGCCTGAGTGAGAGAAGATCGAAGACGTGCAATATTACGAAGATGGAAAAAAGAGTTTTTAACAACAGAAGAAATATGAGAGGCAAAAGATAGAGATGAGTCAAATAACACACCAAGATTACGGACAGATGAAAAAGGCTTAACATAAACCCCATCAATTTCAAAGGACAGGTCCATCCTTTTTACTGAGGTTGCAGAGCCAATCATCAGTAATTCAGTTTTGCTATTATTTAGTTTAAGGAAATTCAAGGACATCCAATGCTTGATATCCCTGATACATGCAGTAAGTGAGTTAGGCAGTGATGGCCTGTCAGAGCTGGTGGTGAGGTAAATTTGAATGTCATCAGCATAGCAATGAAATTGAAGTCCATGCCTGCGTATGGTTACCAAGTGGATATATATAAATGATAAACAGAAGTGGACCAAGAACTGAACCCTGAGGAACACCCTGTGAAAGCGGAGCAGTGGCAGATTTATACCCTTGTATGGTGATATAATATTTTCTGTCACGGATGTAGGAGATGAGCCAGGAAAGAGCAGAACCAGTGATACCAATATCAGAAAGGCGAGAAATTAGTATTTCATGGCAGACTGTGTCGAATGCAGAGCTTAGATCCAGAAGAATCAAGATGTTTATTAACCCTGAATCCATAGACAGAAGAATATCATTAGCCACATGAAGAAGAGCAGTTTCAGTGCTATGTGACGAGCGAAATCCTGACCGAAAAGGTTCAAAAAGGCCATCAGCATTTAAGTAAGATCTCAATTGTGAAGCCACAACTTTTTCAAGGATTTTACTTAAGAATGGTAAATTTGAGATTGGCCTATAATTATTCATGTTTAGATGGTCAAGGCCCGTTTTTTTAAGAATGGGGGTCACGGTAGCCAGTTTTAATTCAGCTGGAACAATAGCAGATGTTAAACTAGAGTTTATCATGTGAGTTATGAAAGGTTCAACCTCACGAACACACATCTTAAGCAAAACAGTCGGAGTAGGGTCAAGCTGGCAGGATGTAGAGTTACACTTCACAATTTGATCACTTATGGCAACAGAAGTAGTGTGAGTAAAAGCAGAGAGAGAGTTTGTGGAGTAAGCCGAGTCAGCTGACATTGAGTGAACATTTGAGTCAGTTGTATGAGGGGTGTCTATGGAAATAGATGCATTGATTGACTTCAATTTGTCTGAAAAGTAATGAGAAAAATTATTCTAGGCTGTTGCTAGGGTGCTCTGTGTGGTTGCTAAGGTGTTGCCTGGCAGTTTCTAGGGTGTTTTGAGAGAAACTGAGTAACCAAGGCATGAGACCCTAATGGCTGACCATCTATTCGTACATTATGAGTTGAAATTGCAGCCACATAGACTTTTTAAAGTAGAAGCTGTCCTAATATTTTAGGGCAGTGTCTGCAGAAAATGTAAAACCAGGGGAACAGGGCAGTGCTCTGGGGCCACTGCTTGATCCCTACACCAATCAGAGAAGAGCTTTCATCGATAGGCGTAAGCACTCCTGGTGGAAGGTGCTCTAGAGCAGTGGTTTTCAAACCTGTCCTGGAGGCACCCCAGCCCTGCACATTTTGTGTGTCTCCCTCATTTATCACACCTGATTCAACTCATCAGCTTGTTAGTAGAGACTGCAAGAACTAAATTGGGTGTGTCTGATAAGGGAGACATACAAAATGTGCAGGGCTGGGGTGCCTCCAGGACAGGTTTGAAAACCACTGCTCTAGAGTTCGATATAGTGTTCTTCACCTCTTGATCACAGACTCTCAAAAGTGGTTCCGTCCCTTCAGAGGCCAAACACAGAGCTGCAGACGGTCTGGATTTGGGTTCTAAATCTGACCCTCCAACTGGTGGAGGAGATCCATTATCCTGGGAAGGCTCCAGGGATCCCCCTCTAGGAGCTTGTACAGCATTGGAAACCATGGTTTCCCCGGCCTGTTCGGTGCTACTAGCAGCAGCCTGTGGTGTCTCTAAAGGACACTGTGAACAGTCGCCTAGATCAACAGTATCATGGGAAAGGCTTAGAGTAACTGATGTGGCCAGGTGTGGGCTAGAGCATCCTGCCCCAGCGGACTGGATTCCTCCGCTAGTGAGAACCAGAGAAGGCAGTGGATCAATGCCACAGAGGCTAAGAGGTCCACCTCTGCCCTGCCAAACCGCTGCCATATCATCTCTACCACCTCTGGGTTGAACCTCCACATCCCCGATGAATGTCTGTGGTACGACAAGAAATCTGACACCACTTTTGAAACCCCTGGGGTGTGCATTGTTCTGATGCTTACAAACCAAGGGAAGGCCCAAGTCAGCAGTTCCAGTGATACCTGCAGGGATTGGCTGGACCTTGTGCCCCCTTAATGGTTGATGTGATAAACAACTGATGTGTTGTCTGACCTAACGAGAATATGCCTGCCCTTCAAAAATGGTGCAAAGTGCTTCAGAGCCAGTAGTACTGCTCGTAGTTCCAGGGTATTTATACTCTTGCCCTTTTGCTGGGGATCCCATTCCATTCTGACTGCTCTGTGTTGCCAGACTGCCCCCCAGCCGGTAAGAGTAGCGTCAGTCTGGACTATCTTCCGTCGAGAGGGAATCACGCCCAGAGCAACCCCCTTGGGGTTATTTATTTATTTATATAGTGCCTTATTTATATTTATTATTTATACAATATAGATTGTTTCAAAGTAGCTTTACAGTGATAACAGGAAAATTATGCATTTTGGCTGTTTATTTTTTTTTTATTACTGTTTATGTTTAATTATGCAGAAGTCAGTTCAGTGTTGATTCAGTTCCGTTGTAAAGATCATCAATTATTAAATTAGTTCATTTCATCTATAAAGCAGTTCTGCAAAAAAATTATATCATCGTCTAGCTCAGATCAGATTGTTGAATATTAAGTGTCCCCAACTAAGCAAACCAGAGGCAACAGTGGCACGGAATCCAAACTCCATCAGGTGACAGAATGGAGAAGAAAAAAAAACCTTGGGAGAAATCAGGCTCAGTCAGGGGGCCAGTTCTCCTCTGGCCAAAGAACGAATATGGTGTCATTATGATTCAGGCTGCATCGCAAGTCAGAAATCAGATTGGGATCGGCAGCATTCAAATATTCATCCAGTTCCTTTTGCTTGAAGAGCGATTCATCACGCCAGTATGGAGCCAAAGCTGGCCATAGGGTCTGTGCTGAGGACCTTTCTGGTTCTTGTGGTCTCTGCTGAGTATCTGTGCCAATGGCTGTGATGTTGATGAGGCCTTAACAGGGGATTGTCTAGTAAACACGGTCTCTGCTGACATTCAGGGCTGCGTTTCGGTTGTGTCTAGCTGCAGGTCCACCATCTGATCTGGATACGGACAGGATCCGGCTGACTATGGTAACCTCGGGATAAGGATGAGACAGACAGACTAATATTAGCATAGATGCCATTCTTCTTATGATGTAACAAGTACATCGGGTGTTCCTGGTTCTGGATGACCTAATTTATGCAGCCTAACAATCATTTAACTGATTTGAATAATATAAAATGATAACGTGTATGCCAGATGTGTATGCCAGATTAAAGAGATGTGTTTTTAGTTTAAATTTAAACTGACAGAGTGTGTCTGCTTCCCGAACAAGGCTAGGAAGACTATTCCATTGGTGCTAAATAGGAAAGGGATCTACCACCTGCAGTTGATTTTGATATTCTATGTATTGTCAACTGGCCAGAATTTTGAGATCGCAATAGACGTGAATGACTATAATGTGTTAAGAGCTCGCTCAAATACTGCAAGACCTAGGCGAGCCAATGCAGCCCGAAGTGCTTGCTTCACCACCTCTTTCTCTGACTATGGACCTTCTGCAGATCCGTGACCAGTGTCCTGGGAACCATCATGGGAGAAACGGGATTGAAGATCAGATATAACCTCCACTTCTTCATCATCATAGAACTGGCTGTGAGAAGCCATCATTGACAGGGCATCCTCCTCCAAAATGGGTGACTCCATAGTGGGGGCTTCAAATGAAGATGCTAGTTTCTCGCCCGGTTGCAAATTCATAAGCAAAGACTTAATCTAAGCAAACTCAGCATTTAACACATCCACCTTCTTGACTAAGGGTCTTCCTTAGGTCTCTTGCCAGCAAAGGCACCAGTAGCTTCAGAATTTTTATGCTTTGCTTTACGTGGTGGTGGTGGTAATGACTCACCCAAAAGTCCTTCCACCATAGCTATCCTTGAATTCCTCCTCTCCCAAGACATAACACTTTTTAAAAAATAATATTCTACAAGCTGCAATACGTGCACGTGAGAGGATTATAGGGATAGTCTGCAGGAAGTCATGGTGTTAAATAAAGTCATCCTGGTCACGAGAGACAATCCCAATTTTGCATCCTTTGAAGGCTGCGTCCTTCTAAGTGCTCGGCCGATGCGGCCATCGAAGGACGCACCGAGACTTGTTTAAAGTGGAAGGTACAGCTGATTGTGTCATCATGGCGCGACGAAGGCTGTCCCAATTTGAAGGTCCTTTGAAGGCTCCTTCAAATGCGGCCTACAAATGCATCCTTCTTTTCCAGTGAAATGAGGGATACATCAGATGGATCCTTCGCAGCCTTGCCTACCCCAGAATTCATTGCGCGCCAGAGACGACAGATTTTTGGAGAGAAATTGGTAGATTACACTTTTAAATGTAAGTACTGGGTTTCAATTTATTCGAGTAATCATTAGTCTCTAATGATAAAAATGAAGAAATACAATAAAGGTTCAAATGTTGACTTATATGTTACCAACATGCAATTTTATATAGTTTATACTCTTTTTTTATGTACATAAATGGACTGAGGTGAACATCTTTAGGTGTTCCACCCCGTTTTGACAATACATTTTGTTACTTTCATTTTCCAAATAACCAGTGGTGGAATGTAACTGTGGCAAGCAGGACGAGGCCGGTGGCGTGATGGATAATGAGCGCCACCTGCACACCGCACCAGTCTCGTATCTCTCACAGAGGAGCTTCAGAAGCATAAGGAGGAGCGACGACAGTGAAGGACGAGAGAGGACCAGGCCTGGACTTTACGTTGTGTTTTGTTTATGTTTTATTATGTGTGTGCGGCAGTCGTCCGTGAGGGGCTGCCATTTTTACTTTCGTTTTGTGTTTATTTGTAATTAAAGCATTTGAAACGTTTGCTGGTTCCCGCCTCCTTCTTCCCATAACAACTAACCTCGTTACACTGGTGCCGAAACCCGGGAGGAAGGAGGGACACGCTGTCGGAAAGCCCTTGCTGCTGAGAGGGATCACGGTGCTGAGGAGGTCAGGCAGCACGACGCAGCAGTGTGCCATGTGGTTGCCCGAGGCGGTGGTGCTGGAGTGAGTGAAGACCAGGTGGGACGGAGAGCTCGCTGCCGTTCTCCTGGGTCGAGGAGGGGTGGCTGCCATCCGAGAGGGAGCGGAGGAGTCGCCCCCATTCGCCGTGGGCCAGAGCCTGCTGCCGTCCACCATGATGGAGAAGGAGCAGGAAGGTAGGCAGGGTTGCTAGGTCTCTGCAACAAAAGTATCCCAAAAAGCCCAATGTGATTTTTTCCATTGGGCGGCCGAATTCTCTTTGAATTCAAATTGTGCTTTGTGTCTTAGGTCGAAATTTAGTTTACGTCTGTATGTCAGTTCTTTCTTTTTCAGCTTTTCCAAATCTGCACACTTTGGACTGAGCTGAGACGGGATCACAGGAACTATTGTCCTTATTTTCCTTCCCATGAGGAGCTCAGCAGTACTTTAACCATTGGCAAGAGGAGATGCTTGGTAAGCCATAAGTGCAAGGTAGGGATCACTTGCCTTTTTGAGGAGGTTCTTGATTGTCCTCACAGCTCGCTCAGCCTCTCCGTTGCTTTGTGGAAAATGAGGACTTGATGTCACATGATTGAATCCCCAGTCCTGTGCAAACACACAAAAACATTCTGACGCAAACTGTGGCCCATTGTCCGAGCGCACCACCTCTGGGATTCTATGACGTGCAAAGATGGATTTGAAGTGTTCAACCACAGCTTCTGAATCAGTTTTGCAACTTCAAAGAACCTAGAAAAGAAGTCCACAATGACCAAGTACTGTTTGTTGTCTTTTTGAAACAAATCTGCTCCTACTGTGGACCACAGCCTTGTTGGAAATTCAGCAGGTAGCATTGTTTCTCTGAGATTTGTTCTCTCACGTGCACACGTGTCACAGTTCTCAATCATTTTTGTTAGCTCGGTACTGAGACCTGGCCACCAAACTGACTGTTTAGCTCTCTCCCTGCACTTTGTTATGCCAAGATGTCCTTCATGCAGTTTCTTTAATATCTCAGCTCGGAGTGACGTTGGAATTACAATCCTGATTCCATTCAATAATAGTCCATTTTGCACATAAAGTTCTCCAGCGAATGACAAGTAAGGCTGGAAAGCTTTGTCAATGGAGAATTTATCTGGCCAACCTTCCACACAGTATTTCTTTAGCTGCTGGAGTATGGAATCATTGTCTTGGTGTTCTTGGATCTCTCTGAGTCTTTTTTCTGTAGCTGGTAGACTTGCCATGACAGACTCTGCGTACAGATTGATGTCTTCAGAAAGCCCCTCTGCTGTTCTGCTTATGGGAGCTCTAGACAACACATCTGCTGTTGCAATGTTTTTGCCAGCCAAATGCGATATGGTGTATGAGAACCTCAAAAGACGCATACGAAGCCGCTGAATCCGTGGAGGGAGTTCATCTAATTTCTTTGAGCTAAGCAGAGGAACTAGAGGTTTATGATCAGTTTCGATGTGGAAACTTTTCCCAATGAGAAACTCAGCAAACCTCTCACAGGCCCATGTGGAGGCCAGCACCTCCTTCTCTATTTGCGCGTATTGTATTATATAAGGCTCTGTATTACTGAGAGCCTTGGAAACATACGCCACCTGTAGCGCTCACTCTCTGGCTAATAACTAAAAATGTTAATAAATAAATGACTTGTTATATGCCAATCTATGGACCAGCGTCTCAGAAGAATAGATTCGCTGCTGAGAAAGATGCAACAACAACAGTGAACAGACTCGGAGAACGTTTTGGTTGAACACACAATGTGTATTTGTTTAGCAGCACTCAAAAGGTAAGTTGAATCAATGTGAAACAATTAAAACAGAAAGAAAAAAATATATATTTTCACAAATGAAATTCTTGCTTCTGAATTTTATTACTTTTGTTTTAGAAGGTTTCGTGAACCTTTTCCCTCAGTTTTCAACAAGGTAAGTTCTTTGTTCGTTCGCTTTAACTCAGTATTGGATTCACCATAATAAAGGTTGAATATGAACACTTATGTTACCTTTGTTACCTCTTTTTCTTCTTTAAATCAATCAGTGTCCCAGTATTAAAAACCCAAACAATGTATCACCGTCAACCCAACAGAAAATTAACACTTCTCAATGAAATAAAATAATGTCCTTCAATCTCAAAACCCTGAATTGCTCAGTCTTTCAAGAAAAAAAACAGTTCTTCAAATAGTCCATAAAGAGAGATAAATGTCTTTTCTCTAACATCTCTAAGTGTCTATAACTTCAAAATATAATGACATATTTACAACATATTTTACTAGGGATGTAACGATTCACTCAACTCACGATGCGATACGATTCACGATACTAATTTACTAATATGATTTTCTCAAGATTTTTTTTAACAAAATGAGATTTAAGACAAATTATAAAATAAAAGTGTCCTTTTATTTCTCAGACAAAATTCTGCATATTTCTTTGTAAAATTTAAATATATATTTTATGTCAAATAATAACTCAATTGAAATTTTAAAACAAATCCTCAAAAAGTCCCTTCAAGGAGATCTTCCACTGGTGTTTTCTTGGGAGGAGGTTGTTTCAGCTTCTTCACCCTCGTCCTGCACTAAGGAATAGCAGAAATGAAAAGACTAGGTAAAGTTTAAGTACAAAAGTGACAGGGGTTTCACATTGTTATAAAGGCAAGATTTTAATTATAATTTGTATCATTACACTTGCAAGAGTTAGAAAAACAGAACACATTTAGATAAATATGCCATAATAAAAAATATCTCCATTTGAAATAAAAAAAAGAAGAGTTATTCGATTTCCTACCATTCGCAGAGTTCAGAAAAACTTGTCTTTTGTTTCCACAGAATCCAAAAACAGACTCATGGGAGGCTCGCCAGTCCAAACCCTCCTCAGAACTACTGGAAGGCTGGGACAAATCCAGAATGCAGGTACCGGAAAACAACTCGTCACATCAGACAGAGGACAGCAATCGAATTTGGGAAAGGACAGAACAAATCACCTTTATTTATATAGCGCTTTTTACAATGGCAATTGTTTCAAAGCAGCTTCACAGTGGTAACAGGAAAATAATGCAACGGAATTTGATTCGGCTGTACAGCCGCTCTGGTGAAAACAGTGATGTCATCCAGCTCATTTCAATTATCATATAGTGTCAATGCGGCAGATCAGTAATATAGTTGAAATTTAAGTGTCCCCAACTGAGCAAGCCAAAAGCCAAAGGCGAAGGTGGCAAGGAACCAAAACTCCTTCAGGGCCAGAATGGAGAAAAAAACCTTGGGAGAAACCAGGCTCAGTCGGGGTGCCAGTTCTCCTCTGGCTGACGAACAAATAGTGTATGATTATGATTCTGGCAACATTACAGGTCAGAAGTCATATTAGATCAATAGATATTCGTAGGATTATTCGAAAGATTGGAGTCGTCACGCCGGGGACGGGTTTAATGAGGATGTCGTGTCGATGCGGCATTTACGGGGGGAGTTTAATTGACACGGTCTCTACAGACACTTCAGGGATATGGTCGTCATGTCCAGGCTAAGGTCCACCATCTGGTCTGGATACGGCCCGGATCCGGCCGACTGCAGTAAACCTCGGGATAAACAGAGAGACTAACATTAGCGTAGATGCCATTCTTCTTATGATGTAACGAGTACATCAGGTGTTATTAGAAGTGTTCCCGGTTTTGTGTATGCCATAGTAAAGAGATGTGTTTTTAGTCTAGATTTAAACTGACAGAGTGTGTCTGCTTCCCGAACAATGCTAGGAAGACTGTTCCAGAGTTTAGGTGCTAAATAGGAAAAGGATCAACCGCCTGCAGTTGATTTTGATATTCTAGGTATTATCAACTGGCCAGAATTTTGAGACCGCAATAGACGTGATGGAGTATAATGCGTTAAGAGCTCGCTCAAGTACTGGGGAGCTAAACCATTTAGTGCTTTGTAAGTAATCAGCAAGATTTTAAAATGTATACGATGTTTAATAGGGAGCCAATGCAGTGTTGCCAGAACCGGGCTAATATGGTCATACTTCCTGGTTCTAGTAAGAACTCTAGCTGCTGCGTTTTGGACAAGCTGCAGTTTATTTATTAAGCGAGCAGGGCAACCACCCAGTAGAGCATTACAATAATCTAGCCTTGAGGTCATGAACGCATGAACTAACTGTTCAGCATTTTGCATTGAAAGCATGTGCCGTAATTTAGATATATTTTTAAGATGGTAGAATGCAGTTTTACAGATGCTAGAAACGTGGCTTTCAAATGAGAGATTGGTATCAAAGAGCACACCCAGGTTCCTAACTGACGACGAGGACTTGACAGAGCAGCCATCGAGTGTTAGACAGTATTTTAGGTTACTACTTGTGGAGTTTTTTTGTCCAATGATTAAAAATTCAGTTTTTTCTGAATTAAGTTGCAGGAAATTGCTAGTCATCCAATTTTTTATATAAGCTATGCATTATGTTAATCTTGTGAATTGGTAAGTTTCGTCAGGGCGTGAAGAAATATAGAGCTGAGTATCGTCAGCATAACAATGAAAATTAACGCCATGCTTCCTAATAATATCTCCCAGTGGTAGCATGTACAGGGTGAAAAGCAACGGTCCTAGCACTGAGCCCTGCGGTACTCCATACTTAACTTGTGTTCGGTGTGACATCTCTTCATTTACTGCTACAAACTGATAACGGTCAGATAAGTATGATTTAAACAATGGCAATGAAATTCCACTAATGCCAACATAATTTTCGAGTCTATTCAAAAGAATGTTGTGGTCGATAGTATCGAATGCAGCGCTAAGATCGAGTAACACTAACAGAGAGATACAACCACGATCGGATGATAAGAGTAAATCATTTGTAACTCTAATGAGAGCAGTCTCAGTACTATGATACGGTCTAAATCCTGGCTGGAAATCCTCACAGATACCATTTCTTTCTAAAAAGGAGCATAATTGTGAGGACACTGCCTTTTCTAGTATTTTTGACAGAAAGGGTAGATTTGAGATTGGTCTGTAATTGACTAATTTTGTAGGATCAAGTTGCGTTTTTTTTAATAAGTGGTTTAATAATAGCCAACTTAAAAGTTTTGGTACATATCCTAATGTCAAGGATGAATTAATGATATTAAGAAGAGGATCTATGACCTCTGGAAGCATCTCTTTTAGTAGTTTAGTTGGTATGGGGTCGAGCATACATGTTGTTGATTTTGATGATTTAACGAGTTTAGCCAATTCTTCTTCTCCTATAGCAGTGAATAAATGTAATTTTTCCTCAGTGACACTACAATGCACTGTCTGATGTGATACAGTAGTGGACGGCTGCATGGTTATAATTTTTTTCCTAATATTATCAATCTTACAAGTAAAGAAGTTCATAAAGTCATTACTGCTGTGCTGTTTACAAACATCAGAAGGTGAAGCTTTATCTTTGGTTAATTTAGCCACTGTATTGAATAAATACCTAGGGTTGTGTTTTTTTTTTTTCTTCTAAGAGAGTCGAGAAATAAGCATATCTAGCAGTTTTTAGGGCCTTTCTGTATGCAATCATGCTCTCTTTCCACGAAATGCGAAAAACTTCTAGTTTTGTTTTCTTCCAGCTGCGCTCCATTTTTCTGGCTGCTGTTTTAAGGGCCCGGGTGTGCTCGTTGTACCACGGCGTTGGACTATTTTCTTTAATCCTCTTTAAGCGCCGGGGAGCAACTGTGTCTAAAGTGCTGGAAAAGAGAGAGTCAATAGTTTCTGTTGCAACATCGAGTTCCTCTAGGCTATCTGGGATGCTGAGGAGATGAAACTGATGAGGAAGATTATTTACAAAGAAATCTTTAGTCGTAGCAGTGGTAGTTCTGCCATATTTGAAGCGAGGGGACGGCTTTGCAGCCTTTGCTAAATTAAGTGTACATGATACTAGGTAATGATCTGAGATGTCATCGCTCTGCTGCAGAATTTCAATGGTATCAACATTTATTCCATGTGACAGTATTAGGTCTAACGTATGATTACGGCGATGAGTGGGTCCTGATACGTGTTGCCTTACTCCAATAGAGTTTAGAATGTCTCTAAATGCCAATCCCAATGCGTCTTTTTCATTGTCTACATGGATATTAAAATCACCAACAATTAGGACTTTATCTGCAGCCAGTACTAACTCTGATAGAAAATCAGCAAATTCTCTGGTAAAGTCTGTATGGTGCCCTGGTGGCCTGTATACAGTAGCCAGCACAAATGTCAAACGGGATTTATCAATTTCACTACATAACGTTACATAAAGCACCAAAACTTCAAAGGAATTATATTTGAAACTAGACTTCTGAGTAATACCGAAGATATTATTATAAATTACAGCAACACCTCCCCCTTTACCTTTCAGACGCGGCTCGTGTTTATAACAATAATCTTGGGGGGTGGACTCATTTAAAGTAATGTAATTGTCAGGTTTTAGCCAGGTTTCTGTCAAACACAGCACATCTAGGTTATGATCTGTAATCATATCATTAACAATAAGCGCTTTTGAGGAAAGGGATCGAATATTCAGCAGCCCGAGCTTTATCATTTGATCATCTGTATTATATCTGTTGTTTATTTGTTGGACATCAATTAAATTTTTACCGTTGAATGGTTTTGATGGTTTTTTGTATTTACTAATTCGTGGAACAGACACAGTCTCTATGTGATAATATCTAGGTGAAAGAGTCTCTATGTGCTGGGATTTATCTGACTTCTGTGACGTGAGACAGCTAGCAGGCGGTCGGGTAAGCCAGTCCGTCTGCTTCCTGACCTGGGCCCCAGTTAGTCAATGTTTAGCTCTAAGACTATGTGCCAAATTACTAGAGAGAAGAGCGGCACCATCCCAGGAAGGATGAATACCATCTTTTTTCAACAGGTCAGGTCTGCCCCAAAAGCTTTTCCAATTGTCTATGAACCCTATGTTATTTTGCGGACACCACTTAGACAACCAGCCATTGAGTGATGATAGTCTGCTAAGTATCTCATCACTCCTTTTAACGGGGAGGGGACCAGAGCAAAAAACGTCATCTGCCATCGTACTTGCGAGTTTTCATACCTCTTTAATGTTAATTTTGGTGATCTCCGACTGGCGAAGTCGAACATCATTTGTGCCGACGTGAATAATAATCTTAGAGAATTTACGATTAGCATTAGCCAGCACTTTTAAATTTGCTTTGATGTCAGGCGCTCTGGCTCCCGGTAAACATGTGACTATGGTGGCTGGTGACTCTATTTTCACGTTCCGTGTAATAGAATCGCCAATAACTAGGGCACTTTCAACAGGATTCTCAGTGGGTGCATCACTGAGTGGGGAGAACCTGTTTGATGTTCTAATCGGAACGGAAGAGTGTTTTTTTGATCCGCGACTATGCCGTCTCACCGTCACCCAGTTGCCCTGCTGCACGGGCTCTACAGCCGTAACCGAACAATGTACAGAGTTCACTAAGCTATTCGCATCCAAAGCAGTGTCTAAAACTATTACATTCTCACTACTCTCAAATAAAGTCTGGATGTGTGTCTCTAGTTCTGAAATCTTTTCCGTCAGCCTGACTATCTCCTTACATTTATCACATGTGAAGCCCTGTTCGCCAACGGAGAAAGATATACTAAACATGAAAAATGCAGTGCAAGTGACAATGACAGGAGAAGAAGACATGGCTTACCGTATTTGTTGATTAATCCAACTTACCACAGTTGTTTGATGGAGTCTATTTACTAATCCAACTCACCACAGTTGTTTAATGAACTCAGAAAACAAGAGACCCGAGTGCAGAGATGGCAAGCTAACAGGCTAGCGAAATGCTAACGCGTGATAGTGATTTAGATTAAAAGCTAGCGGTGTCAGATTTAATGTTGTAGGCAATATTAGACAATATATGATGATGGGTAAATTATATTTAGCAGTTTAAACAACAGGGAATGATATCAAATAAAGATTCAAAAGCAAGCAAAGCACACGCGAGCACAGCAGTCAGCAGGACAAACAGGAGGCAGACAGGAGCAATCCAACAACAAGAAAAATTAAAGCTGCAAGCAGCATTTATCGGGGTTCAAGCAGTTTAAGGCCTTTAAGCACATATGCATTATGCATATGCATGAGATGTTAAACGAATCGCGATACACGTTTTAAACAGCCTCACTTTACAGGCATGATAGCAAAGAGCAAGTTGTAGCTAGCTTTACGGACTGTGCGTGCACACTGGCACGAAGAAGAGTGAAATAAGCAAATGTTTTCAGTTCATTCATATGGAAGTTGTGACGACCCGTGTGCACGCACCGTCAAACAGAAGCATGGCGACGGCAAGCGTGTAGTTTACATTGACTCAATCAAATCAGAGGTGTGGTGGCATTTTGACTTTCCGAAGACTAATAATCATCGCAGTGAGAGGCTCTAGTCACCTCCGTCTGCATGTAAAAACATAATAGGCCAAACCAAAACGCGGATTTGCAGCCCCGCTGCAAGTCGAGGGCGATTGCCACGGAGATCACAAGGTGCATCAGTGTTTTCACAGCGAAAGATAGGCTGTTTTCTGCCGTAGTAAATTAATTCCAGGCACTTCCTCATCAAGAAAAAGACCAGCTTGAGGATGTGGTCCACAGACTGAAGGATAAATCTGTGCGGTTGCAGAACCAGGTGTTGTATTTATTTTACTATCTCTTTCTCTAAATGTGTACATGGATTTTTTTAAATAAATGGTTGATTATTATGGCATATTTATCTAAATGTGTTCTGTTTTTCTAACTCTTGCAAGTGTAATGATACAAATTATAATTAAAATCTTGCCTTTATAACAATGTGAAACCCCTGTCACTTTTGTACTTTAACTTTATCTACTCTATTTATTTCTGCTATTCCTCAGTGCAGGACGAGGGTGAAGAAGCTGAAACAACCTCCTCCCAAGAAAACACCAATGTAAGATCTCCTTGAAGGGACTTCCAATCGAAACGAAACCACCACAGGAAATTCGGAGACCAAGGAGACCGTTAAACTCAGAAAATTCCAGAATGGTGCAGGTACAGCACGTCCCCTTTACCCTTTTTATTAAAAAATACACTCCGTAAACACTTTACAAACACTCTGTCGCTAGTAGAGTACATATATATTACCATACATTTTAAATGTCACAAATTAAATGTCCGTTTCACTCACATTACAATATCAATCTCATTCACAAAAAATGGAAAATAAAATGCGTCACTTCACTCACATCAATCCATCGATAAAACACATCAAGAAGATTATTTTCTGTTCCCCGGAGCGTCAGCGAACACCGCGCTCATCTGGCATCTGTGCACGATAGAGAGAGCTATTTATTCTTATATTACTCTCTGGTAACCTTGGTTATACATGGGTTTCCATACGTTGTCTGCTTGCTTCTGAAGGAGAACTGCTCCCAGCCCATATGAAGAGGCATCCGCAGAAACAACAGTATCCTTGTTTGTATCATACAGCGCCAAACCTGGAGGTGTTGTCAGTTCCTCTTTGATTTTCTCAAAGGCCTCTTGCTGATGTCACCCCCAGATCCACATGTTGGACTTTCTCAATAAGTCTCTGAGCGGTTGTGTTTTCTCTGTCAGATGTGGTAAGAATTTACCAAGGTGGTTAACCATTCCCAAAAACCGCCTCATTTCACTGACATTACATGGTTGTTTCATGGCTTTTATCGCCTCCACCTTATCTGGGTCTGCACTCACCCCTGATGCTTCGATGATTTGTCCAAGAAACTTGATTTTTCGTCTTGGAAAACTCACATTTGTCGTTGAGTGTGACTCCTGCATCCTGAAGTCTTGAGAGTGCCCTTCTCAGCCTCTCATCGTGTTGGCTCTGAGTGGACCCCCAGACGACGCACATCATCCATTTGACACGATGATAATAATGATAGACGGCATAGACGGTTATAACAGTATCGCCCAAATGGAGTTATAAAGGTGGTGAGTAAAGAGGATTCCTTTGAAAGTGGGATCTGCCAAAAGCCAGCATTGGTGTTGAGCTTAGAAAACACTTTGGCTCCTGCAAGTTATCCTAATGTGTTCTCGACAGAAGGGAGGGGATGTTTTTCCCTCATAACTGACTTGTTATGATCTGTGCAAATTCTCACTTTCCCTCTCCGCTTTGGCACCACAACCATGGGAGCACACCATTCCGTTGGCTCTTCCACCTTTGAAATTACCCCCTGCTGTTCCATTCGGTTTAATTCTTCCTTCACCTTTGGTAAGAGAGGGATGGAAATGCACCTAGGTATTGAAAGAGAAAAGGGTTTTGCTCCTGGCGTTAGCACAATGCTGTACTCGCCCTCCATTTTGCCTAAGCCACTGAAGAGTTTTGGAAACTCCTTTTCCACTCTTTCTTTTGAGCTTAAGCTGACATCATCCAGCCTGGCTACCAGCGGAAGTGCAGTGACTGCTGGTCGGCCTAGCAATGGCATGTACAATCCATCAACAACATAAATGTCCAGTTTTGTACATTTATTGTGCTTGCTGAGGGTGGCTGTAAATTTCCCTTTTACCTTCAGTGATATTCCACCTGGCCCCTGGAGGATCTTCCCCGGATGTTTCAGTTTGTTGAACTGGCCTTGGTTGTACAGCGTCACAGGAACAACTGTAACATCTGCTCCAGTGTCAATTTTGAACACTGCTTCGAAATTGTAAATTTTTATATCAGTCATCCATTGACTTCCTGCCACATTAGTCGTTACTGATCCAAGGAATGCAATGTCCTCATTTGTGTCCTCATTTGTATCCTCAGTTAATGTAGCAATATTCACCTCATATACTTTCTTTGACTTGCACACCCTAGCATAATGTCCCTTCATATGACAACAATTGCATATTGCATCTCTTGCTGGGCATTGTTTCAGATTATGGCCTTTTGTGTCTCCACATACAAAATCCCCTTTTTAGGTCTTTCCTGGGGTGCTTTCTTTGCCAACTGTCCGTATTGTGGCTTCACTTGTTTTAATTTCGCATAACTGTTCTGTTTAGCCCGCACACTATCCAGCTGGTCGTTTGTAATTTCCCCTTTGAAGTTTGACTTGAGCAATTCTTGTTTTTTTACCTGTTCACTCTGTTGAACTCGAACAACAGCCTTCTCAAGTGTTAGTTCAGGGTCCAGTTGTAATTGTTCTGACAGCCTTTTGTCTGTCAGACCCCAGACGAGTCTATCTCTCACAATTTCATCGTGCAAATCTCCGTATCCATAGTGCTTGGCTAGACAATGCAGTTCCGTTATAAAGTGATCCACAGACTCGCCCACTTCTTGCTGCGGCTGATTAAATTTAGCCCTCTCAAAAATCATGTTTCTGCGAGCTATAAAATGATCATCCAGTCTGTTCTTTACAACTTCGTAGTCACTCGCTTCTTCAGGACTTAAATGCAGGGAAGTTAGTACAGTGGGGAGAACAAGTATTTGATACACTGCCGATTTTGCAGGTTTGCCCATTTACAAAGCATGTAGAGGTCTGTAATTTTTATCATAGGTACTCTTCAACTGTGAGTGACGGAATCTAAAACAATAATCCAGAAAATCACATTGTATGATTTTTAAGTAATTAATTTGCATTTTATTGCATGACATAAGTATTTGATCACCTACCAACCATGTAGAGCATTAATGTTAGTCTCTCTGTTTATCCCGAGGTTTACTGCAGTCGGCCGAATCCGGGCCGTATCCAGACCAGATGGTGGACCTTAGCCTGGACATGACGACCATATCCCTGAAGTGTCTGTAGAGACTGTGTCAATTAAACTCCCCCCTGTAAATGCCGCATCGACACAACATCCTCATTAAACCCGTCCCCAGCATGACGACTCCAATCTTTCGAATAATCCTACGAATATCTATTGATTTAATATGACTTCTGACCTGTAATGTTGCCAGAATCATAATCATACACTATTTGTTCGTCGGCCAGAGGAGAACTGGCACCCCGACTGAGCCTGGTTTCTCCCAAGGTTTTTTTCTCCATTCTGGCCCTGAAGGAGTTTTGGTTCCTTGCCACCGTCGCCTTTGGCTTTTGGCTTGCTCAGTTGGGGACACTTAAATTTCAACTATATTACTGATCTGCCCGCATTGACACTATATGATAATTGAAATGAGCTGGATGACATCACCGTTTTCACCAGAGCGGCTGTACAGCCGAATCTGAATGAGTGGAATTTTTCCTCAGTGACACTACAATGCACTGTCTGATGCGATACTGTAGTAGATGGTTGCATAGTTATAATTTTCTTCCTAATACAAACCCGATTCCAAAAAAGTTGGGACACTGTACAAATTGTGAATAAAAAAGGAATGCAATAATTTACAAATCTCATAAACTTATATTTTATTCACAATAGAATATAGATAACATATCAAATGTTGAAAGTGAGACATTTTGAAATGTCTTGCCAAATATTGGCTCATTTTGGATTTCATGAGAGCTACACATTCCAAAAAAGTTGGGACAGGTAGCAATAAGAGGCTGGAAAAGTTAAATGTACATAAAAGGAACAGCTGGAGGACCAATTTGCAACTTATTAGGTCAATTGGCAACATGATTGGGTATAAAAAGAGCCTCTCAGAGTGGCAGTGTCTCTCAGAAGCCAAGATGGGCAGAGGATCACCAATTCCCCCAATGCTGCAGTGAAAAATAGTGGAGCAATATCAGAAAGGAGTTTCTCAGAGAAAAATTGCAAAGTGTTTGAAGTTATCATCATCTACAGTGTATAATATCATCCAAAGATTCAGAGAATCTGGAACAATCTCTGTGCGTAAGGGTCAAGGCCGGAAAACCATACTGGATGCCCGTGATCTTCGGGCCCTAAGACGGCACTGCATCACATACAGGAATGCTACTGTAATGGAAATCACAACATGCGCTCAGGAATACTTCCAGAAAACATTGTCGGTGAACACAATCCACCGTGCCATTCGCCGTTGCCGGCTAAAACTCTATAGGTCAAAAAAGAAGCCATATCTAAACATGATCCAGAAGCGCAGGCGTTTTCTCTTTAAAATGGACTGTGGCAAAGTGGAAAACTGTTCTGTGGTCAGACGAATCAAAATTTGAAGTTCTTTTTGGAAAACTGGGACGCCATGTCATCCGGACTAAAGAGGACAAGGACAACCCAAGTTGTCATCAGCGCTCAGTTCAGAAGCCTGCATCTCTGATGGTATGGGGTTGCATGAGTGCGTGTGGCATGGGCAGCTTACACATCTGGAAAGGCACCATCAATGCTGAAAGGTATATCCAAGTTCTAGAACAACATATGCTCCCATCCAGACGTCGTCTCTTTCAGGGAAGACCTTGCATTTTCCAACATGACAATGCCAGACCACATACTGCATCAATTACAACATCATGGCTGCGTAGAAGAAGGATCCGGGTACTGAAATGGCCTGCCTGCAGTCCAGATCATTCACCCATAGAAAACATTTGGCGCATCATAAAGAGGAAGATGCGACAAAGAAGACCTAAGACAGTTGAGCAACTAGAAGCCTGTATTAGACAAGAATGGGACAACATTCCTATTCCTAAACTTGAGCAACTTGTCTCCTCAGTCCCCAGACGTTTGCAGACGGTTATAAAAAGAAGAGGGGATGCCACACAGTGGTAAACATGGCCTTGTCCCAACTTTTTTGAGATGTGTTGATGCCATGAAATTTAAAATCAACTTATTTTTCCCTTAAAATGATACATTTTCTCAGTTTAAACATTTGATATTTCATCTATGTTGTATTCTGAATAAAATATTGAAATTTGAAACTTCCACATCATTGCATTCTGTTTTTATTCACAATTTGTACAGTGTCCCAACTTTTTTGGAATCGGGTTTGTATTATCAATCTTGCACGTAAAGAAGTTCATAAAGTCATTACTGCTGTGCTGTTTGCAAACGTCAGAAGTTGAAGCTTTATTTCTTGTTAATTTAACCACTATATCAAATACAAACCCGATTGTATTTATGGACACTGTACAAATTGTGAATAAAAACAGAATGCAATGATGTGGAAGTTTCAAATTTCAATGTTTTATTCAGAATACAACATAGATGACATATCAAATGTTTAAACTGAGAAAATGTATCATTTTAAGGGAAAAATAAGTTGATTTTAAATTTCATGGCATCAACACATCTCAAAAAAGTTGGGACAAGGCCATGTTTACCACTGTGTGGCATCCCCTCTTCTTTTTATAACAGTCTGCAAACGTCTGGGGACTGAGCAGACAAGTTGCTCAAGTTTAGGAATAGGAATGTTGTCCCATTCTTGTCTAATACAGGCTTCTAGTTGCTCAACTGTCTTAGGTCTTCTTTGTCGCATCTTCCTCTTTATGATGCGCCAAATGTTTTCTATGGGTGAAAGATCTGGACTGCAGGCTGGCAATTTCAGTACCCGGATCCTTCTACACAGCCATGATGTTGTAATTGATGCAGTATGTGGTCTGGCGTTGTCATGTTGGAAAATGCAAGGTCTTCCCTGAAAGAGACGACGTCTGGATGGGAGCATATGTTGTTCTAGAACTTGGATATACCTTTCAGCATTGATGGTGCCTTTCCAGATGTGTAAGCTGCCCATGCCACACGCACTCATGCAACCCCATACCATCAGAGATGCAGGCTTCTGAACTGAGTGCTGATAACAACTTGGGTTGTCCTTGTCCTCTTTAGTCCGGATGACATGGCGTCCCAGTTTTCCAAAAAGAACTTCAAATTTTGATTCGTCTGACCACAGAACAGTTTTCCACTTTGCCACAGTCCATTTTAAATGAGCCTTGGCCCAGAGAAAACGCCTGCGCTTCTGGATCATGTTTAGATATGGCTTCTTTTTTGACCTATAGAGTTTTAGCCGGCAACGGCGAATGGCACGGTGGATTGTGTTCACCGACAATGTTTTCTGGAAGTATTCCTGAGCTCATGTTGTGATTTCCATTACAGTAGCATTCCTGTATGTGATGCAGTGCCGTCTAAGGGCCCGAAGATAACGGGCATCCAGTATGGTTTTCCGGCCTTGACCCTTACGCACAGAGATTGTTCCAGATTCTCTGAATCTTTGGATGATATTATGCAGGCTAGCGAAATGCTATTGCTTTGTGATAGTGATTTAGATTAAAAGCTAGCGATGTCAGATTTAATGTAATAGGCAATATTAGACAATATATGGTGATGAGTAAGTTATATTTAGCAGTATAAACAACAAGAAATTATATCCAATAGAGATTCAAAAGCAAAGCTGTACGGAGCTAACGTTACAGACGCAAACACTCAGCAGCAAGGCAGACAGCAGCAATCGATCCAGTGTTACATTTTCTACTGGCAGCCCAGAATGTGATTGTTACACTATAATAAAAAGACTGAAATGAGAAGTTGCACTTCAGCTTTATGTGACTTTAGTGAAATTGCTATACCTAAAGTAAATAAAATGCCTAATTTGATCCAGTGTTACTCTGCACATGCTTTTTGATCATTACAAATATAATGCAAAATGATTATCTTAGAATAGAAAATATGCTGTCTCTCGCATCACATAAATTATCAATAGTTAAGTACGTGGAGGATTTTTTTTTCTTCTGTCTCTCTCTTGACTGTCTCATTTGGACTCGGTCTTGACTTATACTCGACCTCTTTGAACTTGGACATGACTTGGACTCGAACCTCTTTGGACTCGGTCTTGACTCGGTCTCGCCAAGTCCTGGACTTGGACTTGACTTGGACTCGACAAAGGTGGACTTGAATACAGCTCTATTTCATGGTAAAACACAACGAATGTGCATCACTCTTTTACTTTCGTTTTCAACAACAACTTATATCTCTTCAGGGAAAACCAATAAAAAAATGCCTAGGTCACCTCCTAGTGGTCATTATAGAAAACACAAAGGAACCTAAATGAGACATTGCTTAATAACTTGACCACTTTAACTAAAAATATACACAAGCTTAAGATAAATTATTCTGATAAAAGTGTTTTCCAACATAATGATGGAAGCAATTTAAGCATTACTTTTAAATCTCCTCAGCAAGCTGACGCGCAGACTGCCGCAAATGAAACTTAAATGTTCAGCGTTGGATCCTGAAGCAGTATTTTTAAGAAGAGTAATTTATTTGTTTTGAAGCAGATAAACCTTTATAAACGCCTCACAGTCAGGGGATTCCGACGGGTTGTTAAATTCTTTTCACTCCTCAGCAGAGACTTGTGTTCTGTGTGGAGTGTGTGGGATCTAGTGATAACGTGAACCGGTTTTACTGATGCTCATATCAGGTGCACAGCGGTTAACCCCCAGGGGTCTGCAAATTCGCCGGCGCCTTCACCTCGCTTTTTGTCTTATCAGTGCGAAAGAGACTCAAATAACTCCGTCGATTTTTGTCATACATATACATCATTCGAAACTGTTAAGTGTCTACTCACAATAAAAACAAAATGTTGTGCTTTTTGTAAAATAAAACATGATGCACATTCTGCCGTTTGTCTCTCAGTGAATTCGTTCTGAAATGCGTTTGAAAATGAACTGTAACTTAGCGAATAATTGCCACACATACATACAAACATACACACATACAAAGTTTGAAGTGTCTACTTTTAAATGAAGTAATTCATATCAAAAACAAATATTCTCTGTTTGTGTTATCCATATGAAAGCAACGAGAGGTACGGTTTCTCAAATGTCTGCTCATTATCCGTAATGTGACCACACCCACGCGTTACGCAGCATTTACATGCTAATCGTCCACGTGAAGGAACGCTAACCTGTAAATGCCCCCATCACCTTATTAAACAAACATCAAGCTTCATCATTCCTCTGATTTGAGTTTGAAAGATGCGCTGTGAGGAATATGGACTTACCTCAGAAGAAGAAGAATGCGATGGACCCAGTGGAGGTAAGAAGTTTTTTTTCCACTTACATTAGTTAACGTGTTTTCGATGCATAAACCAACGGCACACTGAAGCATTCTTTGTTTATATTAGTTCAAAGTTTTAATGCAAACGAAAATTACCTCGACAAACTATACATCATTAAAAAGATTTAAGGCTCAAGTTTCAGTATTTGACCTATTTTATTCTGAAAATCTTTGTGTCAAGAGTTAGGAAAACGAAAAAAGAGTCAATACCTTAAATATGTATTATGACCGTCAGTCGCTCCCATTCAGAAAAAAACTCCTGTAGGGTCAAGAGTAATATTTATTAGAGTTTTAGCCAAAATGCGGTGCTTTGACTGTGCAGTACCACTGAACGCTCTCATGTACTGTTATTCATTCATACTGAAAACTGCAGGGCGATCTCTTATCTCTTATCTCTGCATGCCTAGGTGCTTGATTTTATACACTTTTGGCCATGGAAGTGATTGGAACACCTGAATTCAATGATTTGGAGGGGTGTCCCAATACTTTTGGCAATATAGTGTACATGTTGCTCACATATTATGGTAGCCCAGTTTGTGCTGAATACAGTGTAATGACACTTTTGCCATATGTTTATAAGCAACTGAAAAAAGCACAAATATCAGAGCATGTCAAAACTTCTAAAGCGCCCCAAAACTGCCTCAGATCCCTAGGGGTTAAAGACTCCATGTGTGTCAGAGAAGACAGCTGTCTATACCCTCACGAGACACCTGTTATAGATGATGTGTAAACTAGGGCTGGACCAGAATATTCAAATATTCGTTCGGTGGGTTGATATTCGATCCCCCTCGAAACGGTTCTCATTCGCGCTTGAATATGTTTACACTATAAAATCTGGCGAAATACACAAATCTTTTTTTTTTTTTTTACAATTATCTTATATAGCCTAGCCGTTTTTAATAGGATGGACAGTTGAATAGGAACCCAACCTCATTATACTTAATAAATATATTTGCTTCTTCTTAGCCTAAGTGTTCCCTGCAACAGAGTATTCTCTGTCTAGAGCGCACAACTGCATGAGCTTATATGGAAGAAGCGCATGCCTGAGCTTGCATTTTGGGTTAAGCTGCGTTGGTTTGACATTGTGGAAAATAGAATAATAGAATCAAAATATATTGGCCTTTTTACCCGTTAGGGATGTGACGGTGAGAAAAATTTCCCTCACCGTCACATTACAGTGCTTGTGCACTGTGCGGCCGTGCACATTTTAGTTTCGATTTAGAATTAGCGCCAATTCGGAGGCGGGTTGCTTGAATGGTGGGTTCATTAGCCTATTATTCTTAATGAAAAACACAACAACAAAACAGTACAATGACAAACTCCCTTAAATAGGCACTTTTACATTTTGTGTTGAAATCAAATCTTCCACGATCATCTTGTCATTCAGCTCAGCTCGCTCTCATGATGAATGAGATCTGCCTCCTTCTGCTGATCTGTGCTGAGACTCTCGTTTGGCTCACGCAGCAAGTTCAGTTTTTAATTGTAGTTAATCTGTTCTCTAACTGAACAAAATGATTTTATCAAAACGACAGTCCAGTCAAGTCACCTTTATATATGGCGCTTTTTACAATGCCGATTGTTTCAAAGCAGCTTCACAGTGTTAAACAGGAAAATAATGCAAAAGAATTTGATTCGGCTGTTGACTAATCCAACTCACCACAGTTGTTTGACGACGGTGGGGGCGGAGCCACGGTGGGCAAGTGATGTTACCGGTGTTATGCCTGAACACTAACACCGACTATCGCAGCAAGCCTATTACCCGTTATTATCAATCTAAATGAATCTACTGAGAAATATTGGAGCTTGTTACTGGGACGTAACAGACCTGTGTGTTTTGTATCACTAGTGCAGTGTCCGTTCTCGGAGCATATAAGCCGTGCCCGCGTGAGGCACGCCGCTTCTCGAGATTCCTGCCTTTATTAGAGAAAAGAATATGTCAGCCCCCACCCTCCGAAGCTTTGAATATCGGTGTTGATTACTACCGAAGCTTCGAAGCTCAAAAAATGGTATTCGGACCAGCCCTAGTGTAAACGCATGATCATTAAAAATAATTAAAAATCAAAAATCGCATAAATCATTTACAAAGCTTTCTGCATCCCCTAATCTAAAATGTAAACAATTCATCACTTGTAAATGTGTTACACATCATTTACCTGTTATAAATTACGTGTATGTGTATACAAGTCATTTACAACACTTTCTGCATCCCCTAATCTAAAGTGTAAACTATTCATCGCGGATATATACTGATATACGGATATATACGGTATAGCATACTGTATTATTTATACTTAATTTATATTTAATAATTTATGAACATATTTACTAATAATTTATAAATGACAACTGAATTAACAAAACATTAATAAAATGTTAGCCCATCACTTATTAGTCATGTTTTGTAAATAATTAGTTCATCATTAACTAATAACTTATAAGTGACTTATAACTAAATTAAAACATTTATAAAATGTTAGCAAATCATTTATTAATCATTTATGAATGTATAATCATGTTTTATAAATGATTAGTTCACCATTAACTAATAACTTATAAGTGACTTATAACTAAACATTATTATAACGTGTTACCGACTTTATATACTTGATATCTCCGAAATGTATACCATTAAGTTTGTTGCGATTTCATTGTTTAATGGTTATCTTCTCGTTTTTGTCTGATTACGTATAGTTTACACCTGTCAATTATTGTCCAGCTGTTCCTGTTTAGATCCTTCATTTGCTATGTATATATATAATCTCTGTTCTGTTCATTCCTTTGTCGGTTATTGTCTCGCATTATGTGTCATGTTACTTCTGTGTCTTCCAGTAAAGACTATTTGAAGTTTTTCTAGTTGTTTGTATTGCTTATTCCTGAACAAGAGTGTGACAATGGCCAAAACAATTTATTTACATGCATTGCATTAGTATGCAGGGTGCCTTTAGACACTGACTATTTCACTTATATTACGTGCTGCATGGTAATGACGTAGAGACTGCGTGACGGTATGCAGGGAAAAACTGTTGACGATAAGTCTGCTTTACCTGTTTATTATAATTTTGTTCTTTCTTTTATTTGTAACCCTAAAAAAGAGCTACTCTCTCATGTATAAAGGGAGTGTGTTGCTTCTGTACCTGCCATTAAAAATGTGGAATACAGACTTTTCGCTGTCAAGCTCTTTGATTCCATGGATTAAAGTACTGACATACGGGTAAAGCGTTACAGTTGGAGCCTGAACAACTGAATCTGGATCCATCATCTACATGGAACCTGCATCAATACAAACCTCATAAATCAAATCACCTTTATTTATATAGCGCTTTTTACAATGGCAATTGTTTCAAAGCAGCTTCACAGTGGTAACAGGAAAATAATGCAACGGAATTTGATTCGGCTGTACAGCCGCTCTGGTGAAAACGGTGATGTCATCCAGCTCATTTCAATTATCATGTAGTGTCAATGCGGGCAGATCAGTAATATAGTTGAAATTTAAGTGTCCTCAACTGAGCAAGCCAAAGCCAAAGGCGACGGTGGCAAGGAACCAAAACTCCTTCAGGGCCAGAATGGAGAAAAAAAACCTTGGGAGAAACCAGGCTCAGTCGGGGTGCCAGTTCTCCTCTGGCCGAACAACTAATAGTGTATGATTATGATTCTGGCAACATTACAGGTCAGAAGTCATATTAGATCAATAGATATTCGTAGGATTATTCGAAAGATTGGAGTCGTCACGCCGGGGACGGGTTTAATGAGGATGTCGTGTCGATGCGGCATTTACAGGGGGGAGTTTAATTGACACGGTCTCTACAGACACTTCAGGGATATGGTCGTCATGTCCAGGCTAAGGTCCACCATCTGGTCTGGAATCGGCCCGGATCCGGCCGACTGCAGTAAACCTCGGGATAAACAGAGAGACTAACATTAGCGTAGATGCCATTCTTCTTATGATGTAACGAGTACATCAGGTGTTATTGGAAGTGTTCCCGGTTCCGGCTGACCTAGTTAATGCAGCCTAAAACAATCATTTAACTGATTTGAATAATAGAAATTAAAAATGTTATGCCATAGTAAAGAGATGTGTTTTTAGTCTAGATTTAAACTGACAGAGTGTGTCTGCTTCCCGAACAATGCTAGGAAGACTGTTCCAGAGTTTAGGTGCTAAATAGGAAAAGGATCGACCGCCTGCAGTTGATTTTGATATTCTAGGTATTATCAACTGGACAGAATTTTGAGACCACAATGGAGTATAATGCGTTAAGAGCTCGCTCAAGTACTGGGGAGCTAAACCATTTAGTGCTTTGTAAGTAATCAGCAAGATTTTAAAATGTATACGATGTTTAATAGGGAGCCAATGCAGTGTTGCCAGAACCGGGCTAATATGGTCATACTTCCTGGTTCTAGTAAGAACTCTAGCTGCTGCGTTTTGGACAAGCTGCAGTTTATTTATTAAGCGAGCAGGGCAACCACCCAGTAGAGCATTACAATAATCTAGCCTTGAGGTCATGAACGCATGAACTAACTGTTCAGCATTTTGCATTGAAACATGTTCCGTAATTTAGATATATTTTTAAGATGGTAGAATGCAGTTTTACAGATGCTAGAAACGTGGCTTTCAAATGAAAGATTGGTATCAAAGAGCACACCCAGGTTCCTAACTGACGACGAGGACTTGACAGAGCAGCCATCGAGTGTTAGACAGTATTCTAGGTTACTACTTGTGGAGTTTTTTTGTCCAATGATTAAAAATTCAGTTTTTTCTGAATTAAGTTGCAGGAAATTACTAGTCATCCAATTTTTTATATCAGCTATGCATTCTGTTAATCTTGTGAATTGGTAAGTTTCGTCAGGGCGTGAAGAAATATAGAGCTGAGAATCGTCAGCATAACAATGAAAATTAACGCCATGCTTCCTAATAATATCTCCAAGTGGTAGCATGTACAGGGTGAAAAGCAACGGTTCTAGCACTGAGCCCTGCGGTACTCCATACTGAACTTGTGTTCGGTGTGACATCTCTTCATTTACTGCTACAAACTGATAACGGTCAGATAAGTATAATTTAAACCATGCCAATGAAATTCCACTAATGCCAACATAATTTTCGAGTCTATTCAAAAGAATGTTGTGGTCGATAGTATCGAATGCAGCGCTAAGATCGAGTAACACTAACAGAGAGATACAACCACGATCGGATGATAAGAGTAAATCATTTGTAACTCTAATGAGAGCAGTCTCAGTACTATGATACGGTCTAAATCCTGACTGGAAATCCTCACAGATACCATTTCTTTCTAAAAAGGAGCATAATTGTGAGGACACTGCCTTTTCTAGTATTTTTGACAGAAAGGGTAGATTTGAGATTGGCCTGTAATTGACTAATTTTGTAGGATCAAGTTGCGTTTTTTTAATAAATGGTTTAATAATAGCCAACTTAAAAGTTTTTGGTACATATCCTAATGTCAAGGATGAATTAATGATATTAAGAAGAGTAGTTTTAGAGTAGTACTCTTTTAGTAGTTTAGTCGGTATGGGGTCGAGCATACATGTTGTTGATTTTGATGATTTAACGAGTTTAGCCAATTCTTCTTCTCCTATAGCAGTGAATGAATGTAATTTTTCCTCAGTGACACTACAATGCACTGTCTGATGTGATACTGTAGTAGACGGCTGCATGGTTATAATTTTTTTCCTAATATTATCAATCTTACAAGTAAAGAAGTTCATAAAGTCATTACTGCTGTGCTGTTTACAAACATCAGAAGGTGAAGCTTTATCTTTGGTTAATTTAGCCACTGTATTGAATAAATACCTAGGGTTGTGTTTGTTTTCTTCTAAGAGAGTCGAGAAATAAGCATATCTAGCAGTTTTTAGGGCCTTTCTGTATGCAATCATGCTCTCTTTCCACGAAATGCGGAAAACTTCTAGTTTTGTTTTCTTCCAGCTGCGCTCCATTTTTCTGGCTGCTGTTTTAAGGGCCCGGGTGTGCTCGTTGTACCACGGCGTTGGACTATTTTCTTTAATCTTCTTTAAGCGCCGGGGAGCAACTGTGTCTAAAGTGCTGGAAAAGAGAGAGTCAATAGTTTCTGTTGCAACATCGAGTTCCTCTAGGCTATCTGGGATGCTGAGGAGATGAAACTGATGAGGAAGATTATTTACAAAGAAATCTTTAGTCGCAGCAGTGATAGTCCTACCATATTTGAAGCGAGGGGACGGCTTTGCAGCCTTTGCTAAATTAAGTGTACATGATACTAAGTAATGATCTGAGATATCATCGCTCTGCTGCAGAATTTCAATGGTATCAACATTTATTCCATGTGACAGTATTAGGTCTAACGTATGATTACGGCGATGAGTGGGTCCTGACACGTGTTGCCTTACTCCAATAGAGTTTAGAATGTCTCTAAATGCCAATCCCAATGCGTCTTTTTCATTGTCTACATGGATATTAAAATCACCAACAATTAGGACTTTATCTGCAGCCAGTACTAACTCTGATAGAAAATCAGCAAATTCTGAAATACATAAATACAGGAGCTGAGGAGAGTTGTGAGAGTGTTCAATCGGCATCGCTGAAGCTGGTGAGATTGTTAACGCAGGGTGCACAAGCGTACAGCGAAGAGTATTCATGGTGAGTTTTTGTGCATCCAAACTGTATTTTAAGCACTTTGAGGAACTGATACACTTGTTGGAACACAGTTCCCATTCAGTCAGTCACTACGAGTTACGTCAGTGACTGACGAATTGGGATCGTGCCTGAGAGCCCTATCATTTTCAAGTGTTAACAGAACCAGCCAATGGACATTGGCAAGTGAGCTTTGCCACATGAACCCCGCCCCGTGCTGCGGATATAAAGGAAGCGTGCAGAGAGACACTCACCAAGTTTTCACTTCGGAGCCGAGCGTTTCTACGTTGATTCAGCTCTTTCGTCTTCGCAGAGAAACTCTACCATAAACAGCCTTCTCTGCACACTGTTCAGGAGATCTTCCCCTGTGCACTTCAGCACAAAGAACAGTTTCCTCTGAAAGAGTAACTTGGGTGTTTGCATCTTTTTCAAGATGTGATTCCACCCGTGCGTTTCTGGATGCGGTCGTTTCCTGGCCCCGGCTGACAGTAATGATCACTGCCTCTTGTGTCTGGGACGCGATGAAACGATGAAAACAGAGTCCAAGGTGGAGAAATCCACCAAAAATCCACCAACACTACATCGGCGATGGATGGCTCGGCCGGCTCACACACCTGGTCTGGTGTGCGCTGCTCGGGCTCTATGACGATGTGATCCCCGGTCGCTCTTGTGGGCGCGGGCATGTACGTTGCGGCGGTCTTTGTCGGGCTACCTGCGTGGGCTCAGGCCGTCGATCCTCGTTGTCTGGGTGGTTCTGGCTGGACACTGGATGGGGAGTGAGGCTGGCGGCATCCGCGGGGGTGAACGCTGATCCACAGGACGCCAGCACCCACTCCACATATGTTGCAAAGCTCCCTGGAGGAACCTCCCCGGACAACTGTGCACGTGTGGCGGCGTTGAGTCCGGGAAGGTGGTCTGATGGGTGAGATCCAAAAATTCCTCTAAATGTTAGCATGTGCCACAGTTACATCTCTCGGCATCAATGCCAAAACTTATCACAGGCGCCGATGTTAGTTTTCCTTTAAGAAGGTCCATGGTATGGAAGCCCGTTTCCGCCACAGTTGAGTAAAACAATATAATTTTGTAACTCATAATAATGAGAAACGTTCTCATAATTATGACTTAGTATCTCATTATATTGAGAAAATGTCTCATAATAATGACTTAGTATGTCATTATAATGAGCAACTTTCTCATAATAATGACTTAGTATGTCATTATAATGAGCAACATTCTCATAATAATGAGAAACTTCTACGCATGCAGAGAAACATTATTCCACCCCCGATAAAAAGTGCTTGGCTGTCAACTGGACCCTGAAGCATTTAGGCCTTACATTGAGAGTCTCCATGTTACAATTTTCACTGACCACAGTGGGCTTAAGTGGTTGATGTCCCATCCCAACCCTACTGGCCAGCTTGCACTGTGGTCTCTCCATCTTCAGGACTTTGATTCCGTCATTGTCCATAGGCTGGTTTCCCGAAACAAAGTGCCTGATGCGCTGTCAAGGAATCCCCTAACGGATGATGAGTCTTCAATAGACCTCCTTCCTGATTATGCTGTGAATAGAGGTCCAGATCTCTGAACACTATCTTTAGTGAGTCATTTGAGACAATTACATCTCAGTGATCCAATCACAGGTCAGCTCCTCAAAATGGAGGATGCACTCCAACAGGACAGTGACATTGATTATTGTTCCCGATATTCCATTCAGGATGGATTGTTTATAGTAATGATTTAATGATCCCAAATCTGTTTGTGGCACCCACCCCTTGAAATGCTAATGCTCCTACATCTATCAGAGGGACCTTGCTGAGATATTACCACGATCACCCAACCGCTGGTCACCTGGGAATAAGTAAGACCTTGGCCCGACTGAAGCTCAAGTTTTTTGGCCTAAATTAGCATATGTGGTGAAGAAATTTGTAACCTCTTGTAGTGTGGCAACATTTTTTGAGGTTCTTTGTTGATATGATCACTTTAACCCTCTGGGGTCTGAGGTGTTTTTTGGGGCCCTGGGGGTGTTTTGACATGCCCTGACATTTGTGCTCATTTATGTTACTTATAAAATGTTCATGGCTAAAGTCTGATTACGCTGTATTCAGCACAAACTCTGCTACAATAATATGTGAGCAGCACGTATGAAAAAGTATGTAGTTTTGAGAAAATGAAGTTTATGCATGGTTTGTGAAAAAGTCACTGAAATAAGGCCATAAAACCCATACTGAATATTTGTTTGCAAGTCTTTTGAAAATGATATATCATGTAGCCTAAAATGTTTGCTTCAAAACGATGTGAAAACCATCCTGCCCACTCATTCACATAAAACAATGTATTGATTTAAATTTTGTAAGACATGTTTTGTATCAGGAAGGCTTATGCCTCGGATGGTGTGAATCATCATGAATATTGATGTGTTTCACACCTGGGAAGACAATGACCCTCCCCTAATGGCCCTATCAGCTGAATAGGACTGTGAGGGAACTAGAACAAATGTGAGGAAATTAAAAGAATGGCTTTTTGGTTGTTTGTATTTTATTTACAACACAACATAATCCAAATATACATAACGAAGGACAAAAAGGCACATTATTGAGCACACTGATCTAAACACAGAGACTTGAATAGTCACACACCTTTGTGCCATTCCCGAAACAGTTCCTGATCAACATATCTGTCATTTCCAGTGTGTTTGCTTTTTCATTTTACCATGTTCATGTAGAAGCTTGCTGGTGTTGGTACAGCGCTCTCAGAGAAGAGACAATTTGAAGAGACGTGTGTGAAAATTTGAGTCAGCAGGACTCATCAGTGGCATCTGGTCCCTGTAAAAAGCAACAAAGCAACTGTGAAAATGCTGATACCAGGAGCAACTACGACTATCTAATTGTGATTTTTCTGGTTACAATTCATGTGGATGGGAAGTACCACACATGGAAAGAAGTCCCTGCGGTAAGTCCTACCTGAAAAGGGAGCATTTACTCTGCATGGTTCAAGTGACCCAATTCCAATTTTTTCCTCCTATGTGGCACAGATCGTATATGACCCACAAATGTGTAAGCAGGAAAAAAAAACACATGGATTCCGATATTCTCAGATCGGATTCAGGCCTCATTCATATGTGGAAATAAATCTAATATGAATCAGTGTTGTAGGATGGTCAGTACAGTGGCTAAACAAGCAGCAAAAATGGAAAAATTCCAGAAATGTCCAAGGAAATTTTTCATTTAATTCAGTGTGTCACAAATTTCAAAAAGGTGCGACAAAGGCCAAAGCAAAGTGTCCATTGTAAGTCCAAGTTTCACTCAGAAATTTAGCAGGAAAACAAACTAACAAAAGGAACTGTTCAAAGTCTCAACACATAACAAAAAAAAAAAAGGGGGAAAAAAAGTTACACGGTTGGCTACTGATCCAACAAACATACCTTCTTTTTTCTTTCCAAACATGTCATCTGTTCTTTTATAGCTTTAGTATTTTTTCTTGTTTTCTGAGTTTTTGCTTAAAACAATGCCAATGGGCTAAGAAAAATAATCTTGTTTCCGTTTGGGACAGAAACAAGAAACAAGATTATTTTTCTTACCCCATTGGCAGATAATTTAGCTTGTTTTAAAGGTGCAGTGTGTGATTTTTAGCGGCATCTCAATGGTCATCCCTCCCTTTCGAAGCACATAGAGAAGCTACGGTGACAGACACAGGACAAAAATGTTGTTGTCTGATACAGCAGAGAGTAGACAGTCAAGCAATGAGGTTTCTTTACAAAGATAAAATAATAATTATTCATTAAAACGATATGTTATTGTGAATATTATTGTTACTTGTTCATCATCGTGTTTTATTTGCTTTATCTAACTTATTTGCATGCTAGTTAGTACTTGGTAAGAGTAGTGAAGCAACTAGCTAATAGTAAATAGCTACGATGTTCACTTTGACAGTTTTCGCCCAGCCACGGTAACATGCGGCTGGATTTTGATATTTTTTATATTTTAGACAAGTTGAACACACAATGGCCAGCTTACAAACCCTACTATGCAGTACTATATTGCCAATATATTATCATGCAAATTATAAAGTCATAGAAGGTATAAAGTAAAAATAATTTTATTTCCTGCGTCCTCTTTCTTCAGAGACTTCTTCAGGAGATGACCCTGGAAGAGCACAGGGAGCTCTCCACCCTACTGCTGGAGAGGCAGCCAGGACTTGTCTTTGATGCCCTGATGATGCATCAGCGCAGGCATGGTGCCCCACCTTTTGCCGGAGTGCCAGGAGTACCATGGTGTACTTGTGGTAACTGTAGGGAAATGCCTACGGACCAGGAGAGGAAATGCTGTGGCCAGGAACCAGCAAACTGTGTGAGCCTACTTCCGCACTTCTCCCAGGTACGGGGGGCACCAAACCAAGCCTTCTGGGGTCATCTGGTCGAAGGCTCCTCCTTCTAGGCATCCCCACTCCACTTATGAGTCTGTTCTTCACAATCCGTCCTTGCAACTCAGATATGTATCAGTAGGTTTTTTCAGATTTCAAGGCATACATGCTGTATCTTCTAGCGTTTTTCTTGTACAATCTTTTGAAACTGAAATTACACATATTACAACCATTCAATATCAGTTACTAAGTAGAACAAGAGACAACCTTAAATGACATGTAAAGACAATCACTTGTATATAAAATACAGGGTGAATATTGTACTATAAATGGGAATATTATATAAGTGTAAGCACAAATATTACTAATATACATCAGTTTGAAGAAGTATAGCCACACTTTACCTGAATCTCAGATATTTGTGAACATCTTTCTGCCACCTCTTATTGAGAAATATATCCACTAATGCTTTGTGGCATTGGGAGTCTCTCTGGATCCACAATTATTAATTAATATGTCAATTAATTAAATTACCCAACAATATAAATAAATTTAGTGCTTACAAGAAGCTGCTCACGTGTGTCGGCTGTCTTGCAACACCACCAAAAATGGTTCACAATGTCTTTCAGCCAGTTGAGGAGAATGGACTGTCTTTTTATCTCTGCTGCCTTGAGAAGAGAAACAAAAAATAGATATTACTGTAAAATACATGCATTCAACCATAGTCTGTGTAGGACTGAGATTGAAAAAAAAGTACACCAGATGACATCAATGAATAACACATCTTCAGGCAGAGGTAATAAGTGAAAACAATTTTTGTTGTCTTTGATTGCAATAAAAACTTCCATACTGTCATCTATCAAATGCACGTGGTTCAATACCCCTGATGTACAGAATAGTTACTTTATGGTTAATCCATGTGACACAACATGAGCCACTTTACATTGCACTTACAGCTGCTATTTTTTTGGCAAGGTTCTTAGCACCATGCCACATGTCCAGACTGTGATGAATTCCAAGGGCCTTGAATTTGCCTTCGTCTGTGTCTATGAAGAGGCAAACAATGTCATGTTACTACAGTATTTATATTATTGTTATATATTACAATATGTCAGATTAATACTTACTCATAAGTGCACCAATCTGGGAATGAGCATCTGTGCAGATCTCCACTAGCTTTATCTCGAATATAAGCTTGTCCACAGTCTGGATGAAACCCTCCTTCTGCATGACAACAGAGTTCCATGATGTCTGCCGTTTGTCTATGGTGGTGTGGGATTACAAATTTAAGAATCTGTTTAAAACTAAAGGAAGTACGTTGTATTTAGCATTTAAGGTAAAGATGATGACATCAGATGAATTATTCTGTTATGCAAAGTTTCCAGCAAGATATTTCTGCCAATTCCTGTTCTCTTTATTGTAAGTCAAATGAGCCAGATTACTGAGATTCTCATCTTTTGTCTTTAATGGCTCTTGGAGCCCCTGTCCCATTTTTGAATCGTCAGAGTGACTGGATTACCATCTATGCATTTGAATGACACTGTTATACTGATTGGATTAGAACTGGTGACACTCTAATGTCTGGGGCAGGTCCCTTTACCGGGTCCCTTTACCTATACAACATTTGCATGCTTTTGTTTAGATTGTCTCCTCCTCTACTGTGTGAATCCCTCCCCCTAAAATGTAGTATAAATTACAGTGTATACTGTTTGAGTCAGACTTGGATGACTACAGCGAAGCACAGCGCGTGTCTCAATAAAGAGTAACGTCTGCTTGAAAGATATCCCAACGTCTCCTGGTCTCTTTTTTCGGCAGTGAAGAATTGTTTTGCCTCTGTTTCAGGCAGGCAAGATTAGCATCACAAGCTAATAGTTGTTCAGCCTCTGTTTTCAGCAGGGAAGATTAGCATTATGGGCTAATATTTTTGTTGTCCTCTGTTTTGCCAAGGAAGGTTAACAGTAGTTGATCTGTGTTAACAAGTATACCCTCTGTTGACCAGAGAGTTTTAGTGTTTTTATTGTGTGGTAAAGAAACTCACAAAAATGTTAAGAAAGAATGTCAGACTGATCCCCACAACTGAAAAAGGTGGTCTTGTGACTCCTTCGTGGTCAGACAGTGAATTCAAATCACAGTTAGGAGTGCAAATGAATCTAATAGTCACAGAGAAAGTTAGACAAGAACTAACTCAGAAATATGAGATCCATCCAGACAAGACTTGGTCGGTAGATGAATGGAAAAGGGTATTAGGAGCATGTATTCGCAAGAACAATGTGAAAGGCATTATCTGCTGCCACAGAGAATTTGGTTTAGCGCTAGCTAGACAACAGTCTCAGCGTATCTCAGAGCTAGAGAAACAGAACAAAGAGCTCGGTGCTAGAATATCATCTTTGACTATGAAATGGAACCACAACAAAGCTGCAGAGAAAACTGATGTGAATGAAGTTAGTCAGCCTGATAACACTTAATGTTAACCTAACTTACAAGCTTTCTTTGAAACAGATGTAGCTATCCAATCAGTAACTGATGTGCCTGTAGATTCAGTGAAGGTATGTGGCGCTAGGAGAAGATCTCAGGGAATTGAGGGAACTGAAAGTGTTCCTCCTAACTCTTCTGTTGTTCAAGTACACACTGTTGCCAAAGTGCTAGGACCTAAAGATATAGAAAGATTATCCCAGAGCTTACCCTCAGCACACACACATTTTTCTGAATTTAGAAGGGCATTGATAAATGTGATAAATGTGATAAATGATAAAAAAAAGGCGTAGAACCAGTCAAATTGACAGGAACTCCACCTCCTGTAACCAAACAATATCCGATCAATAAGGAAGCTAAACAGGGAATCAAACCTATTGTAGAAAAATTGCTGAAGCAAGGAGTGCTAGTTAAAACTAACTTTGATAAAATCACCCCCTTAGTAGCAAATCCATCTACAATTTGTAATGGCATACCATTAGATTGTAAGGTTTTTTCAGTAATCGATATGTCTAATGGATTCTTTTCTGTACCCTTGCACTCTGACCACCAGACATGGTTAGCTTTCACAGTTGACTATGAGCAATACCAGTGGACACGGTTGCCACAGGGATTTCAGAATTCCCCAACCATATACCATCAGGCTGTCAGACGTGATTTGTGTGACCCAGAATGTCCAGTCAAACAGTCCACTATGATTCAATATCTCGATGATATTTTGATCGCCTCTTCAGATCACGAGGTACATCAAACTGAACTGGAAGCATTGTTGGACTATTTGCAGAAAAGAGGACACAAATGCAGCTTTCACAAAGCTCAAATTGCTAAAAACCAAGTCACATTTCTGGGTCAAACAATTGGTTCAGGAAATAGATCTATTACACAGGATCAAGCCGCTTCTGTCAAAGCTATACCTCCGCCTAATACAATTAATACACTTCGATCATTTTTAGGAATAGCAGGTTACTGTAGACCTTGGATTGAAGAATGTGCCTCGATTGCTCAGCCTCTCTATGACTTGTTGAAAGGCCAAGTTAAAGGTTCTGATACTGTTTGTATGGAAGAAATTCAGCTCAAAGCTTTCAATGATTTGAAGAGAGCACCATGTCAAGCTCCAGCATTAGGAATTTGATAGGCCCTTTGTACTTTATGTCCATGAACACTTAGGCTTCATGACTGCATGTCTAATGCAAGATCATGGGGGCAGTTTACGCCCAATTCATTACTATTCTGGTAAACTTGACATATTCGCTCAAGGGATGGGCCCTTGTCTTAGAGCAGTGCAGCCAGTTCAGGCAGTTCTAGCTCTTCAGGCTTCATCAAGAATAGTGTTAGGACAGACTGTAAACGTAAGATGCCCTCATGCAGTGTCCGCACTAATGAATCAAGCAAAAGTCACTTCTGTCACCTCCTCTCACTGGGGAAATTGGTTAACAACCCTCACAGCCCCGAACATTGTTTTACTGCGTGCGCCAGTCACGAACCCATCCTCATGTATGATGTCTGCAATGACTGAAGTTGTGTCAGAGGATGAAGGAGAAATGACTCACGATTGTGTTACGTTTACATACGCCGCTACGAGTGAAATAGCAGAAACTCCCATTGAGAATGCAGAATTGGAGTTGTTTGTTGATGGTTCAGCTCAAGTGATTGAAGATAACAGACGAGCAGGTTATGCAGTCACTTCCACCACTGAAGTGGTAGCTTCAGGTCGTCTTCCAGATCATTTTTCAGCTCAAGCTGCAGAACTAGTAGCCTTAACTAGGGCATGCACGCTAGCTTCAGGATCGGTTGCAAATATCTACACTGATTCCAGGTATGCTTTTGGGGTAATTCATGATTTTGGTGTCATTTGGCAAAGTAGACAGTTTCTAACTTCTGCTGGATCCCCCATTAAGCATGCTGGATTAGTAAAAGATCTAATGTTTGCCATGAAACTTTCAAAGAAATTAGCGGTGATCAAAGTGAAAGCACATCTCACAACTAATACTATGGAAGCTAAAGGTAATGCTCTTGCTGATGTAGCTGCTAAACAAGCTTGTTCCTATGCAACTGTACAAGTGTGTTCAGGTAGTACAGCACAGAAGACAATTCTGCCTCCTGAATCAATCATTGATCTGTACAAAGACGTTCCTCTATATGAAGCATGGACATGGTTAGACAAAGGAGCCACAGTGGATTCATCTGGCTGCTGGACCAAAGAGGGAAAATATGTCGCCCCAGAATCACTGCTGCCATATTTGGCTCAACAAATACACAGTTTGGTTCACAGTGACTCTATCTGCTGCGTTTTGCAAGTACGATGGCAGATGACGTTTTTTGCTCTGGTCCCCTCCCCGTTAAAAGGAGTGATGAGATACTTAGCAGACTATCATCACTCAATGGCTGGTTGTCTAAGTGGTGTCCACAAAATAACATAGGGTTCATAGACAATTGGAAAAGCTTTTGGGGCAGACCTGACCTGTTGAAAAAAGATGGTATTCATCCTTCCTGGGATGGTGCCGCTCTTCTCTCTAGTAATTTGGCACATAGTCTTAGAGCTAAACATTGACTAACTGGGGCCCAGGTCAGGAAGCAGACGGACTGGCTTACCCAACCGCCTGCTAGCTGTCTCACGTCACAGAAGTCAGATAAATCCCAGCACATAAAGACTCTTTCACCTAGATATGATCACATAGAGACTGTGTCTGTTCCACGAATTAGTAAATACAAAAAACCATCAAAACCATTCAACGGTAAAAATGTAATTGATGTCCAACAAATAAACAACAGATATAATACAGATGATCAAATGATAAAGCTCGGGCTGCTGAATATTCGATCCCTTTCCTCAAAAGCGCTTATTGTTAATGATATGATTACAGATCATAACCTAGATGTGCTGTGTTTGACAGAAACCTGGCTAAATCCTGACGATTACATTACTTTAAATGAGTCCACCCCCCAAGATTATTGTTATAAACACGAGCCGCGTCTGAAAGGTAAAGGGGGAGGTGTTGCTGTAATTTATAATAATATCTTCGGTATTACTCACAAGTCTAGTTTCAAATATAATTCCTTTGAAGTTTTGGTGCTTTATGTAACGTTATGTAGTGAAATTGATAAATCCCGTTTGACATTTGTGCTGGCTACTGTATACAGGCCACCAGGGCACCATACAGACTTTACCAGAGAATTTGCTGATTTTCTATCAGAGTTAGTACTGGCTGCAGATAAAGTCCTAATTGTTGGTGATTTTAATATCCATGTAGACAATGAAAAAGACGCATTGGGATTGGCATTTAGAGACATTCTAAACTCTATTGGAGTAAGGCAACACGTGTCAGGACCCACTCATCGCCGTAATCATACGTTAGACCTAATACTGTCACATGGAATAAATGTTGATACCATTGAAATTCTGCAGCAGAGCGATGATATCTCAGATCATTACCTAGTATCATGTACACTTAATTTAGCAAAGGCTGCAAAGCCGTCCCCTCGCTTCAAATATGGCAGGACTATCACTGCTGCGACTAAAGATTTCTTTGTAAATAATCTTCCTCATCAGTTTCATCTCCTCAGCATCCCAGATAGCCTAGAGGAACTCGATGTTGCAACAGAAACTATTGACTCTCTCTTTTCCAGCACTTTAGACACAGTTGCTCCCCGGCGCTTAAAGAAGATTAAAGAAAATAGTCCAACGCCGTGGTACAACGAGCACACCCGGGCCCTTAAAACAGCAGCCAGAAAAATGGAGCGCAGCTGGAAGAAAACAAAACTAGAAGTTTTTCGCATTTCGTGGAAAGAGAGCATGATTGCATACAGAAAGGCTCTAAAAACTGCTAGATCTGCTTATTTCTCGACTCTCTTAGAAGAAAACAAACACAGCCCTAGGTATTTATTCGATACAGTGGCTAAATTAACCAAAGATAAAGCTTCACCTTCTGATGTTTGTAAACAGCACAGCAGTAATGACTTTATGAACTTCTTTACTTGTAAGATTGATAATATTAGGAAAAAAATTATAACCATGCAGCCGTCTACTACAGTATCACATCAGACAGTGCATTGTAGTGTCACTGAGGAAAAATTACATTCATTCACTGCTATAGGAGAAGAAGAATTGGCTAAACTCGTTAAATCATCAAAATCAACAACATGTATGCTCGACCCCATACCGACTAAACTACTAAAAGAGATGCTTCCAGAGGTCATAGATCCTCTTCTTAATATCATTAATTCATCCTTGACATTAGGATATGTACCAAAAACTTTTAAGTTGGCTATTATTAAACCACTTATTAAAAAACCGCAACTTGATCCTACAAAATTAGTCAATTACAGGCCAATCTCAAATCTACCCTTTCTGTCAAAAATACTAGAAAAGGCAGTGTCCTCACAATTATGCTCCTTTTTAGAAAGAAATGGTATCTGTGAGGATTTCCAGTCAGGATTTAGACCGTATCATAGTACTGAGACTGCTCTCATTAGAGTTACAAATGATTTACTCTTATCATCCGATCGTGGTTGTATCTCTCTGTTAGTGTTACTCGATCTTAGCGCTGCATTCGATACAATCGACCACAACATTCTTTTGAATAGACTTGAAAATTATGTTGGCATTAGTGGAATTTCGTTGGCATGGTTTAAATCTTACTTATCTGACCGTTATCAGTTTGTAGCAGTAAATGAAGAGATGTCACACCGAACACAAGTTCAGTATGGAGTACCGCAGGGCTCAGTGCTAGGACCGTTGCTTTTCACCCTGTACATGCTACCACTGGGAGATATTATTAGGAAGCATGGCGTTAATTTTCATTGTTATGCTGACGATACTCAGCTCTATATTTCTTCACGCCCTGACGAAACTTACCAATTCACAAGATTAACAGAATGTATAGCTGATATAAAAAATTGGATGACTAGTAATTTCCTGCAACTTAATTCAGAAAAAACTGAATTTTTAATCATTGGACAAAAAAACTCCACAAGTAGTAACCTAGAATACTGTCTAACACTCGATGGCTGCTCTGTCAAGTCCTCGTCGTCAGTTAGGAACCTGGGTGTGCTCTTTGATACCAATCTCTCATTTGAAAGCCACGTTTCTAGCATCTGTAAAACTGCATTCTACCACCTTAAAAATATATCTAAATTACGGCACATGCTTTCAATGCAAAATGCTGAACAGTTAGTTCATGCGTTCATGACCTCAAGGCTAGATTATTGTAAAGCTCTACTGGGTGGTTGCCCTGCTCGCTTAATAAATAAACTGCAGCTTGTCCAAAACGCAGCAGCTAGAGTTCTTACTAGAACCAGGAAGTATGACCATATTAGCCCGGTTCTGGCAACACTACATTGACTCCCTATTAAACATCGTATACATTTTAAAATCTTGCTGATTACTTACAAAGCACTAAATGGTTTAGCTCCCCAGTACTTGAGCGAGCTCTTAACGCATTATACTCCATCACGTCTATTGCGGTCTCAAAATTCTGGCCAGATGATAATACCTAGAATATCAAAATCAACTGCAGGCAGTCAATCCTTTTCCTGTTTAGCACCTAAACTCTGGAACAGTCTTCCTAGCATTGTTCGGGATGCAGACACACTCTGTCAGTTTAAATCTAGACTAAAAACACATCTCTTTACTATGGCATACACATAAAACATTTTTAATTTCTATTATTCAAATCAGTTAAATGATTGTTTTAGGCTGCATTAACTAGGTCAGCCGGAACCGGGAACACTTCCAATAACACCTGATGTACTCGTTACATCATAAGAAGAATGGCATCTACGCTAATGTTAGTCTCTCTGTTTATCCCGAGGTTTACTGCAGTCGGCCGGATCCGGGCCGTATCCAGACCAGATGGTGGCCCTTAGCCTGGACATGACGACCATATCCCTGAAGTGTCTGTAGAGACCGTGTCAATTAAACTCCCCCCGTAAATGCCGCATCGACACGACATCCTCATTACACCCGTCCCCGGCGTGACGACTCCAATCTTTCGAATAATCCTACGAATATCTATTGATCTAATATGACTTCTGACCTGTAATGTGAATCATAATCATACACTATTTGTTCGTCGGCCAGAGGAGAACTGGCACCCCGACTGAGCCTGGTTTCTCCCAAGGTTTTTTTCTCCATTCTGGCCCTGAAGGAGTTTTGGTTCCTTGCCACCGTTGCCTTTGGCTTTTGGCTTGCTCAGTTGGGGACACTTAAATTTCAACTATATTACTGATCTGCCCGCATTGACACTATATGATAATTGAAATGAGCTGGATGACATCACCGTTTTCACCAGAGCCGAATCAAATTCCGTTGCATTATTTTCCTGTTACCACTGTGAAGCTGCTTTGAAACAATTGCCATTGTAAAAAGCGCTATATAAATAAAGGTGATTTGATTGGATTTGACAGTGGTCCAGCAACAATGAATCACAGGTTCTCAAATCAATGGTGGAATCCAAAATTCAGAAATGTAGCCACCGAAACAACGTTCACGAGGAATTTCACCCAATGGAGTCGAGGCTGGAGCATAATTTTCCACGCACCAACAGTAATTGGCAAGAGTAGATCTGTCATGATGGGAGTAGCTGAAGTTAGGTTGCAGGATGGTAATCCAGGAATGCAACACGGAGAAGCTGGAGGAGTTGTGATGTTGTGACATGTACTCTTGTTGTATATTCTGGTATGAACTTCAAATAAGGTACATGTGTCACAGTTGGTGATGGGGTGTGCCACCCATGCGATTCCTGCTCCTACTGAAGGCGGGTGTGGCATGCAAACGTTCTTTCCAGCAAACAAGGCGTTTCTTTACATATTCATCAGCTCTAAGAATATGTTGTTTCTGGAGTCTACACTTTGTGCGATGTCCATGATGATTACTAGTACAACAATCTTGATCATGTTGATAGATAACTGAAGTTCCCGTATGTGATTCTCTGCGTTGTGTATTTTTTTTCGTAACAGTTGGCTCGGTAGTGGGTCTAGTTGTCCTTTAGAGGTTGTGGCTTCATACGCAGGTGAGGAGGTCGTGCGTATGGGTCTGGGGACAGCCATCAAGTGGTTTCTGCACAGAGTAAGAAAGAAAACAAAAGACAACAGAGCAGTATTTGTTCTAAAAGACTGCAAACATTAGGGTTGTATCCTCTGTTCAGTCTGAGTCTGCTATTGCTGTTCCTTCTTTCCCTATTTCTTAATTCCAGCAACACCTAAAGAACAGTGAGGTAAGGATAGACTAGTGGGTGGGGGAAGGCCTGTGAGGGAATCTTCACTGCAGGATTGGCCCCCGAAGCCTGTTGCATTCGGTTCTTTCCTGGACTCTTCACTGGTCCATGTGTCCTATCCTATCCCTGTAGGTGGGGGAACAACTTTACAGTGTGACACGAGTCCAGGTTTTCCTTCCCTTACACAACACTGCAGCTGCTGTAATCAACATCACTTGATGTAGTCCGTGCCACTTAGGCTCTAACGGCTTGTTTCTGAATGATTGTATCATCACCCACTGACCTGGGATGATCGTGTGTCCACCTTCTGGTGGCGTCTGCCAACACGACTCAACTCTCTCTCTGGCACTCTGTACTGCCTTTGTGAGGTTTTCACAGTAAGTAATCAGGGCATCTGAGGCAATGTGTACATCAGCATTTCTAAGATCAATCACACCTGGCATCTGCATTGGGCGTCCTGTAATAATCTCATGAGGGCTCAGTCCTACTGATCTGTTAGGTAATGCTCTCATACTACACAGTACCGCTGGCAGCGCCTCAACCCATGATACTCCTTCCTGATGCATTTTGCTTAGCCTGGTTTTGATTGTTCTGTTTGCTCGTTCAACCTGTCCTGATGCTTGTGGCCTGTAGGGGCAGTGAAGATTCCACTTAATTTTCAACATTTTAGACACTTCCTTGACTACCTGTCCTGTGAAGTGTGTACCTTGATCTGAGTCAATGGAATCTGGTAATCCCCATCTGGGAATGAAATCAGTGACAAGACATTTAGCAGTATGTGCAGCTGTAGCACGCCCTTTTGGATAAGCTTCTATCCATCTTGAAAACTTTTCTATTACTACCAAAACATCAGTTTTTCCCTTACAAGGAGACAACGATATGTAATCAACTTGCAGGTGATGAAATGGTCCTGGTGGAGCTGGGGTATGTGTTGCTGCTGTAGTTGCTGCTGGCACATCATTATTTTTCTGACATGTAACACATTTTTTGACTGTTTCAGTGGCTACATTTCTGAATTTTGGATTCCACCATTGATTTGAGAACCTGTGATTCATTGTTGCTGGACCACTGTGAACCAAACTGTGTAGTTGTTGAGCCAAATATGGCAGCAGTGATTCTGGGGTGACATATTTTCCCTCTTTGGTCCAGCAGCCAGATGAATCCACTGTGGCTCCTTTGTCTAACCATGACCATGCTTCATATAGAGGAACGTCTTTGTACAGATCAGTGATTGATTCAGGAGGCAGAATTGTCTTCTGTGCTGTACTACCTGAACACACTTGTACAGTTGCATAGGAACAAGCTTGTTTAGCAGCTACATCAGCAAGAGCATTACCTTTAGCTTCCATAGTATTAATTGTGAGATGTGCTTTCACTTTGATCACAGCTAATTTCTTTGGAAGTTTCATGGCAAACATTAGATCTTTTACTAATCCAGCATGCTTAATGGGGGATCCAGCAGAAGTTAGAAACTGTCTACTTTGCCAAATGACACCAAAATCATGAATTACCCCAAAAGCATACCTGGAATCAGTGTAGATATTTGCAACTGATCCTGAAGCTAGCATGCATGCCCTAGTTAAGGCTACTAGTTCTGCAGCTTGAGCTGAAAAATGATCTGGATGACGAACTGAAGCTACCACTTCAGTGGTGGAAGTGACTGCATAACCTGCTCGTCTGTTACCTTCAATCACTTGAGCTGAACCATCAACAAACAACTCCAATTCTGCATTCTCAATGTATGTAAACGTAACACAATCGTGAGTCATTTCTCCTTCATCCTCTGACACAACTTCAGTCATTGCAGACATCATACATGAGGATGGGTTCGTGACTGGCGCACGCAGTAAAACAATGTTCAGGGCTGTGAGGGTTGTTAACCAATTTCCCCAACGAGAGGAGGTGACAGAAGTGACTTTTGCTTGATTTATTAGTGCGGACACTGCATGAGGGCATCTTAGGTTTACAGTCTGTCCTAACACTATTCTTGATGAAGCCTGAAGAGCTAGAACTGCCTGAAACGCCTGCACTGCTCTAAGACAAGGGCCCATCCCTTGAGCGAATATGTCAAGTTTACCAGAATAGTAATGAATTGGGCATAAACTGCCCCCATGATCTTGTATTAGACATGCAGTCATGAAGCCTAAGTGTTCATGGACATAAAGTACAAAGGGCCTATCAAATTCCTAATGCTGGTGCTTGACATAGTGCTCTCTTCAAATCATTGAAAGCTTTGAGCTGAATTTCTTCCATACAAACAGTATCAGAACTTTTAACTTGGCCTTTCAACAAGTCATAGAGAGGCTGAGCAATCGAGGCACATTCTTCAGTCCAAGGTCTACAGTAACCTGCTGTTCCTAAAAATGATCGAAGTGTTTTAATTGTATTAGGCGGAGGTATAGCTTTGACAGAAGCGGCTCGATCCTGTGTAATAGATCTATTTCCTGAACCAATTGTTTGACCCAGAAATGTGACTTGGTTTTTAGCAATTTGAGCTTTGTGAAAGCTGCATTTGTGTCCTCCTTTCTGCAAATAGTCCAACAATGTTTCCAGTTCAGTTTGATGTACCTCGTGATCTGTAGAGGCGATCAAAATATCATCGACATATTGAATCATAGTGGACTGTTTGACTGTACATTCTGGGTCACACTAATCACGTCTGACAGCCTGATGGTATATGGTTGGGGAATTCTGAAATCCCTGTGGCAACCGTGTCCACTGGTATTGCTCATAGTCAACTGTGAAAGCTAACCATGTCTGGCGGTCAGAGTGCAAGGGTACAGAAAAGAATCCATTAGACATATCGATTACTGAAAAAACCTTACAATCTAATGGTATGCCATTACAAATTGTAGATGGATTTGCTACTAAGGGGGTGATTTTATCAATATGTTTATTGGCTACTCTGTAGTCTATGGTGAGTCTCCATGTCCCATTGGATTTCTTGATGGGCCATATGGGTGAGTTACAGGGACTGTTAGTTTTAACTAGCACTCCTTGCTTCAGCAATTTTTCTACAATAGGTTTGATTCCCTGTATAGCTTCCTTATTGATCGGATATTGTTTGGTTACAGGAGGTGGAGTTCCTGTCAATTTGACTGGTTCTACGCCTTTTTTTTATCATTTATCACATTTATAAATGCCCTTCTAAATTCAGAAAAATTTGTGTGTGCTGAGGGTAAGCTCTGGGATAATCTTTCTATATCTTTAGGTCCTAGCGCTTTGGCAACAGTTTGTACTTGAACAACAGAAGAGTTAGGAGGAACACTTTCAGTTCCCTCAATTCCCTGAGATCTTCTCCTAGCGCCACATACCTTCACTGAATCTACAGGCACATCAGTTACTGATTAGATAGCTACATCTGTTTCAAAGAAAGCTTGTAAGTTAGGTTAACATTAAGTGTTATCAGGCTGACTAACTTCATTCACATCAGTTTTCTCTGCAGCTTTGTTGCGGTTCAATTTCTTAGTCAAAGATGATATTCTAGCACCGAGCTCTTTGTTCTGTTTCTCTAGCTCTGAGATACGCTGAGACTGTTGTCTAGCTAGCGCTAAACCAAATTCTCTGTGGCAGCAGATAATGCCTTTCACATTGTTCTTGCGAATACATGCTCCTAATACCCTTTTACATTCATCTACCGACCAAGTCTTGTCTGGATGGATCTCATATTTCTGAGTTAGTTCTTGTCTAACTTTCTCTGTGACTATTAGATTCATTTGCACTCCTAACTGTGATTTGAATTCACTGTCTGACCACAAAGGAGTCACAAGACCACCTTTTTCAGTTGTGGGGATCAGTCTAACATTCTTTCTTAACATTTTTGTGAGTTTCTTTACCACACAATAAAAACACTAAAACTCTCTGGTCAACAGAGGGTATACTTGTTAAAACAGATCAACTACTTTTAACCTTCCATGGCAAAACAGAGGACAACACAAATATTAGCCCATAATGCTAATCTTCCCTGCTGAAAACAGAGGCTGAACAACTATTAGCTTGTGATGCTAATCTTGCCTGCCTGAAACAGAGGCAAAACAATTCTTCCCTGCCGAAAAACAGAGGCTAAACAACTATTAGCTCGTGATGCTAATCTTCCCTGTCTGAAACAGAGGCAAAACAATTCTTCCCTGCCGAAAAAACAGAGGCTAAACAACTATTAGCTTGTGATGCTAATCTTCCCTGCTGAAAACAGAGGATAAACTTATTCTCTAAAAGAACATTTTTAGAGGATAACTTAGTTAACCAAACCCTACAGCTGTCTGTTAACTCTTCTCTGACGGCACAGAGGAAAACAAATTTGTACTGGTCTTTAAGGTTCTTTTGGATAGAGTGACACTCACCAACCCTTGGTTGTACAGAAAAATTCAGTCTGGAATGAAGTCAGATCTTTGTTGAGCTGGATTCAGTATAGATTCAGTCTGGATTCAGGTGAGGATCTCTATCCGGGTCACGGCACCAAAACTGTAGGAAACTTTTTCCTCATCGAAGCAGAGACCAGGAGACGTTGGGATATCTTTCAAGCAGACGTTACTCTTTATTGAGACACGCGCTGTGCTTTGCTGTAGTCATCCAAGTCTGACTCAAACAGTATACACTGTAATTTATACAACATTTTAGGGGGAGGGATTCACACAGTAGAGGAGGAGACAATCTAAACAAAAGCATGCAAATGTTGTATAGGTAAAGGGACCCGGTAAAGGGACCTGCCCCAGACATTAGAGTGTCACCAGTTCTAATCCTAATCCTGTATATATATACATTATAAAAATCTAGAAAAAACAGACATGCAGTGCTAAAAGTTATGATGTTACCTTTGTTCAAGGCCCTGAAATTCATCATCAAGATCACCATCTCTGTAAAGAATAACCAGAGAATGTTGTGTATATCCCACATATGCTCATTCAAAGGAAATATAAACTAAAAAATGCAATAATGCTATTAGGACAAAATTATTTCTATGCATGACTTGCCTGTCTGTTCCACTACAAGTACCAATGCTGGACAATGCTGGAGCTGTGACTTTAGAAGGTTTTCTCTTCATGGGAGTCGAGGTTGCAGGACCTCTCTCGTAGCTGGAAAAAACAACAGCACCATAAAAAAATTCAGTGCTTGTTTATTTATGCAAATTCTGAAAGTATTATGCCGATTATACAATAAATAATATTCATTAGCTGTTTCTCCCACGAAAGTTAACAGCACATTTCTGTCCACGTAGCAAAGCCAAAATACAGCGTTGGAGAATAACGTTACATGAAATTGCATTGATTATGCCCATCTTGTAGCTAAAGCTAAGTTTTCACTTACATTGTTATACACATTCACATAATATTACATTTCTAAATTTGGACTAACTTACCTGTCCAGCAGAAAACAGGCAACTTCGGCGTCGCTTTGGAAAGATTTGTCCTGCGTCAGCGCCTTCCATCTGGGAAAAGCCACACCAATATTTACCCTTGATTTCTGGCATTGTCTGTCCCGAATGCGTCTGGATGTGGCTGCATCATGTTTGCGCCTCTTTGACGACGACGATTGGGCTAAATAAAAAGCATGGTCCTCCATTTGGTTCAAATTTCACGAACTGTCTCTGCTTCTAACAGAACAGAATGAATAGGTGACGACAACTACAGCTACTATTACTACTACTTCTTCTTCTTCGTGTGTATTCAACGTAGTGACGATGCAAACTGCCTCTAAAAACACCAACGTAGAAGAAGAACAACAACATAGTGACAACGCGCTCTTTAGAGTAGTTTGTCCGTTTAGGGCTATTGTAGAAACATGGCGGCGCAAAATGGCAATTTGACTGTAGAGGGACCCATGGTGTACAGTGGGGAGAACAAGTATTTGATACACTGCTGATTTTGCAGGTTTTCCTACTTACAAAGCATGTAGAGTTCTGTAATTTTTTATCATAGGTACACTTCAACTGTGAGAGACGGAATCTAAAACAAAAATCCAGAAAATCACATTGTATGATTTTTAAATAATTAATTTGCCTTTTATTGCATCACATAAGTATTTGATTACCTACCAACCAGTAAGAATTCCGGCTCTCACAGACCTGTTAGTTTTTCTTTAAGAAGCCGTCCTGTTCTCCACTCATTACCTGTATTAACTGCACCTGTTTGAACTCGTTACCTGTATAAAAGACACCTGTCCACACACTCAATCAAACAGACTCCAGCCTCTCCACAATGGCCAAGACCAGAGAGCTGTGTAAGGACATCAGGGATAAAATTGTAGACCTGCACAAGGCTGGGATGGGCTACAGGACAATAGGCAAGCAGCTTGGTGAGAAGGCAACAACTGTCTCAAAGAAAACCATTAGTAACAGACTACGCCGTCATGGATTAAAATCCTGCAGCGCACGCAAGGTTCCCCTGCTCAAGCCAGCGCATGTCCAGGCCCGTCTGAAGTTTGCCAATGACCATCTGGATGATCCAGAGGAGGAATGGGAGAAGGTCATGTGGTCTGATGAGACAAAAATAGAGCTTTTTGGTCTAAACTCCACTCGCCGTGTTTGGAGGAAGAAGGATGAGTACAACCCCAAGAACACCATCCCAACCGTGAAGCATGGAGGTGGAAACATCATTCTTTGGGGATGCTTTTCTGCAAAGGGAACAGGATGACTGCACCGTATTGAGGGGAGGATGGATGGGCCATGTATCGCGAGATCTTGGCCAACAACCTCCTTCCCTCAGTAAGAGCATTGAAGATGGGTCGTGGCTGGGTCTTCCAGCATGACAACGACCCGAAACACACAGCCAGGGCAACTAAGGAGTGGCTCCGTAAGAAGCATCTCAAGGTCCTGGAGTGGCCTAGCCAGTCTCCAGACCTGAACCCAATAGAAAATCTTTGGAGGGAGCTGAAAGTCCATATTGCCCAGTGACAGACCCGAAACCTGAAGGATCTGGAGAAGGTCTTTATGGAAGAGTGGGCCAAAATCCCTGCTGCAGTGTGTGCAAACCTGGTCAAGAACTACAGGAAACGTATGATCTCTGTAATTGCAAACAAAGGTTTCTGTACCAAATATTAAGTTCTGCTTTTCTGATGTATCAAATACTTATGTGATGCAATAAAATGCAAATTAATTACTTAAAAATCATACAATGATTTTCTGGATTTTTGTTTTAGATTCCGTCACTCACAGTTGAAGAGTACCTATGATAAAAATTACAGACTTCTACATGCGTTGTAAGTGGGCAAACCTGCAAAATCGGCAGTGTATCAAATACTTGTTCTCCCCACTGTATGTAGATAGAAATGGCTCATTCTAAGGTAATAAAAACGTAACGGTTCATTAAGTAAGGTCTTTATACACCACTGAAAACATAGTTATGTATATGACATTGCATTTCTGTAAATAGATTCTCATAAATTTTACACACTGCACCTTTAAGCAAAAACTCACTTCATTTTGATTTTATTTTCCAGAAAACATATCTTATATAATTTTTACGGTGGCCGAGAGAGCTCAACGCGCTGCAACTGAAGAAAACACATGCAAATAAAGAAAACATCTTCATCAGTTTGACAACACATGCGCTGCAAAAGTTCACAACACATGCATATACAGAAACGCGCTGCAAAATCCACAACACGTGCAAATACAGAAACGCGCTGCAAAAGTCCACAACACATGCAAATACAAAAACGCGCTGCAAATACTCACAACACGTGCAAATACAGAAACGCTCTGCAAATACTCACAACACATGCAAATACAGAAACGCGGTGAAAATACTCAAAACACATGCAAATACAGAAACGCGCTGCAAAAGTCCACAACACATGCAAATACAAAATCGCGCTGCAAATAGGCCTGCTCATAATGCACATACGATCACAAAAACTTTCAGGTGCACACCACTGAAGAGTAAACATTGAACAATCCCAGCCAGGTACGTCACTTGTTGGTGTTCCCTTATAACACTTTCGTTGTGGTCTGTGCCAGGACAAACGATTTGGGGGGGTATTATTTTGTGTTAAAAAAATATTAATAATAAATTATTAATAATAACTAATATATATTTTTAATAATTTACTTGATTTTATGTCTCAAATCCCAGTCAATTATTCACTGCAGAAAGAGAGCTCTACTTCAACATGTTCTGATAACACTATTTAACCTTAATTTATTTCTTAATATTTCTCTTGTGGCCCGTAGTTAAAAAAAATGAGAAGAGATGTAGGTGTTAAACAAGTTGATTTTTTTTAAATGAGGAGTTTCAACTGGCTTTAAACTAAATTAAATCACTGAGAGATTTGCAGCTTGTACCGGAGACTTCTGCGCCGAACTCGAACGCTTCTCACTGGCTGATTAGTGGTCGTATGATCGAGACACTCAGCAAGTAAACACATTTGTTCAGACTCAGCTCACGAGTTGCGCTGCGCACAAGTAGCGCTGTTTCGTTCCGCTTTTGGCGCGTTAATGTTTCCCAGGCCTAAAATCTAGTACTGCCACCTTGTGTTGACATTGTGAAACTGCAAGATTTGTAAATTATGCATGGCAGGCCACATATAATATATTTTAATAGACAAGCTGCAGGCCATTTGAAATTCATCCCCAGGCCGGACTTTGGACACTCCTGACATAAAACAATATATTGATTAAAATTGTGTAAAAAACTTTTTGTTTACAAAGCCCATATGCGAAGAGGCATGAACGATCATGAATAATGCTGTGATTCACACTCAAGAAGACAAAGAAATGTATAATGAGCTGCATAATTATTATTATAACCTTTATTTAACCAGGAAAAAAATCTTGAGATTTAAAATCTCTTTTACAAGAGGGTCCTGGCCAAGACAGGCAGCACACTTAATTGAACATACAAAACAAAATACAAACATGAAAACAAATACATTATTTACATAAATGAAAAACAGTTACAATCAGGTAAATCCATAACCAAATCATTTAAAATACTCCTGAATTAATTTAGAGAGACTAACTCTTTAAAACACAATTTATCTTGCAATTGATTCCAATCAGACGGAGCAGTGTAACTAAACACCCTTTTACCCATATTTAATGAATGAGCCTTTGAGTCAGGTATGTGAGAGGGAACTATAAGAAAGAATGAGGACAAAACAGGACAAAAGAAATATATATTTTTGTAGTTTATTTAGAATATAGTCAACAATATAAAGTGAGAGCCAAAGGCACAATGTCCTATGTGGGCCAGTATCAGGTCACTATGTGTAACGAGGACTCAGGCAGATTGGGATCCATGTGCAGTTTATTAAAATAACACAAACTCACAGTACAAGCAGGCGTGGGTCAGTAAACCATGGTGAACAGCAATATCAGAGGCAGTGCATCAATCGTGGTCATAACAGGCAATAGGTCAGGGTAGGCAGCAAACAAACGAGAATCAAAGTCCAGGCAAACAAAGATCAAGGGCAGGCAGAACAGGGTTGTAAACAGTAGTCCAAAGCAGAGTCAAACACAGGCAGGATAATCACAGGGAATAACACTCAGAAATGCAGCCGGGGCAAACAAGACTTCACGTTGAATAAGTGTGAGAGCAGAGTTTATATAGGCAAGGTGATGAGGAACAGGTGTGCCGTAATCAGTCCAGGAGTGAGGGTGTATGGGAAATGAAGTCCGAAATGGAGGTTAGTACTCTGGTGAGTTCGACCTCTGGTGGCCGACGGTGGAATCTTCACCGGCGTTTGTGACACTATGATTCTCAAAAAAAAAAAAAAAAAACATCTGTGAGGATAGACATTAGCATAGATGCCACGTCACACAGAGACATGCAGAACATGCAGGATTCATATTTAAACTGTCTTTTTGTGGTTTAATATTCACAGACACTAACTTACCTCACAATCCTCGGCTGGATTTGCTCCTCGAATCAAACAGCTTTTCTTCTGAGGTAAATTATTCCAGGATTATTCCTCACCGCGTCTCAAAACGATGTAAAGTACATGAATCTCACTAAACTTGATGGTTTTTTCGAGTTGATGTGGGCGGGGATATACTATCATGGACTGCGTCAGAATTAGCCTTTGAAAAGAACGCGCTCTCTGTGGGCGTGGCCGCATTAGCAGACAATTAGGCGCTCGCAAACGACTGACATCTCTCTCTTTTCAAACAGATTACATAAACAGAGAATATTTGTTTTCGATTTGATTTACATTATTTAAAACCTGACATGTCAACGTTTATTTAGACATATGTCTCATGTTTCTGTGACAAGTATTCACTAAGTTACAGTTAATTTTCGGAAGTTTCAGAATGGACTTCATTGAGAGAGAGGTGGCAGATCATGCATCATGTTTGTTTTCTTTATTTTGCAAAAAGCACAACATTTCGTTTTTATTGTGAGTGCAGACAAATAAAAGTAGAAACTTAACAGATTTGAATGATGTATAACACTTGCCTGTATGACCAAAATCGACAGAATATTTTGAGTCTCTTTCGCACTGATAAGAAAAAAAGTCGACCACTAGGGGTTAAACTTCTCTAGTTGACTAGCAGAGGATTCATTTCGTTGGTTTGTGTTAAATAAGAGGAGATCTGGAGCAGAAATGTGTTGCTTTTGATATCATCCTGAGTGCTCGTTGTCGCTGTTATCATGCACAGACGTACACTTCAGTCAACTCTATTCTTTACAGTGAAATCACAAAATATAATGCACACAAACATTTCTGTGCTCTTTATATACAATCACTGATAAACACATTTGGTTTTAATGAGGAAAAAAAAACCTATACAATGGCAGATTCGAACCCAGAACCTCTGACATGCTTAACAAAAGTTCTACCAACAGACTATTAGTACACACTAACTTTTACAGCGGATCTGTGTACATAATGTTACAGTTTCAGTTTGTTTTGTGATTCTCCTATTGTGTTTCATTGTGTTTTTGGTTAGATTCCTTAGGTTTAGAAACTTAGTTTTCCCCAGTGTGTGTGTAATTAGTTCTATGGTTTCTGATTGTGTTATCCCTGTCACCTGTGTCTTGTTAATTAGTTACGTCAGCTGCGTCACAATTCTTTGATTAGTTTGCCAGTGTATTTAGCCTGTGTTTAGTCCTGTCTTGGTGTGGGTTAACGTTACGTTTTAGTGGTTGTTCTGTCCATGTATCCTGTATTTGTTGTCAAGATTAAAACCTGTCAACTGCTACACTTGGATCCTGTTGCTTCTTCCCCTGTAACCACCTTTGTGACATAATCACTGTCTTGAAGAATTTGTACTATATAATGATTTTGATATAAGGCTGAAACTATTGCATTAAAAATGTTTCTATGAATTCCATGTCAATAAATTAAACTCAATGCACTATTGAAATTGATTTATTAATATTATAATGTTATTTTTGTTAGTTTCGCCAAGTGTAGTATAAATGCAGATATCAGATATGGGTCACTTTAAAAAGATGTAAGCGGGTTGTCCGGATATAGTCAAAAAATCGGAATTGGGCATCAAGCCTAAGTGAAAGTGAAGTGATGTGAAGGCCAAGTATGGCAACCAATACTTGGAATTTGTCCTCTGCATTTAACCCTTCTAAGTTAGTGCACACACATTGGGAGCAGTGAGTAGTGAACATACACTGCAAACTGTGGACACACACACCCTGAGCAGTGGGCAGAGAGGGGAAGACACAGGTCTACCATCAGGGAATCACTACAAATGGAGCACCTAGCCCCAGTGTACGGGCTGACCTGAAAGGGCATGTATCACGAGTACTGGACCTGCCATTGAATTCCTCCGCCGAATTTGACTGCCTCAGGGTGCTTAAAGCTAATTGTGCTGGGTGCTGTGCAAGCAGAGTACCCAGCCAGTTGCCTGCTTACCTGCTCGACCGCAAACCCTCCAACTAGAGGGCTGCACTGCGATTGGGATCACGCAGGAAATATCGCTTGAGAGGACGGTTTTACCTTTGCTGCGGGTTGGAGTGGGCAGTAAAAAAATACAATGCGGGTCCTGCAAGCCCGCGTTTTGTTGTGTAGCAAGAAAAAAGTCAGCAAATGAAGTTCACCGCAGTCAATCAATAACATTCTCTTCCTCCATAGCAGGCTAGGCCAAGTGATTTATAATTAAATACATTCGGTAATTACTTTAATGTTTTTAGTTAGTTTTTTTTAACTATATGTTAATTATCTAGGCTACATAAACAACAATGATATCTGTGAGGTTTTTATTTCCTGATTATTTTCTTTTTTTAAATTTGTTTAATATTTATTTATTTTATAAGTAATTCAATTAAATATTGCACCTTGTTAGGTTACCATAGTTTAACTGTTATGGTTAGGTGTATGAGTGTGTGTGTGTGTGTGTGTGTTGTAACGCATATATTTAAATATGTTTTTAGGCGCCACTAGTTGTGATGTTTTGTTTTATCAGTTGATAGAGTTTTATAAGGCTGGCTGAATGTGTTTGTCTTATGTGGTGCTAGCATTACTTTACCTTATGGTCAGTTTAATTAAATGCAATGTTTTATCTCTATTGTTCTGAACGTTTAGCATAGCCCTAATGGTTTTTTTTTGTTTTTATAACAATTTCTACAAACTGTAGCAGAATGTTTGCGGCTGTGGGTGGGAGAGGATACAAACATTGCAGGTGCGGGAGTGGAACACACATGTTGTGGGAGCGGGCAGTAATGGTCAGAAATTCAGCGGGAGCAGGCAGGAGCTGGATTAAGAAAACAGTCCCACACAGGGCTCTACCTCCAACCTCTCCTGCATAAAAGCACTGACACACCTGCGCATCTCTGTCTTCACCTCAGGAAGCACACCAGTTAGCAAACAGACTCAACATCAAAGCATATGCCTGCCTCATGGAGGGGGATCTTTCCTGAATGATAGGGTGCATCTCAATCAACTCCCTATTTTAGTAGACAGGGTAACCGTGAAAACCAGGTGCATCGATGCTTGTTGTCACGTCGCTGGAAATAGAGTCATCAGAGTCCCAATGTGTAGTGAGCCAGCATCCTTTACTGTCCCTACCAGTGCCCAAATTTGTGGACACGATATACTGATTCACGAGCTCTGGAGCTAGGGAGCTGATTGAGATGTACCCATAGTGTCTATTACCGCTGGTGATAGCCCACTCAAGTCTTCCACGTCCTGTCCAGGGGCCAGAGGATCCAGAGGTCTGGCCGCGAGTGCCAAATTGTGCCCCATTCCTGAGAAAGGAGGTCCCTCCTCATTGGAATTCACCATGAGGATCAATGGCTGAAACCTCCACAGGGCCAGCAACACTGCCAGCAACTCGAGGCAATTGATATGCCAGCAGAATCAAGGTCTTGTCCAGACAACAACGTGCCTATACACTTGTTCTAGGGAAACCCCTGCCTGTAGAAATGCAAGGTCTGTCCAAGCGCTGAACGTGCGATGGCAGATCGGCATGTTAGCCACGCGATGTGTACCTCGCCCATCTCGAGACTAAAGTCTGAAGAGGTCTCATATGCATTAACCCGAGCGGCATGACTGCCACTGAGGATGTCATATGCCACAGGAAGTTGTTTCAGTGGGACTGCTGTTTTTCCCCTGAATGACTTCAGGCAATTCAGAACCGATTATGGGTGCTTGCACGTGAGACACACCGTCATAGTCCAACCCCATCCCAAGAAAAGAGATGCTTTGCACTGGACAGAGCTTGCTCTTTTCCCAGTTGACCTGAAGCCCCAATCGGCTAAGGTGTCTGAGCACTAGGTCCCTGTGTGAACACAATAGATCTCAAGAGTGAGCTAGAATCAGCCAGTCATCAAGATAGTAGTGGGTCAAGGGCAGCCTCTGCGTCTTTTCGTGATGACACAAGGAGATAGGGACAGCCCGAAAGAGAGGACCTTGTACTGATTCGCCTGACCCTCGAAGGCAAAACGAAGAAATGGTTTGTGTCGAGACAAGATTGAGACATGAATGTACACATCCTTCAGGTCTATCACCACAAACCAATCCTGTTGGCGAACGCATGTCAGAAGGTGCGGTAACACTTTAGATTACAGCCTGGAAAGTACTGCGCAAGTAAAACGAATTTACAGCGTAACTTTTGGTAATTATAGTGTACCTATAAAGTATGTACGTGTAGGTATAAGGGAACAATATGTAAAGTTTGGGGAATAATGGAGTAACAACCAGGAAAATTAACAAATTATTTATTCTGTAAGTATTTTAGAACTAAGGTGTACTTATTCTACTATTATGATAGGCAACCATCTTACGTTTGGGAGCAATTTAGCGAGAACATACACTGCATAGCTTTTTGTAATATTAGTGTACCAATACATAAAGGCTTTTTTTTAAATTACGGGGTATATATCAGTGCATTTAAAGTAATTTGTTTTGATAGCAAAAGTGCAGCTGTTTTAGTTTTGGCTTCCGTGTATCAAGGCAAGTACAACTAAAACTATTGCAACTTTTGTTTTTTTTTTTTGTGTTTTTTTTTAAATAGGGCCTACTGGGGAAATATACTCTTGTTTCATGAAGTTACAGGGTAAGTACAATAAAAATACATACACAATCTGATATCACTGACTCTGAAACCTTTATTTGAAAAACAACAATTCAAAACAGATTTACAAAACTTTTTATTAATTTATTCATTTTTAAGTCAACTTTTTTTTATTTCAAATACTAAAATCCTTTGTTTTGTCCCTTTGTTTGTTTTGCTTGCTTGGCTTCCTCCTCCTCTTGCTCCTCTTCTTCTTTTTCATTCTTTCCACTGATGGGTTTTAAGATTGAATCCCATGTCTTTTGTTATTCTGTATTAAAAGAAAATACAGTACACCCAGAAATGTCACAGATTGAGGTAATTCATACATGCACAATCTCTCTCTCCTCTCTCATCGATTTAATGTATTACGCTTTTCTGTGAATAGAATATTGAACTGGAGATTGCTAAACTGCAAGCTTACCATTGTTTCTGAAAGCCAGTGCTTTTATCCACATTGGAGACAGAGCATGTGCACATGGTTGTTGGGTTGAGAAAAATAAGTAAAACACTCAGCAGATATTTCCATATTGCGTAAGTGTGAAGCTCTAATTGGGGGATTACATCTCTTGATATCAGGCAACCCCAGTTATGTTCATCTGCGTGCCAGATTAAACCTTATTCTAGCCTATATATTATATTCTATTCAGCACATTTCCACTTCGTTTTAAATTCTGTTATTGTATTCAAATTAAGCGAGGTCCACTGCTGCGCGTGTGCTGCGGAGTCAAAACAGAAGCTAGCTGTATTAACCCTCTGAGCCCGACAAACGCACCCGCGTGTTTTGCTTGATTTTTCCTCATGACAACTTAAAATACTAATTTTTGGCCTCACAGACATGAAAGATATGTCTTTACAAAGCTTAAAGTGTCTACTTTTATTTATGTACACTCAAAATAAAAAAATAAATGTTGTGCTTTTCGCTAAATGAAAACAAACAGGATGCGCGTTCTACCGTCTGTCGCCCCGTGATGTCCACTCTGAAATGTGTCTAAAAAAATGAACTTTAACTCAGCGAATACTTGCCACACAGACACAGACAGATATCTCTTTATAAAGCTTGGAATGTCTACTTTTAAATGAAGTAATTTACAAACCCGATTCCAAAAAAGTTGGGATACTGTACAAATTGTGAATAAAAAAGGAATGCAATAATTTACAAATCTCATAAACTTATATTTTATTCACAATAGAATATAGATAACATATCAAATGTTGAAAGTGAGACATTTTGAAATGTCATGCCAAATATTGGCTCATTTTGGATTTCATGAGAGCTACACATTCCAAAAAAGTTGGGACAGGTAGCAATAAGAGGCCGGAAAAGTTAAATGTACATATAAGGAACAGCTGGAGGACCAATTTGCAACTTATTAGGTCAATTGGCAACATGATTGGGTATAAAAAGAGCCTCTCAGAGTGGCAGTGTCTCTCAGAAGTCAAGATGGGCAGAGGATCACCAATTCCCCCAATGCTGTGGCGAAAAATAGTGGAGCAATATCAGAAAGGAATTTCTCAGAGAAAAATTGCAAAGAGTTTGAAGTTATCATCATCTACAGTGCATAATATCATCCAAAGATTCAGAGAATCTGGAACAATCTCTGTGCGTAAGGGTCAAGGCCGGAAAACCATACTGGATGCCCGTGATCTTCGGGCCCTTAGACGGCACTGCATCACATACAGGAATGCTACTGTAATGGAAATCACAACATGGGCTCAGGAATACTTCCAGAAAACATTGTCGGTGAACACAATCCACCGTGCCATTCGCCGTTGCCGGCTAAAACTCTATAGGTCAAAAAAGAACCCATATCTAAACATGATCCAGAAGCGCAGGCGTTTTCTCTGGGCCAAGGCTCATTTAAAATGGACTGTGGCAAAGTGGAAAACTGTTCTGTGGTCAGACGAATCAAAATTTGAAGTTCTTTTTGGAAAACTGGGACGCCATGTCATCCGGACTAAAGAGGACAAGGACAACCCAAGTTGTTATCAGCGCTCAGTTCAGAAGCCTGCATCTCTGATGGTATGGGGTTGCATGAGTGCGTGTGGCATGGGCAGCTTACACATCTGGAAAGGCACCATCAATGCTGAAAGGTATATCCAAGTTCTAGAACAACATATGCTCCCATCCAGACGTCGTCTCTTTCAGGGAAGACATTTTCCAACATGACAATGCCAGACCACATACTGCATCAATTACAACATCATGGCTGCGCAGAAGGATCCGGGTACTGAAATGGCCAGCCTGCAGTCCAGATCTTTCACCCATAGAAAACATTTGGCGCATCATAAAGAGGAAGATGCGACAAAGAAGACCTGAGACAGTTGAGCAACTAGAAGCCTGTATTAGACAAGAATGGGACAACATTCCTATTCCTAAACTTGAGCAACTTGTCTGCTCAGTCCCCAGACGTTTGCAGACTGTTATAAAAAGAAGAGGGGATGCCACACAGTGGTAAACATGGCCTTGTCCCAACTTTTTTGAGATGTGTTGATGCCATGAAATTTAAAATCAACTTATTTTTCCCTTAAAATGATACATTTTCTCAGTTTAAACATTTGATATGTCATCTATGTTGTATTCTGAATAAAATATTGAAATTTGAAACTTCCACATCATTGCATTCTGTTTTTATTCACAATTTGTACAGTGTCCCAACTTTTTTGGAATCGGGTTTGTATATAAAAACAAATATTCTCTGTTTATGTAATCCGTATGAAAACAGCGAGAGGTACAGTTCCTTAAGCGGAGCCTCATTATCTTTAATGTGACTACACCCACATGCGCAAAGCGATTCACATGCAAATCGTCCACGTGAAGGAACGCGAAACTGTAAACGCCCCCCATCACCTCAAAACAAAATATCATCTTCATCATTATTCTGGTTTTCATCGAGTTCGGAAGACACGCTGTGAGTTTACCTTGGATTACCTCAGAAGAAACAGAAAGTGATTTTAACATGAGAATTTTTAAGGTAAAACATTTCTTCTCACTTATATTAGCGTTATTGATGCATAAACTTCACATTGTAGGCTACTAATTGAACTATTGCCAGACTAAAATGTGTGAAATCAATGGAAACATGTTGAAATATGAAATAGGTAAGCAACCTTTCAATGTTAAATAAAAATACACGTACGACATGAGGATATTTATAATATATGCTCTATAATATTAAACACAGCATGATATAAAAGTAGGGTTGCCGACTGTCCCGTATTAGCGGGCCTAAATGTCCCCTACGTGACCTCCCTTGTCTCGTTTATTGAGACTAACCACTGTCTAAGGAGTTGTACACATATGTTGCGTCTTTTGCGCGCTCAAGTTAGTTATTTTAAATGTAGACGCGCGACAAGTGCGCTCAAATAGAGAGCAACGCTGTCGTGATGCTCAATGCAGTGCGGCGCGCTCGTTTTTCCCAGGCGCGTCTATGCGCAGTGAGATGAAAAAGCAACGGCAAACGTGGCAGGAACATCTGTTTGCGTATGCATATTGCAAACAAATCATTATGACATTCACGGTGATACTGTAATGAGTAATCCATGTTGAAAACAGTTGTGTACATTTTTTTCAGGATTCTTTGATGAATAGAAAGTAAAAAAAAAAACAGCATTAATCTGAAATAGAAAGCTTTTGTAACTTTTGACACATGTAATGCATTCTTGCTGAATAAAACTATTTATTTCTTAAAAATTATTAATTATTAATAAAACTATTAATTTAAAACAAATTCTTACTGACCCCAAACTTTTGAACAGTAGTGTATAATGCTACAAAAGCTTTAGATTGTTTTTGTGTAACAATTGACATTCATTTCTATGATGTTAAAACTCTTTTTAGGATTAAATTGTGCATTAATAGTTTAAGCAAAATAAATGTGTTTATATCTGAGAGCCTTTTATACACACACTTAACTGCAGACACTGAAATGACATACACTGTATGCTACAGTACAAACATTTTGAGTGTCCCTTATAAATAACCACGATTGTCCCTTATTTTTGTCCCACTTTTTGTCCTTCGTTGTGTGTGTCTGGATTATGTTGTGTTAAATAAATGCAAACAATTCAAAAAGCCATTCTTTTAATCTCTTCACATTCTTTGTTCTAGTTCCCTCACAGTCCCATTCAGCTGATAGGGCCATCAGGGGAGGGTCTTTGTCTTTCTCAGGTGTGAAAAACATCAATATTCATGATGATTCACGCCCTCCCTGCATTAAGCCTTCCTGACACAAAACATGTCTTACAAATTTTAAATCTATATATTGTTTTATGTGAATGAGTGGCCAGAGTGATTTTTACATCATCTTGAAGCAAAAATTCTAGCCTACGTGATCCAGTTTTCAAAAGTCTTGTGAACAAATATTCAGTATGGGTTTTATGGCCTTATTTCAGTGACTTACATTTTTTTTTTTTTTCACAAACCACGCATAAACGTCATTTTCTCAAAACTACAAACTTTTACATACATGCTGCTCACATATTATTGTAGCAGAGTTTGTGCTGAATACAGTGTAATCAGACTTTAGCCATGAAAAGTTACAAGTAACAGAAATAAGCTCCAATGTCAGGGCATGTCAAAACACCTCCAGAGCCCAGAAAACAGCTCAGGGCTCAGAGGGTTAATGTACTACACTTTTCTGTGAATAGAATATCGAATTGGAGATTGCTAAACTGCAAGTTTACCAGTGTGTGTGTGTTCACTACTGTGTGTGTTCACTTGGATGGGTTAAATGCAGAGCACAAATTCCAAGTATGGGTCACCATACTTGGCCACACGTCACTTCATTTTCACTTTCCTGTGGGCAGCTCAACGCTGTTGCCAGGCTGTGAGTTTGGGCTGCGGCAGAGCTGGGGTGGCAGCCACAGGCGGACACCCTCGGTGATGAGCAGACGAACCTTGACGGCCTGGTGGCATTGCGCCGAGGCAGGATGTATTTAATCGCCTCTGTCTGCTTTTTTTACTGCTGGAAACTGCTGGGCAAAGTTCTCAACAGTGTCACCAAAGAGGCCACCTTGCGAGATGGGAGCATTGAGAAAGCGCACTTTGTCGACTTCACACATCTCGGCAAGGTTCAGCCAGAGATGGACGTCGCTTGGCTGAGAGCCAGGTCGCTCTGAGTCAGTCGCTGAGCACAGTCCCTGCATCAATCCTGGCTCAGAACTACCCTCGTGCAGATGTCCGAGTGCAGCAGGATGGCCATGTTAAATACTGATAAAACAGAGGTTCTTCTTGTTGGCACTAAATCCAATTTGGCAAAGTCCAACAGCTTTTCACTCTCCATTGATAATTCTATAATCGCTCCATCTTTTCAGGTTAAGAGTCTGGGTGTCGTCCTTGTTAGTACTTTGTCTTTTGAAACGCAAGTGAACAATGTTAATCGGTCTGCATATTTCCACTTACAAAATATCTTCGTCCATCGGTAAGCCCCATCCCCCTTAATTACTGTTGCTAACTCGTACAAACAAACGGAGTTGCTAACTGTCTTACAATGACAGCTGTCAGTGTGAAAACCTTATCGTTTTTGGACACAGAATGTAGCGGACCCCGTCCGAATGACGGCCAAACTTTACTGATGGTTTATGAAGTTTATTGCGTCCTTTTTCACTCCAAAAAAATCACCGTAAGAGCTGAACAAACAAAGCATAAGAAGTGTGCATTAACGTCTCATTCACAAACTCTCTCTATCCATTGCATTATCATTAACATACACAGCAAATTACACAAAAACACTCGGACGAACAGTAAACAAACATATACAGACCTTATGTAATAAACTGTGAACTTTATTATCTGCAAAACAACTGCGAGCTCTCCCTTTCACTACCCGTATCACTCTGTAGACTATAATACCCATCAAAATAGGAGTTCCTTCTTAGTAAGATAGATAATGCAGACCTTAAACATATCTAAACTCACAGAAATATCAAAAATGTATACAAAAACAAATTAGATGATAAATCACAATAAAGTCTGTTACACAGAAGGACCACCTCTCGCCAAGGAGCATTCATGTGGGACTTAAATATGCCATGGAGGGATATATAAAAGATTTTAAATAAATATGGTGGGAGATTAATTTGGAAGCGAGAGTTTACAGATTACAATGCAAGCGGGAGAAGCGTCATGTTATGGTCGTCACGATCGCAGAGGACAACATCCAGGATCTGTTTACAGGGTAAGATTAAATTAATTTACATTTAGCCAGTTTAATATGGAGAGGAACTGAAATGTAGACCTTCGTTCATGTGTTTTTGACCTTTTTGACATGAAAACAGTTACAGTTCAGTTCGGAAAACAGTTCAGTTTGTACGTTAGCTGGGACTCACTAACTTTAATCGTAAAGTTAGGGTTAGTGTTACAGTACACCAGGCACATCGTTTTACCATTTTTATAGCATAAACACCATCAAACCGATCGGATTTTCCAATGTTTCTCTATGGCGCTGAAACCTAAAGATGTCCGAGTTCCGGTCCCCGTGCGACTGATACTCAACTGCCATTGGTTCACCTGCTTTCGAGGGGAGGGGCTTGCCGATAGGTAAATTCCACAGCCATTCTTGTACCTCACAATTTTCTTCATAAACTTCAGTTGATCCAGAACTCAGCTGCCCGTATAATTACTACCTCCATTGAGCATATCTCTCCTGTTTTCTATCATTTTACACTGGCTTCCTGTTAAATATCGTGTAGAGGACAAGGTGATTAAATGATTAATTTGTTCGGCCGTAAAATAAATGATTCTGTCAAAATTCCCTATAAAATTAATTAATAATTGCCTTTGATCTAAACTGACCTATTTCTCTTACACAAATATAATATATAGGTGTCATGATCCCAGCCTGTGTTCCTCTGTCATATATTCCCTGTGTAGATTCCTGGACTTTTATGTTGAAGTGTTTCCTGTTTCTTGTGCTATGTTTTGTAGCTCTTTGTAGCTTTTCATGTTGATTAGTTTCCCCAGGTGTTTCCCATTTACCACGCCCCTTGTTATCTTGTTAAGCTAGTCTTCCCTGTGTGTATATAGTGCTTGTGTTTCTCTTGTGTTTTGTCAGTCGTTGTGTCTTCGCTGTAACTTGTTACTGTCCTGAGTTTCCCGGTCTGTTCTGGCTAACCTATGTTTGTGTATCTTGTGGATTACTACTATTAAATCAAACTGCACATGGATCTTCTTCTCTGCCTGCTTCTTTGCCTATCTTAACCGTTACAGAACGACTGACCAATATGGATCCAGCAGTTAGACTCGTCAGCCTACGCCAAGGTAATCGTACCCTCGAGGACCACATCCAAGATTTTTTAGACATTGCATATTTATCTGACCTGCCTGACTTTGCACTCATCGATTTCTTCTGTTGTGGATTAAACAAACCACTTCAAGATAAACTTGTCTGTGATAGTCCTCAAGGGTCGTTTGTGGAATTTTTGGACTATGCCCTTCTGCTTGCTGGTTCCCCTTTCACAGTAGGGGAGGTCGAGGAGGGGTTTTTTTGGGAGCCTGTGTCTTCAGACAACATGGCCGCCACGCCTGTGTCTTTGGCCAAGATGGCCGCCAAGCCAGAGCCCTTTGCAAAGATGGCTGCCACGCCAGAGTCTCCAAGCCCAGAGTATTCAGAGTGTGTAGCACTGACAATTGTGGCCACAGCGATGTGGTGTGTGTGGGCAGCACACACATCAGTACCAGACCCTGTCCAGAGTCCAGAGGGGACTTTGTCGCCTGTCCAGAGTCCAGAGGGGACTTTGTCACCTGTCCAGAGGGGACTTTGTCGCCAGTCCAGAGTCCAGAGGGGACTTTGTTCCCTGACCAGAGTCCCGTGATGGCTCCAGCCCCTGACCAGAGTCCCGTGATGGCTCCAGCCCCTGACCAGAGTCCAGTGAAGGCTCCAGCCCCTGACCAGAGTCCAGTGAAGGCTCCAGCCCCTGACCAGAGTCCAGTGAAGGCTCCAGCCCCTGACCAGAGTCCAGTGAAGGCTCCAGCCCCTGACCAGAGTCCAGTGAAGGCTCCAGCCCCTGACCAGAGTCCAGTGAAGGCTCCAGCCCCTGACCAGAGTCCAGTGAAGGCTCCAGCCCCTGACCAGAGTCCAGTGAAGGCTCCAGCCCCTGACCAGAGTCTAGTGTCGGCTCCTGCCCATAAGTCCACTTCAGCCCTTCTTGCCCAGCCTGCTGTGCCCTGGCCGCCTGCTGCGCCCTGGCCGCCTGCTCCGCCCTGGCCACATGCTCAGCCTGCTATGCCCTTGCCACCTGCGCAACCTGCATCACTCTGGCCACCTGCTCAATCTACTCCACCCAGGCTTCCTGCTCTCCCTCAGTCTCCACTTCTTCCACCACACGGGCCTAGCCGTCCATCCCGCCCCCGGGTCCGCCTCCGCTCCACCACCCACCTGGACTGATTCTTGTGGAGTGTCTAGAATCTGCTCCTTAAGTGGGGGGCTCTGTCATGATCCCAGCCTGTGTTCCTCTGTCACATATTTCCTGTGTGGATTCCTGGACTTTTATGTTGAAGTGTTTCCTGTTTCTTGTGCTATGTTTTGTAGTTCTTTGTAGTTTTTCATATTGATTAGGTTCCCCAGGTGTTTCCCATTTACCACACCCCTTGTTATCTTGTTAAGCTAGTCTTCCCTGTGTATATATAGTGCTTGTGTTTCTCTTGTGTTTTGTCAGGCATGTCTTCGCTGTAACTTGTGTAGGATTTGTTTTGGATCAAATAACTCATAATTACAATGAAAGAGAACCGAATTATAAATAATTCAGAATTAATGTTTAACACCTTATCAACTATTCGTCCACCGATATGTCGACATTAGAGTATTTTATCAATTCTGATCAGGATATTACTTCGTGGCCAACGGTAATAATATCATTAATTTTATGTTAATTGATATGAGCACGGTAACAAAATCGATCAGTTTAAGGCAATAACTTATGAACACAAAGCACGAGACACTTGTTTCAATGAAAAATTAATACAAGGCTTTATTGAACTATTCTAATACACACAAACTAATCTAATGAAACACACAACACGTACACATTCATACATTTGCAGGGAGATGTGATATTGTTAACGGAATAGGAATGGAATCCCGAATGTCTAGCGTTAGACACTATTTCTTAACCGCAACCTGGGAGAATCAATATACTAGCAATTCAACCTTAGTTTGTCTGCTCAACAAGATTTTCACCAGTTCAGCCAGAATGAAGAGTTATGTACTTGCGTTTGGATGCTCCTGGGAGCACGGCCTTTCTCTGGATGAAGTTGCTACGGCGCTGATTGGCTGGCGGTCAGTTGATGTTGTATTCGAGGGACAGCGCTCTGGTTTGTTGAATGGATGGTGGGCTTCGCCGGATGGGCCTCGTGTGCCGTTTCCTGGTCGCTGGAGTCGAGCGTTGGCGTTGCTATGCAACGGGCTTTCTCTGCGTCTCGGTGAGCGTCCACTGGATGCTCTTACTCTAGGAAGTTTCTTCAGCGAGGCTCAAAACGGAGTTGAAATGAAGTTTCTGAAAGAGCTCTTGGTAGCTCTAAGTGCAGTGAGGCCAGCACGAATCAGAGCAGCAGCAAAGGTCGCTGCAAAGCACACGGAAAAGTTAAAGCAAGAAGCCCCGAAGTCTTGTTGGTCCTTTGTTTATAAGCGTGTCCCGAAGTCCGTCCTTGAAAGTGTCTCAAGCCAATCAGATATTGTGTCCTGTTCTCGCATATCATTAGCGTAATGTCCACATTATCATGTGCTGGCATTCTTTGCGAGTTTGGTTAAATACTTTTAAGAAACCAACTTTCATAGCATGATTATGGTGCATTTTACACAAATTTACCTTGCATCAAAATGATGGAAATCATTTATCCATCACACAGATATCAAACAGCATACATTTCCCATGATTGGAGTAGAAGATAATAAAGATTCATATGTGGTAAATGTCTGTCATACAGAAAAACTACACAGGTTATATAAAACACACATAATATTTTGATATATGTTTTAAGGCATCTTCTGGTGATTCCTTCTTATGACTAAACTAAAGAAACATGCCAATCGGCGACAATAAATGCTTGACACACCTAGAAAACACCATAGGTTATATAGACGTACATAATACATATAATATGCGCCAAGTTCCGATTGTGGATTAATTCATATTATTGAATCTGAGGTTTAGTTTAGTCCTCGTGTCTGAGTTTGTGTGAGGTCTTTGTGTGATGTTCAACGAGTCTCCGGAATGTGCGGATCGAGGAAGGAGGGGAAGATGAAGTGTCGCTGTCTAATGTCCATGTTGATTTTTGGGCCGTTGAAAAGGAGGTGTTGCTTTCTTCCTGTGGTTCTGCCAGATGTTAAGTTTGTTGAATAAACAAGGGCCAAGTCATTGACCAATCTGATTCTTGCACCGGGTTTGAGATGTTGCAGACGAAGGGGGAAAGAGGTGTTTTCTCGGGCCATTTGGCGCCATGGATTAGTTTAACGACTCGCTAATGGTGGGAGAGGGTGGGTCTCCGGATCTCTGCAATGTAATGTTTGTGTTTAATCGATGCCTGATCATGGATAATCCTACACTTGTTACTGTCCTAGTTTCCCAGTCTGTTCTGGCTACCCTATGTTTGTGTATCTTGTGGATTACTACTATTAAATCAAATTGCACATGGATCTTCTTCTCTGCCTGCTTCTTTGCCTATCTTAACCGTTACAATAGGATTGATTTTCCAAATATATAATATATCAGATTGATTTAAAAATTGTTATTATTTGTATTATGTCCCCACAGTCCCAAGCTCTGGACTACTCTCCCTATTCATATTAAAAATGCTCCATCTACAGTGGGGAGAACAAGTATTTGATACACTGCCGATTTTGCAGGTTTGCCCACTTACAAAGCATGTAGAGGTCTATAATTTTTATCATAGGTACACTTCAACTGTGAGAGACGGAATCTAAAACTAAAATCCAGAAAATCACATTGTATGATTTTTAAATAATTAATTTGCATTTTATTGCATGACATAAGTATTTGATCACCTACCAACCAGTAAGAATTCCGTCTCTCACAGACCTGTTAGTTTTTCTTTAAGAAGCCCTCCTGTTCTCCACTCATTACCTGTATTAACTGCACCTGTTTGAACTCGTTACCTGTATAAAAGACACCTGTCCACACACTCAATCAAACAGACTCCAACCTCTCCACAATGGCCAAGACCAGAGAGCTGTGTAAGGACATCAGGGATAAAATTGTAGACCTGCACAAGGCTGGGATGGGCTACAGGACAATAGGCAAGCAGCTTGGTGAGAAGGCAACAACTGTTGGCGCAATTATTAGAAAATGGAAGAAGTTCAAGATGACAGTCAATCTCCCTCGGTCTAGGGCACCATGCAAGATCTCACCTCGTGGGGCATCAATGATCATGAGGAAGGTGAGGGATCAGCCCAGAACTACACGGAAGGACCTGGTCAATGACCTGAAGAGATCTGGGACCACAGTCTCAAAGAAAACCATTAGTAACACACTACGCCGTCATGGATTAAAATCCTGCAGCGCAAGCAAGGTCCCCCTGCTCAAGCCAGCACATGTCCATGCCCGTCTGAAGTTTGCCAATGACCATCTGGATGATCCAGAGGAGGAATGGGAGAAGGTCATGTGGTCTGATGAGACAAAAATAGAGCTTTTTGGTCTAAACTTCACTCGCCGTGTTTGGAGGAAGAAGAAGGATGAGTACAACCCCAAGAACACCATCCCAACTGTGCAGCATGGAGGTGGAAACATCATTCTTTGGGGATGCTTTTCTGCAAAGGGGACAGGACGACTGCACCGTATTGAGGGGAGGATGGATGGGGCCATGTATCACGAGATCTTGGCCAACAACCTCCTTCCCTCAGTAAGAGCATTGAAGATGGGTTGTGGCTGGGTCTTCCAGCATGACAACGATCCGAAACACACAGCCAGGGCAACTAAGGAGTGGCTTCGTAAGAAGCATCTCAAGGTCCTGGAGTGGCCTAGCCAGTCTCCAGACCTGAACCCAATAGAAAATCTTTGGAGGGAGCTGAAAGTCCGTATTTCCCAGCGACAGCCCCGAAACCTGAAGGATCTGGAGAAGGTCTGTATGGAGGAGTGGTCCAAAATCCCTGCTGCAGTGTGTGCAAACCTGGTCAAGAACTACAGGAAACGTATGATCTCTGTAATTGCAAACAAAGGTTTCTGTATCAAATATTAAGTTCTGCTTTTCTGATGTATCAAATACTTATGTCATGCAATAAAATGCAAATTAATTACTTAAAAATCATACAATGTGATTTTCTGGATTTTTGTTTTAGATTCCGTCACTCACAGTTGAAGAGTACCTATGATAAAAATTACAGACTTCTACATGCTTTGTAAGTGGGCAAACCTGCAAAATCGGCAGTGTATCAAATACTTGTTCTCCCCACTGTATATCAGTTTTTAAATCTCGACTCAAAGCATTTATTTTCTCCGGCTTTTAATCGCCCTTGAATGTCTGTGTGGTTTGTTTTGTATATTTTTTTTTATTGTCGTACAGTGTTCTGACTTTTGACTAATGGATGTTGTTGCCTAGAGTTTTTGCTTCAAACTGATGTGAAAATCATTGTGCCTACTCATTCACATGGAATTTTTAATTCATATTTAAATTTTGTAAGACACTTTTTTGCCTTTGAGTCAGGTATGTGAGAGGGAACTACAAGAAAGAATATGAGGACAAAACAGGACAAAATAAATATATATTTTTTGTTGTTTGTAGCACACAGACAGCATCAGTTATCACCAATGACATCATATCATCACCATTTAAACTGCAGCGAGGCACTAGGCAGGGATGTCCATTATCTCCACTACTCTTTGCACTATTTATAGAACCCTTAGCAACAGCTATCAGACAAAATTACAATATTACACTCACCTAAAGGATTATTAGGAACACCATACTAATACTGTGTTTGACCCCCTTTCGCCTTCAGAACTGCCTTAATTCTACATGGCATTGATTCAACAAGGTGCTGAAAGCATTCTTTAGAAATGTTGGCCCATATTGATAGGATAGCATCTTGCAGTTGATGGAGATTTGTGGGATGCACATCCAGGGCACGAAGCTCCCGTTCCACCACATCCCAAAGATGCTCTATTGGGTTGAGATCTGGTGACTGTGGGGGCCATTTTAGTACAGTGAACTCATTGTCATGTTCAAGAAACCAATTTGAAATGATTCGAGCTTTGTGACATGGTGCATTATCCTGCTGGAAGTAGCCATCAGAGGATGGGTACATGGTGGTCATAAAGGGATGGACATGGTCAGAAACAATGCTCAGGTAGGCCGTGGCATTTAAACGATGCCCAATTGGCACTAAGGGGCCTAAAGTGTGCCAAGAAAACATCCCCCACACCATTACACCACCACCACCAGCCTGCACAGTGGTAACAAGGCATGATGGATCCATGTTCTCATTCTGTTTACGCCAAATTCTGACTCTACCATCTGAATGTCTCAACAGAAATCGAGACTCATCAGACCAGGCAACATTTTTCCAGTCTTCAACTGTCCAATTTTGGTGAGCTCGTGCAAATTGTAGCCTCTTTTTCCTATTTGTAGTGGAGATGAGTGGTACCCGGTGGGGTCTTCTGCTGTTGTAGCCCATCCGCCTCAAGGTTGTGCGTGTTGTGGCTTCACAAATGCTTTGCTGCATACCTCGGTTGTAACGAGTGGTTATTTCAGTCAAAGTTGCTCTTCTATCAGCTTAAATCAGTCGGCCCATTCTCCTCTGACCTCTAGCATCAACAAGGCATTTTCGCCCACAGGACTGCCGCGTACTGGATGTTTTTCCCTTTTCACACCATTCTTTGTAAACTCTAGAAATGGTTGTGCGTGAAAATCCCAGTAACTGAGCAGATTGTGAAATACTCAGACCGGCCCGTCTGGCACCAACAACCATGCCACGCTCAAAATTGCTTAAATCACCTTTCTTTCCCATTCTGACATTCAGTTTGGAGTTCAGGAGATTGTCTTGACCAGGACCACACCCCTAAATGCATTGAAGCAACTGCCATGTGATTGGTTGATTAGATAATTGCATTAATGAGAAATTGAACAGGTGTTCCTAATAATCCTTTAGGTGAGTGTATAAGTTATAAATCCAACAACACCGACCATAATATATCATTATATGCTTATGACGTTCTACAGAACCCAGAAAAATCACTGACAGAAATCAAACTTATCAACAAGTACTCAAACATCCGACTATTCCATAAATTGGAATAAATCAATAATACTTCCATTATACAAAGGCTCTGAAATCACCAGGATAAAGAATAATTAGTTTAAGACAGGCAACATTACATATTTAGGAATGTACTTCTCTCCAAATATATCAGATCTGTTTGATCTCAATTTCACTCTGGCATTAAAAACAACAGAAAACAACTTATAATTTAATAAAAAATAAATAAAAATAAATAGTCATATCAACTACAGGATGAATAGCCACAATTAAAATGTCTGTACTACCGGAAATAAATTATCTCTTCACATTCTGATACAAACCACCAAAAAATGGTTTAATACATTAGATAGCATAATAAACAATTTCAGTAACACTTTAGCATAATAGTTCGTCATAAATAAGTAACTATGCAGGAAGTAATGCAGGACTAATAAGTAGTACTGCATTAACACCTCAGCTACTACTATTAACTAATGTAGAAACAAGCTTAACTAATCAGTAAATATCAAATTTAGGATCTAGTTCCTTGCTAAGTAATCAATAATTACTTAATGAGATTAGCCTCATTAATAACTATTAACTAACTGACAAATTATAAAGAACATTATTGTGCGTCTGAGACGTAATCAATCATCTTTTTTACTCTGAATATAGTCATAAAATGCATCACTAATTACTCAAGTGTTATCTAGTCACTCTGCAGGAACTACTAGTGATCTGGACCATTATTTTAAAGTGAAAATCATCTTTTTCACTTTAAAATAACGGTCCAGATCACTAGTAGTTCCTGCAGAGTGACTAGATAACACTTGAGTAATTAGTGATGCATTTTATGACTATATTCAGAGTAAAAAAAGACAATCTTCAAGAACTACTAGTGATCTGGACCATTATTTTTAAGTGAAAAAGATGATTTTCACTTTAAAATAATGGTCCAGATCACAAGTAGTTCCTGCAGAGTGACCATGTAACACTTGCATAATTAGTGATGCATTTTATGACCACGTTGAGAGTAAATTGCTAACATCTCAGACACGTTAATATAGTGATTAGTAATTAATTAGTAATTCTTTATAATTTGTCATAGTTACCTATTAGTTCTTAGTGATTTCAGTCTCATTCAGTAATTATTGATTACCTAATAAGGAACTATCTTAGCCCTAAATTCGATATTACTTACTGATTAGTTCAGCTAGTTTCCATATTAGTTAATAGTAGTAGCTGAAGTGTTAATGCAGTACTACTCATTAGTCCTGCATTACTTCCTGGATAGTTACCTATTAATAACGGACCATTATTCTAAAGTGTTACCACAATTTCTATTGGAAAAATCAGAAAGGAAGACATTTGACTAATGAAAACAAATTGAATGTCCATGAAAACTAAAACAAACTGAATATAAAAAAACCCCAAAGTAAACAGGGAGGGAGGGAGGGAGGGTGGAGGCTTTGGAGGCGGGCGAGGAGCTGGAGAAAGGCTGGAAAGAAGGAGCAGGCAGAGGGCTGGCTGAAACAGGCAGGCAGGCAGAGACTCCACGGACAAACTGATGGAGGGAGCATCCATGGGGGCGATGATGGGAGGAGTGGCCAGATGATACAGACCCAGAGCACAGTGGTGACAACAGCCACCACTGGCACTGGAGGCCTGGGCGGAGCCGAGGTGACAAGCACCTGAGGTGGAACCAGAACTCCTGAGGCGGAGCCAGTGTGACCGAGGACCAAGGCGAGTCCAGGGGGAAGGAGGATCCCACTGCAGCCGTAGGGGTGGAGATCCGAAGCGCAGCGGTAGGCTTGCAAGTCCGTGGTGCAGGGGTGACGACTGACCAAGGGTGAGCCGGAGGGATGAAGGAAACCAGTGGAGCCGCAAGGTCGAGGGTTTCTGGTGGTGCCAAGGGTGGGAGGAGCCACAGTGGAGCCGACAGGTCGCAGCTCTCTGTCTGCGGGGGTCTCTGGCATTGTTGTCTCCATGGTGATAGGTGTTGGGTGGGCTGTGCTCTGGGCCTTGCTGCACGACGTCTGTGTGGTGTGGCTGGACGAGGCTGCTGTCATCCTCCGCTTCGCTCACTGTGAACGTGGATCCATTCGTCCACAGCGCGAAGTTGATGTAGCTTTCTAGGGTCCAGCAGGGATTGCCGCGGGGCATGACGAAGCGGAGATCGTCGTCCAGTCCACACCACACCAAAATCCCTCCATTAAACAGACGTCGTCACAGGTGGCTTGATGGCAGATGTTAAGGAACTCCATGTAACATTCCAGGTCTCTGCCGTGCTGGAACACAAAAAAACTATAGCTCCTTCCAGTAGTTTGTTTCCCCTCCTCGGGGGAACATTGATGGACGCAATGTCCACTCTCTTTCTCATTTTAGGTCTGGTATTCTGTAACGTTTAATTCAATGAAGATGAAGATGATGAGAACAAAGTTTAATAGATCCAAAAATAACAGCCGACATACGAAACAGTGTGCTCGTGCACAGACAATACCAGACAACTGAAGAGTGAACAGACAGCAACTTAAATACATGGTAAATGAGCGAGATAATGGTGAACACCTGTGATTATCAAATTAATTACCATGACAACTAAAAGGTGGTGGGAAAACTGAACAAAGGAAGACATGTGACTAATGAAAACAAACTGAATGTCCATGAAAACTAAAACAAACTGAACATAACCGTGACAAGGAATTAGAGAGACTGATTAATATGTCGAGTTGTTTAAGAATCATTGAAAAATGTGATGATGTGCAATGTATATTATGAAAAAATGTTAACCTTTGATGCATGTAAACCTGTTGTAGGAGACACTGCAAAATAAAATTAGGAGCCTTTAAAATAGCATAAAAGGGGCACTTTAACTTAGATGTACAATTAGCTGTTTAAAATGTGTATTCACCCAATCAATTTTGAGCATCCAGATGGTCTTCAAAGATTTATTATCCTGTTGCGCCCTCTATGGGCCATGATCAGCAACTAGTCGACGTCAAGCTTAAAGTGTCAAGGCAAAGCATTAAAGTCGACTAGTCAGCTACTATAACGACATATACGACATACAAACGTGCACATCAAACCGATCACTTTATTTAGTGTTCATGTAAACACTATGTTCGGATTCATCAATCAGAATGAATTCATTCAGATTTAAACAAAAGGTGTCCATGTAAATGTAGCTACTCATAATCATTGTTATGATATATATGGTTTTTTTATTTATTTATTTTTTTAATGTATTTTATTGTAATTTTTGGGGGTTTTTTGAAAGTCAAAGTCTCTCTCTCTCTCTCTCTCTCTCTCGTTCACGAACACTCTGTTCAAACTGTAGTTTGGTGCCTATGTAGGCTGTATTTTCAGTGCACTAACCACACAAAGGCTGTTCCAAAAGGAGACTGACTTTATGCTGCTTTCAAACACACAATTTTCTAACTAAAATCTAGCATAACATTGCATGTACTGTAGAAACCAATCCCAAAATGCATTGTGATGAACAAAAGTTTCCAAGATGGGGGATGTAGGTTATATATTATTCATTTATAAATATATAGTTTCAAATATAATTATTTTGAAGTGATGGTGCTTTATGTAACACTATCTAGTGTAAGTGATAAATCCCGTTTGACATTTGTTCTGGCTACTGTATACAGGCTACCATACAGACTTTATCAAAGAATTTGCTGATTTTCTATCAGAGTTAGTACTGGCTGCAGATAAAGTCCCAATTTGTTGGTGGTTTTATTATCCATGTACATAATGAATAAAAACGCATTGGGATTGGCATTTAGAGACATTCTAAACTCTATTGGAGTTAGGCAACACGTGTCAGGACCCACTTATTGTCGTACTCATACTTTAGATCTAATATTGTCATATGGAATCAATGTTGATGCCATTGAAATTCTGCAGCAGAGATGACATCTCAGATCATTATCTAGTCTCGTGTATACATTTAGCCAAGGCTGCAAAGCCAACTCCCTGTTACAAATATGGTAGAACTATCACTTCTACCACTAAAGATTGCTTTATAAATAATATTCCTCAACAGTTTCGTCTTCTCAGCACCCCAGATAGCTTAGAAGAACTTGTTGCAACAGAAACTATTGACTCTCTCTTTTCCAGCACTTTAGGCACAGTTGCTCTTTTGCGCTTAAAGAAAATGAAGAAAAAAAAAAAATTAGGAAAGAGAGCATGATTGCCTACAGAAAGGCCTTAAAAACTGCTAGATCTGCTTATTTTTCGACTCTCTTAAAAGAAAACAAACACAACCCTAGGTAATTATTTGATACAGTGGCTAAATTAACAAGAAATAAAGCTTCAACTTCTGACGTTTCCAAACAGCACAGCAGTAATGACTTTATGAACTTATTTCCTTGCAAGATTGATAATATTAGGGAGAAAATTATAACTATGCAACCGTCTACTACAGTATTGCATCAGACATTGCATGCATTGTAGTGTCCCAGAGGAAAAAATCCATTCATTAGTTGCTATAGGAGAAGAAGAGTTGTCTAAACTTGTTAAATCATCTAAATCTAAACATGTATATTAGACCCTATACTGACTGAAAGAGATGCTTCCAGAAGTCATAGATCCTCTTCTTAAAATCATTCATTCATCTTTGTTTAATGGGGCTAAGGGGTGTTTGTTTTTGTTTTAAACTGCTTTTGACTATGCCACTCCAATTTTATTTGGGTAGGATATCCCAGATCACCTGAGGGTTTTCCGCACGGCTATTCAATTCAATGAATATACTTAAGGCAAAATTACTATAAACAAAGCATAATACATAAACATGAATTCAATTAAACATAAAAACATGGATTCATTTGATTTCACTCAAAAGCTGGCCAAACTTGCTGTTTACAAGGTAGCAGTAACTATAGAGGGTGACATAACACTTCAAAAGAAAACACCCACGAAAAAAATATATTACAATAAACCCCCAAAAAGTAACATTTTCCTATACACCACACTAATGGACAAGAAAACTCAAACACACACCATTTCCACACCACACTTGTATAGGTAGGAGTGAGTATCTCCCCCCCTTAGTTACAATACTCAAAGCTGTAAGTAATGGCCTAGCTGTAATACACAAAATAAACCATTTAAAAGATATACAATTTGACTAGTACAGGACCAGCAAACAAACAGCGAGAACACAATTTTCAATATTCACAAAACCATGATCTATTAAATAAACCAAAATAAAGGTAGGGAAAACAGTGATCAGTAGCACAGGACAGAACTCTAAAAAGAAAAGACAACAATAAATAAAATAAAGATACACAATATGTCAACCCATGAAAACAAAACCACATAGGCTCATTAAAGGGGTCATGAATTGAGAAATCAACTTTCCCTTGAGTTTTTGATATATAAAAGGTCATCTTAATATAAGAATATCCTGTAAGTTTCAGAGCTGAAAACTTCCTTGTTAGTCAAAGAAAAGCTTTTATTGACAGCTGGCTCAGCAAACGATTGATCTGCAAATGTGCTTCCCTGTGACGACAAAAAGCAGTGAAACGCTGCCTTAACCGAAGAAAAAGAACGCCTTATTTTGTAGCCCCGCCCACCGATTCGCGCATGACATGTAATAGATAAATAACAGGCCTACGTGGAGCTAAACCGGATTGAGCTACCAAGCAATAAACATGCATAAGCTTCCTTCGGATTCTAATATTAGCAATGCATGGTTGAACTTTATTTTTAATGAAGTTCCAGCTCACGTGGGTAAGACATTGCGCGTTTGTTCGCTTCATTTCACCACGGATTCGTTTGTAAACAAGACAACAGTCGAGACTGGATTTGCAGACAGAATGAGATTAAAAAAACGATGCTGTGCCTTCTGGATCCAACAGGAATAGTGCAACACACTTGTTTTTTTTTTTCAAAATGTTTTTTATGTGTGATAGTATTGCATTGTTACAGATCGTTTGATATCTACTGATTATGTGTACGTGTCTAACTAAACATAACGTACCACGCTGTCACAGGCTGGAGTATCCTTTGTATTTGATGTGTTTATTGTCCTGCGATTCGGGATCAGACTCGAACATGTATGGGCCAGGGCTCGCAAAATCGCTAGCCCGACGTCCCGGGGCTAATGTGTTTTCCAGTCGGGCTACCAAAATGTATCACCGGCCTGCCCGATGGGCTATCTCAGATAGTGAAATAACATTCCTTTCTTGATGTGTGTTGTTCATTCTCTTGACTTGTTATTTGAAGGAAAAATACAATCGCGTAAGTTTTAAAAATGCTGATTTGTCTGCAGTGAAGTTTTGCTGATGCACGTACTTGGCTTGTGTGTGTGTGTGGGTGCGTGCATGTGTGTGTGTGTGTTAGTGATGCACGGTTCGTGGTTATATCCACCGATCAGGTGGGCCAAGTAATAAAAATAACATTCCAATTAATTGCGGTTGGATGAGATAAATCATTGTGTTTGTTTGATAAAGACATTTTGCGAGCCCTGTGGGCGAATCATTCCGGTTGCCGTTTTTCCACACGTTTTCAAAACCATTCCCCACGTGTACTGACGGGGGAGCCGAAGCTCATTATAATATGCAAAACTGTTATCCAATCATAGCAGTGGGCGTTTACTTCCAAGTCTTCAATGCGGCACTACCCATAAAAACCGAGCATTCCAGGAGCTAGCCTCAAAACCAGGGTAGAAAATAGCCTATTACTTATTCATTATGATGTTTTTGAATGTAAAAACCATAAGTTGACCTCAGACAACAGTATAAAAAAATAAAAAAAGCCAGTTCATGAGCCCTTTAAAAACAACTGTAATTGTTATACCCAAACAGATAACTAAAAAAAAAGAAATACACTGACAACTACCATCATGTCATATTACAATTTAAAATAGAAACCCCCATCCATATATATTTATTACAATCAGCAAATGTTAAAATATTAACATTTTAACATATTAACAGCATTAATTAAAAATAGAAATAAATACCTTTGTTGCGTTTGGCAGATTTCAAAAGCCACAGGGAGTACAGCGATTCACTTCCTAAAACTGGAATACTAATTTACTTCTCTATAAAAGTCATTTGTCTTGATGCATACAAAAGTTGCGCTACTGATCATTTCACACAAAACGATCTGCTTTAACAAATCGTATTTAGGCTATGCTCCGGGCGCAACGACCATTTTTCCCGTCGTTAAACTAGCAAAAGTGGATCTGAACACGCCCTAAGTGCTCTTGCACCGTGCACTTTAGACCATGTACTCAGATCGTTAAAATATGGCCCTTAGTGTTACTGGATCTTAGTCCTGCATTTTATACCATCGACCACAACATTCTTTTGAATAGACTCGAAAATTATGTTGGCATTAGTGGAATTGCATTAGCATGGTTTAACTTTTACAGGATCTTCCCTGTTTAACCGCTGAAGATAAACAAACTTTGGAGTCGGAAATTACTTTTGTAGAATTAAGTGCTGCTGTATTAGAACTTGCTTCAGGTCGTAGCCCAGGTATAGATGGACTTCCTGGTGAATTTTACAAGCACTTCTGGACATTAATTGGAGCTGATTTTTATGAAATACTAGTTAAAAAAATACGTTTTTCACATGGGTTTGATGTCTTAAAGTTGTCAACGAGCAGTTTTAACATTACTTCCCAAGAAAGGTGATCTTCCCTTAATAAAGAATTGGAGACCAGTTGCAGTTTTATGTTCTGAATACAAACTAACAGGCAGAGGTGGAAAGTAACGAATTACATTTACTCGCGTTACTGTAATTAAGTAGTTTTTCTGTGTACTTCTACTTTTTTCAGTAAAAGTAAAAAATTTGCGTCAACTTGTTACATCTAATTACTTTACTTTTTATCAACTTTAAATTTTTACTTTGAAAAGAATTAACTATCCATTACTTAGCCAAAGCAAAAAGTATCTTTGAATCAAATAAAGTTAAGTTTAATGAAATCTTAAATTATACTTTGTCTAATGCTTTCTCTTTGTATTAACTTAATTCTTTTACTTTACATCTAACCAAATATCCAACCAAATACAATTAAAAATATTAATTTAATATAAAGAAATGTATTTACTTTCAGAATGTGTAACTGTATCATCTGTCTAAGACGAATTACTTCAAACATCAAACTTTTGACAATTTATTTTGTCATAATACAACATTTTTTACAATGTGTACAGTATCCTCATACAAATACACACTGTCTAACAATGTAAACATTATAAACTTGACAATTTTTGTCATAAAACATTTCTACAATGTGTATAGTATTGTTATAAAAACACATACTGTATAACAGTTCTTAGTATCCATAGACACAGTGGATACAATGTAAATTCACCATAAGAATCAGTTATGGTTTCGAAGAGAAACATGCAATCTTTCCATGAACAGTCAATCAGAACTGACGACACAATAAAACCTTTAGAATTCTTCTGAAGTTAAAACAAGTTTGGCCCAAAAACTGCTTTAAAATGGGCAGTGTAAAACCAAACACTTTTAATAAAACACCTACCAAATTAGCCAATGGTAGAAAGAAAAAAAATATATTTTCACCTTCATGGAATAGTTTACCCAAAAATGAAACTTCTCTCATAATTGTCATAAAATGTCTCTGAACCAAATTTAATTAAAGTTAAATACTTGAATAGCTTAAGGATGAGTAAACGACTCAAAAAAGTATTTTCATTTTTGGGTAAACTATTTAACTAAAACACAACTTAAAAACACAACTTAACCAAGATAAAAAAAATCAGGTTTCGTAAACAGTAGTACAGTTAACTTTGTATAAAAGGCTTTATACAGTCCAACATCTTCAAAGAAATTTACCATTAGCAGAACATTGTAGCTGGGTCAAAGGAAACAAATTGACTCCTGCAGCTTTGAAGAGAGGTCCTGCGCCCTTCAGCTCATCTGCTTACTCCTGCAGCTTTGAAGAGAGGTTCTGCACCCTTCGGCTCATCTGCTTACTCTCTATGTCCATGATTATTTTTTGAAAGGCCTCAAAGGTATATTTGAGTCCTTCAGGATATTTTAAGTTCAGTGCATAAATGAGTCCAAACATCATGGCACAGGCACATGCAACAGAGGGCAACTCATTTAGTACTTCCACACTGTCAATGACAATGGAAATGTCCAGTGCACGACTAAGAGCATCACTTTCACGGATCACAAAAAATGCCATGGTGGTCTTTTCAAATTCTCTCTCCGCTTCCTCCCTCTGGTCAGCCTAAAAACATACAAGAACAGAGAGTAATTGAGGGACTGTGGAAGAAAAAAAAAAAACACCCCTTCATCTGAAAATTTATTACAAAATGTAGTTAGCTTTCCTATTATGGAGGTCAATGTAGAGCCCAAACGTCTGTTGCTAACTTTCATTAAAAATCTTCATTTGTGTTCAGCGTAAAAATAAAATTTGTATGGTTTATTACAAGAGTAGAGTAAGTGATGACAAAATTTTCATTTTTGGGTGAAGACGTACTTTTACGCTCTCTTTGGCTTTGAAAATGCTTTTAAACACTTAAACACTTGTACAATCAAACGCTCCCATGTTTTGACCATTGTAGACAATCACAGACATATTTGTTGAGTGCAGTACCACAATGGCCAATCAGAGTCATTTATCAGTCTACTCAACAGTGTTCAAAATGCATTTTTGGGTGAACCAACCCCTTTTAAAGGAGTAGTTCACATTCAAAATTCTGTCATCATTTACACGCCCTCTTGTCATTTCAAACCTGTATGAATTACTGTCCTCTGCAGAATTTTGAACAATGTTGGTAACAGAACAGCACAGCCCCCATTCACTATTATTGTATGGACACAAAACCAATGCAAGTGAATGGGGGGCTCTTAACAACATTCTTTAAAATATATTCTTTTGTGTTCTGTGGAAGAAAGTCATACAGGCTGATGTGTAAATGATAACACAATTACTTGAACTACTTTAAAGCGATATGTCACTACCAAATGAAAATTTCCCCATGTTTTACTCACCCTCAAGGCTTAAGAAGACCTTTGTTAAGACCACAGAGCCGGGTCGAGCAGTTCTTTGATCGATGGATGCACTATTTGAAGCTTAAAAAAGTCAACAATTCGACTTCCGGTTTGGGCGATGATGGCGTAGGTCGCAAACTGGGAGAGCTCTGTTGAAATCCTTCCTAAATTCAACTATTATACGCTTTATTATTACAGTTAACTTGAGCAAGCCTGTGTGAAAGTGTATTAAATATGGGGAAACCGTCCAAAAAGCAAAACCAACCCACAGAGGGCACATCTGAGGATAGCCACTATGTCGGAATGCAGGCTAATCAAAACGAGCCGCATGCTGCTAACAACGCGCCGCTAACCCTGGCAGACATGGAGAAACTCCTCAACTCAATGGAGGACCGCATTATAACCAAATTGTCTGTTCAACTCTCTGCTGACCGAGCAACAATTGATAGGCACGACCAGACCATCCAACACATGGAAACGTCACTTAACGACATGGAATCCAGACTACTGACCCTCGAGGCAACCTGCACGACCCTGTCTAGAGAAAAGACGGACGATCTTGAAAATAGATCGAGGCGCAATAATATCCGTGTAACCAGCTTACCTGAAAAAGTTGAGGGATCGCATCCAACGGCTTTCATGGAGGTATTCTTTGGCAGAAACCTTTGGCGCAGAGGCTTTTTCTTCACCTCCATCCGTTGAGAGGGCGCATAGAGTAGCCATTTCTCGCAGGAAACAGGATGACCCACCGCGCACGTTCACTGCACGGATCCACTGTTACCAGGACAAAGAGCGCATCATGAAACTGGCCAGAGAGTCTGGGCCCCTCTCCTTTCATGGCTCTGAGATACACATCTACCCCGACTACAGCGCGGAGGTTTCCAAGAAAAGAGCAGCGTACTACACAGTGAAGTCACAGCTGAGAAACGCTGGATTCGGATATCGGATGTTTTTTCCTGCCAAACTTCAAGTCACCGACAAAAACGGTCAGAAATTAACTTTCGCCTCCCCTGAAGAAGTTTCAGCCTTTCTTCAAAACAACTGGCCAGGTATTCCTCCTACTGCCTCTACTTCATAAAACATTAATTTTGACGCCGTTATAACTACTCCGAGTCGAGAGCGGACATCCTTATGCTGGAGAGCTTTGTGTTTTCTTCGCCCCGCGTTGCTTAAGTCTGAAGTCAGCCATTCTCCGATTTACATGATGGGCCACTGAGGTGGACGCACTTCCTTGCAGCCTCGCTCTCGCTCGAGTATGCCCCATTACATGTGCCCAAGGAGCACTGGCATACGGAAATGAAGGATCCTGGACGGTACCCTGTGCTCCTGTAACATTTCTCTCCAAATGCTACAGCTGCTCTGTCTATTACACATAAATATACACATATGTTGAGGGCTACAGCTTTCACTTGTTCCAATTGCTTATATTTGACACATAGTGTCTTTGCGCAAGCAACATGTTAAAATATGTAATAGTCTTAATTGTTTTGTTCCTTTGTAAAACAGAGTTCTAGTGTAAGTTTGGTGTTCTCTAAGCTGGTAGCTTTGAGTTCTTCTTGTGATCCCTGTCCCCTTCCAGATGCCTTTTTCTCCCTTTTCCTTTTTTTTTTTCTTTCTTTCTTCCCCCTCCATTCCCTGCCTATGCCGCTGCACTCTATTTACACCCCCATAATTTAGTGAATGATGACATCTAAAACTAGTTACAACCAAAATCGGCCCATTCACTTTGTCTCTCTAAATACCCCAAGGGGATGAATACCTGGATGAAAAGGCAAAAAATAACATCTTACCTACAACAATTAAAGTCAGACATAGCCTTTCTGCAGGAAACCCATCTTAAGAATGACCATGTCAATTATCTTAAAAGAGGCTGGGTTGGACAAGTGTTCCACTCCAAGTTTAACTTTAAGGCCAGAGAGACAGCAATCCTCGTACATAAGGACATTCCCTTTCAAGCTGAAGAAGTGATTGCTGATAAAAATGGGGGAGACTTTAACTGCGTACTCAACACAGTGCTAGACAGATCATCAAACAAGGTCCAACCCCTCACTAAATCTGCGGAAGTTGTCAATGATTTTATTGCTCATAATGGTGTCTCGGACATTTGGAGATTTAAATTTAATAATCAAAAAGTATTTTCCTTCTTCTCTAATGTCCATCACACCTACACTCGCATCGACTACTTTCTTTTAGATGATAGACTGCTGGGATATGTTAGCTCTTGCTCCTATCATAGTATTACAATCTCAGATCATGCTTCTGTCTCATTTCACATAGCTCTACCTAACTGTCTTAGGCCATCCCGCAATTGGAGGCTTAACCCCCTCCTCATTGCTGACAAACAATTTGTAAATCACGTTTCCTCCCAAATTAACTTTTTTATTGAAACTAACACCTCCCCAGAAGTTTCCCAGTCAACCTTTTGGGAAACTCTCAAGGCCTATTTACGAGGGCAAATAATTGAATACTCTTCCAGGACGAAAAAAGCAAGAGACTCAAAATTCAAGGATATCTCGCGAGCTATTGCAGAGATTGATAATCAATATTCCTCCTCTCCATCCCCAACACTTTTCAAAGAGAGACTCCAATTACAAACAGAATATGACTTACTCTCCACAGATAAGGCCACTTATTTACTCACTAAAGTGAGATCTAAATTTTACGAATCAGGGGATAAGGCTGGCAGGCTACTTGCCCAACAAGCTCTCCAAGCCCAATCATCTCGCCTTATTCCCAAGATTTATAGTCAATCAGGGGAGATCGTAACAGACTACCTGGAAATTAACAACACCTTCAAACAATACTACAGTAAATTATACAGCTCTGAATGTGATGGTAACCCCGCACAGCCCAATCAATTCCTTAATAACCTTCACTTTCCATCTATTCCAGCTGAACAAAAACCATTATTGGAGGGTGCGATCTCCAAGACAGAGATTCTAAAAGCTATCAATTCTTTGAAAGGCAACAAGACGCCTGGTCCAGATGGGTATTCCTCCGAATTTTACAAAAAATTTGCACCTATGCTATGCCCTCTGCTCCAAGCCATGTTTAATGAATCTCTGTCATCAGGGCAGCTCCCACCTACCCAGCGACAAGCCGCAATAACTCTGCTACCAAAAGGGGGAAAAGATCCACTTCAGTGCTCCTCCTATCGCCCAATCTCTCTGCTGAACGTGGATTATAAAATTCTATCCAAGGTTCTGGCGGCTAGATTGGAGACAGTTATCCCACAAATTATCGCAGCAGACCAAACTGACTTCATCCTAAATAGGCACTCTAGTTCAAATTTTAGAAGACTCCTCAATATCGTTTATTCCCCCCCATCCCGCTCCCCGGAAATGGTTATATCCCTTGATGCTGAAAAAGCGTTCGATCGGGTTGAATGGCAATATCTGTTTGCAACCTTAAGGAATTTGGAGACTTCTTCATCTCCTGGATAAAACTCCTCTACTCTCACCCTACTGCCACAGTAATTACTAATGGACAGCAATCAGAGTACTTCTCTCTAGGCAGAGGCACACGTCAAGGCTGCAGTCTGTCCCCATTACTTTTCGCCATTGCCATTGAGCCTCTGGCCATTGCTCTTAGACAATCTGAGGATTTCCGGGGCATAGAGCGTTGGGGCCTCATACACAAATTATCCCTTTATGCAGACGACATACTCTTATATGTCTTAGACCCACTGAGCTCTGTTCCTTCCATTCTCAACATTCTGACCCAATTCGGAAACCTCTCCGGCTATAAAATCAATTTCGGAAAAAGCGAGATGTTCCCTCTTAATCAGGCAGCCACTTTAATATCGGCATCACATTTCCCGTTTAGAATTGTCAATAAGGGCTTTAAATATCTTGGGGTAGAGATTACTCCTGCTTTTCTCTCCCTCTTCACAAGAATTTTAAATTTTGAAAGTTTAAAGTTTGAAAAATGTAAAAAAGACATGGCTAGATGGATGAATCTCCCGCTATTCCTAGCAGGAAAAATTAAATTTATCAAAATGATCATGTTACCAAAATTTCTGTACCTCTTCCAAAATATCCCCATCCTGATTAAAAAACATTCTTCAATTCATTGGAGAGTAATGTATCCTCATTTATCTGAAACGGTAAACCGCCCAGAATCAAAAGAAGCGCCCTCCAAAGACCTAAAAAGTTGGCTGGTCTAGCTCTACCCAATTTTATTTACTATTATTGGGCATGTAATATAAAGACAATGCTACATTGGTTGGGAGGAGGGGGCCCCAACGGGAATGAGGCCTGGATACGGATGGAGTTTGCCTCTAGCTCATTTGATCTAGCGCCATACTTTGTGCCCCATTTCCCCCCCCTCGAAGCCAATTCTGTGCTAACCCAGTGGTCTATCACTCTATTAGAATTTGGTTTCAATTCAGAAGACACTTTAAGTTGCAGACAATGTCGGTGCATTCTCCCATAAAGAATAATTATAATCCCACTCTCTCAACTACTTGATTTACCTACGTCCCACTTCTTTAGATTTCTCCAAATTAAACACTTTGTCCAGAAAAATATAACCTCCTTTCCAGATTTTCCAGCGAGCAACACAGTCGACCATATTCTTTTGTTACCCCCTTCACGTAAAGGCCTAATCTCGACTCTCTATAACTGTATAAGCAATGTCTCCCCACATTCTTTGCAAGATGTCAGGAGACTGTGGGAGAATGATTTCGGGGAGGAATTTACAGATGATCATTGGAAGGCTGTGCTTGACTCAATTCATGCCTCCTCTCCTTGTGCCAGGCACAACGTGATACAACTTAAAATAGTTTTAAGAGTACACTTAACTAAGACAAGGCTGGTGAAAATCTTTCCTAATGTCGATCCTTCATGCCCTCGCTGTAAAGGCCAACAAGCAGATTGTATACATATGTTCTGGTCATGCCCTAGACTTAACACGTTCTGGACCAATATCTTTGGCGCCTACAATATTATGCTTCAAAAAACATTACCCCCAACCCTGTAAGTGCCCTCTTTGGTTTTACCCCTGAAATTCACCCCCAAAACTGTCACCTTATAGCATTCACTTCCTTGATTGCCAGGCGTCTCATCCTGCTCTCCTGGAAGGAACAAGCACCCCCTAGTTTCAAAAGATGGATTAGAGATGTAATACATTTTCTAAAACTTGAGAAGATCAGATATACCCTTAAAGGCTCTATTCAAACATTCAGGAAGGTCTGGACCCCCTTTTTGGAGTACTATGAGAGCTTGCAAACTCCATTAAATAAGGATGAGTAAGGTGTTATCATCAGAGTTAAGCGGCAGCATTCCTCCTCTACATTACCTTGTATTCTTTGATCAGACAGCTTGCATCTTCACCAAGGTACATGATCAGGCACTTCAGCAGGCTCTCTATTCTGATGTCTATGTCCAGACTCTACAAAATGTTCAATATGTATTGTTTTTATTAGACCAAAACACTACTAAATTTATTGCCACAAGCAATTTTGTTCGCATGCAACCAATACCTGATCCATAACTTTAATAGTGTCCTTAGTTTTTTCCAAGACTCTGAAGTTCTCCAGTGTTCGTCAAATTTACAAATACATCCCCAAAATCTTTGTCCTGATACTGTAATCTGAATCTACCATTTAATCCAAAAGCTTCCCTCACTTTTTCAATGAGCTCATCCACTGATTCGGGAATCCCATCTGGCAGAAGCAACTTTCTTGAATCATCTTGACTCACAATCACCAAAAGCTTGGCAGATCTTCTTCCTGACATAGCTAATAGATAGAGCAGAAGGCAGTTCTTCAGTTCTGATGCAGAATGTTTCAGATCCAACTTCTTGAGTCTGGTATTCTTCTTTCTCTGCTGTACAAAATCTGCAGACATATTTTCCAGAGAAATTTTCCACAAATCCGGCAATACTGTGAGCGCCAAGATTGTCAGCAACAATACGTTGAACTGTGCCCTTCACAGTCTTTCCCAGTTTTTCAATGATAAGTCCATGTCTCTCCAACGTGACAAGGTCATCAATCAATGGTTCCAGCACTTTGTCATACCCAAAACAGTTAACATCACTGCTTTTAATTAAAGCAGCTAAATTTATAGCAGACAGGGATGACTGACATCCTTTATGTAAATTGCCTAATATACAATAAACTCCAAAAACTTTGTGTTTTTTCTTTGACGTGCCAAGGGGGTTGCATATCTCAAATTCATCAACGTACAAAATTAAAGAGATAGCAGGTTCAGAAAGCAGTTCATTCCTTTGGAAGTTGAGTGAATAAAAAAAAAAAACATGTATATTTACATTCATCTCCTTATACACTGATTTTAAATGAAGTGTTTTATCAAGTATTGGCTGGCAACTCAGAAGTTGCTGCAGGGATTGCAGAATTGGAACGTACTGAAATGTCCTTCCATCACTCCGATCAAGCACATACTCTACAGGCTTTACTACTGAAAAATGGGCTTTGTAGTATGCCTTCCATTTCCATGTAGTGGAAAGTGGACCTTGCTCTCTGATTGCTGTTTGAATTGGATGTGACTGGCAAAGAAAGGTGGCTAACTCATCTACAACTTTATCAAGCTGCAAATTATGTTCCTGCAGTACCTGGTGAATAGTTTAACAACTGGAACTGAAACTGTACTAATTAAATACTGCAACTCCTGCAAAAGGTCATCAATGGCCACACCAGGTACAAGGTTAACTTTAATAGGACTGAGGCTAATTTGTGCTCTATAGCTTTGGACAAGTCTTCAGTATTTTCTGTTATTACACCAGAGGATGTAGGTTCATCAAGTGAGACATGTTCGTCTGATTCAATGTCATCTTCTGCAGAAAAAATAGGGACTGGTCTTTCACTGACAACAATGCCAGGCTTTAAGTCCTCTTCAGAGAATGATTTGTGTTTTCTTGCCTTGTGCGTTCTAAATGATCTATAAATATTGGTTTTGTATGAGCACCCACTAAAAACACAAGGAACAGTTTCATTATTCAAAATCATCATAATAATAAAGCGTCATAACAACGTTGTCCACACAAAGCGTCTGAAGCGTGCATGTACTTTATACATGGCGCCGTACAGTATCACACTCCAGCATACCCGAAACAGTCTTTATACTACGTTTCAATATCAATCCATCTCACCTCAAGCAGTTTACTTGTATTATTATTATTTTATTTCCACTCGGTTTAACATCGTGATGAGGGAAACTTGTAAACCTTCTAGCCGAGTTAGAGCTGTCAAACTAGTAATACTAACTGTATGTAAAACAGTACAACATAATATTTTATGAAATCATACAAGATTTTAGCATGGTTTAATAAACTTTTGAAGAAATAACTGGTCAAAACTTATGGAAACGCCAATCAATGCTCTGAATTTCTGCTGCCCATTTACATGATCAAGATAAGATAAGACTTTTATTGATCCCGAGCTGGAGAAATTTGCTTGTTATAGCAGCTCCAGATACAACACAACAGATGGCAAAAATACACATTAAATAAAAAATAAAGAAATGGAAAATAAGAATAAGGGGCGGTTAACCGCCAAACCGCGAGATTTGTTGCTTCTTCACCGCGGTAAGAAAAAATCCCATACCGTCACAGCCCTAGTCTGTAGCGTTCGTAGAAACGACGAGACCAGACACTGAGGTGAGGATGTTGACTGCAGCTATAGGTTGTGTTGATGAGGGAGTGCAGGTGCAGGGAATCAGTACTCGGGTGATTGTGAACGAGTGGGTGAAGTTGGACGATCTGGTGTAGATTGTGTAATGGTTGGTGTGGCTGACTCTGTGACACTTTGCTGATGTTGTCTTGATGAGAGAGAACCAGTTGAGTCTGAGGATCTTGGTGAATGGAAAGACAAGGCCACAGCCTGGCAAAAACTTAGGGGTCCTTAGAAGACTTATAGTTCAGCATCATCTTCACATCAGGATTTCTCAGAGAAACAGGAAAAAGATCTTATGATCAGTGATCTTTTAAAGTGTGAAGATGTCACACCCTCTGGATTTGAGTGAGCCAATAAGAAGTTGTTCCTTTGGAGGGAAATTTTACGATCCTTTGTCCTCTAGCAGGGCATTTGCTTATGTAATTTAATAGGGTGTTTGAGAGAAGAACCTTCAAGATTATTATAATACTAATGTGTCACAGAGTTAGCAAAATATAATGTAAATTAACAAATGGGGAACGAAGATTTGAGTTCATAGAGACCAAACATGCCTGTAACCAGAGGCCCGGTGTTAGCTGCATTTGGGATGTTAGTTGCAGTTTTGGGGGATGGTTCACAGAGCTTTGTTGGGAGAGAGTGAGTTTGCTGGATTATTTGTTAAATATAATGAATAATTTGTGTGTGTCAGCAGTGTCTCAGAACAAGCTTTTCTGGGCAAAGTGACGTCACGTTGTACAGGCCCAGCCCACGACTGTTGACGGACTCCACTGTATTAGCATAGACCATGCCCTGAGAGTGTTGTACACTGTCTCCGATTTTCTTCAGGCCAGAGCAGCTGTAGTGACAAGCATGTCTCATAAGCAACTCAGGTGTTTTGTTGTTGGATGTAAGAATGAACATAACTGTCTTCATGTACTCCTGACATCAGAGCCGCTGAAGACGCAGTGGATTCGTTTTATTTTTGAAGGGAATGCGCCACCATATACCTAAATACATTTATGTCTGTGCAAATCATTTTACACCAGACTGCTTTGTGAAAGAGGGTCAATACAAAGGGGCAATACAAAACACTCACTATAAGCTGGTTCGTCGTCCAGTTTATAGTCACCGGTGCGTTACTGGTTACGGCAGCAATGAACGGGAGAGTAGGCACTTTATTACAGTTCATCTGAGCTGTTTACGGATATAAAGTTTACCAGTTTATTAAGCACCCCCGAAAAGGCATAAGGTCTGTATATATTTGTTTATTTATTGTTAGTTGTTACGAGTGGTTTTGTGTAATTCACTGTGCATGTTGATGACAATGCAAAGAAGAGAGAGAGTTTATGGATAAGACTTTATTGCGCACTTCTTGTACTGTGTTTTATTCAGCTCTTATGGTGATTTTCTTGAGTGAAAACGGACACTTCATCTTTTGTGTGATGTACAATAAACTTAACACTCATCGGTAAAGTTTTGGCCATCATTCGGACGAGGTCCACTACAACAGGCTTGTACTTATAGTGGATAAAAGCAAGATGACAAAATAAGTTATAACCATAATTAAACCAAACTATTCCTGATCTCCATGCAACATATATTCTCTGGCTCTGTAGGCATCATTGTCTGACTCCGGTTCAAACATACAAGGCTGAACACCGCTACTGACAGTTTCTGATGTTTTCAGTGCATGAGATTGTCCTGTTTTGTTGTTGCATGAGCTCTTGAAGTTCCGCCCACTTCTTGAAATGGTGCCGGGACCAATAGCATCTATCTAGCTGCAGAACCCTAACACCAGCAGTTTAAGCACCGCAGCCACAGAGCCGGAAGTGAGGGACGGGGCTTAAACAGTCAGTTGCACTACCCATACACGTATTTTTTTTGTTTGTTAAATATAAGCTGTTTTCACACGGATTTTGATCGGATCGATGTCTACAATATCTAACAACACTACTTTTAAATAAAGTCACTTTTCTGTTCATATATGCATAAGATATCATGATATACAATGGTTATTTTTGTATTATCAAAAGATATTCATGTTAATATTAAATGATTTATTAATTAATAAAACATATTCATTTTGTTTTCAGGGATGAAAAGACAGGTCTTTCTGCAGAAATGCCATGGGCTTAAGAGTCAATAGTTTTTGTGTTTTAAGATGATTATTTGTTGTTTGCATGGTTTGTATTTTTATTATGAGCCGTTTAAATACGTTTTAAACCTATTTTAGAAATATATATATTTTTTAAATATCCTATTTGTTTTCATACAGAGAAACACGTGTTACATGTTCAAGGCTTTGTATTAAATGGTTATTTTTATTTGAAATAAAATACATCAAATACTCTGTGTCTAAGTATTATTTGTAACAACATAAAGGAAATAATATGATCAAATATACAGTCAAATGGGAAACACTTTACAACATGTTACACATTTATATATATATATATATATATATATATATAAAAAATAAAACCGATGTATATCCTTGAAGTATAAACTACTGTGTTTGTATCCATTCATTGACATTAAGCATGATCGATAGGCTATATTTTAAATATTTTTGTACATCATGATATCTTATGCATATATGAACAGAAAAGTGACTTTATTTAAAAGTATTGTTAAATATTGTAGACCTAGTTCCGCTCAAAATCCATGTGAAAACAGCTTATATTTAACAAAAGAAAATTACATGTATGGGTAGCGCAACAATGACTGTTTAAGCCCGGCCCCTCACTTCTGGTTCTGTGGCTGTGGTTCTGAAACTGCTGGTGCTGCAGTTGGATATATCTCGCCAGGAGCACCAGCTCATTTGCACTTAAAGGGACACACAAAAACAGCGCATTTTGCTCACCCCCAAAAAGGGAATATTAATATAAAATGGAAATTTTAACATATTAAAAAAAAAATGATCTGTGGGGTATTTTGAGCTAAAACTTCACATACACACTCTGGGGACATCAGAGACTTATTGTTACATCTTGTACAATAGGTTTAATATAATTTAATATAATTTCTATTGCATGTTATGTATTTAAATACACTTGTAATGAAGTTGAAATTTAGTACACATTAAATAAATTAACTTTAAGTATATCGAATAACACTACAGTTAAAATTATAATCAAGTACTTCACATGTGCTCTGTTATGTTAGTCAACACATCAAAATAAGTGTAGGGGAGACCGGGGATAGTTGTAACATTTCTGTCTGTATCTTGGAGTTCTTTTAAGATAGTGTGTTCAAAATGTGAAAATTGGATACAAGTGTCAGCTTTAAATGACTTGGCTGTTTTCTTTGCAGCACAAACAGAAAATGTGTGGTTTCATTTTAAACATGAATGAAATGTTACAATTCACCCCATAATCCGGGTTAGTTGTAACAGACCCTGGGGTGAGATGTAACAATATGATATCCACTGTGGTGATTATGTAGCATTATGAAATAATTACCCTGGGGGCTCGACTCGCCAGCTTCAATGAGGACGGCGTTCCCTCCGCTCTCCCTCTTCTCTCGCTCGGGCCGTGCAGAAAGAAGCGCCGCGGACAGAGAATGCCAGAGCAGACGACAGAGCCCACGCTGGAGCACTCCCCGCGTGTCTTGCTCTCAGAATCGGCTTCGCCGGTTTTGTTCACCCAGGATGACCAACGCCCCTCTCAGTTAGCGGTCGGTCCTATTTCCTTCAGCGGAGGAGGACGAGGATGACAGCCTTTCGCTCGCTGCATCCTGAAGTGAGGAATGGTCGGGCTCCATAGCTGACCCCGCACCTTCTGTTCAAGACAGCCATTTTCAGCTCGTCTTAAATCCTCGGCTCTTGACACTCGACGGCACGAAGGAGAAAGGTTACGAGAGTCTTCCCCCTCTTGAGGAAGCGGTCGCCGCACATCTTTGCCCGCCCTCCGCTAAAGGATGGCAGCCAAAAGCGACGCACCCATCCAAGCCCTGCCACACTACGTCAGCTCTCGCTGCCTCCGCCGGCCAGGCTGCTTTGGCTCTTCTCTGACTTAGCCCTGCGCGAGATGAAAATCATCACCCAGGCGATCGGTAGAAGCATGGCGAACCTGACTGTGCTAGAGCGCCATCTCCAGGCATTCTGAACCAGGGCCCGGATATGCTATCCAGAGACAAAATTCCCCCAGGGGACTGGTCTCTTCACCCACAAATGGTTCAGTTAATTTGGAGCGTCTTTGGCAAGGCAGAGGCGATCTCTTCGCCTCAGAAGACAATGCTCATTGCCCAACATTTTTCTCCAAGAGCAGGGATGCGCTGACCACGACTGGCCCAGCTGCCCGCTGTATGCATTCCCTCCGGTCGCGATGTTACCTCAGGTCATCAAACGGATCAGGGAGAGCAAGTGTGCAGTGCTTTTAATAGCCCCTCTCTGCAAGAACCAACTATGGTTCTCCGAGTTGACTCAGCTGCTAGAAACAGCCCCATGGCCAATAC